>CM051235.1:338254915-339454915 GCA_027917425.1 Gastrophryne carolinensis
TATTCCAGCCTCACCCCACAGCGCCAGCGAACGAACTTGAACAGCGACAGGTATGACCTCTCGCTACCTGGCGCTCTCCAATGCATTTCAATGGAACAATCTTTAAATATTCATAATTAATTGTTAATTATTTTTTTTTTTTGTTTTTAATGTGAAAATTTCTGTTACCACTTCTGCCATGTTAGATATTTTTTTTAAGGTAAGAAAAAAATAAAAAAAAAAATTGTGCAGAATTGATATTACAGGTCTGATATTAATGTATTCATATTACAAAATGTTTTTATAATCGTGTTTTTTTTGGTTTCCCAAAATATGGTTGTTTGGGGGTTAAAAAAACTACTTTTAACCCATCGTCGCCAGCGCTCTGGGGTTTAAACATGCATTTCACAGCGCGAGAATTTTTGGAGCGTGATTTGTTAATGAATATGGTGGGAGCCGGTTGCTATGGCCATTCGCTATCATGCGCTCCCATACAGCGCGGAACCTGTCAAATAGCGACTCATCACCTTGTATTCAACATTACTGCACACCGACTGAGTCGCTATCAACAACCGAACAACAGCCAAGCACAGCGACTACTAGCGGGCGCTGTGAAAATACCGCTACAGTCGCTCAACTGTCGCTACCTGGCACTATTAATAAATCAGCCTCCCCGTCTCCACTAGATGTTCTTTCTCCCAGGAAAAGGGAACCACAAGCTTGGAGGGATTTTTTTCATTTTGGGGTGTATAAGTAACTTTCCCTTTCACTATCCAGCATGTTTATATGGATTTTCAATTTTAGGTGATTTCGCTATATAGCTCCTTCTACACTTGTACACTTGTACCATGCTACATTTATGATGGCTGGGGTATTCTTTCATATGTTTGATGATGTTGTCAAAGAGTTTTTTTGGGGGGACCAAAACCCACAAACTTGTGAAATACATTTGGCCAAAGCCCCTGCCAAGATTCCCTTCTTAGGGTGTAGAACTAGAAATGGCTATTTTTCCTTTTCGAATCATCCTGGAACACTGTTATTTGTGCTGTCCCTCTCTGTGAGATGGCAGGCGATCAATCATTGCAATGACATCATTACCACAAACAACAATGGCAATGAATAGAGGAGGTGGGGCTTACAGCTAAAACAAGAGCCATTATCTGGGATTAGAGTGAAGCGGTGCACTAAGATAAAGTGAGCCATGTCTCATGAGGAAGAACCCTTATCCTCATGTGGAGAGCTTTCCACACTGTGAAATCATGTATATTGCACAAAATCAAACCTTTCAGGTACTATGTAAGTGCAATTAGACCTCCCTTTGTACTTAGTATGGTAACGTACAGCAGAAAGCAGTCACTCTGTTGTATTTCATCTTTGCCTTTCTTGTGCTGCATTCATCACATTCAATTAGGGCACGTTTGCCATTCATGAGCCCGTTCATATGTCACATATCACAAATTAATACTACTTAAAAGCCTATTTCATTATCTGCTTTTGAGATGAAAGAAAGCTCACTTTACTATTAAAAATGTCTGCAAGAGAATCTTGATGTCTACCTGTTTTAGTTGGCTATGTTTGTGTGGCTGTATCCATATGTATAATATACCGTATATGTTTTTTAAAATATTAAATCAGACAAACAGCCCCATCTACCTGTATGATATTGAATCATTGTCAGCACTTATATTTGCTCCTGTCTCCGCTCAAAGCTGAAACACTGCCTCACCAATTTTCATGTTCATGACCATTTTCTTGCACCCTGGAGGCCTCTTCTTTTTCCAACATTCCAGTTGTTCCGCTGCCTGGACTTAACCAACATAACCCACAATGCACAGTGGCAGGAAACCCAGAGGAACTTTGTATGCCACTGACAGATCCACAGGACACCACTGAAGGAGGGAGATCAACCACAGCAGGAGCTACTAAAAGTTAAATGATTGTAACCATCTGAATTGCCCTGGGGAGGGATGCATATGAGCACTGTTTCTTATTAGGGTGCTGGTTTGGTATAAAAAACACTAATGGGAAGTTTAAACCCTGCCCAAATTAATTAAAGCCCCACATAGTCAATGAATAAAAAAATAGAAACATTTATTATTCAATAATTAAAGGGATACAGCAGGCAAAGTCAATTGTTAAACCACTATGTCAGGCTACATATGACAGTGTCTTAAACTGTTTTCCGTTTTTAAATTGAACAAGAAATGGCTGAGAAATCAAGATTTACAGTTTCACCTTATATTTTTTTTCTTTTGGAGAAAGTGGGTGTGGCAGTTGGCTCTGTGAAGCCGCATAACAATTAGCATAATGGCCATGGTCTGTAGGAGGCCAAGATATTGTGCTTCAGACACAGGCATTCTAATCACCATGCGCACATCCCCACACATATACATATATTTATATCATGTCATTGAAATGAATATATACACTATAATCCCACTTTTTACATAAGTCAAATAATAGACAAAAATATGCCAATAATATTTTATGATCTACATTTATAAGCCAGTGTTCTTATATATTGGTTAGAATCAGTTGTTACACACCAGCAGTCATTTCTAATCCAAACTCTGATGAACAATGGTGCAGGCTCTAATGTCTATTCCAAAGCTGTGCTTGTGACACCTAGTCACAAGCACACAGGTAGCCATGGGTGATTCAAACGTGAATTAAGTACGGTAGTGGTTGAAGCCACAATACCTATGTATATGCTTTGTAAATGCGATGGCTATAAACATGCTAATTAGTCTTGTCCCTAAGGGTGAAAGGCTCAGGCTTAATGAGCTGACCAATGGGGTGGGGCTATAGACCCCAAAGGAGAGCCCTAAGATTGGTGGTCTATGGCAAAGGTATTCAGGGGGTATGCCTCTACTCTTTGCCTTGTTTCTGCTTCAGCTGTGTTCTAGCAGGGAGTGAGAAGGCACCCATGATGAGGTGAGCTGCTGAATGATACTTTATGTATTTTGTCTACAGAGTACCTTTAAACTATATAACAGAAAACAACATATACACTATGGACACTTACCTATATATAGCCCAAACTACTAAATACTAATAAAGCTCTTGCCAAAATACACTAAAGTGTAAGCGCAAAAGGTTTTCATACAAATACAAATAAATCATAGCCAAGTGATAACCCCCCCAAGACAAAAAAGTTCCAATGGAAAAATCCGAACAAAATTGCATGACATACTAACAACGTATCAGTAAACAGAACAATAATATGACCAAAAGCAAGACAATAAACCAATATCTGAGAAGAGCAAAGTGTGTTAAATAAATAATAAGGTAAATTATATATTTATATAATTGCATTTGTATGGACATCTTTAATTATTGTCAACTTTGCTTCATATATATGCACTTTCACTTTAGTGTATTGAGCAAGAGTTTTATTATTATTCAGCAGTTCAGGTTGTATATGGGTTTTTAAACGTCAATAGTGTATATGTTGTTTTTAAATGTCCATTATGTATATGTTGTTGTCTGTTATATAGTTTAAATCTTGAATAATACAATTTTCTATTTTCTTATTCATTGACTATGTGTGATTAGGGGGGTTATTTAAGAACGGATAGCGCCAGGTAGTGCTTCGTAGCGGCAGGCAGCGTATGGTGAACCACATTTAAGCGAATCTGGTGAGCGCCTCTAACAGCGAAATGTAGCGTCCAATGTATAAATACAGACGGCTTAGCGTATAGCGCCGGCGCTCTAGGAGTGGCATGTAGTACCTGTCGTAATGTGCTGCAGGTCCAGCTCACCAAGTGTGATAAAACATAACATTTAATGTAACATTTTAAAATATAGCATGACCTGTGTGGAGTGGATATCCTGGGCTCCCCATTCAAAAGTACCTGTCGCTCTGTAGCGCTCTCCCATACATTTCAATGGGCTTTCATTAGTTGTGTATAAATAGCGTGTTTGGCGATTTAATTTTTTTTTTCTCAAATCATTGTGTGACCTCTCATGGCTGCAAACAAACACTTTAAAAAAATTTTTTGGACTTTGCGAAATGCGAAATTGTATTTACAGGTCTGGCACTAAAGTGTTATTGTCCCAGTGTTAAAACAATGTCATTCCATGTGTTTTCACTTTGTTACTGGTGTATATGTGTTCAAAAACAGACTTTGATCACACAGCGTCTGGCGCTCTATGCTACAGCGCCCAGTTTTAGTCCGCCGACGCTGTGTGTGTGTGTGTAGTTTTTTGTTAAATATGGTGTGGAGGGCCGAGTGCTGAGCACACTGAGCTGGCACTACCTGGCGCTCGCTGCAGCGCTGTACTGTTGTTAGAGGGCCCAACACACTTCATATTCATCAATGCCGACCAGGTTACTACAGCGACCGCAACACTAGGTTACAGCATCCGATACCCACTTACAGCATCTACTAGCGGTCGCTCTAAGCGCCGCTATACAGACGTTCATCTGGCAATATGTAGTGAATCAGCCTCTTAGTTAATTTGGGCAGGGTTTAAGCTTCCCATTTGTGGTACTTAAGATTGCGCTAGTACTGTTTACCCTGTGCCCTCTATTCTTAAATTCTGGTTTAAAAACTAAATGTATCGGACCCAGTTAATCAAGTTCATGTGTGTGCACACCTGTCTGCCTAGTGAACCTGACTGGTCATCAGAGGATAAGGCTGAAGTTCGGTTGGTCTCTTAACTAGCCTATAATGCAATAATAACTTTTCACTAGTGCAATTACTCTTATATGTTTAGAGTGGGTATTTCCACTAGTTATCATAGTCTAGCTCAGGGGGCAGACACCTGGAAGTATGAAGTTCTACCTTGTAAAAGTGTAATGGTACAGATGCAGTATTCTTTAGAGTAATCTCTCCATCGCATAAAGTTGTGAGTCAACTGTAAGCTATTTACATTGTGTTATCAGGCCATTGCTGCTATACAATGTACCACAAAAGGGTGCAGCTGTTGTTACATTGGTATCATCAGCCACAGCCAGTCTGTAAGAATGTAGTACACAACAGGGAGTGGGCTGGCTATACTTTTACTATGTAAAAACCTGACTCAACCCTGCTTGTTACATTTCACATGGGGGGGGGGGGGGACATTAGCACAAGTTTTAGCAACTCCCATTACGTTTTTTATGAAAAGATTTCTCACATTGGTTTATTTAATATGACCCCCTCATCTATCTGACGTGTTAATTAATGTTGTTATTTTTAATATTGGACTATTTTTGTAATAGAGCTGCTAGAAGGAGTCAAACTGAGTTTTAGCTCTGATTGTTGCACAGAGGTATTGGCTGGCCTATGTCAGTGCTGTTGGACCTAGGCAGCCTATTATCCCCGCACCAAGGAGCGTCACTTTGTACTGCCACTTTTCTGGCGCTCCCCAGCATATTTATTACATTTTTCCTGCTTTCCTCCTTGTATTTTTCTGGCGCTGGTAAGTGTTTCTTCATTACAGTTACAAGAAATCACTGCTGGGGACAAAGGGAACAAAATTTACAGCGCGTTTGGGCTGCATTTTAATTATTGTTCTCCAATTGACACTTTAATATTACACACATTTTTTGTACAAAACTTGCATTGTGGCTTGTCAATAATTGAAACGCAGGACCAAGATGGTCCAAAACTGGATTGAACAAACACTTCAATCCAGTTCTGCTCATTGGGCTCTTTGGGATCTTGAGCTACAGAGCCAGGTTTCAACTGCTTCGTCCTAGTGCTGCATCCTTTTTCGGCACTACCGTTTAATAAGACACTAGATTGCTAGATGGTCGGCCACATCAGGGTTTTTAGTTGTTAAATCAGGCGCTGAGTACCGCTGAGGCAAAAAAGTGGCACTGTGTGGTACTGACGTATTTTGAATAAGGCTTCCATTAAACAGTTTATTGTCTGTTGAGCTGGAGAGCATTCCAAATATACCATAAGGGTAAGTTACCCACTAGACAGAAAGCTTGTCACATTTCCCCCAATTAACAGCTCATATAGTTCTGATAAAAAAGAAATTACCCAAAAACATTGACCAGTGAGTAGCAAACATTAAAAATAAAGCTTTTAAAAGAAGCAATAATTAGGATACTTCAGAATGCATGAGAGCTGAATGGCACTGCTGTAGACAGCTTGCAGAAATGTCAAGAGGAGACGGGTGATGCTGTTATATTCTCCCTCGACAATGTAATGATATCCAGATTTTATATTAGAAATGAGGAGCCGTGCAGGGATGATTCATAGCAATAGATCTAATCAGGCAGGTAATATTATGCATCACACAAGTAACGGATACTGACACAGGTGAACTGTGCTGGAAAAATAGGGAATACTTATCCATCGGGAAGCGGAGCTGAAAAGATTTCTGCAAATCTATCCCAGAACAAATAGCTGCAGTGAACTATACAAGCACACAAGTGCTTGATTGCTAAATGAATGCATGGCAATTCCTCCCCTCTGGAGAACAGTGGAGGAAGATGGTGGGTTAATGAAAGGCAAGGAATAGTTTAGAAACAGATTGCACATTATTAAGCCACTATTTTCAGGTATTTCTGTGGTTTGAGATGTGCAAATGATATGAAGTGATTTGGTTTATTGTGTGTTCTCCTTGCTATTACATTGCATGTATTTTCTGCTTTGAATCTTGAGTGGTATTCCTGGATTATACTTCTGGTCTGTTTCAATGCAAGTGAAAGGTCCGTATCTGAAAACTGTGGAGGCAAAATTCTGGGAAGCAATTGTTGCAGCAGATTTGCCCCAAATTGCATAGGAAGACAACTAAACAACGTTGTGCTAATTAAAAAATAGTCCAATAATTTATCTGAGTGAAGGAAAAGAATTTACCTTACTTTGCAAAAGATATACTTTTCCATGAAAACAGGTGTTTTGAAGGAGTTAAGGGATACATTGTATACAGGTGTTTATTTATTTTATATATTTATTTCACTGTTAAATATATTAGTTGGCTGAACAATACCCTTGTTATCACCTGATGAATTACTGGCATTAAATTTTTCCACCCCTATTTCCCCTGGGAAGAGGTTAAAATAAGCCATTTCATAGCATTTCAAAATCTCGAATTATATGCAAATAGCTTATGCAATATATGTAAATCTGCTGGCTTTGCTTCCATTTCTAGGTGTAGTAGAGCTGGGAAGGACATGCCATATGCACACTCTGCTGTGGTCAGAGCCAGCTGCGGGACCACTGTGGCTTGCCATGTTCACTTATGCCGAGAGTTACAGACAGAGTTGCTGTTAGACCACTTTTTTGCATGGTCTTGGAGAAATGAACTGAAAGGAGAAATGTGCTGCAGAAATTGGAGAAGAGGCTCTTAGAACCATCAGCGGGTGAGCTGCTTGCTTCCTTATTATTGCCATTGCCTGGAAAATCCCTATTTGTGGCAAGTTTTACTTTACCCAAAGTCTTAAGCAAAAGCTTTTACCTTCAACATAGTGACCTCTATAGGTCTGCTTCTGCACAGCTATACATGACCAGCAATAAAGTCAGTGTGGCTTCTTCAGCCCTTCCAAATTGTAACAAGTAACCTATAAAGTTTTCTTATTAACAAATTTGCCCCCCCTTAAAATCTCTATGTTACACATGCCTCTAGCTCTCCAGCAGTGAGATGTGGTAGTAGGTTCTAAGGTGATGCATACTCCATCCATTCACTCTGTAAGGACACAGAACTTAACTGAAACGAGACTTAATGATTTGCAGTTCTCAAAGAATTGAAGACCTGCTGTGGCACAGCATGCAGATCAAATGACCAGTATGAGTGTACTCTCTGCAGTAGTAGCAGCAGGCCATCACAGCAGCCCTTCTGCAAAACACAGTCTGATAGTAGAACTCACTGGAAAACTGTCACAAAAATATGTGTGCATTTGGAATTGATCCTCTACTTTATCCAATCAATTCCTCCTCAGGATTGTTCCTGTAATGCCTTGGCCCTTGGCATTAAATGACTGTAATCCACGTTAATTACTCCACAGGTTTCCTGTAATATTTAGGATATCTTTCAAACCTTTTGCTGGAACTTTCTCCAACCACTCTCTCACTACACACTCACAGACTCCTGGCCTATTAGAGGTAACTCTGATCCCTACCATCTCTGGTACATCGCCTAACTATTAAATTTGTCATCACATGTCTCACATGGATCCTTGTAAGCATCTAGAACTCTCTCAAATTACATACTCTGGATTCTCAAGAGGTACAAAAGTACCATTGGTCTAGCTATCCCCCTTGCTGTCTCATTAAATCTCAAGCGGTACGAGTAGGAAATCACACCTCTTCCACCATCATCCCTAACACCGGGGCCCAACAAGGATGTGTTCTAAGTTCCATATTTTACTCTCTGTACACCTACAACTGCATAGTCTCATCTCACTCCATTGAGGTAGCTAATTTTGAAGACGACATTATTGTAATAGGCCTGATCAAAAATAATATAGAGAAAGAATATATAAAGGAGATCAAATGCCTTAAATACTGGTGCCAGGAGAATACTCTTCACCTCAATGTCAACAAAACAAAGGAGATGGTTGTATATTTCATCACCAAATAGGAGAGGAGCCACCAAACCATGATAAGTGGAGCCCCAGTGGAAAGAGTGACCACCTCCAAATACCTGGGATTTTATATTGCACAAGATCTGCCCTGGCCTTGCCACATCAACTATATAGCCAAAAAAGCCAGACAGCACCTTTTCCACCTAAGATGTCTTTAGATTACCCCACAATCTTCTGTAAACTGTGCAAAAACAAGGTCAGGATGATAGTAGAAGATGCTGACCATACAAAGAGCAAGCTCTTCTCCAAACTGAAATCCAGCAAGTGCCCCTACTCCCTGAGTGCAAACATGGAAAGAATGAGAAAAATCTTCCTCCCAGAGGCAAGTCAAACTTTAAACAAGGGGAATTGACTGTGAATCAGAAAGAAAGTTACCCACAATAAAATTTAGGACATGTTATCACATTGTACATAGTTCAGAATTACAAACACCTAGGTAGCTCAAGACAACCTTTGCTGCAGCACCTCCAACCTAGTCCCTGGCGCTCCTAGCAAGTGCTAGATTCTTCCCTGCTAGTCTGCATCTCCAAGCCAGGTCTCGACAATGCTGCTGATCTGGGCCCCACCTGCAAAGCTGTATCTAGGCCCTGCCGAGATTCTTGCTCCACTAACACTAATGGATCTGGGCACCTCCAACACAGCTGGATCCATGCCCCCTCCACGATCCTGGCCTTGCTAACACTGCTTGATCTGGGCCTCGTTGACATAGCTAGATCAGTACCTCGCCGATGACCCTGGCTTTGTTAACACCGCTGGATCTGAGCCCCACTGACGCCTTGGATCTGTGCTCCACTGACGTCTTTGATTTGCACCCTCCTGACACTTGTCCCACAGCCAATCACACTACATATGTTGATAAAATCCCTTAAGCCACCTACTGAGACTCTGCTGATGCACATACCTTGCGGCCACAGATTCGGGCCCCTTTACTGCCGACAGGGCAGTAGTGCTAGTGCTGCATCCTTTTTCGGCACTACCGTTTAATAAGACACTAGATTGCTAGATGGTCGGCCGCATCAGGGTTTTTAGTTGTTAAATCAGGCGCTGAGTACCGCTGAGGCAAAAAAGTGGCACTGTGTGGTACTGACGTATTTTGAATAAGGCTTCCATTAAACAGTTTATTGTCTGTTGAGCTGGAGAGCATTCCAAATATACCATAAGGGTAAGTTACCCACTAGACAGAAAGCTTGTCACATTTCCCCCAATTAACAGCTCATATAGTTCTGATAAAAAAGAAATTACCCAAAAACATTGACCAGTGAGTAGCAAACATTAAAAATAAAGCTTTTAAAAGAAGCAATAATTAGGATACTTCAGAATGCATGAGAGCTGAATGGCACTGCTGTAGACAGCTTGCAGAAATGTCAAGAGGAGACGGGTGATGCTGTTATATTCTCCCTCGACAATGTAATGATATCCAGATTTTATATTAGAAATGAGGAGCCGTGCAGGGATGATTCATAGCAATAGATCTAATCAGGCAGGTAATATTATGCATCACACAAGTAACGGATACTGACACAGGTGAACTGTGCTGGAAAAATAGGGAATACTTATCCATCGGGAAGCGGAGCTGAAAAGATTTCTGCAAATCTATCCCAGAACAAATAGCTGCAGTGAACTATACAAGCACACAAGTGCTTGATTGCTAAATGAATGCATGGCAATTCCTCCCCTCTGGAGAACAGTGGAGGAAGATGGTGGGTTAATGAAAGGCAAGGAATAGTTTAGAAACAGATTGCACATTATTAAGCCACTATTTTCAGGTATTTCTGTGGTTTGAGATGTGCAAATGATATGAAGTGATTTGGTTTATTGTGTGTTCTCCTTGCTATTACATTGCATGTATTTTCTGCTTTGAATCTTGAGTGGTATTCCTGGATTATACTTCTGGTCTGTTTCAATGCAAGTGAAAGGTCCGTATCTGAAAACTGTGGAGGCAAAATTCTGGGAAGCAATTGTTGCAGCAGATTTGCCCCAAATTGCATAGGAAGACAACTAAACAACGTTGTGCTAATTAAAAAATAGTCCAATAATTTATCTGAGTGAAGGAAAAGAATTTACCTTACTTTGCAAAAGATATACTTTTCCATGAAAACAGGTGTTTTGAAGGAGTTAAGGGATACATTGTATACAGGTGTTTATTTATTTTATATATTTATTTCACTGTTAAATATATTAGTTGGCTGAACAATACCCTTGTTATCACCTGATGAATTACTGGCATTAAATTTTTCCACCCCTATTTCCCCTGGGAAGAGGTTAAAATAAGCCATTTCATAGCATTTCAAAATCTCGAATTATATGCAAATAGCTTATGCAATATATGTAAATCTGCTGGCTTTGCTTCCATTTCTAGGTGTAGTAGAGCTGGGAAGGACATGCCATATGCACACTCTGCTGTGGTCAGAGCCAGCTGCGGGACCACTGTGGCTTGCCATGTTCACTTATGCCGAGAGTTACAGACAGAGTTGCTGTTAGACCACTTTTTTGCATGGTCTTGGAGAAATGAACTGAAAGGAGAAATGTGCTGCAGAAATTGGAGAAGAGGCTCTTAGAACCATCAGCGGGTGAGCTGCTTGCTTCCTTATTATTGCCATTGCCTGGAAAATCCCTATTTGTGGCAAGTTTTACTTTACCCAAAGTCTTAAGCAAAAGCTTTTACCTTCAACATAGTGACCTCTATAGGTCTGCTTCTGCACAGCTATACATGACCAGCAATAAAGTCAGTGTGGCTTCTTCAGCCCTTCCAAATTGTAACAAGTAACCTATAAAGTTTTCTTATTAACAAATTTGCCCCCCCTTAAAATCTCTATGTTACACATGCCTCTAGCTCTCCAGCAGTGAGATGTGGTAGTAGGTTCTAAGGTGATGCATACTCCATCCATTCACTCTGTAAGGACACAGAACTTAACTGAAACGAGACTTAATGATTTGCAGTTCTCAAAGAATTGAAGACCTGCTGTGGCACAGCATGCAGATCAAATGACCAGTATGAGTGTACTCTCTGCAGTAGTAGCAGCAGGCCATCACAGCAGCCCTTCTGCAAAACACAGTCTGATAGTAGAACTCACTGGAAAACTGTCACAAAAATATGTGTGCATTTGGAATTGATCCTCTACTTTATCCAATCAATTCCTCCTCAGGATTGTTCCTGTAATGCCTTGGCCCTTGGCATTAAATGACTGTAATCCACGTTAATTACTCCACAGGTTTCCTGTAATATTTAGGATATCTTTCAAACCTTTTGCTGGAACTTTCTCCAACCACTCTCTCACTACACACTCACAGACTCCTGGCCTATTAGAGGTAACTCTGATCCCTACCATCTCTGGTACATCGCCTAACTATTAAATTTGTCATCACATGTCTCACATGGATCCTTGTAAGCATCTAGAACTCTCTCAAATTACATACTCTGGATTCTCAAGAGGTACAAAAGTACCATTGGTCTAGCTATCCCCCTTGCTGTCTCATTAAATCTCAAGCGGTACGAGTAGGAAATCACACCTCTTCCACCATCATCCCTAACACCGGGGCCCAACAAGGATGTGTTCTAAGTTCCATATTTTACTCTCTGTACACCTACAACTGCATAGTCTCATCTCACTCCATTGAGGTAGCTAATTTTGAAGACGACATTATTGTAATAGGCCTGATCAAAAATAATATAGAGAAAGAATATATAAAGGAGATCAAATGCCTTAAATACTGGTGCCAGGAGAATACTCTTCACCTCAATGTCAACAAAACAAAGGAGATGGTTGTATATTTCATCACCAAATAGGAGAGGAGCTACCAAACCATGATAAGTGGAGCCCCAGTGGAAAGAGTGACCACCTCCAAATACCTGGGATATTATATTGCACAAGATCTGCTCTGGCCTTGCCACATCAACTATATAGCCAAAAAAGCCAGACAGCACCTTTTCCACCTAAGATGGCTTTAGATTACCCCACAATCTTCTGTAAACTGTGCAAAAACAAGGTCAGGATGATAGTGGAAGATGCTGACCATACAAAGAGCAAGCTCTTCTCCAAACTGAAATCCAGCAAGTGCCCCTACTCCCTGAGTGCAAACATGGAAAGAATGAGAAAAATCTTCCTCCCAGAGGCAAGTCAAACTTTAAACAAGGGGAATTGACTGTGAATCAGAAAGAAAGTTACCCACAATAAAATTTAGGACATGTTATCACATTGTACATAGATCAGAATTAAAAACACCTAGGTAGCTCAAGACAACCTTTGCTGCAGCACCTCCAACCTAGTCCCTGGCGCTCCTAGCAAGTGCTAGATTCTTCCCTGCTAGTCTGCATCTCCAAGCCAGGTCTTGACAATGCTGCTGATCTGGGCCCCACCTGCAAAGCTGTATCTAGGCCCTGCCGAGATTCTTGCTCCACTAACACTAATGGATCTGGGCACCTCCAACACAGCTGGTTCCATGCCCCCTCCACGATCCTGGCCTTGCTAACACTGCTTGATCTGGGCCTCGTTGACATAGCTAGATCAGTA
Source organism: Gastrophryne carolinensis (assembly GCA_027917425.1). Lineage (NCBI taxonomy): Eukaryota > Metazoa > Chordata > Amphibia > Anura > Microhylidae > Gastrophryne > Gastrophryne carolinensis. Next base: position 338,267,930 of record CM051235.1, read on the forward strand.
CCTCGCCGATGACCCTGGCTTTGTTAACACCGCTGGATCTGAGCCCCACTGACTCCTTGGATCTGTGCTCCACTGACGTCTTTGATTTGCACCCTCCTGACACTTGTCCCACAGCCAATGACACTACATATGTTGATAAAATCCCTTAAGCCACCTACTGAGACTCTGCTGATGCACATACCTTGCGGCCACAGATTCGGTCCCCTTTACTGCCGACAGGGGCTCAATCTTCAACAAAAGCTGCAGCACTTCATAAGCCTACACACTTCTAAAATACTACATAACTATTTCCCGCCTGAAATTCTTTTTTATTTTTATAGCAATATATATTTAAGCATGTACATCACAGCTAAACTGTAAGTAACCCAAGGAGAAAAAATGTGTTTCTCTTAAGCAATGTGGAAACAGTACACAGCAATTCACGATCAAAGGACTCCATCAGCAACATGCTGAACAGCCAGTGGGTAACCTATTTAAATGCAGAGAGGCTCTCCTGGGGTTGTTTCTCTTGTCCCAGTGAAACTATAATTCTGCTTCTTTTTAAATCTGGGTGAGGCAAAGACAATTTCAGTGAGGAAGATACCCTTTTAGACACCTGTAATTAGCAGTCAATACATTGACAGTGAAGTTTAATGGATACTCTATAGGGTTTAGTAAGCTAGTACAGGAGAGACTATTCAACAGCAAAGAAATCATATATTTTACATCCTCTACATTTTAATGAATTATCAGTGAAAAGCGGGACTGCCTGGCCAGTTGTTGCTACGAAGACAGCAGAAACGAATGTCAAGCTGTCTTTTCATTATGAGGCAAGAGGGATGGCGGATGCAGTGATTCATCCTCATGCCAGCTTCTGTGATATTAAACACACTAACACAGTGTCAGTTGCCTATCCTGGAACTTAGACGATTCATATAGAAAAGACAGGATGACAGGCGGTAGTTGATGACCAGACAGCTATATTACATGCAAGGCCATTATGGTATATTCTTCTGGATAGACACATGTGCAAGCTATGCTCATTCAGGGAAATCCTAACAAGGAATTACAGACCAAACCCAGCCAAAACATTTTAGCTATGAATAAAATAGATATGGAGCAAAACTAGCTTTATTTTTGTTGCTGCCTTTGACCCTGTTGAGAAGATAAAGCTTCACTTTACTAAAGGTCACTGAAAGAAGAGCATCCTTTAAAGTTGGTTTAAGATGGGGTAGGTACTCCCCTTCTGCCTCACTCCAACCCACATTTAAAAAATATGATCTTTTCCCAGCACTGCTCCATCACATGGGGGACAAAAAGTGTCTGTGCACACTGTAGCAGCCAGATTTGGCTGGAGCAGATTTGGTGACCAATTCTGTGGGTCAGTGTTGTTCTTTTGGGTTCTATCAGACCTACACTCTCTTGCTGTAACATACTTTCCAGAGAGGGTCCATATTAAAAAGACAATTCAGGCAAAAAAATAAATAAAACATTGATACTCATCTTTTTATTCCCTTTAGCACTGGAATGATAACTAGCAGTTTCCTGAGAACAAGATCTGAGGCACATATGTCCAAAGTTTTATTTACCAGTGAACACTGTGTCGCATGGCCATCCTGGCATCAGTCACAGTGACTGGACACACCCCCTTCATTTACTTTAATATAGAGGCCTGACACACCCCTCCATTTCTGCGATAGACGAAACGGTCATACAAAATTGAGCTTGTAGTTAGTGGGGATGCTGGTAAGTTCTAATGAGTGAAGAAAGTGGAAAGGCTGCGTATTTGCAAAGGTGAGTATGTGTGTGTTATTTTTTGCCTGATCAGGAAACTTCCTGCACAGAAACAAAGAAGCTTTGTAGCAATTTTGGCTACTAGAATTATACACACCATTCATCCTCACTGATATGTACCTGGTACGTGTTACAGCTGGGCCCTGCAGCTAGCCGTGGAGAAGGGTAGCCCACCTTCAGAGGATGAGTGGCTCGGTTTAATTTATTGATGGGACTGTTTAAGACAAGGAAATGCTAAGTGCTGGTAAATGAAGATATGACATCAGGCTTAAAATTTAACTGGACCAACAACCTTACAAGAACCAGTGCTCATATGCATTCCTACCCAGGGCAATTCAGATTTATGCACATAATGCACATTTCTTGGCCGCTACCAGGAAAAAATCTGTGAGGTGGCGTTTCAGCTTTCCGTGGATGCAGGAGCAAATGTAAGTGCTGACAATGATTCAGCATCATGCAAGCAGATGGGGCAAGTGAGTTTGGAGGAGTTTTTTTTCCAAAAAGCAAGCTAAATGAATCCTTTGTCTGGACTGTCCCTTTAAGTAAACTTGGAATAAAAGTAAAAAAAGGTTTTAAGATAAGGAAGGTACAGTTTTGTTATCACTCATTCGGGAAAGCTAAGTGATCATCTCTGCCCACTACATTCAAGCAAGTGACATTTTCAGAAAGACAGAAAGCACTGACAGCCCACACATATTGCTTGTGGCGTTTCTAAGGCTTTCCCTATAGCTAGCTGTATAATAACAGATGATTATTACTGGAGAATACCATATATTCTGTTCATCATTATAATAGGAGACCAAATGACATACAAGTCACTACTTGATAAATGGCACAAATCATAAAGGTCAGAGGGTATAAAAGCTTAATGGCAACAAAATGATTGCAATCAGCTGCATCAGGAAGGTGCATTAGTTATGACAAAAGATGCAATGCTGCAATATTTCCAGTGAAAGAACACTGATGACTGAGACCTGAGAATGTATATGCCTGGCAGCCAGTAACCAGTAGTAGCCAGTATCTAACCATCTAAGGCCCTTATTTAACAAGGGATAGCGCCAGGTAGCGAATGGTGAGCGAACGGTAATGACGGTCACCGCCACGAGAACGCCGGCTCCCCTCCGCAATCACACATTTATCAAGCCGATCCTGCTTAGCGACTAACAGAGCGCCAGATAGCGAATCATTCATCATTATTCCAGCCTCACCCCACAGCGCCAGCGAGCGACCTTGAACAGCGACAGGTATGACCTCTCGCTATCTGGCGCTCTCCAATGCATTTCAATGGAGCAATCTTTAAATATTCTTAATTAATTGCTATTATTTTGTTTTTTTTTTTAAATGTCAAAAATCCTGTGACCACTTCTGCAATGTTAGACATTTTTTTTAAGGTTAAAAAAAAAAAAAAAAAAAAATTTGTGCAGAATTGATATTACAGGTCTGATATTAATGTATTCATATTACAAAATGTTTTGAAAAACTTGTTTTTTTTTTCCCCAAAAATATGGTTGTTTGGGGGTTAAAAAACTACGGCCAAGCACAGCGAATACTAGCGTGCGCTGTGAAAATACCGCTACTGTCGCTCATCTGTCGCTACCTGGCGCTATTAATGAATCGGCCTCCCAGTGTTTAAACATCTAACCATCAGTGTTTTTATTCTGTTCTTGATTAAAATTGCTTCGCTGGGATTGGTATAAGTTTGATATAAAAAGAGTGACTTTCTGTTTATTAATTATAGAAACATCAATCTGAAAACTTGTTACACTGTAGGTTCTGTATACCTTAACCTATAAACAGACAATGCATGGCAATAAGGTTCCAGGCAAAATCAGATGAACAGATCAACATCTCAGAAAGGAAGTTTATATCATCACCTTCTACGCCCAGCCCAGTGCCCCAAAACTGCCTGTTTTTACTAAAGCCTTTGCCCAGTATTCATAAAAAACACAGGAAGCAGTATGATGTTGAACGGCAGCCATATGCTAATTAATTCAGTCCCAAGGTAAAGTGACACATAACGACAAATATTATTAGTGATTTGGCTGACCCCCCAATGCTGAGCTGTGTTTAACATGAATGTATTATTGCTGGAGAGCACCAGGGAGTGAAATGGCCGACCATTCAAACAGTAGATATTTTTTTAATGTTCTTTGAATACTTGGCCGTTTTCAGGCACTGGGTTGGGAATAGAAGGTGATGACATAAACCTCCTTTCTGGTTATAGGATGACTTAAAGTGGACCAACAGTCAAAAATTACTTAAAGCAGACCAACACAACAAACAGTGCTCATATGCACCCCCCCAGGGTAAGTTAGATTGCTGCACATAAACATTAATTTACATTTTTTTCTAACTCCTGCTGTAGTAAATTTTAGAAACAAAATGGTGGCTCATGCATTTAAAGACCACCTGCAGACAGGAAGTTCTGCTGGGCTTTCTGTTAATGTGCATTGTCAGTTATGTCAGTTGAATAAATGGGGGGGAGGGGGTGTTTCGCTGTGGAAGCCCCCTAAAAAGTTGAGTAGTTTGTTGGACAAACAGTCGCTGAAACTATTGTAGAGTTGTTAGATATTGTTAGTCAATTTCTTTATTTGCATAATTACTTATGCTTAGTGTAGAATTAATTGCACATTCCATAGACATTTTTTTCACATATTTTCAATCCTGTATACATAGGTATAATGTACCATTTACACAATTTTGTTCACATATTTTCCATACTCGAGGGATAAACAGATAATAGTGTCTTATCTGGTCTTCCTCATATGTTCTGTTGAATACAGTTTGTAGCAAGAGTCTGGTTATTAGTATGCAGCAAGCGTGTCACCTTTACAGTATATACAGCAGAGTGTGCAGACGTTTCGCATTCACTGCTTCCTCAGTGCACTCTCTAATGAATGATATAAATATTACATCAGACATAAATGTACAGCAGATGTGGGAGGTATATATATTATGTACAAGTACAGACAAAAAATAAATGGTACCTCTGTATTTAGAAGCGCTTGCTTTCCCTCATATAGACGTGAATCTTCTTTTCTAATATCTATAAAAGGTAGTAATATTATGAGTGTGGTCCAGAGTGTGTGATAAGGGCATATAAGTATATAGGCAGTGTCACCTTGTTGCTATTTATAGCTGGTGCTGGGCTGGCGATATGGTGTATATATATCTCTCTTGCTGCGGAATCAGGGAATGTTTCTACAATTAGAAACAAAATGGATCTCTAAACTGAAAGCCCACCTCCCCCCTGGCCTCAATGAGACCTGTAGCTATGTACCTTTCCTGAAATAAACTCTGCTCAATACTCCACCCAAGAAAAGAAGACACAACACTAGAAGAAACCCACAGTAACAAAGAGCCTTATACAACTTTTAGCCCGTACTGGCCATTTAAGTACACATGTATACACTCACAAAATACATCTGCCATTAATACATAGGCCTCAGACAACACAAACAAATAAACCAGAGTAGGGACATTACCTCCTGGACAAACTTTCCCTGCGGACACATCCTAAGAGAAGTATCCACAGGGACCCAGTATCTTAGAAACTATGTCAGTTGAATCCAGGCAGCAGCATGACTGAGATGCTAGGAGAGGAAGCTCCAAAATGGCCGCTACCTTTCTTTTCCAACTGTGCAGGCTGTTAAACCTGGCGGTTTAAATACTAACCAACATACCAGACAGAGTACCAAAGGTACTAGTTGTGGGACACCTTGGAAACATAATATTCTCCTTTTCCTAATTTTCTGTCACTCGGATTCATTAATGTGGAACTTCAGAAAGGCAACATTTTATCAGCTTACAGATGATCTAAATCACATTGACTTGGAAAAAGTCCTCAAAAACAAAAGCATGGGCACAAAATGGGATTCTTTTAAAAAAGTCCTAGATATTCATTGTGACAGATACATACCATATTTTTCACTCCATGGGAAGCACCTGACCATAAGAGGAAATAGAAAAAAAAAATATTCTGAACCAAATGGTGTGCTAAAATCCCCCTCCCAATCACCCCATTGCAGGCAGTGAGCCTCATTACCGGCAATGCGTGGCATCCATTATTAGAGGCAGTATTAGGCATTCCCCATTAAATCAAGTGAGGCATCCCTCATTACAGGCAGTGTGTGGCATCCCCCCATTACAGGCAGTGTGTGGTATCCCTCATTACAGACAGTGAGCAGCATTGCTCCCCAAGCACCTGTAATATTTTTTTTCTTTTTACAGTCATTTCATAAGATGCAGGGGCATTTCCCCCCACTTTTATGGGAATAAAAATGTTAGAAACAAGAGTAAACAAAACATAAAAAAAACATAAACATAATAGTAAAGGGGGCAATAAACATCCAGAAAACGATAATGTAAACAACCTCTTCTATATTCACAGGAAATAACAACGTTATAACGTTATATGTCAGGAAAAATGCAGAGCAATTACCCAAACTTTCCACTAAATGTCAGTTAACCAAGGAAGTGGCTGGGGATGCGGCCATAGAAGTAAGAAGAAGAAAGAAGTGTTTGTTGGTTTCACACAGCAAGACATCCCAAATTGGCATGCCTTGGGGGAGTTAATGGTCCAGCCCCAGTCTTTTAGACTTCAGGGCTGGCATACACAGCAAATTTTAGGCACAGTAACAGACAAGACATCAATTTTAATATTTATATTATATTCATAATGACAGGGACTATTCCACAGTACTGGAGCACAATAAATGTGATGCCAATATGTAAAAAGGGGTCTAATCAGTAGCTACAGACTGGAAGGTTTAACATCTGTGGTGGTCAAGCTGTTTGAATGTTTTCTCAGAGATTCTATCCTGGAGTATCAAAGTGAAAGTGACCGTATTACTCCATGCAATAGTATTATGAGAAATTGCTCTTGCCAGACAAACCTGATCAACCTTTATGAGTCATTGGATACTGTGCCACATAAAAGACTGGTACAAAAGATGAATGCTTGGGCTGAGACAACAGGTATGTAACTAGTAAGTAAATTATAAAAACAGAGGGTGTTATCAATGCAGCATACTCAGATTGGTTCAGCTTTACTAGTGGAGTACCTCAGGGGCCCAAGTCAGTACTGGGCCCAATTTTCTTTAATTTTAATTTGTTAATCAATTAATTATTTAATTTATATTAATGGCAGTGGGGATGGATTAATGGGTAAAATATTAATCCTTGCAGATGATATTAAACTGTGTAAAGTAATTTACTATAAATAGGACAGCATGCAGCTACAGATCTAGATAAGATGGAATTATGGGCAGAAAATGGTAAATCAGGTTTAATACAGAGAAATGTAAAGTTATGTTCATGGAAAATCTCACTTTGTATCATGATTGATTACCCATTATTTTACCCCCAAGTTACTAGTCAGACCGCATATGAAATATTGTGTACAGTTCTGGGCACCAGTACATAAGAAAAACATCAGAGCTTGATTGCATTCAAAGGCGAGCAACTAAGTTAATAAATGGAATGGGGGGACTAGTGAATCCTGTAAGATTGCCAAAATGTGGTTTATTTAGTTTGGGTCAGACACCTAAGGGGTGATCTTATAGCTATGATATAATAAATATGTATAAATATATCTAGGTTCAGTACAAGGATTTGTCCAATGATCTATTTATACCCTGGGCTGTAAATATAACACGGGGCATCCTCTAAGGTTAGAGGAAAGACACTTCTTACACCGACATAAGATGGGGATGTCATGGTTTCAGCTTCACCACATGCTGGTTAATCACCTTTCTGTGTGCTCTGGCTGTCAGTATTGCTGTGAATCCCCGGCATACCTTCAGGCGTGCTCTCTCCTTTTATGGCCATGTTTTGCTAGCTTTTCAGGTCATCTTTCCCACAGGTATTGCTGGGGTTAAGGTGGTGGGCTGACTCTGGCCCCATGTCCTGATTGGCTGATGGCCACAAAAAACCAGGCCTCTCCCAGCATGCATTGCCCGTTTTAACTTGTGCTGGGGGTTATATTACCACTGTTTGCTGGATTATGATTACATGTTGCCACCTTTTGCTTTGTCTGACTCTGATTGCGGCCTGGACTGATGCCTAGCTTCAAGCTTGTCTACTCATCTGTACTGTGAACCCTCTGACAACCTGGCTTGACCCCTGGCTTGACCATTCTCCTGTTTATCCCCTTGGAACCCTGAATCTGAAGCACTTTCATTCCTGTGACCATCCAGCCTCGCCCATGGTTTATCTGCTTTCACCCTGTAAGATTGCATCCTTTGTGCTATCTAAGTCCTGGGGGCAACAGAGTCCAGTGAGGTGTATCCAGCATCCTGGCAAATGAGGGCTTTTCTATAGGCAGAAGCAGCAGCAGAGATTGGGGGTTGTCCCACAGGGGATTCTTTACTGCAAGAGCAGTCAGACTATGGAGCAGTTAGACTTTGAAACTTTGAAGGAAGTAGTCATGCCTTCCTTGCATGTGATAACATTATAACGGCTATGGCTACTAGACCACTGGAAGGAGATTTTCTTAATACGGAATAAACATTAACTGGCTAAACTGGATAGGCTAATGTATTTTTTTGGTCTTACATACTATGTTTCTATGTAAGATTTGGGTAATTAAGGTAAGATTAAGGTACTTGAAGGGGAGGCTGCGTGCCGTCTTACAATCTCACCACTAAACACAGCTTAATTTTTAAACAATCAACCGATTCCCGTTACCCGTTTCCCTCGGCCGAGGGTCTCGGCAGTTTACATCAGAGATCGTAGTCACGTGGCAGAAAGGTATGCCCGATGCCCGACACGAAGCTTACTGTTTCACTTCTAAATATACCGTCTAGACCACGTGATTTGTCTTCAATTAACTATTGTATATCCGACATCTCGATTTCTTACTTTCAATTTCATAAGCAGCTATTACTGCTACAGAGATAAATAGGGGTTGCGGATACGGCAGAGGTGAAAAATACCACATAGATCAATAGGGGACATACAATCTTCCCTTCTTAACAGCATTCAATTAATTATATGGATAATAAATCAGTAAATAACCAAAATATAAATACATAAAATACATCATTATAAAAACTTCAGTCTGTTCCACATATTGTTTCCCGCAGGGACATTCTAGGACATAAATAACATTACTGCTACTACATGTTAGAAAGTTATTAATATTAAAACTTTCCTTAGTAAAATTATAATTAATTGTTTTTACTCCTCCTGTATCATTTTTAATAGAGGTTTTTCATCCAACACACCGTCTACATCTATAAAATCCTTCAACATTAATCAAGGTTCTAACTTTATTTTATTGAATCCACATAGCTCTTTACTAGGTGTGTAGCTAGAGTATGTGGTTTTATTAAAAATTACTCTTGGTCATTCAGGTAGGTGGGGTCCCAAAACATCATCATTTTTAATGATGTGCCAGTGTTTTCCCAGAATCTTTTTTACCCTCTTATATTCTTTCCCATAACGAGTAACCAAACAACTGTTTTCTATCCGATACAGAGACAGCTTTTATTTCGTCCCGCATGAAGGTGGAATTATACCCTTTCTCAATAAACCTATCACAAACTATTTGGGCCCGACTAATAAAATCCCTCCTCTTTAGTGCAATTTCTCTTAATCCAATAGATTTGCCCTCTGGGTATATTGTTTAGCCACTTCGGGTGGTGGCTTGATTTTCTTACGTAAGAATTCCTATCAGTTGCTTTAAAATATGTTTTTGTTACTAAAACGTTTCCCTTTTTCTCAATTTCCAAGTCTAAAAAGTGAATCTTAGGGCTTTATTCATCAAGCCATAGTGCCAGGTAAAGACTGGCAGCGACAGGTAACGTCAGGCAGCGATCGGTGACCGCTGGGAGCTGTACACAATACCACATTTATCAAAGCAAATGTGTTTAGCGACTCTCCCATACATTTCAATGGACGATCCTTTTCTTCTCTTTAAACATGTTTTTTTTTTTTTTTTTTATAATTATCAAATAATTGTGTCACCTCTCCTGGCCTATTTAAAGTCATTTTTAAAAACGTGAATTTTAATATTTTTTTGCAGAATTGTCTTTACATGTCTGGTATTAAAGTGTTCATGTTACAATGTAATAACAATGTCATTCCATATGTTTTCGCTTTGTTACTAGTGGATACATGTTCAAAAACAGACAGCGTCTGGCGCTCTGGGCTACAACGACCCGATTTTGAGCGCTGGCGCTGTGTGGGGCTATTTTTTTGATGAATATGGTGTGAGTCGGTCGCACTGAGCTGGCGCTACCATTTGCTCCCATACAGCGTTGTACAGGAGCGACTCACACAATATATTTATCAATGCCGGGCAGCGACTAAGCCGCTCTGAAACAGTGAACCATGGCCGAGCACAACGACTACTAGCGGTCGCTCTCAAAGCCTCGCTACAGATGCTCATCTGTCGGTACCTGGCGCTAGTAATGAATCAGCCTGTTATTAGCACTCACTTCTTTGGTAAACTTATCCCCCAATCATTCACATGTAATAGAGAAAAAAATTCTTCAAATGATTCCATATCACCCTCCCACAACACCAAGCAATCGTCAATATAACGACCCTAAAGTTTTAACCCTTTATGTTGTAAATTATATATAACAGATTCCTCCTACATACCCATAAACAAATTAGCTAAACTAGAAGCAAATTTCGCTCCCATAGCGACACCTTTGACCTGCAAATAAAACTCATTCCCAAACCAAAAATAATTATGGACCAACGCATAATGATAACAATCTAATAAGAAATCAATCTGGACCACCAAAAGTTCTGTGGAACTCATTTAATAGTATCTTATTGCTAACAACCCCTTTTCATGAGATATATTGGTATAAAGTGATACCACATCTATTGTTGCTAGTAAAGTAGTTTCAGTGACTTCAACATTCTCTAATATATTCGGAACATGTTGATTACCTTTAATATAAGAAGGTAATTTCACCACTAAGGGTTGAAGGAACCAATCAAGGTATTTCCCTAAATTAAAGGTAATGGAATTTATACCACTAAGAATCGGGTCATGGGGTGGGTACCATTGGTCCTTATGAACCTTTGGAAGTCCATAAATCTTTGGTATTTTGGGGTATTTAACATTACAAAAATCTGCTTAATTATTATTTTAAAACCCTCAAATCAAATCCTTTTCTAATTTACTCATCTAATTCTCTTTTAAACTCCTGTGTTGGATCTTTATCTAATTTCATGTATGTCTCTTTATCCTCTAACAGTTTCAATATTTGTAGTGTGTACATCTCTATGTCCTGCACCACTATCCCTCCACCTTTATCTGCCTTTTTAACCAATCTTGTTTTATCCCTCTTTAGCGACTTTATCTCCCTTTTTAATTTTTTTAAATCACTGTATGGTATTTTATAATTCATAATAAAAAATGAATAAAAGCATGTATAATAATAATTCTAATTCTAATAGAAACAGCAACACATAAGCCCTTATTTAAGAAGGGATAGCGTCAGGTAGCGGCTGGTTAATGAGAGGTAGCGACAGATAGCGGCTGGTCAACGCCGGACACGGCACGCAATTACACATTTATCAAGCAGAATCTGTTTAGCGACTGGGATAGTGCCATGTAGCGTCTGATTCATCATTTTCACAGCCTCAGCGAACAGCGCCAGCGTTCAGCCTTGCACAGCGCCAGGTATGACCTCTCACTACCTGGCACTCTCCAATACATTTCAATGGACGATACTTTTCTTCTCTTTAAACTGTTTTTTTTTTGTTTTCAAAAAAATCACAAATAATTCTTTGACCTTTTCTGGCATTGAAAAAGCAGTTTTTTTCATAATTTTTTCATTTTTTAAATATTTCCTCAAAAATGACATTACAGGTCTGGCATTAAAGTGTTCATGTTACAATGTTGTTACAATGTAATTCCATATGGTTTCGCTTTGTTACTAGTTGATAGATGCTTGAAAACAGACTTTAAACACACCGTCTCCTGCGCTCTGGGCTTCAAACAAATATTTTTCAGCGCCAGAGATTTTTGCAGCTGTTTTTTTTCCTGAATATGGTGTGAGTTGGTCGCTATGAGCAGTCGCTAACGTGCGCTCCCATACAGCGCTGTACTGGTCAAATAGCGACTCCTCACAATGTATTCAACATTACTGAACAGCGACTGAGTCGCTATAAAGTAGCGACTCACGGCCGAGCACTGCGACTACTATCGGGCGCTCTGAAAATGCCTTCTACAGACGCTCATCTGTCGCTACCTGCCGCTAATGATGAATCAGCCTGATAGTGTTTACAGATCCTGTACAAAGTTTCAATGGCTCCATAAACTGCTGCAAGCTATTTAGTCATGATTTCACTGGTCAGACAGCTCTAAAAGTTACTGCAGTCCTGGAAACAGACCTAGACGGCGTTGCACAGCCGCAGGAAAATGCCAGTTTGCAAGCAGGAAGAGAATTTAAATAGCACAGGTAATATTGAGCAACTGTTTGACAAGAAAGCTGGTTATCTAGCTGAAGAATCAATAAATGCTGATCTTTAACAAACTGAAGAAAATAAAAGGACAGGCACAAAGCATCTCTAGAGAGTATCCTCTATTCTTTAGCTCTGTTCTGAGCAAATGCAGTTTTTCCTTTAAACTACAGTCTCAATTTATTCCTCTTGTCAGGGGCAACATAACAATGATTGGACACTATTGAAATACCAACCTAAACCTTAAAGGTCATCTTACTTGGTCTCTGTGTTATTCAAAAACAATAGGCTCGATTCAGAGAGACAAAAAAAAACTTCAGTTTTCGTGCCGATCTGTTTTTTTTGTGAAATGTTTCCATTCTCGTATGAGCGTGCGAGCGATTCTATGCATGCATTGTTTTAGTTGGTTACCTTTGCTTTGTGTAATTATTTTATATTTGGTTGCAGGAACCGCAAGATGTGCCACTCCTGCCCTTGCTCCTGATGCCCATTCTTTGCCTGCAGAATGCGGGCCAGGGGTTCTCTAATCGGGCACTATGCAAAACCCGGCCCGTGGTGGCGAGGGCCCTCTGGCTTTTCAAGTCCAGATTTAGGTGTTTGGACCGTACGGGGGGGGGGGGGGCACTGCAGTATGACCCCAACAAGGTTATACCAATATTTTAATTTAAGTTTTTTAACAGGGACCACACGTGCCAGAGTGGCACAACTGAGTGTCAGGGTCCTTCAGTTGGTGGGCGAGATGCAGGAGCTGCGCAACTCGTTGGGGACCACAGATGAAGAATAATGTTCAGTGGCCTGCCATTGCTATGTATTTTGTTTTTTATAGTTTTAAAAATTAGAAATTTTCTAAATTTAAAAAAAAATTATATTTTATGATGGAATCCAAAAAAAAAATGTTACAGTGTCATTTCATTTACAAAATACATTAGTACAAAACTAATGGGCCCAGAAATATTTAAAGATGAATATTCACATGACCAAGAAGTGATTTGGGTGAGCTTTAAGGGTCCAAAAGGGAAGATGGAGGATAGTGCTAAGTGGTTTAGCTTAACATTGTAGTAGAAGTGAGGGTGGCAAATATGTAGGCGAGCACTTTAATGAGTTAAGTTTGTAGTGCGCAGGCGCAAGATAGTAAGGATTTCCGTCTGGACGATTATTTATTGAAAAAGGGAAACAGAATCGAGCTGGAAACGTAAAGGATTCGTTGGAGGATACGATGGGAAAAGGGCAAAAACGAAAGCCTACGTTGTAACATGTGAAAATGAAATGGAAAAGTCACGCTGGAAAATGACATTCTCGTATTCGTAATCTGCCGTACGAACGGACGGAAACTTTACAGAAGGTTTTCAATGCATGTATAGAATCGCTCGCACGCTCATACGAGAACGGAAACATTTCACACAAAAAAACAGATTGGCACGAAAACTGAACTTTTTTTTTGTCTCTCTGAATCGAGCCTCATGTCCTGTATATGGTAGCTTTATAAAAATGATTTACTGTAAGTATTTCGCTGCTGCATTTCACACAGATGATACAATTATTCAATATTACCAATATTAGGAGACTTCCCGACAAATTATATATTTTCTAAAAAGAAGCATATACAAATAAGCAGTCATATTTAATTCTTAAAGGGCTAATAAACCCAAAGGAAAAAACAAACCGGGCCAGACAGTCACACAACACTGTCCATTCATTTCAATGGGGTATGGGCAACGTTTCCGCCCCTCTATTGCAATAAATGCAGCATCAGGGCTCTGGAACCAGTTGGGATGCCGCCCCAGTCAGGAAATAGGATTGATGTAAAGAGTATTTATTAAAATAAAACATGTTAAAGCTAATCTGTTTTTTAGGAAAAAGTGGAGAGGTCTTCCAGTTGGGGTGTAGATGTTTCCACAAATTTGTCAAAAACAACCCCCAATATATGATCATTCTGCAAAATCTAGATATTTAAAGTGGACCTCTAGATGGTTAAAAAAAAACACCTTACCTTTTCTCTGCAATCCATCCTGCCCCATTTCTAGCCCTGGGCATTAAATAAAATTGGAGGAAGATTGATCTGCGCAGCATCCTGGCAAGACACTGCCCCGAGCACCGATGACAGCACTTGATTCGGGACTGGGTAAAGTGTTTTTTAATTTTTAACCCCTAAACACTAGACCCTGAAATGATTCTACAGCCCATGAGTTTGCATTTTTTTGGTGAGGCAGACAGTCAAACCCTGCGCACATGCACACTTCTACAGGTAAGATGCAAGTTTTTTTAATGGGGTAGAAATGTTATAAGTTACAAAAAAATGCAGCCTGTGGGAAATTAAAACACATTTAGAATGTGCATCTCCAAGTTTTTTTAAATTCCCTATAGGCCGTATAACTCTCTGGTGGGAGTGCTCAATCCATCAGCAGGTATAAAGTTATGCATACTGTATGTTATACATTACATGCAGCCCTGTCTGCCTGCTTGAATGTGTCTGTATCTTCTCTGTACCTTCCTCCCGGCAACATGGAGCCCCACACAGCCCACTGTAAACATTAAGTGCTTTATGCATGAAGGGATAGCGACAGGTAGTGCCTTGTAAGCGGCAGGTAGCGGCAGGTGAATGCAATGCGTGGCACGCAATTCCATATTTATGAAGCCGAATCTGGTGAGCGACTGGAACAACACCATGTAGCGTACGATTCATCATTATCCCAGGCTCAGCGTACAGCGCTGGCGTTCAGCCTTGCAGAGCACCACGTCTTACCTGTCGCTACCTGACCCTCTCCCATACAATGGACGTTCCTTATAATCCCTTTCCTATTTTTTTTATTATTTTTTAACTCAAATCTTTCTTATATTTATACCACAAATTGTTATTTTTTTTTTCTTTTTCAATATCTATGCAAAAATGTATATCCATGTCTGCCACTAAAGTCACACTTCTCCAACAGTGTCGTTCCATACTTTTTCGCTTGCTTACTGATGTTAATGTCTTTAAAAATGCACTTTAATCACACAGCGTCCGGCGCTATGGGCTCCAGGCACACAATCTAGAACGCCTGCGTTCGCTCAGTGTCAAGTTTTACTGAATATGGTGTGAGTCGGTCGCACTGAGCTGGCGCTACCTCTCGTTCCCTGCAACACTTTACTGGTGTTAGAATGCCCGACATACATCTCATTCATTAATGGCGGCCAGGTTACTACATCGACTCGACTGAGGCACTCTGTTACAGCGCCCGAAAGCCGATCACAATGTATACTAGTGGTCGCTCTTAGCGCCTCTGTACGGACGCTCATCTGCCGATAGCTGGCGCTAGTAATGAATCATCCTGTTAGTGTGTGCTGATATAAATGTTTTTCTCTCTAGGGTCAGGATTAGTGGGTTTTGGCCACATTAATTAAACACAAACTGTAATTAAACTGGACCCAGAGGTTAGCCTTAATCCCATGAGAAACTCAGGACTGCCTGCGCAATTGGCCAACATGCAGGCAGCATCGCCCACACAACCCAATATGTAATCAACTAACTTGATCCCCTAGACTATCAAATGACCAGATCCACTGCTAAAGGACTGGTATCCCTTTTTTAATGATCTGCTACCAATCTTCTGCCAACTGATCTGTACGACAATTCAAATGAATCAGCTTCCCTACCAACTGATCTATACCCCAAATCTAATGCTGGCGATATATTTACCCATCCCTTCTGCTGACTGATACACAGATCTGTACCCCAACTCAGATGCATAAATGTTCAAAAGGTGGCAAAAGCCACAGGCCACGCCCACCCAGGAGCCAGGACCGGTGCCCTGGGAACTTGTTTATGTGGAGGCGGCAATGGCAGCGGGTGGCAGTAATGTATTTTCTGTGTTTGTATGTGTGTCTCTATGTGTTTAATGTTGGTGGGAGATAGCTGCTGCGGTGTGGGAGCTCGGAAATGTACTTGTTTTGTGTTTGGGGGCATGCTGCACACTGAATGTATTTGGGAAGCCACACACACTGCCTGTATTTGGGATGCCACACACACTGCCTGTATTTAGGAAGCCACACACATTGCCTGTAATTGGGATGCCCACATACAGCCTGTATTTGGGATGCCACACACACTGCCTGTATTTTGGATGCCACACACACTGCCTGTATTTTGGAAGCCACACACACTGCCTGTAATTGGGATGCCCACATACGGCCTGTATTTGGGATGCCACACACACTGTCAGTAATGTGGGATGCTGCTCACTGCCTGTTGTGGGGTCTGTAATGGGGTGTATTTTAGCACACCATTTAGTTCAGAATCATTTCTTTCTTATTCCCCCTCCAAATCCTGGGTGCATGTTATGGGTAGGCACATCTTATTACAGTAATACACTATTTTGTGAAGGAAATTTATCTTTGGGGGTACTTTGGATGTGAATTAAAAATGTAGTTCTAATTCTTCTCAAATAAATCACCTGTACCTGTGATGGGGCATTTTAATAGGCGAGGTTCATCATTTTTTGAATGAGGCAAGGATAATTTCCTGAAAGTTTGGAAACAATAGTATTGGGGCAAAATGTGGTATGCTAAAAAAATTGCCATTTTTTCTGAATCCTCCATAGGATGCTGTTGTTTCCTAATTATAAAAAATATATTCATACCTCATCATGGAAAAACGTCCCATCAAAGATGCAAGGTATTATTTTGAGATAAGCGATGACAGTGTTTAGTCCAGCCTTAGGTTAAAACTTAGCATTTAATTTCATTCAATAAAAAATGGTATGACTAAAAGCCCAAGAGGCTTGAAACGCATCAAGGGTGCTTGGCCCATGTTGCTGCGTCTGGGCCACTTTTCAATGTAACTTGGATTCACACTATTTTCAATCTATGGGCTATTTTTTAATGGATGAAATTAAGTGCTAAGTTTTAACGTAAGGCTGGACTACACACTGTCATCGCTATCCTCTATGGAAGATTGCCTGGGATCTCCCTGTCCACGCCTGCAATGCTGAGAGTGGTGAGCTGGCTTTCTTGCGTTTTGTCTGTACTTATTTTGAGAAAAATTACAACTAATATTTTCATTACACTTTTTATGTGTTAAAGTGGAACAAAACCCGGGATTTTGACTATCCCAGGTTTTGACCCTTGCCCCCGGGGCACCCCAATTTGGGATGCACCACTGAGTGAAACCTCTCTGGTCACCCATAAAAACTCACATTTCCCCAGTCCTACGGCGCATGCACGATCAGCTCCACACCCCATTTTCGGCTAATAATTGTCTAAGGGACAAATCTAGCTGAAAGGAGCCAAGAGCGCTGGCGCCTGCATCCCTGCAGTGTTTGTGCCCGCAATGGCCAGTCACAAATACATGGCATGATTGCTAAAGGTATAACACAGTGCAATCGTAGCTGGCACCTGCACTGTTGGATCAGGGAGCAGGTAGGTTTTACAGGGAACTTGGAGGGTTTCCAATAGTGGAGAATCCCGAACCTGGATGCTCCTTGAGAGCGAATCAGGCTGCCCTGGAGTCTTATAGATTCCAATATAGATTGGTCCACTTAAAGGTAAGAAAAGCTCACTCAGATGTAAGTTTCAGTTCACATCCAAAAGTGCACCCAAAGCTAAATGGGGAGACTGATTAATTACTAGCGCCAGGTATCGGCAGATGGGCGTCTGTATAGCAGCACTTAGAGCAACCGCAATGAATGTGATGTATGTTGGGCGCTCTAACACCAGTACAGTGCTGCAGGAGCGAAAGGTAGCGTCAGCTCAATGCTCAGCGACTCACACCATATTCAACAAAAAACAAACTCACAGAGCGTAGGCGTAAGCAAAAACACATGGAATTACATTGTTGTAACATTATGACATTAACACTTTAATGCCAGACCTGTAATGACAATTCTGCATAAGAATATAAAAAATCAAAAAAGTTTTCAAAAATGACTCTTTCTAGACCAGAAGAGGTGACACAATTATTTGAGAGAAAAAAAAATTAAAAACAAAAAAAAACCCTAAATAGAAGAAAACGTCCATTGAAATGTATGGGAGAGTGACAGGTAGCGACAGATAATACCTGGCACTCTGGAAGCTAGAGTGCCGGCTCTATACGCTGAGCTGCCTGTAATGATGAATTGTACGCTACATGGTGCTGTTAGAGTCGCTCACCAGAATCGCCTTCATAAATGTGGTATTGCCTACACAGCACCCAGCGTTCACCAGACGCTGCCTGCCGCTACCAGGCACTACCTGCCGCTATCCCTTGATTAATAAACCCCTTACTCTACAAAATAAATATTATTACTCTCACCCTGTTGCTATTCTGTACAGTCTGTACACCAATAGAGAAATGAGCCCTGCATACACAGAATGCTGTTGCTATGGCCACATACAGGAGCTGCAGAAAATCTTCACAGTAATTTGGAGAAACTACATTACTACAGTGCCTTGAAAAAGTATTCATACTCCTTAAAATTTACCACATTTTTAAACATTACAGCTAAAAACTTAAAGCTAGCCTCTAGTCAAAAAAGCAACCTTAGCAAAATGCTTCCCTAAAGCCCTCCTCTGGCAATCAGTGATGTAAGCTATTTAAAGGGGTTCAACCCCATGGAGATGTTGCCCTCTTGAACTGCATAGAAGCATCCATCTTTCTACATGCCTGACAGCCCTGGTTCTGAAAAACAGAGTACCACATTTAGATTTGCTTTAAATCTTTGTTCAATAATCTATTCTCACTAAAATAAACTTGTGGAAACATTTAATTCAGCATTTCAATGTTCTGGGCTGCCAAGGCATAACGTTACATAGTTACATATGCCTTTCCTCCAGAAGCCAATGATTCAGTGTTTATGTGCAGCATGGCAGAGATGCCAGAATTTAGGGCACATATAGTTCTTAGTTTGGTGTGGTTTGCTTATAGCAACACTTCTAGCTTTGCTGCTGACAACCTGCCTTGTATGCAGGAGCTGAATTATACAGGCGCACTGCAGTCCAGCTGATATTTTCACCAAACCAGCCAGCTACAGAAAGCTTTTTATCTCATCCTCACATTCTCTTTTCCAAACAGGGGTTCCCACACCCCCCGGAATACCCAAAATTAAGTGGCACCACTCTCTCCATAAAATCCAGTATTTATTGAAAAATGGTTTCACACACAATTCACTTTTATTGATTAATTCATAAGCATTGAGATCAGTGCCCCCCTTATTATGGGTTTATAATGCATTTTGCACACCCTGTCAATTGTGCGTTAATTGTTTAGGATCGCCCCATTTTTGGTCTGGGCCCATATAGTTCATTAGTTTCAGGTTAACAGGTAAGCTGCAGTGTGTCTGCGTGCTAGCAGAGTCTCTACCTCACCCCCCCACGCATGCTCATGTGTGAGCAGAGTTGTCAGGTGTGTAGCAAGATGACAGCTCCCATGCCGTCCAGGAGTGCAGCATCTGCAAACATATGCCACAACATTTGAATGGAGTTAAGCCTCTCAAACAGCATTCACCACTGGTCGTCAGAAGGGGAATTAAGGGGAGCAATTTCTTAAACTTTATTTTTTTTTACTAGAGGTGCGCATTAAATGTATTTTATTGAGATTTTATGTGATACATCCATTTCCATATTTGTAAAAAAAAAAAAACTGAAAAGTAATTCAGGAATAAGAATGGGGCCCTCATTAAATATATTAAATAAAGTCTCTCTAGCAAAAAAAAGATAATCTGTATGTAAATACAGCTGTTCTGTGAAGGCCTCAGAGGTTCGTTAGATAACATTAGAGAACTAACAGCATCATGAACACCAAGGAACTCACCAGACAGCTTAGAGATAAAGTGTATTGCAGGTTTTATGTTATAAAAAATAGCCCAAGCTATAAACATCTCACAGAGTACTATTCAAACTATCATCTGTAAATGGAAGGAGCACTACGAAACTGCAAACCTAGCAAAACATAGCCGTCCACCTAAACTGACAGCCCAGACAAGGAGATCATCAAGAAGCAGTCAAGAGTCCCAGATCAATATTGATATGCTGCATAGATCCAAAACTCAGGTGGGAGAATCTGTTCACAAGACAACTTTCTGAAAAACTTTTTTTGAAAACAAGCCATAGATTTAAATCAAAGCATATGTATGTGTTGGAATGGCCCAGTCAAAGTCCAGACCCGAATCCCATTGGAAATATGTGGCATGACTTTAAAATTGCTCTTTACCAAAGCTCTCTTTTCAATCTGGCTAAATTAGATTTATTTTGCAAAGAAAAATTGGGAACAGACAGACTTAAAAGTGTAACTGCAGCTAAAGGAGCTAAATGAGCCAAAGAAGTAGGAGGCAAAAAAGGCAGACTCTACCAAAGAAGAAAGTGGACTCATAAGGAGGAGCAACACCTACTTCAAGTCTTCTTGAGGTGTTGGTCTTGAGGTGCCCCACTGTGAGAACCCTCCGATCACCCAATCTCCTCACCACTTTCACAAGCCTTCACCACATCTCCATGTTGTGGCCACATAACCCAGCATAGCTCTAGTGACACCTGCACTAGGCCTTTCCGAATGGCCATGGCAATGGCCGCAGCTAGAAGCGACATCATAAATGTGGTCAGCAAGGCTAGCTCCATTCAGATTTCTTTCCCATACCGATATCAATGCAATACAGGAAATCAGAGTGGAACAAGCACTGCTGATTGGCTGAGTGGCCCGCGCATGCACCATGGGAACAAGAAAACGGTTTGTTTACAGGCGATCCCGGGGTATACACTCAGCAGAGTATCCCAAATCTGGATGCTCCACCAGAGAGGAAAAGAACCCCAAAAAGTCAATTTTTTGTGTGTGGTTCCTCTTTAAAGGTCACCTGGGCCAGAAAATAAAAACATGTATATTCTATTCTATCCACAGCCTTTGATCCCTCAATGTGTTGGTGGCAGAATTTCAGCTGTAAGCCCGGTTGCTGACAGCATGCAACTGCCTCCAGTCACAAGGGAGCAATTACTGAAGGGGGCACCATTTAAGTGACCATGCTGAGAAGCTTATTGCAGAGGTGGTCAATCAGAAGAAGAAATGCAGAAGAAATCCAAGGAGCATGCTGTCAGCATGCAGACTGATACCTACTTGCTGGATTTGCTAGAGATTAAAACTACAGGTAGTTATAGTTAAATAAGTATAGTGGTTTTATTTATTGCTCACATATGCCCTTTTACTGACACCAGAACAGAAGTAGTATAAATAAAATATTTCTGCTGTCAGGGATAGATTCATAGTTATTAATAGATTAATAATAGTATGGTATGGAGCAGTGAAAATCATAGCACACCCCTTCCAAACCCCCCGCGCTTTCACCCCACAATCAGAGAAAATAAAACAACTCATACCACAACAGACCACACCAGACACACTTGCCTGTGCTACCGGTTATACCTTTCAAATGAAATAATGAGCCATGAAGGCACCAACTTGAGGCTTCCCATGAGGACCTCTGAAAGCTTTAAAATGCCATCACTTCCAGAAGCCCTTCTAATCAGACACCTTCAGGTGGCACCGCTCATTCTTTGATAAAGATATTACAGACAGACCACAGAAAAAAAGGTAAAATGTCACCTGTCAACTGAGACGGCAGCCAAGGTGAAACTGCTGGCATACATGGACAAGTAGATAGAGAAGTGAACTGCTTTACAGAGAAAAGCTCCAAATAGCCATCCATCCAGAGTGTATATGGTGGCCTGGAAGGGCACACACAGAAGTATGAAGCACAGGTCTGCCACCCCCAAGTTGAGAATAAAAAGATTGGTTGTGTTGTACTTGGTTTGACCATTCCGCAGAAGCACAACTAAGACTAATCCATTGCCCACTGTTCCAAGAGCAAATATTAAGGAAAAGACCACCGGCACAATGATACCCCCAGGGGGCAGTTCTGAGGAAGATGAGCCATTCCACGCTTGAGACATGCTGTACCACAGTCAACAGCCCTGTGAAGAAAGACAATTATTAACACAGAGTACATATATACAGTACATAACCTCAGTCTAAAGTGAAAATGTAATAAAAGTGGTCAGGTACTGGACAAATCCCAAACACCATAATAAATTAAAAAATATACTCCACTCTTAACCCTACTTCTCTTCTCAGTCAGAGGCTCGCAGTTGCTATATTAGCTCTGTGGGTGACATTTTTTCACCCAAAAACCCATGGTGCTAGTAGTGCCATCCAGGTGATAATATTTATTACTTGGCTAGGAGTGATAGAATGATTTTTCATTCTATGGTAGAGAACTGTTTCAGCTTGTCAGATGACATCTGTATGATGCATTTGTATTATATGTATTGCTAAAGAAAAGTCAATACATTTGAGAGTTACCTACACAATTTTGCAGATTAAAAAATATTTCCAATGAATTGAAACCTCAAGGTTTTAGAAGAGCACATGTAAGCTGAGCAGCATACAATATTAATTATACAATCAAGACCTGATGCTCACCTCATAAATACTTGTTAACTCTAACAAAATTATCTGAAACTAAACTAGCATCAGCAATGGCATTAGCATTTATTTAAATGCAATGGCTTAAATACAAAAGTACAGAAATGTTTAATTGCCTAGCGCTAATAACAAATCTGGTCAAATATTAATAAACTGTACAACAACAGCTAAATATTTAGCTTAAAATGTAAGATCTAAGCATCGTCATCACCATAAATTGGAGTACAAACTATACATGTACAGTAAATTCCATAAAACTTTCCCATGTGTATAGCAAGACATAAACACAATACTACAAACACCGCAGCATTATTTGGGCACATCTTATATAGACTAATTCAGCATACCATCATGATCAAGCTGTAACCATGCAGAGGAATGTAACGCAGTTATGCAGTTACGCAGTTACTCCCTTTCTATAAAACTGAAATATTAAATACACTAGGATGCAGGTGCATTGCTATAACAAGGAACCATCACATTCAATTCTAAGTCATTGTAATTCTAACAGACACAGTCTTTCTGATCAAGCCACATTTAGTTCAGTTGTATGTCTATAAACACACACATACTATATATATATATATATATATATATATATATATATATATATATATTGATGCCAGAGCAGTAAATGGCATATGTGTGTGATGACATGCTCACCTGTTTAGTTTTCTGCTTCATAACTGTCATTCTGGTGCAGTGTGTGCTCTGTGAAATACATGTCCATCAGTTCTGGATCTGATTTAGCTTGACTCCCAGATGTGTTCTATTGCATTGCCTTTCCCCTGGGTAATTTACACAAATGCACCTCTCTGCTCACACACTGCACACGTGAGGGAGAAGTATTTACGAGTCCCCCCTGGCTCTATGTGTCATGTGCATAGGTATTGTTGCTATACAGCACTTCATAGTGTGGAGTCTACATAGAAGAAATACAATATCTCCCTCCTTACCTCCTGTCTAAGCTGCCGGACTTGTTTCATCTCTATCCAGCTCTCTCTCTCTCTGTTCTCCCCCTCCTCTTACATTCACTCCATCCCTCCCTCATTCACCCCCCCCCCCCCTCACATTTTCACACGGGCTGCCTTGGTGCATACAAACAGTCTTGACTAATCTATACATCACAGTTATCAGTATTTCCATCACAATTCTTCCAGTTTCCAGAATATTTTTGCCTTTTGTAGCGACATAGATTGGATTTGCGCTGGTCAATTTGTAACCTATTCCTGATGATCTTTTTTCTTCTTGAAAAAAAAGCTTTGCGTTTAATTACATGGCTCATTTTCTCACCTCTTATTCTTGTCGTCCATTCTTCTGATCTTGTTTTCTTCTTGTAAGAAGGCATTGTGTTTTATTACATGGCTCATTTTCACACCTCTCTTTCTTGGTCTCAAATCCTGATCCATTTCATTTAAATTAATCAGATTTCACTATAAAGAAACCCATAAAGTTTATCAGAAAATCTCCGGTTCTCATAGCTCATCTCCATAAATTGATTTGTGTATGAAAAAACGCTAAATCAACCATAATCAGACTAGAATGGATCAGTGGTAATGCTGCTGTCAAGCGTCGTATCATTAATTGAAATAACATTTCTCTTTTCTCGCATAACCGTTGATGTGAGGAAACGGAAATTGACCACGAATAGGATGTGGAGTACCCAGCACGAGCGATCTCATGAACGATGGCTCTAACGAACAATTGGCAGGCAAATCTTTTGCGCCCAAGCGCAAATCGTCCACTTGCATACAAGTCATATGTTCGTTAGCTTGCTTAGCGAATGGTTGATTTCCCTATACATTATAATTATTAATCTATTGATTTATTTATAAAGCGATATCATCTTCCGTATCATTGTACAAAGTAGTTTACAGACAGGGTATGACATACAGTACAACGACTATTACAAATGTGGTGTTACATAGTTCACAGCAAATTTTCTGAATATAAGATAAAGTAGGAGGGAACCCTGCTCTTATGAGCTTAAAGTCTAAAGGATAAGTGGGGGAGAGAAAGGGAAAGGATCACAAATGAGGTAGCAAGTTGTGTCTGTGGAAGCCTCAACCTAAATGCATATTCATGGCTTCATGAAGTGAAAGTGGTCAATTCCATTTTATCACCTCTTTCGTGTCCAATCAGGATGCCGTTTTTGGTATAGGCGGTGTTGGTTCTGGCGTTCCCCCACTTCGTGAATCTTGTCCCCGATCTCCCCGGTCACCTCCAGATTTACCTTTCCTGAGACAGTGTCCCTGCTGGGGTAGACAGGGACCTGTCTGCTGTTCATAGCTTTTAATCAGAATCTTCACCTTAGCATCATGGTTCTAACAAAAAATAGGATAAAGAAAATAGAAGAGCTCAGAATGGAAGGTAAGGAAGGGAGGGCAAAGTTGGAATATCATATGGAGATAGATGGAGGATCTTGCTCTTGAACTGAGCTGGATGGAGGCAGGATGTACATGGTACGTGCTGACAGGGTCAGTGCTGGCTGTGCGGGCAGATCATGTCACTGCTGGCTGCTGGCCTTGATACAAAGACATCCAGGTAATGGAAATGAGCCATTACTGTTTACTTGCTGAAAGCTTGCCAGGGACCAGACAAACTGGGATGAAGCTTGAGCAATACCCTTTCCCCCATGGATGGAGACTGGAGAGCATGCACACACTGATCAAATTAGATACAATACCTGTGTTCAAGATTCTCTGTATGTTCAAGTGCTTGAGTAGGTATAACATGTTGAGAACCAACCCTTTTTTGCTGGGCCACAGCCACTCTACATTATAACGTCAGCCAGGCGCACCCATGTAAGGCATTTGTGGATGGCTGGCATGGGCACGTACCCTATTAGAGGTTGGGGAAGCAGCTGCTCCTTCTTTTGGCTAGATTCTGTCCTTAGACAGTTCTTTCATGAAATTGAGTGAAGTCAAGCACGCTGACTGGATGAGAGCCCGCACATTCACCATAAGAGCGGACAAAGGTGCGTTTTTATGGGCAGCCTGGTGGGTTTCACATTTTGATCCACTTTAAATGCTATTAACCTAAATAACTAATGATTAAGTTATCAATAAATAGAATTCCCTTGAAAATGAAGACCAAAATCTTGCCCTAGTGGGAATCCAGCTATTTTCATAATTTACATATATGTAAAAGGAACCCTCATGAGAGTTTGGATATAGCAATATTCTCACCCTGCTGCAAGAGCCAGGCAGCAATAAGCCCTCTGAAACATGCTTTACCAAAGGGAAGAAAATTCTACAACCATTCACCTGGGTAGTCAGGCCTCTCATAATGGATCCTGGGTGGTGTGTGCAACTTTCACCCACGGTAAGACTACTACTCAATTGATTAAAGGATCTAGTCTCTTATTACCCAAAACTATGAACTCAACCACACTGCATAGTAGATTAATGTGCAAGAGTGTCTGGCAACAAACAATTGCAAGGCAAGGTTATTGTGAGCATAACAATCTGAGCTAAACAAGCTACAATGCTCTGAACAATCTTCAGAAACATGATTATTTCTGGAATGGCTGACAGGCACTTAGTATGGCTTATGGCAAGCAAACAACACTGATTCCAATACACTTTTATTTTAATCTTGAGTTTTGCCAACTGCTAATTATACTTTTTTCATGTGTATGATGCAATATAGAATCAGGAAAACACATTTTAAACCCAGATTAATGTTTTCAATTTATGCAAACTTTTAAGAAACTTTGGTACCATTATTTGAGAAACTGAGATTTTGGTTTTATCTGTAGATGTGGGTTCTTGTTAGGGTAAAGTCTACTAAAAGTCTTAAGCAGCGCCAAAATAAGTATAGTGGCGACCGATGGGCAGAAAGTTTGGTGGGCCCCAAGTACAGTAATTTGTTCCCTTAAAGTAACCAGGGATGGTGTCACCATAACAATGTATATGTTTCTATATGTTTTACATACATCCTATAGAGCAAGAATGCACAACCTTTTTGAGCTAAGATGCAGCCTAAAAAAAGAGCCACCTCCAACACTGAGTCCAAATTGGAGGTTTAAAATAAAAAAGCTGCTCTGCAAACTGCCACCATGCACATTGATTAGTCAACCAAGCACTACACACCCTTTCCCCACAAGACTGGTCTCAGGCAGCTCAGATTTCTATCAAGAATTAGCCCAAACGACCACCTGACCATCAGTGGTCACCAAGTGCAGGGCAGAGAACAGGCTTGCAAGGGGGCTTATGCACTGCAATTATTTATAAATTGGATAGGCAACTGTACATTTTGAATTCAGGTAGTTATAATAGGTAGACTTCACCTAAATATGTACATTTTTAAAACTATAAATATAATTTATTATGTGGATAGGTGGGTAGGTAGATTTACATATACATGTAGACGGGTCCAGTCAGGGGGCAGTGAAACAGAGACACAGGAAGTAAATCTCTGGTTGCAGCTCCCAATGACACTCCTCTACACTAAAAATGGCATCCACGTTGTTGTGGATCCGTATAATGGGACAATGAGCCCAGAGGTGAAAGCCCCTCCCCACATCCCACAAGAATAAGGAAGAAAATCACATTCACAAATCAAATTTACATTCCTAAGACAAGATGGCGTCAGAGAGAGAAAGACACCTAAAGATGGCATCAGGAGAAGAACACTACACCCAAAAATGGCGACAGCAGCAGTACCTTATCTAGATTAACTGCCTTCTGTACGTGTGTGTAATATGCACCACATAGATAAGGATAAACAAATCAATGCACTAGAATAGAGACATTGCCTTTTATAGAGATAGTTATCTCCTAAATAAGCCTCTATTTTTTATGTAATATAAATAAAGGCTGCTTGACATCAGCTTTGTGTGTTAACTCTTCATTTCATCTTTACATTAATTAATTAGGAACCGGCCGAGGTGAGAGATCTCTGGGATGGCAGACAGCATCCACTTCAACATCACACAATACTGAGCCAGGGTGGCCAGCAATCTGCTCACACTATCACAGCCCCACAGTAAGTCATGGAGGCCCCCAAAGGCCAGAGGCCCCAGGGTGGGAGCCCTGTGTGCCTATTGTAGAATCCAGCCTTGGTCTGAAGTTATCTGTTCTTGAATAACTTTGCAGGACTACAGCTAGTAGTGAAGCATGATGTCACACACTTTTGCAAGGGGAATTTGTAGTAGAAGGTAACTGATTTTTAAGACATCATCGGACTGGTGTTTTCACCTTATTGTGCCAATTGAGAGTTATTCCAGCATAGCATATCATAATTAGCATAGCATAATTAAATTGTGTTAAATATTTCATGGATAGCATCTGTTATTACTGAAGTGGTGAGATGTTACTAAACTTTAGAGGGAGAAGTGTCAAGAGAGATAATGCAGCTGTCCATCTCCCATATATAGTTGTAACCAATCCTCTGCTCTGTGCAATATATGCACTAAGCTATCCTCAGAAGAGGATGACTTTTATGTATGTTTAAATGTATGTATTAGCCCTGATCAAAAGTGCAGGCCCTGTTATGCTGAGCCTGGGCCATATTCTTTTGTAACTGTTGCTCATTTATCCCGGGATTTATGTCAGAACAGACCTTTTTTGCACTTGACTGAAAGCACAATGTACCAGTGAGACAGGCTTCTTAATACCCCCCCCCCCCACCAATGCTCAGCCCTCCAACATAATAATCTCATCCAGAACTCTGTTTATTGTTTTGAACACCGCCTTGCGTACGCTATTGCAAATACAGAATGTGAACATACATTATATGAATTTTAAATATAAACAAAAAAAATAAAAATAAGTCCAATAATCTTTTTTTTTTTATTTTTTATATTTTAAGTTGTAGCCTAATGTTAGATATTGTGTTTGTGCATTCTATAGCGTAAGCTTTTTCTTTCATTTTAACATTTATTTTCAGGGCATCGTAGAGCCGAAACCTCCTCCACAGATGCTGCAGTTTCTGCATAGTTGAGGTAAGAATTAGATTAATTTATTTAGATAGCTATATGCATCCATTGTTTTGGGCCTATATAGTTTTATTTGGAAATGAGACCTGATATTGTTGGGAAGTGGCCATGTGGCTTCTATCACAGTAACCATTCTTCTGCTGTACGCCAACTTCAAAAGATTATGTTGGTTGATCATGTGTTTGCCAAAGTAGCTTAGTTTTAGCTAACACAGGCCAAGTGTGTCCCAATAATTAGTCAGATTGAACTATTCCCTAGAGATATATTTGAGTGTTTTTTAATTCAAAATACAATGTTCTTATGATTGTATCTGTTGTGTTTTTTCTCTATACAGATGTTTCCATGCAGTTGGACCCTGTGATAATTCTCCCCACCTCATCTCCAGGACCCTCCAGCAGCATGGGCCCAAGCCACAGCAGTGATGGTGAGTAATGTAATTTTGACAAAGCTTGTAGACATATGTATATATGCATATATATGTATCCATGACCATGTACACATGTTAGTGGCAGTCTAGAGTTGACATTCATACATGGAGACCCTTTTTTTATAATATCCAATCAACATTGAATCAAAGCATGGTAGTTTCCTGCCCCTGCTAATGTAACTTAACCCTACATGATAAATGCAGCAGTTGGGTATGTGCTTTATGTGATGGGTTTCAATTCCTGTTACTATTGTAACTGCCAATTCACTAATTATTAGATCCTATAAAAATTGTTATTTAATAGGTCTATGTATGTAGATCATATTGCCTCAGGTGTAATTGACGACTACATTAAGTACATTCTTCCTGTTGTCAAGTAGGCCTTATTTGGTTAGGTTATGTCCTTTGTTAGACTAGGGTGGTTATGTAGATTGGCTAAACAGGTTCTTGAATTTTGCCATCTAGTATTCAGAAAGTTTGGCCTGTTGTGTATGTTTAAAAGTTGCAAAGAGGAGCATCACAGACTGTGGCAATATGTCATGGAGTTGAGAAGAATGCTGCTGGAGATGCAGAATAAAAGCCAGGGTGGGGGGAATTAAGTTTGCCGCTAAGCAGCTTATTGTTGGTGTTGGCCATGTTGGCCCTTTTTATAACAAAAAATATTTGTTTATACATACATTTGTGTTTGTTTTTTATATAGAATAGTATTGTCTGACTCGACACACACACACACACACACACACACACACACACACCACAACACATCTGAAATTTAATGTGAAAAAAGAAAAAAAAAAAAAGAAGTACAAAAGAAGTACAAAAGAAAGAAGTACATAAAAAAAGAAAAAACATTTTTTTTTACAATATAACATTGAAACAATCACATTCTAAACAATGGTGGTGTTAGAGCAGCATTGTAACGCTCAGGCGCTGCATTGAATGAGGGTAAGTGCCTGACAGTGCCTTTACAGCGACTCACAAACATGACATTTAACAGCGTAGCCTCAGCGAATGAGATGCTCTGTTACAGCGCTCGACAGCCGATCACAGCGTATACTAGCAGTCACTCTTAGTGCCTCTGTACAGACGCTCATGTGCCAATACCTGGCATTAGTAGTGAACCTGCCTCCGAGTTTAAATGATATAAATCATTTATTTACAGTTCTGACCGTAAAGGACTTTGGTCTCCTGAGGATTAAGTATAAGACAGCCAATTTTTTTTTACTTCTTGACAGATATGTTTTAACTCCTCTGATAATACTGGCAATTTGCAGAGGCAATCCCTCTGGAGCTATCAGCACTTGCACACTTCATTAGTGGATAATAAAAGATGCAAATATATTATAAAATAGAAAACTACTTATTACATTTAAGCTTTCTGCTATTTCAGCTTGAGTGTGGATTCACATTGTTACAAGTGGCCATTCCCGGCTGCTTCTCTTGAGATGCAGATGGAAGACATCTAAGGACCCAGCAAACCTTTACTTTTCTATAGCAAGCTTTAATGTTTCATAGATCTAGGGGTTTTACAGTCTCCTCACCACAGAAAGCACGAATTATATTTTGTGACATAAATGTAATGTTTAATTTTACATAGAATTCCACAAATATCTATTTCACAGATACACCAAATATTATTTTAAAGAGGACCAAAACCCTTCACTAGGGTCCTAAGTCAGGATGCACTGCAGTTTGAAATTGTCTCACTGTATTCCCAGCCTGACGAAGTGGACCCCATGACCCACGGAATGTGTGGCTTCTTATGAGGTGGCGGGGAGACTTTGATGCTTGGTACTATGTTTTTTTTTTATTTTTTTTATTATACTTGGTGTTTTTTGAGCCTTATGGATCCCTATTAGGTGTGGATTGTTAATATATGTGTTTATTGGATATGGATTGGTTATACACTTGATTTGTTTGATATAGTACACGGTTTGGCAAAAACACTTCACATATTGTTGGATATAGTGATTGGTATTGCATTGATTTGTATTAAATATTGGATATACAGCAATTTTAATGATAATTTATTGATTTATATTGTTACATTGCACAGTTAGGATCTGGATCAAAGGCGGAGTTCTAAGTATACAATTGGTGATTAGTATTTATTATAGAACCATTGATTAATATAGTATTAGTAGTAATAAGCAGCCTGGCAGCAGGTGATTAATTATGGTTTTATTTTTCATCTATGATCAATTTCTCTTCTCTCCGCCTATACTTCATTTTAATGTAAGTCTGTCTTGTGTGTGGTTTTTGTATGCAATTTTTGTATTTTAGAGGTTTTTAGCGTGTCATGTGTCATGTATTGATTTTTTATTTGGAATTATTATTTTGTATTATTATTATTATTATTATTGTACATGTTGGAGTGCCTCCCTGTATAGATTTGGCCTTAAGTATATATGTATTACCTCGTCTGGGCCTTGTTCTCGGATCACACAGCGATGTACCGCTCTGTAGTGGCATCATTGCCATCTGCC
The DNA here is from genome assembly GCA_027917425.1 of Gastrophryne carolinensis. Taxonomy (NCBI): domain Eukaryota; kingdom Metazoa; phylum Chordata; class Amphibia; order Anura; family Microhylidae; genus Gastrophryne; species Gastrophryne carolinensis. Next base: position 338,299,402 of record CM051235.1, read on the forward strand.
AGTGGGGACACGCAGGGCAAAAGGAGTGCGAATGCTGTGACAATGCAAAACGCTCTGCTCCTTGCTGTAGCGTGCCTCCATGGGGTTGTCGAAAAAGATCAGTACACTACAATACCTGGGGCATTTAAAATTGCCTTCTGTTCTTTTAGACTATAGGGTCATGAGTTCCCTTCATTTAAGTACCTGTTCCTTTTTTGGAAGGTGTGTATTCACACCCAGTCTGTGTTTACAGGTCACAGATGTATTCCTTGCACTCAAAGGGCAAATTATTTTAATAGTTAATGGAACCAGTAATTTATGTTAGTATTTGTTAAAGCTGCACCTTCTAGGCATTTGACATGCCTGCACAGAGATTAAAATGGATTGTATACCATATATTACCCCCTATAAGACGCACATGCCCATAAGACACACCTAGGAATTTGGAGGAGTAAAATAGGAAAAGAAAATATGAACCAAATGGTGTACTAAAATATTTTATACAACATAACATATAACCATGTACACTTAACAGCAGTATAAAGAACCACTGTATTAGCAGATGAGGAGAGACTTTACTAGTTGTCCGGGAACCCCAGGAACTCATCCTCACTATGGTCTGAACCTAAAAAGCTTAGTGCCATCTAAGGCATTGCTAATGCCACATTTATTGAATTACCATACAATGGTTTCATCTTTTCCTGACTGGCATGATGTTTTCACCCATTCGCAGATTTGAGTGATATTGGGCCTCTACATTCGTCCAGTCGGTGTCAAATCATGATAACCAGCAACCATCCATTTGTTCCACTCTTCCCGCAAAAATACTTTAAATGGTTTGTTGATTGAAATGTCAAGAGGTTGCAACAGGCTGGTAAGACTCCCAGGAATAACAGCTAGTTGAGTCTTCACTTCTTTAAATCTTTTTACTGTAGTTTTACTAATATGTGCTCAAAGAGGCCGATTCATTAATAGCGGCAGGTAGCGACAGTTGAGCGACTGTAGCAGTATTTTCACAGCGCCCGCTAGTAGTCGCTGTGCTTGCCCATTGTTCGGTTGTTGATAGCGACTGAGTCGGTGTGCAGTAATGTTAAATACGGGGTGACGAGTCGCTATTTGACAGGTTCCGCGATGTATGGGTGCGCATGATAGCGACTGGTCAGAGCGACCGGCTCCCACCATATTCATCAAAAAATCACGCTCAAAAAATTCTCGCGCTGTGAAATGCATGTTTAAACTCCAGAGCGCTGGCGGCGATGTGTTAAAAGTAGTTTTTTAACCCCCAAACCACCATATTTTTGGAAACCAAAAAAAAAAAAATTTTTAAGAATTTAGTAATATGAATACAATAATATCAGACCTGTAATATCAATTCTGCACAATTTTTTTTTTTTTTACCTTACAAAAAATTCTCTAACATGGCAGAAGTGGTCACAGAATTTTTCATATTTAAAAAAAAAAAAAACATTAATAACAATTAATTATGAATATTTAAAGATTGTTCCATTGAAATGCATTGGAGAGCGCCAGGTAGCGAGAGGTCATACCTGTCGCTGTTCAAGGTCGGACGCTGGCGCTGTGGGCTGAGGCTGGAATAATGATGAATGAGTGGCTATCTGGCGCTATCTCAGTCGCTAAGCAGGATTGGCTTGATAAATGTGTGATTGTGGTGGGGAGCCGGCGTTCTCGTGGCGGTGCCCGTCATTACCAGTCGCTCACCAGTCACTACCTGTCGCTATTCCTTCATAAATAAGGGCCTAAGTTGGTCAAGCACTAATAGGGCAGTTTTTTTTTGCAGAACAATTGGACCAAACTTTTTTTATCCACACTCTCATTCCATTTTTGCCCATTCTTCCTTTCTCAAGACAGTGCACAACAACTCCTCGTGGGATCACTTCCTTGCATGTTCTTCCTCTTGAAAATTAGTATCAGTGGCATTTTGGAGCAGGACAACACCATTGTGTAATGTCCTGATGTTTTCATTGTTATGGTTTTGGCACCTTTCCTATCAACAGTCCTGTTAGATGGCACATCAAAGGTTAGCGGGACCTCATCCATATTCCCAATTTGGCCAATTTCAAAATCATTCTTCTTTCTTACATTAATTACAAATTTGTGGAAAGACAGCATCTTTGACTTATATTCCTGTGGCATTTTTGTGTGCAATTCTAGTTTTGGTGCACATGACAAGCCCACATCGCTTCATAAATCTGTAGCACCATGGTGGTGATCCAGTGAAATCCAAAATGTCTTTTTCTGCAGCTCCTATGGCAGGTTATCCATTCTTTTATGTCCATGTCTAACTCTGGACACTTTGCAGCACACCCACAAAAGTCTACTTACTCTGATTTGCTTTTTGCAGCTGATCCTCCTGTTTCCTCCACTTTCTTATGGAGCGGTGGCCCAAAATGTCTCTCCGCTGGTCTGGTATTTATCTTCCAAAAAATAAATTATTGACACACTGTTATGGAGTGGATCTTCTACTGATACAGATTGATCTGTTGCTGACGCATTGTTATAGGGGACACTGTTATTATTATAGGGACACTTTACGGAGGACACTTTCTTAGGCCCCGTTTACATGTTCATATTTTGTTATTGAGGGTTTTGGGTCAGAGGCTGGGAGGATAAGTGAGGGATTCGAGTCAGCAGTTGCAGTGGGGGGGGGTTATGTGATAGGTAACAGGTCAGCAGCTGGGAAGGTGTTTGGGCCAGAGGCTAGTGAGGTGTTGGTGAGTTGCAGCAGGACTCTAATACACAGTAGCTAGCATTGTGGAGTGCAGTCTCTTGCCCTTGTCCAATTTTTCCATTTAGAAGTGATTTTATTTTAAATGTATCATTACATGGTTGTGGCTCCCCAGCCTCACCATGTCCCAGTATTAATAAGGTAAGAATAACGGGTCATTGGGGAGGGGTTCACACAGAGGTGGTCGTCTAACCTGTTTTGGTCCACTTTAAGAAGCCTGAAATTGGGAAAAAATGACAGGTTCCATAGCTGACGGCATGCTCTTGTGCACACACCCTGCCTGGTAAACCTCACTGACTGGTAATATACACGCATGTCTCTGGAGTGGTGCAGTAGCATAGATTGTGTATTTTTTGGTGATTTCAGGCTTCTCAATGTTTCTGCAGAAGGACACACTAAATCGGGATGCCCCCTAGGTGCAGGGATAGGGGACCTCCAATCATTTTTAACTTGTGGGCTACAGTTTTGTCAGTCTCCCATTTCTTTAAAACGGAAACAAAACCCAAGAGGGCCGGCCCTGGAATCTAGGGATGCTCCAGGGTCAAGAAACAAAGCCAGGGATAATCAAAGTCCCAGGTTATGCTTTTTAGAAAAAAGCTGTTTGTACCCATGTACTAAAGTAACTTACCGCCACCCTGCCCCCGCAAAACTGGCACTCGTGATTGGGTGCTGGCAGTCAGGCCAACTGCAGGTACCAGTTTTGCCGAGGGAGCGTTGTGCAGGTAAGTGAAACTAGCACCCTGGCATTTGGGATGCCCCTCTGAGCCTAGTATGCGGGTAAGAAACACACATTGTTCTTACAAATGAGTGTTGGTTTGCTTTAAAGGGGAAATGGAGTAAACTATTATTGGACTTCCCATACGTCTACAGCAGTAGTTTGGGATGCCCCTGTGTACATTGGCCCTCTCTACCACAGGGAACGGGGCTGCTGATAGTCACCACTTTGTGTTCAATGCCCCATGTGCCCCCAAGCAACCTAATGTGAATCCCCTTGGATCCCCCCTAAAACGTACCTTCCCCACATTCCCGTTGCACATGCAGGAGCTCTGGCACCAATCAGTGCTTCATGCCAAGCATATTAATGCACATCATAAGAACCTGCATCACACAGAGCAGAGTGACTGGGCACAGGAGCACACGTCAGCTGAACAGATGTAGTGTGGGGCCCTGCGGAAGGTGATCGTTTATGGGTGATCTTTTAGAATCCAAGGCCAGCCATTCAGGTGGCTGCTCCTTTTTAAAGTGGACCAAAATCCAGGATATTCACTATACCGTGTTTTGGTCCATCTTCCTGGGGCACTGCGGTTTGGAATATCTTGTTGTGAGAAACCTTCCAGGTCACCAGTACAGCTCACCTTTCCCCAGTCCTACAGCGCATGTGCAGTCAGCGTGGCATTACTTGCATCCTAGTTGTTGTGTGTGGCCACGCCAGCCATTCAGGAAATGATGCAGCCACCGGCCGCGCATGAACTGTGGGCTTGTCTGACAGGTAAGTACATGGGCAAATATTAGGGTTTCACACATCGGGGCATCCAAGTTTGGTATGCCTGGGGGAGAGGGAATCATACGGATTATACGGATAGACTCCAGGGCTGGTTTTGGTCCACTTAAATTTATGTAAATCAGTAAAATCCAGTGGTTCTCTTCACAATATGATAAACTACCTTACAACATGATAAACTACATGTTTTTCCTTCTAAATCTGATAAAACAGAGGAGGAAGAAGATTGCAGGCTGCTATGGAATATTCTGCTCTTTCCACACTGTCTCTCACAGTCTCTCAGCCAGTGGCTAGAAGGGACATCAGCATGTCACAGATACAGCGCTCCAGACAGCACAGCCTTCCTCCCAGCATGTCTCTGTCACTGGGTCACTGACCCCCTACCATGGTGCCCACCCTCCTACCTCTATCCTGGGCGTCCACCCCCTGAATTTGTACCAACATTAATGGCACTCTCAGGTATTTACACCGGCACCCAGGCATTATATCAAGGCACCCACCCGCTTTTACATCAGCACTCATCCCCTGCATTATGGAACGCCTTTTATGGCCATGGCCACCCGCATTTTGTACCTGCGGCCACCCACACGCTGTCAGCATTTGTTTACAGGTGTCTGCCCCGCAGTTATTTCTTTAAAAAAGGGTATTCGTCCTATAAGACGCACAGATTTCCCCAAGTTTTGGGGGTGCGTCTAAGGCAAAAATACGGTAAGTGCTTTTACAAGCCACAGATGTATTTTACTGAACTCAAGGGAGCTCCAAAACTTGATTGCTGAAAATATTCTTCTCATTCAAGTTCAGCACAACCAAGGTGTAATATAGCTTGCAAGATGTCTGCCATTTCCTAAGGGTATTAATGGCCCTATCGTAAAACCACAGCATGACTGAAACATCAATTCCATTACTCAGAGGAGGCAGTTTGTATTGAATCATGAACAAGTCTTTCCTCTTCCCCCAGTCCATTGGTAATTTCTGGTTATATGCAAGGCAACCAGAGAGGAAAAAGCTAGGGAACTTAAAGCACTGAAAGGTGGCACAAGGGTTTTTTTTTTATGTCGCAGGAAGGATATACATTAGGTCTAGGTGAGCATAGTTTTCTCAGGAAGGGAAAAAAAGCCATATAACATATAAAAAAACCCGGTGATGCTGCCCACTGGTACTTCTCCAATAGGATGAGCAGGGTGAAAACGTCAACAATCTGCATAATTTTGGGATGCTGGCATTGCGGACAGAAGAGCTTACACCTTACACCCCCCACAGCCAGGGGAGTACATACAGTACAGTATAGATTGTCTAAAAAAGCTGATTTACACTCACCTAGGGAAGTCTTTACCGAGTGGTACTTGAGATGACTGAAAATGGAAAGTGGTACTTTTTGAGCAAAAAAGGTTGAGAAACCCTGGTCTATATTCTAGTTCCTCCAATGAGGAAATGGTACAATCTGGCTACTGGGAGGGTCAGTCTCAGGTGAGGAATCCCGAGGTGGAACATGAAATGTTTTGCCTTTTTAGTGTAATCTTAATACTTTTGAGTCAAATATGTGAAAAAATGTTATTATAATAATATAAAGAATAACAACCCTTTACATTTTAAATAACCCCACAAACTATTTCTCTGAAAGTGCACACAAGCTTTCTAGGCGTACCAAGCTTGTTGACGTGGGTGCAGGTTTATGGAAGTAATCCCTCAATGAATTCTTCGATTTCACAGAGTTTCGCTAAAAATGTATAAAAAAGAAGAATCAAAGCCACATTTTCCTTAAAAACTATATTCAAACAAGAAATAACAAGCTAAATCTGAAAAAACAAGTCCCCCCCCCCAACAGAACAATACCCAGCATGCTTAGGTACTGTCAAGGGAAGAGTTGGAAAAACACCCCAAAGTAAAGCATGCACGTATGGATAAATGTACTAGAAAATCTCAGTTCTGCAGACAGAACAACCCTTTACATTTGGAATACCCCCCACAAACTATATATTCCCTGAAAGTACACACATTATACTTTCTAAGTGTACCCAGCTTGTTGTAGTGGGCTCATCTTTCTGGAAGTGATCCCTCGAAGAATTCTTAGGTTGCACAGGGTTTCCCTAAAAAATGTATAAAAAAGCAGGATAAAAAACATGTTTTCTTAAAATATCAATATGCAAACAAGAAAAAACAAGCTAAATCTGAAAGTGCAAGGCCCCCGAACAGAACAATACCCAACATGCATAACTACTTTTAACCCTTTTAATTGCCAACCTACTTGATATTTTGTCATCCTCTGTTGACAGGTAATTTTTCACAATTTTGCGCCATGTTTAACTGTGATTTTTCCAGGAAGATTATATTTTTTTGCAGCAGAGTTTAGACTTTAACATAAAAAAGTCTTGTTTGTAATTTCTGCAGTTTTTTTTTAATTTGAGTAAAATAAATTATTATTATTTTTTAGAAAATTGACTTTATTTTAAATAAAACATTTGTTTTGTTAAAGAAAACCATATTGCATGTGAAAGCCCCATTTCTCTCGATTAGAAAGGTACCACATATGTATCAGTAGCCCCCCGTTCCTGTCCAGGAGACCCCCCAAACTGAAAAGAGCCCTTTATAACATTTACAAATAAAATACAACTACTATCCACACTATAAAGGGTTAAACAAAATGTCACGGGGTCCCCCTTCCCAGCCGATTTTTTGTGAATTTTAAGGGTTAAAAATCCACAAAAAATTACATTGGGTCCTCCCTGCCAATCATAACCAGCCCGGGAATAGCTATGCAGGGGTTGTAGAACAGGGCGCAGGGGCCAGCTTGGGTGGCCCCCCATCCTGCTGGCTACAAGCCTACACAGCCTAAATTGCCCTGGGCCCTTCTGCCCCCTCCTGGGCTTTGGGGAGGCAGGTAAATGTGGAGCCAGGGGTTAATGGCAAGCCACCCGCTAGCCACAGGTGACTTGCAAGCCCCCGAGCCTTTGTCACTGGTATAGGGGTCTCATTGATCCCCTGGATTGATGTAAAAAAAAGACACACACACCAGAAAAAAATATTTTTTTTCTTTATTCACCTCTGATCCTCTGCTGTCCCTCGGCGATCATGTCCCACAAAGCTCCGATGACAGCTGGTGGGTGATCGGTGGAGGAGAGGCTGGGGGGGCAAGGGGTCACCAGGCACTACTGAGCGTTTGTGGGAATGACGTCGTGGATGATATATATATACATATATGACGTCATCCGTCTCACCCACTAAAGGCAGGGCTAGCAGGCCGGTGACTAAGGAAAGGCCTATTTTGCCTTCTCTTCAACACAGAGGAGGTGATCAGAGCCCTTACCCCCCCCCCCCCCCCCCCCGGTGATAAGAAGACATGGCGGGAGGGGTCGCGGCCGCAGGCGAGTAAATAAGTAAATGTCTTTTTATTTTTACAGTCAGCAGCGGCAATGCCCGAAGCGGGGGGGGGGGGACTTTCCTGAAGAGCCCTGGGGGGGGTCGGATGCCTCCTGGGTGAAGAGAAGACCCAGTTTGATCGAACGAGGGGTCAGGTACATGAGTCTCACACAGCAGGCACTTAACGGTAGGAGATGCTACTATGTGAGACTCACGTAACTGGCACTAGATGCATTAAACCCACCACCAAATAATTATTGATGTGAAAAGCCAAACTTTTACAAGTGTTTAAACTATTTAATTCAGGGGGGTCCTGTATTTATGTATTACTGTGGCAATCAACATAACACTATGGTGTATGTACAATACATTTATTGGTCCATCTAAATGAACCCATAATCTGTTTATTTAACACCTTTAATAACAGGCTGCTCCTTACAGGAATGCAACATGTTTATAACATATAAGGACACCACATGTACATGTAGTTGGCTTAGGGGCTAAAAGTCTGAGTAATCAATTGTGTCTATCCTGTATTTAAAGCTGGATGCACGTGGAAGTCCACACAACACTGGCCAAATAAACTAACACGGCCTTGAGTTCAAATTTTGTATGAGCACCATTGTGTGGTCCCTTTTGGAATTTTGTGTTTGGTTTACAATCTGTTAATTGTGGGCCACTTGGCCATGTTAACCTTGATTTGGTGGTTGGTAAATGTGGTCATATGTGTTTTGATCAGGAAACTCTAAAAAACACAAAGCTACAGGCGCTGCCCTCTTCCAACACACCTGCGTAGCGTTTTAACTAGTTGAGTGAGCATGGAGAAGAAAGATGATGAACATGTGGCATTGCTGTTATTCAAGCATATTTCTAGCTAAGTATAAAAGAAATAAAGGGGGGTGGGAGCAGCTCAATCACTACTATTATTAAAATTATTATTCAGGGCCTGGAAACCAATTTACCTCCCAGTTTAACCCTCTCATAATCTAAATATTAAGCAACAAACATGTCTAGCTATGTGGAAAGACAGAGATTTAGTTGCATATATCTGCAGATACATGTGGAAGCCATTCCGCCCCAACAAGACACTCTGTGTTTAGTGTGGTCCCTACTCTTAATTTTGAGTCCCCAACATTGGGACATGCAATGCAGTCAAATATTTTAGAGCTACTTACCTGGGAAGCTGCCAGCTTCCCTTTAGAACACTTCATAGGGAGAGGGAGAGATCCCTGTCCCAATGTTGGGGACTCAAAATTAAGAGTAGGGACCACACTAAACACAGAGTGCCTTGTCGGGGCGGTGTGGATTCTACATGTATCTGCAGATATATGCAACTAAATCTCGGTCTTTCCACACAGCTAGACATGTTTGTTGCTTAGTATTTAGATGATGAGAGGGTTAAACTGGGTGGTAAATTAGTTCCCAGGCCCTGAATAATAATAATTTTGTATAAATAATAGTGATTGAGCTACTCCCACCCCCCTTTATTCAAGTATAAAAGAAACACTTTGGGATGGTACAACTAGTTTATTCTGCTATTGCATTTGCAATGACAGTGTGTGTGTATGTTAGGAGTGCCCACTACTGTTGTAACCCAGGCTGAGGCTGTCAGTGTTTGTTGTGCATTGTCTGTGGACAAGTCTGTGCTTTGTGCCATCAGTAGCGTTTCCGTGTGCTCTTCCGTCTGCTGTGGTAACCAGATATTGTGTAGCACACTGCAAGACAGGATTTTCTTGGACACCTTATCTGGGCTGTAGAGCATCTACCCTATTGGCCAGGCATAACCTAAGAAGTGTGCTTGCCTCATGCTGTTGGTCTTTTCAACAATGCTTCTGGTTTAGTGGAGAGATGCATTTGTTTTGCACTTGTGTGTGTCTGAGTTAGAGTGTTTTCGGGTGCTTTAGTGTATGCATTTGTGTTAGCAGTGGCAATGCAGTGCGTTGCAGAGCCCGATTTTGGACTGATGTTTGGTGTGTGGGTGAGTTGTGTGGCTGCTGAGGAGGAGAAGGAGAGTGAGGAAGCAACAGTGGTGTGACTGCAGGCTGACAGAGAGTTTAACACCCGGTTGGCTTTGACGGATTTGAGTCGCAGGTGCTTCAGGCTGAATCTTGGTGCCCTTGGGAACTGTACGACCAAGTTCACTACAAAATTGAGCCCACCACTAGCCACAGCCACGCAGTCCCTGACATAAGCCTCGATTCAAAGACACATTCGTCCGGACTTCCGTAGCTGTTTGTGAAAGTTTGGGTGGGTGTAAGTCTTTTTTTTCGTCCATTTTCTACTCGCACGAACGTTCGAACTAATACGTATATGCTCTTTCGATGATCCAAAGGAAATCGTAAGTTTTGCGGAAGTTTGGGACCTTTTCCAGTCCAAATCTGAAATGTTTCGATCGTTCAGAACACTTACGTTATTGCAATGGTCTGGCGATAAATTCAGAGAGCTGATTGCCGAGGGGCCAACACCCAATAAAACCGTTTCACTTTTACTCCCCTTACGGGACCATTTTGCCCTTGGAACTAGCAGGCTAGCAGCTATGGACGACTCAAGTGCATTTGAGGAGCATGAGGATCTGCAGCTCATGGGCATTGAGATCGTCCGGAGGTCAGAGGCCAGACTGCACTGGCGGCGACGCATGGACATCAATGGCATGCATGACGTTGAGCTGTTCGAGCTCACCCGGCTTAATCGCGCTTCCCTCCATAAGTTGCATAGTGAGCTGCGGCCATGGTTAGCCGGCACCACAAGGAAGGGGCAAGCAATTTCAGGTATGACCAAGATGCTTGGCTTCCTGCAATTTTTGGCGAATGGCTGGGTGCCCTCTCCGGGGGGATCTCACAGCCTACGCTGAGCTGCACCCTATCCAAGTTTTTGGAAGGCATGGCTACCCTAACTCGGAAATATATTTGTTTTCTTGAGGATATGGTAGCCAGAAACGCGATTAAGCTGGCATTTTATAATATCGCTGATATGCCCAACGTCATGAGTGCCATTGACTGTACCCACTTTGCCCTGGTGCCTCCGGCTGCCGACGAGTACATCTACAGGCAAGTACAATCTGTCATGTTGAAATAAACTTTTTCTTATTTTATGGGGTACTTTCATTTTTTAGTCCCTCCTTGTAATTAATCCCTCTTTGTAATTAGACCCTCCTTGTAATTTTTCATTCATTGTAAACGTTCCCTCCTTGTATCTAGTCCCTCCTTTTAATTGTTCCCTCCTAGTAAATATTTCCTCCTTGAAAATATTCCCTCATTGTAACTAGTCCCTCCTTGTAATTAATCCTTCATTGTAAATAGTCCCTCCTAGTAATTATTCCCTCATGGTAAATATTCCTTCATTGGAATTATTCCCTCCTTGTAATGTTTCAATCCTTGCAAACAGTCCCTCTTTGCAAAGAGTCCCTCCTTGCCAAGAGTGCATGTGAACCAATGTTCCGTATTTTTGACTAAACAAATTTATCATGTTGTGCAAAGGCAAACATTTTAAAGTGGACTTGAAATTGAACAAGCAAATATAAAATTTAAACTGTCTAACATACATATCCATTTTGTGGGGACTAAATTCTTATGTAGTTGTTTTGTGTTATTTGTATTGGCATCCACGTTTGACTTAGGGTGTTATAAGTTAGTGTTAAAATTGTTTGCCAAGCCTTACTGATGTTTTTTTTCTCTCTTTTTCCCAGGAACCGCAAAATGGGCCACTCACTGAATGTGCAAGCAGTGGTGGCCCAGGACCTGTGGTTCCTTAGCGTCCTCGCAGGCTACCCAGGCTCATCCCATGGCGCCTACATCCTTAGAAGATCTGGATTGTTCCGTCGGTTTGAGTCTGGGGAATTTTCCGGTGCATGGCTCCTTGATAAGTTGAGTCCTATAACGTCATTTTCTTTTCAAAATATGCCTATGATTTTTGTTTTGTTCCCATTTCTTAAACTATGCCTTTTTCCTCACCTTGTTACCATGTGAAACATGATTGTACCCATTACATTAGCAAAACAACAAAGCCTTGCAAAATGTTGGTCCTGCATAGTAAAAAATCTAAAGACTAATTGGAGCCAAATTATGAATCAGTTTTCCCCACACTTGTCTGTAATTCTGTTGTGGACTTTATCATAGGGTCTGCGCCATCTTTGCTTAGATGCATTACACTTACTGAGTAGAGGAGAGCGGGATAAAGTGCAGGGGCCGGGTTAGACCTGTTTTGGCCTCAGACAAAGCAGATAATGGGTCATGAAAATTTAACCCATCCAAGATTGCTGAGCAGCACAGACCTAAACCAATAGCTCTTAACAGTCTGGCTGATTGGCCAGCATCCGCAATATTATTTCTCTAATTTGGCCCACCATCTATTAGATATGTTTCTTTGTCGATTTGCCCTGTGCAATATGTATGCTCATGTTTTTGGGACAATGTCACCTAGCCTCTTATTCAGTTAGTTTGAGCGTTTTTTGGCTTCAATGTATGGAGTAATTTTTTTATTTTTTTTCCTTTAATTTTGCCAGGAGATTCAGGATATCCACTCCTCCCGTAGCTGTTGATGCCTGTACTATGCCCACAGAATGCCACCCAAGAGGCCTATAATAGGGCGCACTGCAAAACCAGGGCAGTGGTGGAGAGGGCGTTTGGCCTATTGAAGACCCGATTTCGATGTTTGGACCATACCGGGGGATCCCTTCAGTATGACCCAAAAAAGGTCATAGATATCATCATGGCCTGTGCTGCGCTGCATAATTTTGTCATCTTGCAGCGGGTCCCCCGGTATGTGGATTTGCCACCCTCTCCACCCACCGATGAGCCAGAGGACGCCTATGTTGGGCAGCACAGTGCGTCTGGCCAAGCTGTCAGTGCTAATCTAATAGCAACACATTTTGCTTAATTGTTTGCTCCTTTTTATTTTTTTTACCTTGTTTGTTGTTATTGCTTTGTGCCATTTGTTTTTTGCTTTGGGTTTTATTAATAAAAAAACAGTAATGAATTAATTACAAAAACCATCAACAATGTTTTTAGACTCTATTTTTGTTAATTTTGGGTGTTTGTTTTTGGGCCTACTTTAAGTCATATTTATTATCCAAAAACCGAAAGACAGCAACTTAGTCATAAACACGTGTATTTTATTTTCTTTTTGAGCATTTTTTTAACATAAAATTGGGAGTTGATGGTCACTCCCATAGTTATGGGGAATACATGGACATTTAGCCCAAATCATGCCACATAGCAATTGCACACAGCCTGGATTTACAAAGTAAGGCACTCCAGGACTAAGTTAACCTTAAAAAGAACATACTAACATATATGTGCCAAGCATTGTCAAGTGGATAAATCAGAGATGTTACATGTTCAAAATAGGAACACAAACACACCCTGTCCTGCTTGGGCACATTTGCAACAGGCACAGGTTGTAAGCAGACATACCTATGCCACATCTACACCTGTTACTCAGTGGCCCACCCAAACAAGAACACCCAGTCCCAATCCAAGTCCAGTAAAATCTCAGCCAGGGGCCAAGGTAGTAGTTTGCCAGTCCAGAATGTCACACAATCATGCCTAAAAACAGGAGGAGCCACAACCAATGTAATTAGGGCCAAAGCTGCAGCGCAACAGAGCTTGAGTGGCCGCTTCAGTGAGGCTTGACCTCTGGCATTGGCTAGTGGGCTACCTCAGCACTCTAATGAGCTATATGGGCGCAAATCAAAGGCATACAAGCAAAGCCATAACAAAATGTTATATTGGTAGGGCTCACCAGACAAGTCAATACAGTGGGGATGTAGAGCAAAGATGTAGAACAGATTCAGCCCAAATACACCTTAATATGGGGGATGCCCATAAAACCCAGGTTGGGGCCCTTGGTGGTGGGTCCTAACCTGGGCCTGTGTGGCATTCAGAATCTGCAACTGTTCCAGAATGTTTCTTTGGTTAGTTTGCAATTCAGCCATGCTGGCCCTGAATTCGGTTGTCAAGTTGGCCATGTGGCTGTTATGGGTCCTAAATTCAGTCAGCATGGCACTTAAGTTATTATTGAGGTTCTCTAATTGGGCATTAATATGCTCGTGGTTTTGTTGATTTTGGCGCCGAAATAGCCGCCTCTCATGGTGCCATGCTGACTCCATCATCTGCACGCCCCTCCCCTGGGAAACTGGGCGACGTTGCAGAGTACGCCTCCCAATTCCCCGGGTTGTGGGGCATGCAGATGATGGTGCTCTAGGACCCCCAACAGCCACAGGTATGCTGGGCAAATCCTCAGCAGCAGCTCTAAAACTGGGGCCTGGAGGGTCAGTCTCTGCATGCTGCCCACGATGTGCAGGCAGCACACAGCCAGCTTCCCTCTACTGCTGAGGATTTGTCAGAGAAACATTTTGGGACAGTTGCAGATTCTGGCCCAGGGGGAGATCTTCATAAGGTCCCATGCAGGTTCCATCCTCCTCCAACTCTTGGATTTCCTCCATCAGTGTGTGGGTCTGTTGGGACGTGTAAATAAAAAAGGTTCAGTTTGGGGAATACATATGTAATTCAGCCAAAAGAAACATGGCAAGGCACATACAGAAGCAACATCATAAAAAGACACTTACCGTAGATATCGGATCGTGTGTCCGAGGCAGCACGGAAGTAGATGGCATTGTAAAACTGGCAGAGGATTCCCCACTAGCTAAGGGATGAGGCTGGGCTGCATTAGAAGAAAACAAACAATGTAAACACACAACTATGCATTGGTGATGCTTAATAACACATATGCTTAAATCAAACACGTGGCCAAGCTGGAATGGCCACTACCACAACAGTGCAACTTGACCTTCACTATGAATGCCATTAGCTTGAAAATGGATTTAGAAACAAGTACATACACATTGGTCACATGAAGCCAACCAAACATGCAAGTACTGCCTGCTGTGTGTGTTTAAACATCCCTTATAGGCCATTAAGTGAACACACTCAGCTGGCAAATAGCAGTTACAATATGATTCTGGTGGTTACCATTGTATCTATGAAAACATTGCAATCACCCCATCTTAAGCCGTTGGGACCCAAGCACAGCTCAAACCCAAGTGGGCAACAGAAAAAGATGTAAGTGTTGGATGTGATTGATTAGAAATACATATCACGCAGTCCTTTGCTAATCTCAATACTTTACTACTCTTCCTAAATGTTCTGAAACGTCATGTATGGCCAAGCAAATTATCAAATTATCTGTCCACACACATGACACACCCTGGTCAAATTGTTCACTCCACTACAAGGCACACCCTAGGGGCATGTGTTTAGATATGCCTTGCTGGCTAATTTCACAGAATGCACAATTTTATGGGAAAATAAAACATTACTAACCTGCAGAAATAGGCGGGTTGTCCGTGTCCTGTTGTGCCGAGTGTCCCTCTAACGCAACAGGATGTAGCAGGCCCAGCACCATCTCCTCAGCCTGGGTAAATTTCAATTTAGTGGGGAATCCTCCGCCAGTTTGTAAGCTGAAAAACATAGTTACAAAAATTTTGCTCAATGATGTCTATACAAGAAGAATAAAAACCCAAAAATAAGATATGTACCTGTAATGCCGCCTTTTATTCTCTTTCTTCCGTGCGGCATATTTTTAGGTCCGATATTTTCCTTTGAATCTGTTCTACATCTTTGAGCTCGTCCCCCGCTGCATTGACTTGTCTGCCAAAATCTCCACTTTTGCGCTGCTTGCTTATTGATTTGGATTTGCTCCCATATAGCTCATCATAATATAACGTGAGGCCACTAGCCAATGCTAGTGGGCCTTACCAAAACGGCCACTCAAGTGGCCTCTGCGCAATGTGCGCCCTGTTGGCTGTGGTTGTTTCCAGTCAAATGGGGTGACATTCTGGCCTAGGTGTGTGTTGGAGAATTCAAGGACTGCAGGCTGGCTGCTGATCTACCTGGACTGGGAAAGGGACTGGGTGTTCGTGGCTGGGTGGCCACAGAAGTTGCAGGGGTTGATGTGGCATAGGGTGATTGCCTGGCCCTTGGAGGTAATTGGCCGGTCCATGGGTGACCCAGAGCTTGTGGTTCTGCCATTCTTGCCCGTGGATTGGTAGCCCCGTGCGGGTGGGGATGTGGATCTTGGGATTCTCTGCCTTTTAGGGCTTTTGCCCCTGCTGTGTCTTCTGGGCCGTCGGGCGCTTCTGGGCCTGCTGTGGCTTCTTGGGCGTCGTGGGCTTCTGGCCCTGCTGTGGCTTCTTGGGCGTCGGGGGCTTCTGGCCCTGCTGTGGCTTCTTGGGCGTCGGGGACTTCTGGCCCTG
Source organism: Gastrophryne carolinensis (assembly GCA_027917425.1). Classification (NCBI taxonomy): domain Eukaryota; kingdom Metazoa; phylum Chordata; class Amphibia; order Anura; family Microhylidae; genus Gastrophryne; species Gastrophryne carolinensis. The sequence goes on from CM051235.1 coordinate 338,315,236, forward strand.
CTGTGGCTTCTTGGGCGTCGGGGGCTTCTGGCCCTGCTGTGGCTTCTTGGGGTGTCGGTGGCTTCTGGCACTGCTGTGGCTTCTTGGGCGTCGGGGCTTCTGGCCCTGCTGTGGCTTCTTGGCCATCGGGGGCTTCTGGCCCTGCTGTGGCTTCTTGGCCATCGGTTTTTTGCCGCAGTTTGGTTTTGGGCATTTGTGAACGAGTTTTGGGCCCTTCGGAAGCCTCCTGCCGCTTGGGTGCCTTTTTCCCGCTTGCCACTGCTTGCTTCTTTGGTGCCATTTTGCACGGACTCTGAAAGAGAATGAGCTGTGTGTCCAGGGACCTATAAATAAGATTGGCAGCCTGTGACGCCTACGCGCTCACGTACGCGTGCGTACGGCCGTTTGTTCGGCCGTGCGGAACCCGGAAACCGCTGGGGCATTACTTATCTGCTGCGGAGAAGAACAAAGATGGCGCCCACAATCTTCACCCACCAACAAGAAGAGATCATGCTTGTAAGTGTCTTTTTATCAGTTTGATTTGCCAGCTAAATGCCTGTCTACCTCTTAAGGAAGTGCAGGAAGTAAGGGCTTTATTTAAAAGTGGCTACAATTCCGTGCCCAACCAAAGTCACGGCACACACGTGCCAAACACCAGTTCGGCCAGCTTCAAGGATTTGATTAGCCTAGAAATGTTTGTGTTAATGTCATTTAGTCAAAGGATCTATATTTGACAGATATTGGTAGCCAATTGGAACTAAATGCTATGTTTGCTTTATGTTTTGTAGACCATGCTGGAGCGCAGGTACGGCTACCTGCCCAACTCTTTTGCTAAACGCACCGTCGCCCTGGAGATCATCGGGAAAATACAGCAACAGACCGACACCACCTTCACCCACACTCAGATCATGCAGCATTGGTCGGACCTGAAGCGGCTGCACATGCCCCGGGTGCGGAGGTTTTTCGGCATCCATTTCCCTAGTAAGTACATAGTGATTGCATGCCATATGTAACTTAGACAGAAGGTAGGCCTTTAGTTAAAATGCCTTTTCTTTGGTAGTGTTGAAAATGGATTACCGTATACGCCACACCCGGAGGCGCACAGGCCGACCAGTGCTGCATGAAGCTGCAGCTGGAAGTGAAGGTGGTGGATCTCCAGGGCGACGGTCCTACCCCTCCTATTGGGTCCTGGGACCAGCCCCTGGACCGTTCCACAGAGGAGGGGCGGCACGGCGTGGGCAGGCAGTCGTACCCTGCCACACATGCGGGAGCCTCTGGTATGGGACTCTTCATGGATACGGTTTTAATGCAATATGGTAAGCACACTCAAAATAATGGAATAGAGTTTTTGAATCACTAATGGGTGCCTTCATATAATATGGGGAAAATAACCCCATTCATACCTTAATAACTATAAATAGAAGCACACCAACAACTATATTTCATATGCAAAAGGATAACAATAAATTTATTTTACACCAAGCATAATATATACAAGGATGTGGATCTACATGAAGGTTGTTATTCACATGGAATAAAGGAGACACAGATAATACTTAGCATACAAGGAAGAAGGGACCTATATACACTATATACAAAGCTAGTCCGAATACCAGGAATAATGACTCAAGTGCTGACTCTAATATTACATCAAATGGAAGGTATTAATATTCGGACAGCAAAATCTTAGGTTATTATGCTGGATCAGGTAGAAAATAGCAAGTGTTCGTTGTGAATAATAAAGAATTCTCTCAGAGCTTTCAATACCTGGCTTCAATATCTGGCAAGCCTATAATGAGGCACTCCTGCTGAAACTGCAGCTGAAAAGGGTCCGCACAGGGTTAAAGATTGATGTGAGGTGGGAGCCTGAAGTCCTCATCTGTTGTCCGCTGACACGTGTTTTGGGTTTTAATCCATCATCAGAGAGTTTAACAGAAGATTCAATGTAGCGTGGTCGAGCGGTGCCTACCTGCAGCTGTCCTGTCAGCTGTTTAAATGCGCTTCTAAAGCACGCGAATCCCCCCGGGCCGGCCCGTGTGACGCAGCTGCGTCAGCTGCGGTACAAGTGCCAGTCGCAAGATGGCGGCGCGCAGGCGCATGGGCCGCGCCTCACACAGAGACTCCAGCGGAACTCTGTGAGGTGAGTAGAACCATTCTATGGGGGGTATGAGCATATGTTAAGGGGGATTCCGCCTGTCATGATAAAGAAAACAGAAGAAATGTATTAATCACTATATCACAACACCACTGCGCAGATCAATATTACCAATAGAAATTATGGCTATAGACTATAATTAATCATAAGTAGTTTGTTTAAAAGAAGGAAAGACTATTAATTAAATAGTCCGCCAGTATTGATCATACTTTATATAATTAAGGGGCCCCTTGAAGACAAAAACTTGAAAAACGCCAATAGAGATTATTATTAATAGACAATGTTCTTAAAGAGGTCTAATAGTTGCTCCCCAATGGAATTAATCTGAGGGTTCCAGAGACGTATACTATTCTCTCTAAAGATTATAGTATTATATATGGATGTCTAAAGCTATTGGGGGCAATTTCTAATATATATATATGGTTTTCAAAATATGAATAATATACTCTTGCTAAGGCATCCGTAACTAGTCTAACCACATTACAAATGCCGCAATTCATGCACTTAAATCTTAATAGTTTTTATATCATATGGTTTTTACCTTAAAAATAGAGTTTTATGACTAGTGTATTGTGGCAGTTTATAGTGGAGATGAATTCTTGAGAAGGTAGAATAACTATTAGAACAAAACAAAGGAAATAAGTTAATATACTTCATTGTGATTTAATTAGTCAGATAGTCAGAAAAAGGGGGACAGGTCACAATCTTCATTCATCCCCATTGGGATTCTAGTGTTCAGCTCATATATCCAATGAAGCTCACGTCTAGACAGTCTATTGTTAATGTCGCCCCCTCTCTTGTGTGGTATAACCTTCTCAATCACCAGGAAGAGCAATTGCGACACCTGGTGATTGGCTTTCGCAAAGTGTCTGGCTACAGGAGAAGTAAAGTCATATCTCCGAATATTACTTCGGTGCTCACTAATTCTGTTTTTTACTGCTCTCTGTGTCTGCCCCACGTAGCCCTTGCCACAGGGGCATTTAAGCAAGTAGATTACATTACTCGAGTTGCAATTAAAGAATTCTCTCAAAGTGTATTGTTTACCTGTGGAAGGATGGTTAAAAGTTTTACCCTTAATGGCTGAGTTGCACTGAGCACAACTGCCACAAGGGGACATTCTAACTGGTTTGGGAAGTGAAATAAGCCAGTCTCCATTGTCTCTTTGCTGAAATTTATGTGATGTATCTGCCTGTATCAGAGTGTCTTTTATATTTTTAGATCTCTTATATGTGAATATAGGTCGCTTCGCAAAGGTGTCTTGCACCTTCTCGTCACATGTCAACAAATGCCAGTGTTTGTTAATAATTGAGCGTACAGAGTTACTCTGGCTGTTATAGGTCAAGATACATGGGATTTGATTGGAAGTTTTCTTTGGTTTATACTGCAGTAAGGCCGAACGGGGTAAAGCTGCTGCCTTCTGGAGTGCCACTGTTACATCAGTGGAAGAGTAACCCCGGTCTCGAAAGTCCTTAGCCATTTTGCTAGCTCTCATATGAAATGTATTGTCATTATCTGTTATTCTTCTCAATCGGACGAATTGACTATAGGGGAGTCTGCTCTTCAGCTTTCTTGGATGGAAGCTACTCGCATGAAGATACGTGTTGCGGTCTGTTGGTTTGGTGTATAAGTCTGTATGTAGGGTGTTGTCATGAAGTTTAACCCAAACATCCAAAAAATGTACCTGTACTGGATCTGCTGCTATAGTAAAAGAGATGGTAGGCCATGCTCGGTCAAGGTCATTCTTAAATGTCAACAAGCTGGTGGTGTCCCCTGTCCACAAGAAGAAAATATCATTGATAAATCTGTACCAAATTAAAACGTGGTTATAGTGGATGTTGGTGGACAATTGATCGTTCAAATTCTGCCATAAACAGATTAGCATATGAAGGCGCTACATTGGAACCCATAGCTGTTCCTTGCTTCTGCAGGTAAAATGTATTATTGTAATTTCGAGTAAGAATAATGGTCAGTAGTTCTATGCAAAATGATCTATATGCTGGAGACAGGGGCATAGTATCAAGTGTACTATTGATGATTGCAATACCCTCCTTGTGTGGGATGGACATGTACAGACTATTCACGTCCATGCTACAAAGGAGGGTGCCAGATGGAATTGGGCCCAATGCTGTTAATTTGGACAGAAAATCTCCCGTGTCCAGTAAGAAGGACGGAATCTGCAGGACTTTGGATTGCAAAATCTTATCCAGAAATATGGCTAAAGGTTGAAATATAGAATTGGTACCTGCGACTATCAGGCGCCCTGGTGGTTTATGGGCATCCTTGTGGATCTTAGGGAGAATGTAAAATAATGGGGTCATGGGGAAGGTAGGTTGTAAAAAATCCTTTAGTTTGCGATCAATCATGGATTGAGAGAAAGCATTCTCTACTAGTGTGTTAATTTCAGATCTCTGGTAAGGGATCACATGGAAGGCGCTCATAGACCTGAGTATCCATTAATTGGTCTAACACATCTTCATGGATACGCACACACATATACATTCTATTTACTACCAAGCTGATTCCCTTCATCTGTTTTTATAGATGCTTCGGGAGCGGGTGAAGTTGTGGAGGAAGCGGCAGATCGGCCACCTGAAGAACTTGGAGAAGGTGAATGATGTGACCCAGATATTTAAATAGACATTTTATTACTGTTGAATAAGACATAAAAACTAACTGTAATTGCCATGTTTCCCCAGGAACTTCTTCACAGCAGAGCAGGGCCCAGGACGTCGGGTTGTCCCCAACAAGCCCTCTCTCGGCCACCAACCAAGTAAGTAGTAATGCCATTATTTGCAGTCTGTGGTAATTGACATGAACACACAGATACATCAAGCCATAGTCAATGGCATTTGAAGAATGACCTCTGGCCACTTCCTTAACCTTGATAAAAATGTGTGCAACACCGCGCTTCCAAACTATAACATACAAAATCTATAAAATTTAAAACATGTGAAAAATATTTGAATAAAGCTCAACGTGTCAGAAAATTCCCAATCTTCCCAATAAAGTATAAACCAAAAATACACAGAGCTAATTTGTTTCAAATTAACACAAAAAGTGTCCAATAAAAGTGTCCGTTTGTGCAAAAATCTTCCAATATGCAAGTGCAAAAAACAATATTAAAGTCTTTCTAGATTCTTCAACCACGTCCCAAAGTGCATGTACTCTTATTCTTCTGTGCTCTTAACACCCCTATGTACAAATCCTTACCAAAAACACATCTTGAACACAGACAGCCAAATAGGATAATAATTGGATATCTTCCCTGCACCAATGGATAACCGGCTTAGTTTGAAATCATCCACATCCAGATTTAACTCCCACAAGACGGATATTTTAATATAATCTCTCAAGATGCATTGATTCAATAGATGGCAACCCGCACATGGAGGGAGAGACAAAATATAGCAGGACTAGTGCAATAACGTTTAAAAACACTGTTTAATAATACTACACATCCAAGAATCACACTCACAGATTAATATCATAAAACCAGCATGTAAGCTCATTTTACAGAGCGATAGGTAAAGCAGGTCTCACCGCCAGTCTTCAATGCTCCCACCGATCAGTCCAAAACACGTGGATGGTGAACACTGCAACAGAGGTATGGCCCTGCATCCAAGGACAAGGGACTAAAGGAACTGTCAAATCCCTTAATGACTTGCCAGATTGACATATGTGGCCTTTCTTTAATTAGATAACTAAAAAACATTCAATCCACAGGTGACAAACATGTATTGTTCTCAAAGTAATGTTTTATTCTCAATTTGTTACAGGGACAACACGCCAAGCAGTTTTAGAACTGAATAGGAGGGTCCTTGAGTTGGTGGCCGATATGAAGGTGGTGGTTGCCTCGTTGGGGACAACAGAAGAATCCTGGGTCCTGGCCCTGTTTAGTTTATACTGTTTTTAAAAAAAGGCAGATTTTTACACATTTTATATTTTTTATACAAAAAAAACCTACAATGTACATAGTTCACTATTTAAAAAAATCTTTAACGAAAATAATTTTACAGATAAAAAAAACAAAAAACAAAGTTTCAGTGTCATTTATTTAAAGACATACATTTACAACAAAGAAAGGGTCAAAGACATATTTTTATCTCAAGATTCAGATGTCCGCGAAGTGGTTTGGGTAAGTTTTAGGGGCCTAAAATGGAAGAAGAACCTAACCGCAAAGTGGTTTGGGTAAGTTTTAGGGGCCTAAAATGAAAGAAGAACCTAACCGCGAAGTGGTTTGGGTAAGTTTTAGGGGCCTAAAATGAAAGAAGAACCTAACCGCGAAGTGGTTTGGGTAAGTTTTAGGGGCATAAAATGGAAGAAGAACCTAACCGCGAAGTGGTTTGGGTAAGTTTTAGGGGCATAAAATGGAAGAAGAACCTAACCGCGAAGTGGTTTGGGTAAGTTTTAGGGGCCTAAAATGGAAGAAGAACCTAACCGCGAAGTGGTTTGGGTAAGTTTTAGGGGCATAAAATGGAAGAAGAACCTAACCGCGAAGTGGTTTGGGTAAGTTTTAGGGGCATAAAATGGAAGAAGAACCTAACCGCGAAGTGGTTTGGGTGAGCTTTAAGTGTCCAAAAGGGAAGATGGAGGATAGCGCTAAGTGGTTGTGGTGAGCTTTAAGGGTCCAAAAGGGGAGATGGAGGATAGCGCTAAGTGGTTGTGGTGAGCTTTAAGGGTCCAAAAGAGGAGATGGAGGATAGCGCTAAGTGGTTGGGGTGAGTTTTAAGGGTCCAAAAGGGAGGATGGAGGATAGTGCTAAGTGGTTTGGGTGAGCTTTAAGGGTCCAAAAGGGAAGATGGAGGATAGTGCTAAGTGGTTTAGCTAAACATTGTAGTATAAGTGAGGGTGGCAAATTTGTAGGCGAGCACTTTAATGAGTTAAGTTTGTAGTGCGCAGGCGCAAGATCGTAAGGATTTTCGTCTGGACGATTATTTTTTGAGAAAGTGAAACAGAATCTATTGGGAAACGTAAAGGATTCATGGGAGGATACGATGGGAAAAGGGCAAAAACGAAAGGCTACGTTGTAATCAGAGAAAATGAAACAGAAAAGTCACGAAGGAAAATGACATCCTCGTACTCGTACTCTGGCATACGAATGGACAGAAACTTTACAGAAGGTTTCTGTAGAAGTGTATGCCAGCTTGAAATATGTCTCACCACTCCCCACGATAAGGCAGCACGAGAGAGAGAGCTCACCTCCACGAACAGCAATAGCAAACAAAGAGTCCGGCCAGCCTTCGTGAGTCAAATAAAACGTCCAGTTTAATGGAGAATCTTTAAAATGCTCCCTAGGGCAACATCAAATACACAGCAGGCAAAATATCATCTCTAGATGCGTCGACGCGTTTCGGGCTTCCCGCCCTTAATCATGACAAATTTTAAATGGAGAGACTACTCATTTATACAAACATGATACCTTAATCTATTAATTATTAAAAACACCTGGAAATCAATCCCCCACATGGGTACTTACGCTTCTGTTGCGGCGCCGGTTGCGTCCACCTGCCGCGCTCGATCCCCGCCATCTCCCCGGACATCCAGAGACCAGGCCGGCCAATCACCTTGCCACAGATGACGTACCTCACTCTGATTGGCAAAAGGGTTGCCACGTCAGAGTGAGGGCAAGCCAGGTCTCCGTGCGCTCCGGGCAAAAGGGCGGAAGTCCCGCACCGCAGGCGGAGGCCACTCCACGCAGCCGCACAGAAGCGCTGTCATAAATATTATTACATCAAGAAATAATTAAAAGCGATACACATAATAAGCACTTTAAATATCATTTATATGAGTGTGAACACTCTGATTTTTTGCATACTTCTTCACACTGCATTAACTGTAGCTATTAATTTAATGGAAACACCAATAAGTAGGAATTAAAAACCAAAAACCTATAAAGCCCCTATTTTCATTTTTTATATATTTTTTCTGATTATTCACTTCAACTTTATAGGGATGGGACCAGAATATATCTCTATACACCTCCCGCTAGATCATAATTATAATTGTATATAACTACAGGTAAAAGAACAAGAAAAATACCTACATAATGAAGGAACACATATTCATCTGTAAAATATTCCTACAGGAGGGGGAGGGAAGGAAAAGAAATACTGGTCCCAAGTATTTAAAGAAAGAAAGAAAGGGAAAAGAAAAAGGAAGGAAAACAGGGAAAAGAGAATCATTCATTGAATCATTGAGAATCAGAGAGAATCATTGAGGATCATTTGCAGCGTATGAGAAAATCGCTGGATCAAATGGAAACCCAAATCATGAACATCAAAAAAAGTAAATATCTCAGAGACTCTGAGGACTATGCCAATAATAGGATTTACACTTGGAAGCGTTCCTTCCGCAGATCCCAGAGGCCCAAGTCCATTCTGAAGAGTCCATCAGGCAAAAGGAATGTGTCCTTTGCGACAGATTACACCGATTGGTCGTCCGGAAGTGAACGATCAGACACAGATCGGGAGGATCGGGATTTTCATCAAGAGAGGACCCCAAAGATAAGAAAGAAAAGGGGGCCAAGAGGTATCACAGAGCGGGGCGAAAGCACCAGCCAAGAGTCCCGGTACTCCCTAAGGACACGAATGACTTAAGTAAGAGTACTAATGTAATTAATTTGTCTAGTTATAATTTATCTGAGGAGGAAATCAGCCTATTGTCTAAGGGACTTTCATTTGCACCCACTTACCACTTTAATTTGTTCAATACCCTCATGGATGTTAATAAATTTATACGGAATTTAACCCTCAGAAAACATTTTTTGCCATTGGCTCATGAGGCCAGTAATGTAGCCACTGATGGGGGCATGTGTACACAATCAGAGTCAGACTCAGATCAATTTATCCAATTTCATTCGGCCCAGGATATTACAGCCAAAATTATGTTGGAGGGTCTGTCTGATCAGGGGCAACAGAGAATTCCACCTCCCAGGGTACCCAAACCTGCTAATAGCAAATTTTATCCTGTCCATTCCAGAACCTCTAGTCTAGATGTATTTCAGGAAATGGTAGAGGGTGACTTAACCAAACTGGCCTCCCGGGTAAGCTCGATCAAACATAGATCCAATCTGTCAAAATCAGAGAAGATAGCTCTTAGGAATTTAAGCAACAATAATTCAATCGTTATCCGTGCAGCGGATAAAGGAGGCAGTGTGGTAGTGATGGACAGTATAGAGTACGAAAAAGAGGCGATGAGGCAATTAGGGGACCAATGCACCTATTTAGAGTTAAGTGGGGATCCGAAATTACGGTTTAAAGAGGCACTTAGGGGTCTCCTAACAGAAGGTAAGGCGCTTGGGGTTCTGTCGGACACGGACATAGAAGCACTGGATGTGGTTTCACCCATTGCCCCAGTCTTCCACCACCTCCCAAAAATTCACAAACCATAACGCCCACCGGCAGGTAGACCTATTGTGGCAGGGATAGGTGGTTTAAATGAGAGACTGGGGCAGTGGGTTGACCAGCATCTCCTTCCCTTAGTCCGTAGACTCCCAGGGTTTTTGCAAGATTCAAGGGATGTGATTAGACAACTGCAGGGTTTTTCATGGGAAAAAGAAGACTGTTGGCTCACTTGTGATGTGACCTCGCTTTATTCATCTATTCCCCATGACCTTGCCCTTCAGGCAATCTTCTTTCATTTGAAGAACTACTCTGCTTATCCCCAGACATTAATAGAATTTTTAATTCTATCATTGGAATACCTTCTGAAACACAATTATTTTTTATTTTCGGACCGGTATTACCTTCAGAAGTGTGGGGCATCGATGGGGGCTCCATTTTGCCCCTCACTTGCCAATTTATATATGGGTTGGTGGGAGGAGGCACACATTTTCACCCAGACTAATCCCTTCCTCCACAATATTAAATTTTATGGCAGGTATATAGATGACCTGCTTATAATTTGGCATGGATCCGCAGATGTGATGCAAGATTTTGTTTCTTATTTAAATAACAATCAGTTAAATTTAAAATTCACCTCAGAGTGCAATTCAAACCAGATTCCCTTCTTAGACCTTTCTCTTTATATCTCTGGAAATAGAATTGAAACTGCCACCTTTAGAAAGCCCACTTCGGGTAACACTACATTAAGGGCAGAAAGTTGCCACCCGCCCCACACAATTAGATCAATACCGGTTGGCGAAATGATTAGAGCCCGCCGGAATTGCTCTGAAGAGAGATATTTTGACAGGGAGGCTAATTCCATCCACTCTAGGTTGACACAACGGGGATAACCGGGACCAGCTGGTGGTTAGAGCGAAACATATAGCAAAGGATAGGTCAAGAGTTTCGCTCATGGGTCCCAAAGATTGGGGACATAGGAATGATCAGACTGAACTGGGAGGGGAATATGCGAATATGAAAGAAAGAAAAGAGAATAAGGTCACCATGGTCACCACCTATAGTCAAGAGTTTTTAGAGATTAAAAAAATAGTTTTCAAACATCTCCCGATCCTATATTGTGACCTGGATTTAAAATCCATTGTGGAACAGGGGGTGCAAGTGGTGAGTAGGAGGTCCCCCACTATTGGCCAAAGACTGTCCCCAAGTTTATTCAAAGGACAAAGGAAATCCTCGGGGACATGGTTGAACTGTAAGGGTTTTTTTAGATGTGGAGGCAGAAGATGCAACATTTGTAAATTAGTATGTCAGAGTGATGAGTTTGAATCCGCAGCTACTAGGGAGAGATTTGGGGTCAAACAATTTATGAATTGCAACACTAAAAATCTGATATACATGATTACATGTGTTGAATGTAGAGTTCAATACATTGGATGCACCACAAGACCCTTGAAGAAGAGGATAGCGGAACATCTGGCAACACATCAGGGGGATTTTTCTAGGCTATCTAATGTGGGCCGGCATATCGCTAATGTGCATTCTGGAGACCCCTCAGGGATTACCTGTATGGGTATAGAGAAGGTCACAATGGGCCCCAGGGGAGGAGACCTGCAACAGAAGATTTTGCAAAGGGAGGTGTTTTGGATTTTCAAATTACAGACCCGTATCCCTTTGGGTTTAAACTTGAGGTGGGATGTTGACCTCTTTTTAGGATGAAGCCTATGCTAATTTAGTTTACACGGTAAGGGTTTGTATTAATATGGTGGCCGTATTTCTCTTTTCCCTGTTTTCCTTCCTTTTTCTTTTCCCTTTCTTTCTTTCTTTAAATACTTGGGACCAGTATTTCTTTTCCTTCCCTCCCCCTCCTGTAGGAATATTTTACAGATGAATATGTGTTCCTTCATTATGTAGGTATTTTTCTTGTTCTTTTACCTGTAGTTATATACAATTATAATTATGATCTAGCGGGAGGTGTATAGAGATATATTCTGGTCCCATCCCTATAAAGTTGAAGTGAATAATCAGAAAAAATATATAAAAAATGAAAATAGGGGCTTTATAGGTTTTTGGTTTTTAATTCCTACTTATTGGTGTTTCCATTAAATTAATAGCTACAGTTAATGCAGTGTGAAGAAGTATGCAAAAAATCAGAGTGTTCACACTCATATAAATGATATTTAAAGTGCTTATTATGTGTATCGCTTTTAATTATTTCTTGATGTAATAATATTTATGACAGCGCTTCTGTGCGGCTGCGTGGAGTGGCCTCCGCCTGCGGTGCGGGACTTCCGCCCTTTTGCCCGGAGCGCATGGAGACCTGGCTTGCCCTCACTCTGACGTGGCAACCCTTTTGCCAATCAGAGTGAGGTACGTCATCTGTGGCAAGGTGATTGGCCGGCCTGGTCTCTGGATGTCCGGGGAGATGGCGGGGATCGAGCGCGGCAGGTGGACGCAACCGGCGCCGCAACAGAAGCGTAAGTACCCATGTGGGGGATTGATTTCCAGGTGTTTTTAATAATTAATAGATTAAGGTATCATGTTTGTATAAATGAGTAGTCTCTCCATTTAAAATTTGTCATGATTAAGGGCGGGAAGCCCGAAACGCGTCGACGCATCTAGAGATGATATTTTGCCTGCTGTGTATTTGATGTTGCCCTAGGGAGCATTTTAAAGATTCTCCATTAAACTGGACGTTTTATTTGACTCACGAAGGCTGGCCGGACTCTTTGTTTGCTTTTACAGAAGGTTTGCAATGCATGCATAGAAACGCTTGCACACTCATACGAGAGCGGGAAAATTTGAAAGTAATACGAAATCGCCACTAAAACGGAAGTATTTTTTGTCTCTCTGAATCGAGCCTATAGTGCTGCTCTGTGCCTCTTTAAATATCCTTGCAAGTAGCATATTTCAGGCCACTGTTGCTCTCTTAAGCGGCATTAGCCAGCTGACCATGTGCCACATATTTCGTCCTGGCCATCTGTGACCTCATCCCGAACCACATCAGGCTCCCATCCGATAAGGATGAGGTCCAAATCATTGAGCTGGCATTCTATCGGATGACAGGAATGGCAAATTTGCTTGGCTGTATTGATGGGACCCATATTACCTTCTGCCCTCTCAAGCACAAAAGTTGCACTACCACAACCGCAAAAGGTTTCGTACTATTAATGTGATGGTGGTGTGTGATCATGAGATGCGGCTACGTGCTGTGAGGTCTGGCTTCCTGGGATCCTGCCATGACTCATGTGGTAGGGGTGTGCATTTATGTTGCAACTAAAATTAAGCCATAAGGGATATAAGGGACCCCCATGAAGAACCCACCAACAGCAGCAGAAGTGCGATACAATGCCACGCACTACTGCAAGACCAGATGCATTGCTGAAAGAACCATCGGCCTGCTGAAAGCACGCTTCCTATGTTTGGCCTGGCCAGGAGGGGAGATGCTGTACTGCCAAGAGAAGGTGTCCAAGATAATCCTCGCTTGCTGTGTGCTACACAATAGCCTCCGTTTTAGTTCCGATCTGTTGAAATGTTTCCGTTCTCGTATGAGCGTACGAGCAATTCAATGCATGCATTGAAAACTTTCTGTAAAGTTTCCGTCCGTTCGTACCGCAGATTACGAATTACGAGGATGTCATTTTCCATCCAGACTTTTCCGTTTCATTTTCCCCTATTTTCACACGTAGGCTTTCGTTTTTGCCCTTTTCCCATCGTATCCTCCAACGAATCCTTTACGTTTCCCGTTCGATTCTGTTTCCCTTTTTCAATAAATATTCGTCCAGACGGAAATCCTTACGATCTTGCGCCTGCGCACTACAAACTTAGCTCATTAAAGTGTTCGCCTACATATTTGCCACCCTCACTTCTACTACAATGTTTAGCTAAATCACTTAGCACTCTCCTCCATCTTCCCTTTTTGACCCTTAAAGCTCAACCAAACCACTTAGCACTGTCCTCCATCTTCCCTTTTTGACCCTTAAAGCTCACCCAAACCACTTAGCACTATCCTCCATCTTCCCTTTTTCACCCTTAAAGCTCACCCAAACCACTTCTTGGTTAGGTTCTTCTTCCATTTTAGCCCCCTAAAACGTACCCAAATCACTTCTCGGTCATGTGAATATTCATCTTTAAATATTTCTGGGCCCATTAGTTTTGTGTTAATGTATTTTGTAAATGAAATGACAATGTAAAATTTTTTTTTATTCCATCATAAAATATAAAATTGTTAAAAATGTAGAAAATTTCAAATTTTAACAACTATAAAAAACAAAATACATAGCAATGGCGGGCCACAGAACATTATTCTTCATCTGTGGTCCCCAACGAGTTTACATGCTAAGGACTAATTAAGGTCAGCATTAAAATGCTTCTATAAGGCATACATGAAATGTATTGATTCAGGTATGCATTGCTATACAATTTATGGCCCGGCCATGCTGATACATGCAATGCCTTGGTGCTAAAGGCACGCAGACTCCTCCACATAGCCGCAAAGCATGTTCAACAATAGCAATCCGAGCCCTCAAAGGTCTCGTAAGTGGATCGGAAATGAAACGGATTTATAGGGTGGTGATCCGTCGGAAATCAGCTCTCTGAATCAGACGGAAGCTCTCTGAATCAACTGAAGTTTTCTGAACGGACGGAAAATTTCCGATTTTGTTTGGAAAATGATCCGAACTAACGGAAATGTTCCGATTTGCTTCCGATCATCGGAAGCGCATTCCCGAACGTTCGTGCGAGTAGAAAATGGACGAAAAATGCAAAAAAATGACAAACACCCACCAAAACTTTCACAGACAGCTACGGACGAATGTGTCTCTGAATCGAGGCTAATATCTGCATACTCTATTGACTGAAAGAGACAGAGGAAAAACGCTACTGGTGCCTGACGTGCCAGACATGCCCACGGTGCAGAAGACACACAGACTTTGTCTGACGGGCACAGATGATTAATTCCACACACTGGTGGTCTTGGACTGTTACAGTAACTACAGCCAGAAGATATGTGTAGCCAGCTAAAGCAGACCTAAAATTATGCTTAAATACTGTAGTTAAAAAGATATACTCGCAACTATCAAGATGTGTATAACAACTATAGCTAGAGAAACCCTAGAGAGTTAGTGAAGACAGGTTAAATAAATTAAAGTGAAATTGTTTGCTAAAAATGACATTTTCCTTTCCTTTCCCTTATAGGCACCACAAAGTGGCTAAAGCACTCTTATTTTACTAATGCTGGTTCCCTTAAAGCTTTAAAAAGGAATCTAGTTTCCGGAGAGGGTATGGCTGCTCATGGACTAACCCATAGACTCTAAGATCAGTTGTACATAACCAATCTCTAGCATTAGGGTGTTAACCGTGAATCATACTTAACTAAGCCAACAGATTGTTGCAAGCTGATTGTATTTAGTTGTTAAACAGCAGAATTAATTAGAGGTTCCCAGTGCTAACCATAGGTGACAGATTCTGTGTTGACTGCCTGCCTGGCTTTTATGTGGAGAGGAGTACTTAAAGCGGACCTGCAGTCAAAAAAATGAAAGATTAGTACATTTCTCCCCTTAAGTCCTCCTCTGGCAATCGGGGACTTAAGCTATTTGAGAGTGTCTAATCCCATGCAGATATTGTGGAATAGCAGGCAGATTCTATGCTCTTGAATCACATGGGAGCTGCCATCTTGATTTATACCTAAGAGGCTTGCTTCTGAAAAACTCATTAAAATTGCCTCAAATCTTTGCAAATATCCATTATTTCTAGCTAGAAATAAAAATCCATCAGCTGTAATGACTCAGCAATGATATCCTAACAGCTAACAGGGACTAGATACATTTTAGATAAATGAATTACACTGTGTGAATGCTCGGCGGCTGTCACTCAATTCACATAATGAAGAAACAATGCAAATAATTTCTCCCGCAGCTGTTTATTCAGCATGTGTGTCGAATAATAGACAAGCTTCTCCATGTTTCTGAGCCATATCTCTCTCTCAGTTTGGTGTGGATGACTGCTGGCACAGCTCCCTACTCATGCTCATGTATAAGCAGGACAGTCAGGTATGTAGTAAAATGACCGCCCCCATGTAATTCAAGGAACTGAGCTTTAAGCCCTCTCAAACAGATGCCACTGATCCTCAGAGGAGCGGTTTAGGCTGGAGGTCTACTTTAATTAAGTGGCAAGCACGTAACACCTACGTGCTTGCATGTCTGTGCCTTAAGTGCCAAGCACGTAGGTGTTACGTGCTTGAATTTCCCCCCCTGCTTGTTAAAAAATTAAAATAAAAATACTCACCTCACCCCTCGTTGGATCCCGCAGGGTCTCCTCTTTAATTTGGTACCATCCGATCCCTCGTGGGGTCTCAGATGGCTCCAGGAGAGCCCCCGGAATAGCGCCCCCCCTTTGGCAGCAGCAGCTGCTAGCTGTAAAAAAAAAAAAATTAAATTTACTTACCTGCGGTCGCGCTGCCTCCTGACAGGTCTCCTCTTCACTGGGGGGCCTCCAATCGCCCCCCCCCAGGCTCTTCCGTTGCGAGGAGAGGGCAGAAATCGCCCCCCCACTTCCTGGATTGCGACTGCACCCTGGGGGCGGGGCCAGGTGACATCATTGTGATGTCACCAGCAGCCAGCTTCTTAAGTTAGGCACCCGAGGCTAAGAATCAGTCTGCTCGGGTGCTTGGAGGAGAGACATGGGGAGGGGGAGAGGGCTGTGATCGCCCCCCCCCTCCCCAGGCTCTCTCCTCCAAACACCCGAGTAGACTGATAGCTGTCATCGGAGATCGCCGGGGGACAGAGGGTCGGAGGTGAGTAAGTAAAAAAAAATTGTCATTTTTTGTCATGTGGCTACCGCAGGTGACTTGCCAGCCCCCAGCTTTGTGAACTGGTATAACCCCCGGCACCCCTATTACCTGCCTCCCCAAAGCCCAGGGGGGGGGCAGAAGAGCCCGGGCCCACATAGGCTATGTGGGCTTGTAGGCTGCAGGGTGGGGGGGCCACAAAAGCTGGCCCCTCCACTCTGTTCCTACAAGACCCCATAGCTGGTCCCGGGCGGGTAATGCTGGGTAAGAGGGACCCCATTTCATTTTTGGGGGGGATTTTTAAGGGTTTTAACCCTTAAAATTCTCCAAAAAATGGGGTCCCCCCTCCCATATGTCATTTTTAAATTAACCCCTTATGTTTTGTCGCCCAGCAGCTATAAAAGGCTTCCAGCTGCAGCAGGAGAGCAGAAGCCAGATTGATCAGCGTGGGACACAGGGATGGATGGGAGGTAAGTATTAAAAATATAAATAAATAAAATATTTTTTCTGCTTCTTTCTGTGTTTTTTTTTACACTTAACCCCTTGTGAACTGGTAAGGGATACATGAGATCCCTATACCAGTTTACAAGGCTGGGGGGCTGGCAAGTCACCTGCGGCTAGCGGGTGACTTGCCATTAACCCCCGGCACCCCAATTGCCTGCCCCCCCAAAGCCCAGGGGGGGGCCGAAGATCCCAGGCCATGGCTATGTGGGCTAGTAGCCTGCAGGGGGGGGGCACCAAAGCTGGCCCCCTTGCACCCTGTTCTACAAGCCCCCATAGCTGGTCCAGGGCTGGTTATGATGGGTAAGGGGGTCCCCATATCATTTTTTGGGGGAGTTTTAACCATTAAAATTCCCCAAAAATTGTGTCCCCCCCCCCCCCCCCCCAGGAGGGGAGACCCTATGTCATTTTTTTTAAAATTAACCCCCTATGTTTATTGTGTCGATAGTAGTAGTATTTTATTTGTAAATGTTATAAAGTGCTATTTTCAGTTTAGGGGGTCTCCTGGACAAGAATGGGGGGGCTACCAATACATATGTGGTACCGTTGTATTCGGGAGAAATTGGGCTTTCACATGCAATATGGTTTGCTCTAATAAAGTAAATGTTTTATTTAAAATAAAGGAGACAATTGTCTAAAAAATATTTATTTATTTATTTTTTTGTTTTTTACACAAAAATATTTTAAAAAGAGTCGAAAAATTACAAACAAGACATTTCATGTTAAAGCCTAAACTCTAATATATATCTATAATTTTCCTGGAAATTCCGGCAAAAATTACGGTTAAACATGGCGCAGAATGGGGAAAAAGGACCTGTCAACAGAGGGTGACAAAACTTAAAGTAGGCTGGCAATTAAAAGAGTTAATAGTACCTATGCATGTTGGGTATTGTTCTGCTCGGAGGACCTTGCTCTTTCAGATTTAGCTTGTTTTTTCTTGTTTGCATATTTTAGGAAAACATGTTATTTATTCAGTTTTTTTATTCATTTCTTTAGGGAAACCCTGTGCAACCTAAGAATTCTTCGAGGGATTACTTCCATAAAGGTGAGCCTACTACAAGCTGGGTACTCTTAGAAAGCCTAACATGTGTACTTTCAGGGAATATATGGTTTATCAGGGATATTACAAATGTAAAGGGTTGTTTTGGTTGAAAAATTACAAGGTGCGCACTTTGTCTGCAGAGCTAAAATTTTCAAGTAAAATTACTGTTACGTGCACACTTTACTTTGTGGTATTTTCCAACTCTTCCCTTGACAGTACCTATGCATGTTGGGTATCGTTCTGTTCGGAGTATGTTGTTCTTTTTTTACTTGTTTTACTTGTTATTTCTTGTTTGCATATATTTTTTTTTTAGGAAAATGTGGCCTGATTCTTCCATTTTATTCTTTTTTAGGGAAATTTTGTGCAACCAAAGAATACATTGAAGGATTACTTCCAGAAGACTAAGCCCACATAAACAAGCATGGTACGCCTAGAAGGCTTGAGGCATGTACTTCCAGAGAATATATACTTTGTGGGGGGTATTTCAAATGTAAAGGGTTGTTTTTCTGCAAAAACTGCAAGGTGCGCATAGCGCATAGCGCATTTGTATTTTATCTGAAAATCCCCTAAAGCTCTTTTTCAGTTTGGGGGAGTCTCCTGGGCAGGAAAGGGTGTCTACCTATACATATGTGGTACCGCTGTGACCGGGAGAAATTGGGGTTACGCATGCAATAACATTTTATTGACAAACTTACATTTTTTATTACAAAAAAACACTACAAATTACCAAAAACAGATTTTTTTAATTTTTTTGCACATATTTCACCAAAAAGTATTAAGAATACACTAAAAAAAGGCCAAACAAGACATTTCATGTTGAAGCCCAGACTCTGTTGAAAAAAACAATATATCATTTTCCTGGGAAATCCCTGGAAATCATTTCAAAAATCACAGTTGAACATGTGTAGCGCAAAATAGTGAAACATGGTCTGGCAACAGAGGGTGACAAAAGCTGCAGGTAGGCTGGCAGCGAAAGGGTTAAGTGTATGGTGACCATTGCAATTACTTGCCATCAGAGTTTGATCAGACTGTGCCCGATTTTATCGCTTATATTCTATTACAATGCTGATGGTGGCAACAGCTAGTGGTATCTGTGTGTGGGTGTTTTCTGGTGTGTTTGAGTATCTGTGTTCAAAGCAGACACACATGACAAATTAACCAGACGTGAACAATTGATTCTGTGACAAAGACGTGTTCAGGCATTGCACTGGTTGCCAAAAAGCTATAGCATGGCCAAATGAGGCATGGACTGACAACAAGGGTTGGGACTGAACTTGGTAAGCCGTTCCACAGGTTTGCAACAGGGATAGTACTGGATGTTATCAGATTTTGCACAGATTGGCAATGAACATGGTCAGGTAATCCTAGCAGGGCAGGCCGGTACAGCAGACATACTGATAGTACAGTCAGCAGCATGCTTAGCGCCACCCACATTAAAGAGGAACGTCAGACCTTTTCTGATGTTCCTCTCTAAACATCCCTCCCCCTCCCTCACTGCCTTTTGGACATCCAGCAGTATTCCTGGCTCCTTTCCACCCCTCCCCCTTAGTCATTCCAGAGTGAAGGCTGCAGGCTTAGCCGGCCTTACCTGTAGCCGTCCTCTCTTTAAATGTCCAGCGCAGCTCCTCAGATCTCGCGCTCTTCTGCGCTGAGTGTCAATGCAGCCTATGCAATGACACTGCTCATGTGCGAGGTCTGAGGGGCGGTGCCATCTTGTCGAGATTCCAAGATGGCGCTGCCCAAAGGAGGATGACATGGAGGCGACCGGACAGGTAAGTTTACAATAACTGTTTTGTAAACTGGAGGGACAGGGGTACCGGGCAAGCCAGGTCTGGGGAGTTTTTACTAACTCACCATGATCTCTAATGTTCCTCTTTAACAAACATGCTGCTGACTGTAGTGTCAGTGTGTATTCTGTTCCAGACTGCCCTGCTAGATTTGCCAATCGGTTTGCAATCTACCCCTGCTTATCAACCAAGACACCAAACTTGCAGCAGTGCCGAGAGATGGTAACTGCGGCCACCCATCTTGGGAGCAGTGGTCGGGTAAGTTCCATGCTGTGACATACTGTATAATGATGAAACAGCTTGTCACAGATTTACAATAGAATGACTAAATAACATCTTGTATCACAAAACGTGTTATCTCACGAAACTCATATGAGAACAAAACTAGTTATGAGGAAACCGATGGGAGGACACATCTGTAACAGTACCTCCTTGATAAAATCTTAGACAGACAGCTTTGTGGGCACACCTTATTATGCCCTTTTTGACTTTGATAAACTATTTAATTGTGGACACATCTGTTATTATACTCTTTTGAGTTATTTTAAGCCATTTTAACGCCTGGCATTAAACCCTTTTGAGCTTTTATAAACTAGTTACTTATGGGCACACTTGGCATTATACTTTTTTGAGCTTTAATAAGCTATTTAATTGTGGGCACACCTTGCATTAGATCCTTTTGAACTTCGATAAACTATTTAATTGTGGGCACACCTGCCGTTAGACCCTTTTGAGCCTTGATAAACTATTTAATTTTGGGCACACCCAACATTAGATTCTTTTGAGATTTGATAAACTATTTAATTGCCCTCTTGGGCTTTGATAAACCAGTTACTTGGCACACCTTGCATTAGAGCCTTGTACTTTGGTAAACTAGTTACTTGTGGGCACACCTCAAATTACATACTTTGAGCTTCAATAAACTAGTTTCTTGGCACACCTTGCATTAGGCCCTCTTGGACTTGATAAACCAAATACTTGTGGGCACTCCTTGCATTATACTCTCTTCAGCTTTGCTAAAATAGTTACTTGTGAGCACACCTTGTATTATACTGTTTTGAGCTTTCATAAACTAGCTACTAGGCACATCTTACATTAGACCCTCTTGTGCTTTGATAAACCAGTTACTAGTGGGCACACCTTGCATTAAACTCTTTTGACTTTGATAAAATAGTAACTTGGCACACCTTGCATTAGACCCTCTTGTGATTTGATAAACCAGTTACTTGTAGGCACACAAGTAGCACAGTAGCATGATACTCTTTTGAGCTTTGATAAACAAATTACTTGGCACACCTTGCATTAGACCATCTTGGGCTTTGATAAACCAGTTATTTGTGGCCACACCTTGTATTATATTATTTTTAGCTTTGATAAACTAGGTACTTGGCATATTATTTTGAGCTTTTATAAACTATTTACTTGACACATCTTGCATTAGACCCTCTTGGGCTTTGATAAACTAGGTACTTGTGGTCACACTTTGCATTGTACTCTGTTGAGCTTTAATAAGCCAGTTACTTGTGGGCACACTTTGCTTTATACTCTTTTAAACTTTGATATACTAGTTACTTGTCGCATCTTGCCTTAGACCCTCTTGCGCTTTGGTTAACCAGTTACTTGTGTGTGGGCACCCTTTACATCATAATGAAAAATAGTGGGTCCGCACACTTTACATCATACTCTTTTTGAGCTTTGATAAACTTATTTGTTGGCACAACTTTCATTATACTTTTTGTGCTTTGATAAACTAGTTACTTGCCACATCTTGCATTAAACCCTCTTGGGCTTTGATAAACCAGTTACTTTTGGGAACGCCTTGCAATATGCTGTTTTGAGCTTTGATAAATTATTTACTTGTGGTCACACCTGCATTATACTCTTTTGAGCTTAAATAAACTAGATTCTTGGTACACCTTGCATTAGACCCTCTTGGGCTTGGATTAACTAGTGACTTGTTGGCACACCTTGCATTATACTTTTTTGAGCTTTGACAAACTAGTTACTATGCACACCTTGCATTAGATGCTCTTGTGCTTTGATAGACTAGTTACTTGTGGGCACACCTTGCATTATCTTTGTTTAGCTTTTATAAACTAGGTACTTGGACACCTTGCATTAGACCCTCTTGGGCTTTGATAAACTAGTTACTTGTGGGCACACATTGCATTATACACTTTTCAGCTTTGATAAACTAGTTACTTGTGGGCACACCTTGCATTATACCTTTTTGAGCTTTGATAAACTAGTTACTTGGCACACCTTGCAATAGACCCTCATGTGCTTTGGTAAACCTGTTACTTGTGGGCACACCTTGCATTATACACTTTTCAGATTTGATAAATTAGTTACTTGGCACACCTTGCATTAGACCCTCTTGAGCTTGGATAAACTAGTTACTTGTGGGCACACCTTGCATTATACTCTTTTGAGCTTTGATAAACTAGTTACTTGGCACACCTTGCATTAGACCCTCTTGCGCTTTGATAAACTAGTTACTTGTGGGCACACCTTGCATTATACTTTTCTTGAGCTTTGATAGACTAGTTACTTTTGGGCACACCTTGCATTATACTTTTCTTGAGCTTTGATAGACTAGTTACTTGGACACTTTGCATTAGATCCTCTTGGGCTTTGATAAACCAGTTACATGTGAGCACACCTTGCATTATACTCTTTTCAGCTTTCATAAACTAGATACTTGTGGACACATCTTGCGTTATACTTTTTTGAGCTTTGATAGACTAGTTAATTGGCATAGCTTGCAATTGACCCTCTTGGGCTTTGATTAGCCAATTACTTGTGGGCATGTCTTGCATTAGACCCTCTTGTGCTTTGATAAGCGAGTTATTTGGCACACCTTGCATTAATCCTTCTTGGTATTTGATAAACGAGATACTTGTTGACACACCTTGCATTCTACTTACTGGGGCTTTGAGAGAATTACTCACCTCTGCCCACTTGCATTGCACTTACTGGGAGAGACTGCATATACACTGTGTCCAACAATGCTGAAAGCAGCAAATAAGGGACAGGGATGTGACATGGTGCTGCTGTAGCTGGTGGTTATGGAGCTGATGCTGCAGGAAGAGGATGTGTCTCATCTGTGTCTGCTACACTTTACTCTGGTGCAAGTAGATGGGTTTGCAGCATCTTTTTGTAGGCCCCAGTACTGCTAGTGGTAAGGTCAGAACAAGTTGAGGCAGTCATAGATTATAGTAATACCAGTTCCATGGGATTGTCCTCCACCCAACCCACTTCTGCCAAATGTGCTGAGCCCTCCTCCTCACCTCGCTTCAAATCAGCAATGCCTTCCCAGCCACACGTCATGGAGTCACTAGTGATCAACGATGATACCCCTAGCTGGCACGGACACCTGTGATGATGATGTAACCTTAGTACTGGCTCCTACGGCTGAGGAGGAGAAGAGGGTGGAAGACGATCCCAGTCTCAAAGTCCTAGGCCCAACATGGACTGAAGGCCATCAGAGTTCAGAGGAAGATGTCGTGGTCCCACAGCCCCAGGTAGCCAGCAGAAGAGGGAGAAAGGTGCCAGCAGTCAGTGGTTAGTCCATTGCTGCCATTGCCCACCACGCCCAGGGATTATGTATGCCAAAGCTGGCTCAAAGGCGTGGCATTTTTTCAAGCAGTGCACGAAGGACTAGACAAGGGTCATTTGCAAGCTCTGCCAGCAGCCCCTGAGACGAGGAAAAATGTTTAATAATCCCCGCTCCACATCCATGACCAGGCAAATGCAAACTAAACACAAGCTGTAATGGAGTTTCAGCTTCAAAACACTTGTGAGTAAAAGTGCAAACCAACAGCACTTCACCACCAATGAGTGCGTCTACATGAGGGACATCTGCATAGTGCTGCAGTGCTTCTAGTACGCCACCAATATGGTCAGCGCTAATGCGCTATTGACACCATCATCAGCACTACCATCCTCATCCTCTGCATGCTGGAAAAATCCTTCAGGCCATGATGGAGCATGAGATGGTACTACAGGACGAAGCAGAGGAGGAGGAGAAAGGCCCACTTTCCCAGGCATCATGGCAGTGCACGACTGGCTCACAGGGTGCGTTGCTGGGCCAACAGTGGCTAGGTACTCCACTGTCTAGCCAGTGGACAATTTTGGATCATTCAGAGGAGGAGGAGGGAGAGGAGAACTTTCTCTCACAACAGGGTGGCAGAACAGCTCACAGACATCACTTGAGCTTGGCTAGAGGGAGGAGCAGGAGGAGAAGGAGGAGACACCGGACACTGAGGACAGCTTCTCCTTGACTCACATGGGTCCCTACATGCTCCAGTGCCTGTGCAATGACCGCAGAATTGCCCAGAGTTGATCCCTGCTGGATCCCCACTATAAGGACCAAATCACCTTGATCCCAGCACTGGAGTGGGATAAAAAGATGAGGGAGTACAACCACCAATTCCCAGCTGACTTTGAGGGCTCAGTGGTAGAAGGCCGAGGAGGAGCAAGCCACCAATGCAGCAGGGGCACCTCATGGGGCAGGTCGAGCATGACCACAATGTGGAACATCTTATTCCATTGTTCGCCCCATCCACCACCATCAGATATGGCCCATACCAGGAGGCTGACTTTGACCCCAATTTCTGGGTCGGTAAACTGGACAAGTGGCCAGAGCTTGGTCTCTGTGCTTTGATTGTGCTGGCCTGCCAAGTGGCAAGTGTCCTATCTGAACGTGTGTTCAACACAGCAGGAGGTATCATAACTGACAGTAGGATCTGCCCTATCCACAGCCAATGTGGACATGCTTACATTCATTAAGATGCACCAGGTGTGGATCCCACAGGACTTGGCTGTGCCAGCAACTGAGTTAAAGTGTTTGCTACCGCCTCTTCCTCTGCCTCTTGCACTTAAACCGCCACATCTACCTCCAGAACCTCGTTCTCACCCACCCCCGACATCTGACACCTGTAAAAAATGTAATATTTAAATTAATTAATTAATGTATATATGTATATGTTTATGTATTTATTTATCTATTGATGTTAATATTTATTTATGTATATATTTAGTTATTGATGTTAATATTTATTTATGTATATATATATATATACTGATTGATGTATTTATTTATGTATGTATTTCTTTTTTTTTTTAATTTTGTTTTATTTTGAGTACTTTACCCACCCCATTTGCCCCCCCCCTCCCTATTTGGCCTCCAACACTCTTTCTGCTATTATTTTGAGTAGGTGCAGGGAAAGCTCCCAGGTACCCCCCCTCCCCCCAATTTGGCCCCCAACAGCCTTAAAACACTCATAAATTATATAAATTATATATATTTCCTTATTTTTTTTATTTTATGTTATTGTTTTGAGTACATTACCTAACCCAATTTGTGAAGGGCGATCTCCCTGGTGTTACCTCCCGATTTGGCCTCCGTCACCCGTAAAAAATATATATTTATATTTTTTAATGTATGCAATGTAATATATGTACATTTTGGGGTTTCTGTTATTGTTTTGAGTACTTTCCCAAGGCCATTTTGTGCAGGGCAATCTCCCTGGCATTCCCCTTGATTTGCAGCCCTCCAACCCATGCTATCCCCATTTATCAGCTATTTTTGGGCCCCCAAGTAAGGGTCCCCATTGACTTCAATGGGGTTAGGGTCGAGTTTGGGGGACCTGAACCAAACTATAGGGGCAGGTTAGGCCAAACCTGTCGAACTCAAACTTCCACGAGCTCACTCATCATAATTAACACCTAAAACTTTTAATTTAGGATTGTAAAACTATGCATTGTCTGTAAAACTCAAGTTTTACTCAAGAATTACTTTAAACATAAATGAAATAAGTTGTCACATTGCTCTATTGGACGTATTAGGTAAAAATCCTGTTCTTCCTGTCTTCCTTTACCGGATAACTTCTTATTTTATCTTATGCCTTCTGAAATCCCTTATCTTATGCCTTCTGAAATAAATCAAAGTGGTCTTCAGATGTACATTTCAGAAGCTTCCTCACTCTGGCTTGCTAATCATCTGATTGGCCGAGGCAGACATGACAAATGTAACCCCATCTGCATTATTTCAATCTCTTCTCTTCAGGGAAATCAGCCTTGTGTTCAAGAAGCTAGCGGGTTACTTGCAGCCTTCTCAGGTGAAAAGGTGCGTTGTTTAACCGTAGCTGCTAATAAACACACATGTTACAGTTAAAGAGTTCTGGGATTTGTAGTGAGATACGGATACAACAATTTTTAATGAAGGGCAAGAAAGTCACTGCTCCTTTATAAAGAATATAAATATAATCCACTTGAATATAAGTAATTTAAGTGTGCTGATAAGTAAATCACACATATAGGGGGCACAATCCTAATACAAATTATTATTATTTTCCATCCCAGAAGAGGAAAACAATATGACAGAACACCAAACCTGACAAAAAGGGAGTTTTCCTTTAACCTAACAGTTAAACCTGACCCTAAATTATACACCAACTAACCTAAACTCGATTCTGATCTTGCAACCTTTTCTCTGTAAGTCAATTCTAACACCTCACACTAAACCACATATCAAATCTAAAGCCTAAACCTGATGCTAATAATATAACTAAGGCTACGTTCACACTCAGGGCCGGATTATGAGGGAAGCGTGAGCCTCGGGGCCTCCACCACTTGCCATGCAAAGGGGGCCTCCACCAACTTTTAGGTTATGGTCTGGTCCAGGAGGCTTTTCAGTCTGACGGGCCACAGGGCCAGCAACAAAGCTATCAACGGCAGTGGGGGTGCGCCTGGGAAAGCCTTTTTTTGTTTTTACAAACCTGCAGCCAAAGCCACCACAGGACAGGATGGAGAGTCAAGAGCAGCTGTCACTGCACATATGCCACCAAGCACAGCCGCTGGCAGCTCAATGCAGGGAGCTGTTTTCTGCTGGACCAGCTGGGCAACTAAAATACCCCCTGCCCAGAATGGCAAGGCAGGAGATCCCGAGCAGCATGCACCCGCATAAGGGTGGCACAAGGGACTCGACCTGACGTTCCATTAAGTGGTTGGGTGCCAGACAACCACCAATCAGATATTTGGACTA
Organism: Gastrophryne carolinensis; assembly: GCA_027917425.1. Lineage (NCBI taxonomy): Eukaryota > Metazoa > Chordata > Amphibia > Anura > Microhylidae > Gastrophryne > Gastrophryne carolinensis. The sequence continues at coordinate 338,341,872 of CM051235.1, forward strand.
AAAAAAAATATACTGTATCTGGGGCCTCCACCAGATTTTGTGCCCAGGGGCCTCCACCACACTTAATCCGGCCCTGTTCACACTGGTTGCATTTGTGGCATGCTTTTGCTGCAGGAATTGCATTTGCATTCTATTTGAATTCGTGCTTGCATCTGCGTTCTTAAACAATCCCTTTTTAATGGGACGCGTTTCTGTCCATGCAGCAGGCAGGATTTTTTGCCGCCACATTTTTCTCCTTTTTTGCAGCACCGGAGAGACGTGAAGATGGCCATAGAGGTGCCATTGATGGATTTTTTTTGTGGTATCGCTCCACCTGCCGCACTCACAAAAATGCATGTTGTACCAGACAGGTGTGAACAAGGGCTAACTCTTCACTGCTGTATGGTTCCCTTTAAATATGCTAACTGGAAAACATGCACATTTTAATGCTTGTACATCTCCCTTCTCCTACCCCCAGAACAGGGGTGGCCCAAAAAAGGCTGTATAGTCGCACTTGTGCTGGTTTGTCAGGAGCCTGAGAAGTTAGTCTGTTGGAAACTTCTGACACAGGCAGATTGAGCTGGAGGCAGTGGTGTCAATTAATATAGAAGATCTGCAAGACAAGATGACAGGAACGCCTTGAGGGAGAAAATGTTTGACAGGTTAGGTAAGAAAATATTTGATTAAAAGATTGCACATATCCTTTAATTCATAAAGCCACTCCAGATCTCATATTTCCATATTTTACACTTTTAATAAATTGTTCATAAATCTCTGCACGATGATTTTTATGCATGTTAAAAAAATGTTCAATGCATTAATACATCGTTTTTTTATGTCTCTCTTATTTTTACAAATGCCAAAGGGGACTGTGCCGGCACAAAAAAACTGCACTTTTTGCAGGTTCCGTTCCTTCCATATATCAAGTTTCCCAGATATAATTGTCTGCCGGCTGCGTTGCAGCACTGGATGTATTAGGGGGTCTGTGCAGTGTTTTTAACCATTGTCTTGTCTGATGTAATTGTTTTTTATGTTTTTCTTCTGTACAATACATTTTTGCATATTATTCTTGATGATATTGATTGGTGCTCCTATGACTGGGGTGGAGGCGGACTAATTGTCCACCATCCCCTTTCGCATTTGTGTTCAGACTTTATAGTGTAGCACAGTGTATGGATTAGGCAGTGGTGTGATATTATTCTCTTATCTTTAGTGTCTGCTGGTACATTTCCTCTTCTATGTGCTTGATCTTCTAACTGTCCAATATCACTGCATTCAGAACTTGACTGGAAGGAATAGACAAGAGAAATGAATCACGCCAATCAGCGGACATTCACCCCAATGGCATTGCGGTTATTTAACAATGAAAAGGGCAATCTTGCAAAATGTAAGCTTGAATTGCATAGTGTGATCCCTGCCCTGCATTAGATGCATGTTCTCGCTATTGTTTATTCACCTGGGAGATAAAGACATTAGCACTAATCCAATTTGGTTCTGCAAAATGAGACGTCAGCCCCACTGTTATAATACTGCAAAGACGTGGGAGGCTATGAACTTCTACTTACACTGAAAACCTGCTGGTCCATTAATTTGTCTAGTGAATAATTGCTTTTATTTCAAAATGTACGCACAGTTCTGTTGTACAGTAACTCTAAGGACACACTTATATTAAAACATTTAGGAGCTGCGACTGGCTTTACAATTTCAAGTAATACCAATTGTTATTTGAGTCCTTGATATACAGTACATGAAAATCATGAAAAAAGTGTATTTTTTAAAAAGCTTACTTTATCCTTAATACGTTATCATATAACGTCTGCATTGGTTTTCCTTAAATGGATGGTCCATACAACTAAAATAAAAAAGCTTTACAGCTATAAGTCCCCTGAAGCTGTTCCATGTGGCTCTGGTAAGTTAAAATTTACCGGTTGCCAAGTAACCTGGCATCCAGCTCGCTGGCAGACATTCAAGTGATCTGTCTGCACAGAAGAGTCCCTAGAGCAATTAAAATGCAATATTAACATACCTTGTCAATGATGTAGCTACGGCCTGAGCATGTACTGTGGGAATTCCAGCAAACCCAGGGGGTTTCACACAGAGGGGCATGGGGAATTGTCTGTCTATGGCATAGGGAAAGTCCAGGAATTGTCTATATGGCCGCCCAGTTTCCACTCCCTGTGGCATCCAAAACTAGGATGTCCCACTGTATGAAACCCTATTAAATTGCAGCAAGCACTCATCTAACCTCGTTCCAGTGGCGCATTCACAGGTCCTGGCCTCGCTATAACTTTAGCTAGACGCATACCCAGCATACGCATACCTTGTCCCCAGCTTGAGGTGAGCGGGGATACAACCAGTGGTCCGCTCTGCACCATTCAGCTCACTAGCCGCTGTGATGTCACAGCATCTTGCATAACTGAACAGCGCTGAGACGTTGCAAGGGCTCTAGGAAGACGTAAGGAAGTTGGGTGACCCAGGGGGTTACACACACAGCATTGCATCCAAATTCAAGATGCCCTAGAGAATGAGACTCAGTTGGCCATAGGGCCTCCAATGTTTCTTTTTAGTAAAATTGTGATCAAGTGAGTTCACATATGTGCAGTGATGCAGATGGATGTGAACTAACCATCTCCGCAAACATGCGGTGATAGCGGCCCAGAGAGAAGCTGTGGTGCGGCAGTTTGTCAACTGGAGGGGGTTGCTAATGCTCCCCCGGCAGTGTGCCATGTAATTGACCACCTGAATTGCAGAGCACTCCAGGTGCCGAAGTTTCTCATCAGGGCATCTGGCTCAGCATTGTTGGGGCGCCATACATGTGTTGCATCTGCCTCTCAGACTGAGCCTGTAGCTTAACCCCCATTTGGCTCTGAGGCCTTGCCCTGTATTGTTCTACTCCAGTCCCTGTTTGGATGCAGCATTCTTTAATACCAGCCTAGCTGGGGGTTCAGAGGTTTGACTATCTGGGGACTTGTTTTTTCTACCCTCATGTGAACATTGGCATTACCCCCTTTGGTCTGGGATCCTTACCATCTTTATACTGGTATGTAGCCATTTTCCTGAAGTTAAGATTTTATCCACCTTTGCTATTTTACACTGCAGTAGCACCCCTTGAAGCAAAGCACATTGCGCACCCACATCCACGACTGTTGCCTCTCTACAGGTAAAAGGTATCCTGGCAAGACTTCTTTCTATGATGTCCCAACTGGTCACAGACCCAACCTGTGGATAAACTGACCATTTTTGGTCCTCAAAGTGGGACAGTTTTCCCCAGAGTTTTCAGAGGGACAGTAGGCCTAGAAGTGGGACTGCCCAACTGAAAGTGGGACATCTGGCCATTTTACTTATTGTAAAAGCCCAACTCCTCTCGTTGGAGGCTATAAAGCTCTTTTGAAGAAAAACCTGAAAAGGTGGGCTCACACTATTACTGCTCAAATCACTTCTAAAATCTCTAGTGACCTCAAGGAGCTGGGACAAATGGTATCCGACTTGGAGCAACATGTCCTGAGCCAGTCCTTCTCTCTAGACAAACAAGGCAATGCCTTTGAGGAGCTCCACCTTGAAAACCTAACCCTCCATCACAAAATTGAGGACATGGAGAATAGATTCCGATGTTCTAATATCAGGATTCATGGTCTTACTGAGTCTATCCAGTCTACAGTGACTGACATATTTCAGGAGCTAATTCCATCTGTCTCCATTGAGCTGCTCTCCAGCTCCAGGGCTCCTACGGCGCTATCACACAGATTTGAGCAGGACACAGAAGGGGGAGGATGACTTTATGTGGACTGGATTGACCCTTTTTTCACCTTTGTTCAACCCTCCGGAGGGTATCCCTTGCTTGCCTTGCTTTATATCTTCCTTTAGGGCATACTCAGTACAAGCCTCCCCTCAATCCATTTTCCCCTTATACACCTTGGTGCCCAATAATGTTATCTGAGCGCTGAGTCTTAACATACTGTTCAGACTGAGGAACTTATGTTCAGCCCTTTTTTTTCTACTGGTTTTATTTTGAATCTGAGGCCAGGGGCAAGCAATTTCAGGTATGACCAAGATGCTTGGCTGCCTGCAATTTTTGGCGAACGGCTCATTCCAGAGGCTGGGTGCCCTCTCCGTGGGGATCTCCCAGCCTACGCTGAGCCGCACGCTATCCAAGTTTTTGGAATGCATGGCTACCATTAGTCAGAAATATATATTTTTTCCTGACGACATGGTAGCCTGGAACGCGCTTAAGCTGGCATTTTATAATATCGCTGACATGACCAGTGTCATGGGTGCGATTGATTGCACCCACGTTGCATTGGTCCCTCCTGCAGCCGACGAGTACATCTATAGGTAAGTTCAATTGGTCATTTTGTTATCTAGTTTTGAAAATTTGTATTTGAACTATCTATTAATCCCTCCTTGTAAATTGTCCCTGTGAAACCGCTTACACTGTATATCTATTAATCCCTCCTTGTAAATTGTCCCTGTGAAACAGCTTACACTGTATATCTATTAATCCCCCTTGTAAATTGTCCCTGTGAAACAGCTTACAATGTATATCTATTAATCCCTCCTTGTAAACTGTCCCTGTGAAACAGCTTACAATGTATATCTATTAATCCCTCCTTGTAAATTGTCCCTGTGAAGCAGCTTACAATGTATATCTATTAATCCCTCCTTGTAAATTGTCCATGTGAAACAGCTTACAATGTATATCGATCAATCCCTCCTTGTAAATTGTCCCTGTGAAACACCTTACAATGTATATCTATTAATCCCTCCTTGTAAATTGTCCCTGTGAAACAGCTTACAATGTATATATATTAATCCCTCCTTGTAAATTGTCCCTGTGATACATTTGACCGTCTTTAGCTTCATTAATGTTTTTCATGTCGGCCCAAGCCAAACATTTTCATGTGGACCTTAATTATTCATTTTAAAGTTAATCTTTAGTTGATCCAACATACATATACTTTTTTGGGCCAAAACATACTTAGGTACTTAGTTAATGTTATTTTGTATTGCCCAACGTGTTTTTGGAGGGTGTTAGGAGTTAGTGTTTGAGTAGTTTACCTTGCCTTGCTAATTTTTTTAACTTTTCTTTTTTCCCAGGAACCGCAAAATGGACCACTCACTGAATGTCCAAGCAGTGGTGGCCCCTGACATGCGGTTCCTTAGCGTTCTCGCCGGGTTTCCAGGCTCATCCCATGACACGTACATATTGCGATGATCTGGATTGTACCGTCGGTTTGAGTCTGGAGAATTCTCACGTGGATGGCTCCTTGGTAAGTTGACGCAAATAATCTCATTCACTTTTCAATGTATGCCTATGAATACAGTTTATGACCCATGTCTGAACCTATGGCTGTTTTTACCCCTTGATGACATGTTAAACCGGACCTTAACCATGATCTTTAGCAAAGTGTTAGGACGAGCGCTGCACGCCCATCTAGCAGCACTTCACTTACCTCCATGGCTACATCCAGCCGTCATCCATTTTGCAGCACTTCCCTCATGGCTGTTCCCAGCTGTCTCCCTTCCCCCAATGCTTCCTTCTCACATGCTCAGGTGCACGCACGTCTCCGTCCACTAGCGGGCGAGCGCACTAGATTCCTGAGATTTAAAGGGCCTGTACAACATTGATTGGTGCCTGGTCATCCAATCCTGCATCCACTTCTCCTATTTAAAGAGGCACTTCCTTCTTTCAGTGCCGGATCTTGGTCTCTCCATGCTTGTTGAAAGTCAGACATTCTTGGATTGCTCACCCGTGTACCGACCTCTGCCTGTCCCCGACTCTGAACCTTTGCTGCCTGCCCCGACCTTGGCTACTCACGTTTACCGCGAACCTGTGCTGCTAGCCCCGATCTCTGCCTGTACTTACTATGCCTTTCGCCTGCCACTTGTTTACCTCACTGAACCTCGGCTGACTGTGGGACTGGGCCGCTGTTGGGGGGTAGCGACCTGGGGGTCACTCGCCGCACAAGACCAACCTGCCTTGCGGTGGGCTCTGGTGAATACCGGTGGCCCCTTAGACCACACCTGAGTCGGTTCCACCCGGTCCGTGACAGTAAGATCCGGCCATGGATCCCGCTGAGGTGCCGCTGCTGGATGCCACTGAATTGCCTGCTATAGTGGCTATGCAGTCCCGCCAGATTAATCAATGATGCAGCAATTATTAACGATTCAGCAACAGCAAGTTCCATCACTGGCTCCAGCATTGCTGCCACAGCCCCCGGTAGCATCTTCGGCCAGAATCCGTCTCTCCTTGCCGGCTAAATATGATGGGGATGCCAAGTTATGCCGAGGGTTCCTTGGCCAATGTTTCCTGCACTTGGAGTTGTTGGTGGATCAATTTCCCACTGAACGAGCTAAGGTGGCCTTTGTCATCAGTTTGCTTTCTGGAAAGGCTTTGGCCTGGGCCACTCCCTTGTGGGATCGCAATGACCCTGTCTCTTCCAGTATTCACACCTTTGTCTCAGAGTTTCGCCAGGTCTTTGAGGAACCTGCCTGGGCTTCATCTGCTGAATCGTCCTTTTTGAACTTGGTCCAGGGCGAGTTGTCCATTGGTGAATACGCCATTCGGTTCCGCACTCTTACCTCCGAATTGTCTTGGAATAATGAGGCCTTGTGTGCCTGCTTCAAGAAAGGACTTTCTAGTAAAATTAAGGATGCTCTTGCGGCTCGTGACATGCCTTCATCTCTCACTGATCTCATCCATCTGGCCACACGCATTGATGTGCGCTTTGCTGAAAGGCGTGAAGAATTCCGCCAAGAAAGAGACTCTCAGCGCCCTAGGAGGGCATCCCGTTTGGCTCCAGTATTTCAAAACCCTTTGTCTGCACATGTTCCTCCCAGTGAGGAGGCCATGCAGGTCGATCGATTCCGCTTGACCCAATTGGAGAGAACTCGCAGAAGGAACGAGAACCTTTGTCTGTACTGCGGTGGTTCTGAGCATTTTTTGAAGGACTGTCCTATTCGCCCTCCACGTCAGGGAAACGGGCGCACCTAGTGGCGGTGGGAGAGGCGTCCCTGGGTGTATGTGCTTCCTCTCCACGGCTCACTGTTCCTGTTCAACTTTCCATCTCACCTTCCACCTCCCTGAATTTAACCGCCTTTTTGGACTCGGGCTCTGCAGGGAACTTTATAGAGGCTGCCTTGATCAATAAACATAATATCCCTGTAAATCGCCTTGAAACACCCTTATTTATCGCCTCAGTCAATGGTGATAGGCTGGACTGTACTGTGCGCTATCGCACCGTTCCCCTCCAATTAAAAATTGGACTCTTCCATCAAGAGAATGTTGAGTTCTACGTCCTCCCTAATTGCACCTCTCAGATTCTTCTAGGCCTTCCTTGGCTCCAACGTCATGATCCCACGCTTGACTGGACCACCGGCGATATCAAGACTTGGGGTGCAGCGTGTTTTAAGAGGTGCTTGAAGTCTGTTCCTGTTCGACCCATTCCTGCTTCAGCACGATTACCTGGCTTGCCTGAGATCTACCTGACCTATGCTGATGTATTCTGCAAGAAACAAGCGGAGGTACTTCCGCCTCATCGCCCCTACGATTGCCCTATAGACCTCCTACCGGGTACCACTCCTCCTCGTGGCCGAATTTACCCTCTCTCGGCTCCTGAGACTCAAGCCATGTCGGAGTATATTCGAGAAAATCTTCATAAAGGGTTCATACGGAAGTCTTCCTCTCCAGCAGGCGCGGGGTTCTTCTTTGTGGCGAAAAAAGATGGCTCTCTTCGCCCTTGTATTGATTACCGCAGCCTCAATAATCAACCATTTGCCCTTGATTGCCGAATTATTTGACCGACTGCGTGGGGCCAGGGTCTTCACCAAGCTTGACCTGAGGGGAGCCTATAATTTGATACGTATACGCAAGGGCGATGAATGGAAGACCGCCTTCAATACCCGCGATGGCCACTTCGAATATTTAGTGATGCCCTTTGGTCTCTGCAATGCACCCACAGTATTCCAGGAATTCGTAAACAACATTTTTCGGGATTTGCTTTACTCCTGTGTAGTTGTATATTTGGATGATATACTCATCTTTTCATCTAATCTAGAAGAACATCACGGTCACGTCCGACAAGTCCTGTCTCATCTCCGTCAACACCATCTTTACGCCAAGTTGGATATGTGTCTTTTTGATCAAACCGCCTTACCCTTTCTTGGATATATTGTCTCTGCTCGTGGTCTTCAGATGGACCCCAGCAAGTTAAAAGCAGTTCTGTATTGGCCCCGTCCTATTGGCCTGCGAGCTATTCAAGGTTTTCTGGGCTTCGCCAATTACTATCGGCAGTTTATTCCTCACTTCTCCACTGTAGTGGCACCTATTGTGGCCCTCACGAAGAAAAGCGCCAATTCTAAGTCTTGGCCTCCTCAGGCGGAAGAGGCCTTTATTGCTCTAAAAAGGCCTTCTCCTCTGCACCGGTGTTGTCTAGGCCAGATCCATCTCGGCCTTTTGCCCTAGAAGTAGATGCCTCCTCCATTGGAACCGGAGCGGTGCTCACTCAAAAATCGTCTACTGGCAGAATTCTCACCTGCAGGTTCTTTTCGAAGACCTTTTCTCCAGCTGAGAGGAATTACTCCATCGGAGATCGGGAGCTACTCGCCATCAAGTTGGCGTTGGAGGACTGGAGACACCTCTTAGAAGGTTCTGCCCATCAAGTATCCATCTATACTGATCACAAAAATCTATCTTATTTAGAAACTGCCCAGCGATTGAATCCACGACAAGCTCGTTGGTCGTTCTTTTTCGCTCGATTCGATTTTCAAATCTACTTCCGGCCAGCCGCTAAGAACATCAGGGCGGACACCCTTTCTCGCTCCTCTGACATCTCTGGTGTAGAATCCACCCCACAACATATCATCTCGCCTGAACGCCTTGTCCACTCTGCTCCCGCTACTCTTGTACAAGCGCCGCCGGGAAAGACCTTTGTGCCAGCTCGCCAACGTCGCAAAATATTAGAATGGGCCATGTAGCTGGCCATGCCGGTATCAGGAAATCTTGTACTATCATTTCTAGATATTATTGGTGGGCTTCTTTTGAAAAGGATGTGACCAAATTTGTTCAGGCCTGTACCACCTGCGCTCGCGAAAAAACCTGTTGGCCTACTCCATCCTCTTCCTATTCCGGATACCCCATGGACACACATTGCTATGGACTTTATTACCGACCTCCCTTCTTCGTATGGCAATACAGTTATTTGGGTGGTAGTGGATAGGTTTTCTAAAATAGCGCATTTTGTTCCTTTGCCCGGTCTCCCGTCGGCTACTCTGTTGGCAAAATACTTCCTGAAGCATGTCTTTCGACTTCATGGATTACCTTCACACATTGTCTCAGACAGAGGGGTGCAGTTTGTGTCCAAGTTCTGGAGAGCTCTTTGTAAACAAATGAAAATTAAATTGGACTTTTCCTCCGCTTATCATCCCCAGTCTAACGGCCAGGTGGAAAGAGTCAACCAGATTCTCGGGCATTATCTTCGCCATTTTGTTTCTGCGCGTCAAGACGATTGGGTCGATCTGTTGCCTTGGGCAGAATTCTCGTATAATTTTAAGGATTCTGAGTCCACGAGGAAGTCCCCGTTTTTGGTGGTGTACGGCCGTCTACTCCTTCCACCTCTGCCCTTGTCCACGTCCTCCGGAGTGCCCGCCGTGGATGACATCACACAGGATTTCTCCACCATCAGGCAAGAAACATAGCGTTCCCTTTGTCAAGCTTCCGCCCGTATGAAGGTTAGCACTGATAAAAGGAGAAGAGCTCCGCCTGTTTATTCTCCAGGAGATAAGGTGTGGCTGTCGGCAAAATACATCCGCTTCAAAATTCCTAGCTACAAATTGGGCCCCGTTACCTGGGTCCTTATAAGATCAAACAACAGACCAATCCAGTTTGTTATAAGCTACACCTACCAACATCACTGCGAATTCCCAATTCTTTCCACGTTTCCCTGTTGAAGCCAGTTATTGTCAATCGATTCTCTCCTAAAACCTTGGTGCCTGCCCCAATCTCTGGTACTGAGGATGCCTTTACGGGGAAAGAGATCCTGGCCTTTAAGCTCTCCAGGAGTAAAAGATATTTTTTAGTCGACTAGGAAGGCTGTGGACCTGAAGAAAGATCTTGGGAGCCCGAAGAGAATATTCTAGACCGTAGTCTCATCTCGGATTTTCTTGGCCCCAAGAAGAAGGGGAGACCCAAGGGGGGGTACTGTTAGGATGAGCGCTGCACGCCCATCTAGCAGCGCTTCACTTACCTCCATGGCTGCATCCAGCCGTCATCCATTTTGCAGCACTTCCCTCATGGCTGTACCCAGCTGTCTCCCTTCCCCCAATGCTTCCTTCTCACATGCTCATATGCGCGCACGTCTCCGGCGCACTAGATTCCTGAGATTTAAAGGGCCTGTACAGCACTGATTGGTTCCTGGTCATCCAATCCTGCATCCACTTCTCCTATTTAAAGAGGCACTTCCTTCCTTCAGTGCCGGATCTTGGTCTCTCCATGCTTGTTGAAAGTCAGACATTCTTGGATTGCTCACCCGTGCACCGACCTCTGCCTGTCCCCGACTCTGAACCTTTGCTGCCTGCCCCGACCTCGGCTACTCACCTTTACCGCGAACCTGTGCTGCCAGCCCCGATCTCTGCCTGTACTTACTACGCCTTTTGCCTGCCACTTGTGTACCTCGCTGAACCTTGGCTGACTGTGGGACTGGGCCGCTGTTGGGGGGTAGCGACCTGGGGGTCACTCGCCGCACAAGACCAACCTGCCTTGCGGTGGGCTCTGGTGAATACCGGTGGCCCCTTAGACTCCGCTCCCCTGACACGGTGCCCGCCATCGGTCCCACAGTTAAAGCGGATCCACAGAGTCCGCTCCACCCGGTCCGTGACACAAAGCACAAACCCTTACAAAATGAGTTTCCACAATTAGTAAATAATATATTTCTACTTTCTAGTAAATTACTTATTATTCTTCCCCACTGTCTCGGACCGGGTGGAGCGGACTCAGGTGTGGATCCACTTTAACCGTGGGACCGATGGCGGGTACCGTGTCAGGGGAGCGGAGTCTAAGGGGCCACCCATATTCACCAGAGCCCACCGCAAGGCAGGTTGGTCTTGTGCGGCGAGTGACCCCCAGGTCGCTACCCCCCAACAGCGGCCCAGTCTCACTGTCAGCCGAGGTTCAGCGAGGTACACAAGTGGCAGGCAAAAGGCGTAGTAAGTACAGGCAGAGATCAGGGCTGGCAGCACAGGTTCGCAGTAAAGGTGAGTAGCCGAGGTCGGGGCAGGCAGCAAAGGTTCAGAATCGGGGACAGGCAGAGGTCGGTACACGGGTGAGCAATCCAAGAATGTCTGACTTTCAACAAGCATGGAGAGACCAAAATCCGGCACTGAAGGAAGGAAGTGCCTCTTTAAATAGGGGAAGAGGATGCAGGATTGGATGACCAAACACCAATCAGTGCTGTACAGGCCCTTTAAATCTGAGGAATCCAGTGCGCTCGCCCTCTAGTGGACGGAGACGTGCGTGCACCTGAGCATGTGAGGAGGAAGCATGGGGGGAAGGGCGGCAGCTGGATGCAGCCATGAGGGAAGTGCTGCAAGATAGATGACGGCTGCACGCAGCCATGGAGGTAAGTGACTTGCTGTGAGACGGGCGTGCAGCGCTCGCCCTAACACCCACACTCGGCTGCAATTCTGTTCTTGACTTTATGATAGGGTCTGCGCCATCTTTGCTCAGATGCATGACACTTACTGAGTAGAGGAGAGCGGGATAAAGTGCAGGGGGCAGGTTAGAGCTGTGCTTGGCTCAGACAAAGCAGATCTGGGGTACTAAAAAGGTAAGACATCCCAGAATGCTGAGCCGCACAGTCCTAAGCCAATTCCTGTTTGCAGGCTGCCTGATTTGCCCTCATCCGCCATCTTGCATGTTTAAAGGCTCAGAACATGCATTAGATGGTGTTAGGCTTTTTTTTTAGCTGAGCAATCTGTATGTACAGGGGGTGGCTACAATTCAAGATAGGCTCTTAGTCAGAGTGAACTACCACTTGTCACAAAATTAATGTTTTTAATGTGTAATTTATAAAAGTATTTTCTTATTCTTTCAGGTGATTCCGGCTATCCGCTTCTTCCCTGGCTGATGACGCCGGTCCTTCGGCCGCAGAATGCACCCCAGGACAATCGGGCCCACCGCAAAACCCGGGCCGCTGTGGAGAGGGCCTTTGGCCTGTTAAAAACTCGCTTCAGGTGTTTGGACCATACTGGGTGGGGCACTCCAATATGACCCCAACAAGGTAATCGATATAATACTGGCCTGCTGTGTCCTCCACAACTTTGCATAATGCAGCGTGTCCCCCGGTATGTGGATCTGCCCCCCTCTCCACCCAGCCAGGACCCAGAAGATAACTACCGTGACACACCTAGTGCCTAATTTGCTTTTCCTGTGTTTGTTTGTTGCATGTCATTATTTATTTTTACTATAATTTGGCTTTGTGAATGCTTTAGTATTGTTTTTTGTATCAAATAGTAATGATTTAATTACTAAAATATTCACACATAATCTGAGCCTCTTGCATATTTTTTGGGACATGTTTGTTTAGAAAAAACTTAAGTTATCTAAAAAAAAACCAAACATTAATGCATCAACTTAGTCAACAACAGCTAAAGTCACATTCAATATTTTTTATTTCAATATTAAAAATTGGAGTTGAAGGACACTCGCAGACTTCATGTACATACATAGGACACCATAAATATACATTGGTGCAGAATCATGGCACCTAGCAATTGGCCACATCCAGAAGTTTTTAAGTAATGCAGTTTCAATAACAAATAAACAGACATAGGGAGCAACCATTTGCATGTCAATATTTGGCCAGTAATACATACATAGGGCCACATACACACCCTCTCCTGCTTGGCCATATTTTCCACAGGCACAGGTGGAAAGCAGCCATACCTATGCCACATCCACGCCTGTAAGTCAGTGGCCCACCAAAACAATAACCCCCAGTCCAAATGCAAGTCCAGTCCAATCTTTTCCAGGGTTCAAGGTAGTAGTTTGCCAGCCCAGAATGTCCCCCAATCAGGCCTACAAACAGGATGAGCCAGACACAATTTCATTAGGCCCAATCCTGCAGCGTGGCAGCTTGAGCGGCAGCTTCAGTGAGGCATTGGCAAGTGGGGTATCTCAGAACTCTAATGAACTATATGGGTGAAAATCCAAATCAGACAAGCACAGTCATAAAAAAGGCTATCTTAGTAGCGCTCACCAGACAGGTCAATACATTGTGGATGTAGAGGAAAGATGTGGAGCAGATACAGGGCAAATAGCTGTTAAAATGGGTGTTGCCCATAAAACCCTGGTGGTGGGCCTTGGAGGTGGCCATCACCTGGGCATGTGTGGCATTCATAATCTGCCACTGTTCCAACATGAGTCTATTGCTAGTTCTAACTTCCTCGAGCATGCCTGTGAAATTATTAGTTAAGGTGGCCATATGGCTGTTGCCCTAAATTCTGTCAGCATGGTGGTGAATGTATTATTTAATGTATCTAATTGTGCACTAAGCTGCTCTGTGGTTCTTTGAGTCACCTGGCAAAAAAAATGCCTCTCATGGTGCCACGCTGACTCCAGGATCGGCACGCGCCTCCCCTGGGAAACTGGTCGACGATGCTGACTACGTCTACCAATTCCCCGGGTTTGAGCGCCTGCAGATGCTGGACCTCTAGGGCGAGCAAGAGTCGCAGATGTGCTTGGCAAATCCTCTGCAGCAGAGCTACCACTGGGGACTGTAGGCTCAGTCTCAGCCTGCTGGCCACGATGGGCTGGCAGCATGCGTCCAGCTTCACTCTGCTGCAGAGGATTTGGTGCAGTAGCATGTTGGGACAGTGGCAGATTAGTTTCCAGGGGGGTCAGTTCTGAAGGTCCCATCAAGCTGGCATCCTCCTCCATCTCCTGGATTTCCTCCATCAGTGTGTGGGTCTGTTGGGACAAGTGGCAAAAAAGGTTAAGTTTGGGCCCTAAATATATTTGTTATGCAAATTAGTCATGTTCATTCACATGCATCAGCAGATTCATGAAAATCCACTTACCCTATATATCTGGTCCTGGCTCCTAGGCAGCACGGAAGTTGACGGCGTGGTCAAACTGGATGAGGCTTCCACACTTGCTGAGGCTTGATGCTTGATGATCTGGATTACTACATATGCTTCGAAAAAACACGTGGCCAAGCAGGAATGCCAACTCCCACAACTGTCCAAGCTGACCTTCACTATGAATGTCATTATCTGTTATATGTATGACTCACCCTGTTCATACACATTGGTCACCTTAAATAAAACAAACATGCATGTACTGCATGTTATGAGGCTTCATTCACACATCCTTAAAGGCCCATTAGGGACCCACACTCAGCTTGAAAATAGCACCATGGGTGTGTTTGTCACGTGGCTCTGAAGATGCTGAGCTGGCTGGGCTGGGGCTTCTGGGCCTGTGGCTCTTGCTCTTTCCATGGCCATGGCTGTGTTTCCCACGTGGCTCTGGAGATGCTGAGATGGCTGGGCTGGGGCTTCTGGGCCTGTGGCTCTTGCTCTTTCCATGTCCATGGGTGTGTTTCCTACGTGGCTCTGGAGATGCTGAGCTGGGGCTTCTGGGCCTGTGGCTTTTACTGGCCTTGCCAGGGGAGCGTTCTTTCAGAACGGATGTGGTAGGCCGGGGAGGAGGGGATGGGGATTTTTGGGGGCTGGGGCTTCTCACCCTCTTAGTGGCCTTTTCTGCGGGCGTACCTGCCTGCTTGGTTTTGGGCTTCTTCTTTGCCGCTCCCTCCTTGGCTTTGCTGGATGGTTTGGGTTTAGCAGACTTGGTGGGTAATGTCGCCTTGGCTTGGCCACTGTGGCTACACTTTTCCTGCACCTTCGGCATTGTTATTTGGGACCGAGTGGTCGGCCGTGAAGAAGCCTCCTCAGGCTGCTGTGGCATTTTGCTGCTGGCCTCCTTGCCTGGTTTGGCCTTATCGACTTGTTTTTTGGCTGGCATGTTGAAACTCACAAAGAGAATGAGCTGTGTGTCCAGGACCCTTTAAATACTAATGCCTGTGTATGACAATTACGCGTTTGCGTACGCGTGCGTCCGGCCATTCGTCCGGCCGTGCGGAACCCAGAAACCGCTGAGGCATTACTTATCTGCTGCGGACAAGAAGAAAGATGGCGCCCACGATCTTCACCCGCCAACAAGAAGAGCTGATTATGCTCGGAAGTGTATTGTAAGGGCTTTGATTTACCATCTAAATGCATGTCTAGGCCTTAAGGAAGCGCAGGGAGAAACAGTTATCTTTAAAAGTTTGTGTAAATCCATGCCAAACAGAAGTGCGCACATGTGCAAACCAAGTCACTAACATCTAGAAGGATAGTTTGAGGCTAGAAATGTGTCTGGGAATGTCATTTAGTCAACTGATCTAATTGTGACAGATATTTGTATGCCGTTTGATCTAACAACTATGTTTATTTTGTGTTTTTTAGACAATGCTTCAGCGCAGGTATGACTACCTGCCCAACTCTTTTGAGAAGAGGACCGTCGCTCTGGAGATCGTTTCCCGGATCCAGCATGAGACGGACACCACCTTCACACATACGCAGATCATGCAGCACTGGTCGGACCTGAAGCGACTACACATGCCCCGGGTGCGGCGATTTTTCGGGACCCATTTCCCAAGTAAGTACATAGCAATTGCATGCTAGATGTAACTAATACAGAAGGTAGGCCTTTATTTATAAATGCTTTTCTTTTCTAGTGCTGGAAATGGAGTATCGAATACGACGCACTCAGAGGCGCACAGGCCGACCAGTGCTGCATGAATCTGCAGCACAAAGTGAAGGTGGTGGATCTCCAGGGCGACATTCCTACCCCTCCTCTGTAGCGGCCTCCGACCAGCCCCTGGACCTTTCTACAGAGGAGGGGCGTCACAGCGTGGGCAGGGAGCCGTACCAAGCAACGGAGCCCTTAGCCTCTGGTATGTGACTCTTAATGGAACCGCACACATATACATGCTATTTAAACAAAAGCTGATTCCCTTAATCTCTTTTCTAGATGAATATGTAGTGGGTGAAGGATCTGTGGAAGAGTCTGCAGCAGATCATGCCCAGGAGGCACATGGAGAAGGTGGGTGATGTCACACACACATTCAAATTGTCATTTGCTTACTGTTGACTCAGATATTAGAAGTGACCCTATTTGACATGTCTCTACAGCCTCAACTTCCCAGCAGTGACAGGTCCCAGAACCCAGGGTGGTCCCCAAAGCAGACGTCGGCCACCAACGAAGTAAGTTGTAATGTCATTCTTTTGAGTATGTGGTAATTGACATGATCACCAAGATACCTAAAGCCATAGTCCATGGCATTAGCATAATGACATATGCCCTCTTCCTTAGATTAATTACTTAGCATAATGACATATGGCGTCATGAGTTTGCCACCTAAAAAACATTCCATCCACAGCTGAGAAACATGTATTTGCCAACAAATAATGTTTGTTTCTTTTTTATACAGGGACCACACGTGCCAGAGTGGCAGCAATGAGTGCAAGGGTCCTTGCGTTGGTGCCCGACATGCAGGAGCTGCGCGACTCGTTGGGGACCACAGATGAAGACTAATGTTCTGGGTCCTGCCATTGATATGTATATAGTTTTTTACTTGTTTTACATTTTTAAAAATTGTAACAATTTTAATATTTTCTATTTTATTCTTCAAAAAAAAAAGTTTTTACATTTTTATACCAACAATTTTAAAAAAAGGCCAACAAAAACTGGCATTTGTGATTAAAAACAAAAATAAAAAAAACTTTCAGTGTCATTTCATTTACAAAATACATTAACACAAAATGAATGGCCCAAGAAATATTTAGAGATGAAGATTCACATGACCACGAAGTGATTTGGGTAAGTTTTAGGGGTGAGAAATGCAAGAAGAACATGACCGTGAAGTGATTTGGGTAGGTTTTTGGGGTGAGAAATGCAAGAAGAACATGACCGCGAAGTGATTGGGTAAGTTTTAGGGGTAAGAAATGCAAGAAGAACATGACCGCAAAGTGATTTGGGTAAGTTTTAGGGGTCAGAAATGCAAGAATATACTGACCGCGAAGTGATTTGGGTAAGTTTTAGGGGTGAGAAATGCAAGAATATATTGACCGCGAAGTGATTTGGGTAAGTTTTAGGGGTGAGAAATGGAAGAAGAAGCTAAAAGGCTGTAAAAGGAAAAAGTCTGTAAAAGAAAAACAGAATCTAACGGTAAACGTAAAGGATTCGTGAGAGGAGACGATGGAAAAAGGGCAAAAGCCGACGATGTAACATGAGTAAAAAAAACGGAAACCGAAAGCTGGAAAATGACATTCTCGTTGGCATACGAACAGACGAAGACGTATCGCTCGTACACTCATACGAGAGCGGGAAAAATAAAAAAAAAAATACAGATTGACACAAAAACGAAAGTCTTTTTTTGTCTCTATGAATCAACCCTATAGTCCTCATCTCTCCGAGTGTAACTTAGAGTGAGGAGTAATCTTGTTACTTTGTGATAGGTTCACCCTAGATGTCAAATCTAAACCTATAAAAAAAATTAATGAATTGGTCGGCACACCATAGTCAGAACTCATAAAAGAGTAAATAGACAGGGTGCTATTACCCCCTGGGATTTTTCCTCAGTATATCCCAACATAGAATACCATATAAAATTGTAGAAAAGAGGAAGCACACCAATAGTTTAAGAAATAATGTTCATAGTTTATAGTGTCAAAAATTATATATATAATTACAACAGATATACACACATATCCATGTGTGTTATATGCACTGTGCACATACTATATTGGATACACATATAGTGAGAAAAAGGATATAAATATTTATTCTGATGTGTGGTTCTGCTTGAACTGTGAATACCTTACTGTCAAAGAGAAGAAGAGATTTATATAGAAATATTTAGCGCTACCCTGATGAAACGGCCAGCGGCCGTGAAACGTTGGTAACATTTATGCGATCCTATATTTACATTATACAATTCGTGTTGTAATGTCTTGACTCTGCAAACTGTGTGTTATAGTATTTACACTGATGCCATGATTGGAACGTCATGAGTGTGGCATCTTTTTTCTGGTGTGTACTCATGTGGTCTGTAGAATGATGGGATGGTGTACTTCTGATACAGACATCATCCAATATACTATATATTCATATTCTGGTTGTTATTTCTTTAACCCTTTGTTCTGTTCAGATATTGTATGCCATTAATACTATCTGTGAATGCTCCTGTGAATACCTTATTATAGATCCCTTTAGATACAGGTAATCTTTTACCATATTCTATAGTTTATTCCTGGTACTGCTAAGGTTAATATTTCTATATAAATCTCTTCTTCTCTTTGACAGTAAGGTATTCACAGTTCAAGCAGAACCACACATCAGAATAAATATTTGTATCCTTTTTCTCACTATATGTGTATCCAATATAGTATGTGCACAGTGTATATAACACACATTGATTATGTGTGTATATCTGTTGTAATTATATATATAATTTTTGACACTATAAACTATGAACATTATTTCTTAAACTATTGGTGTGCTTCCTCTTTTCTACAATTTTATATGGAAATCTAAACCTATACACATGAAGACCAGATATGGCATACTGTCCAGTAACCTCTCCAAAATTGTTGCCACATTCTGCAATATGTAGTACTCAACTGGTGGACCAGGGTCCGAATGCTAATTTTCTGTCCCATGCCCCAACAGCTCTGCACACAAATGCTTCTGTGTTTCCATACTCAGAGCTGCCCTCTTGATCAGTGATGTAGTACTTAGTCTCCCTGCCAGTGTCATGGCTCCGTGGCACATAGCATTGCAATATGAAGTGCTGCACGAACGGGAAGTGGCATTGAAAAGTAGACACATATTTTGGGGGTTATTCAAGAAGGGATAGCGCCAGGTAGTGCCTTGTAGCAGCAGGCAGTGTTGGTGAACGGTGGGCGCTGTAGGCAAAAGCCCATTTATGAAAGTGAATCTGGTGAGCGACTCTAACAGCGCCATGTAGCGATGTATTATTACAGGCAGATCAGCGTATAGCGCCGGCGCTCTAGCTTCCAGAGCGCCAGGTATTACCTTTCACTCACTGTTGCTCTCCCATACATGTCAATGGCCGTTCATTTGCTTGTGCTCAGCGTGTTTGACATTTAAACATTTTTTTTTTTAGCAAATCATTGTGTGACCTCTCCTGGCTACAAACAAACACTTCTAGAAACCTTTTTGACTTTTTATATTTTTATGCAGAATTGTCATTACAGATCTGGCACTAAAGTGTTAATGTCACAGTGTTAAAACAATGTCATTCCATGTGTATTGGCTTTGTTACTGGTGGATATGTGTTCAAAAACAGACTTTGCTCATACAGCATATGGCCCTCTATGCTATAGCGACCAGATTTAGAGCGCCAACGCTGTGTCCTTTTTTGATGAAGTATGGTGTGGAGCGCAGAGAGTCAGTCGCACTGAGCTAGCGCTACCTGTCGCTCCCTGCAGCGCTGTACTGGTGTTAGAGCACCCAACATACATCACATTCATCAATTCCGCTCAGGTTACTACAGTGACTGAGGCACTCTGTTACAGCGCCGATACCCACTTACATTGCATACTAGCGGTCGCTCTAAGTGCCGCTATACAGACGCTCATCTGCCGATACCTGGCGCTACTAATGAATCAGCCTCTTTGTTTGTCTTTCTCTTTGCCCCATGCAATCCTTTACCTCCACCCAGCTCAGCCCCATCTATACCTGTCCCACCATCTCATCCCCCCAGCTCTGCCCCACCCATCCCTATCTCTCTGCCCCATCCATCCCTATCTCTCTGCCCCATCCATCCCTATCTCTCTGCCCCATCCAGTCCTGTCCTCCCAGTTTTGCCTATCCAATTCCTGGCCTCCCACCTTTGCCAATACATTTCTATTTATTCCAGCTCTGGACACCCCCCAGCAGTTCCCATTAATTCCTGTGCTTCTGCCCATCCATCCCTTCTCCCAGCTCTCTCCATCCCTCGATGCCTTTCCTGTTCTGTCTATCTATCCCTCTTCCTTACAGCTTCTCTTCCTTTAATCCCTCTCCTCTAAACCCCTATCTTTCCAACCTTGTTACTAGACCTTATTGCAAGTAACATTTTGGGCCCTAGTCCATCCCTGTACAATGCCTGCACAAAATTCAAAGGGGGTGGGGGGTTAAAGCAGTGGGGCCAAGCTTTAAAGGGGGCCTGTTTATTTCCAGTGCCCAATAGGATTTTTGGGGTGGAGTGGGTGAGCAAGCAGTTTTTTTAGTTTTGCCTTGGGAATCTATAGCCCCCCCCCCCCCCCCCCCAAGGTGTTGATTTATAACTATCCACCTCCTGCGACAGCCCTCCACCCGGACCTTCACCTCTCACTGGATGCCCTTAAATGGACCTTTACAAGAAGTGGTTAAGTACCCCTGACCTAGAAGAACTTATACACTAGTATTTGGTCCAATTTCATCACTTTATTAAACATTGATGTTAGGATCTTAGTCAAGATTTTGGCAGCCCACCCTAATAAACATAACAGTGTGCTAATAGCCCGTGAGCAGGTCGTCAAGTGGGTGATAATATCAGGGGAATCATTAACCTTACTCAAATAGAAAATAAGGAGGAGCTGTCAGACCCCGAGAATACCTGTCTTCGTTGTGAGCCTGCAACCCCCAATCTCCACAGCTAGCTGCACCTATAGACAAGCCCCCATTTGCCGGGACACTATATACGCCTCGCTGGACACGGTTGCCCCCAGGACTTGATGGCTCAAAGATTGTAGGCTTACGGGGAGTGAAGACAGATAAACCGAAGGTCAGACTAGGCAAGGTAGGTAAGTACTGGAAACAGTTCGGGTGCTTCGGAAACAGGTAAGTACTGGAAGCAATTCGGGTGCTCAGGAGAAATCAAGCAAAGTCAGACATCAAGCCAAGGGTCACACCGGGAGGTCAGAGAGCTGCATAGTACAAAGGGATAAGACGGAGACGTGATCAAGATTCAAGCAAATGGTCAATAATGATATGTACAGGAAATCACAGGAGAAATCACAAAGACAGCTAAACTCTATCACGGCACTGACACACTGAAGTGGTAATCCCTTTATAGGACTGAACCCGACCTGATTGGACAGGGAGGCAGTGACTGTGATTGGTGCATTTGGGATCTGTGGGTTGATTGGTGCACTTAGAGACCTCTGGGCTGATTGCTCCATTTGAACTTTAAAGGTGTACCGCCCAGAACTGGACCTCCTAGGATTAGCTCCTTTAAACAGCCTCCAGTGGCCACACTGTGTGCAGTGCCGCCGGAGGACACAAGCTGATGCGCAAGCACAAGCCGAATGACAGTGGACGAGGGAGGAGGGCGCGCTCCTCGCCACACGCGCCGCCGGAGCCTGCGTCTGAGGTGGAAGCGGCTGCCAGGCAGGAGAAGCCGTGGCCGCCGCCTAAGGACACCACGGGCACTGACTGAAAGTAAGTCATTCATGACAGGAGCTTTAATATGCTTTTGGCTTTAGATGTGGGTAAAGCATTTGACACTGTCACCTACAAATTTTTTTGTATCAAAACATTGGGGAACAGGCAGCAATTTTGTTAAATGAGTGTCCTCTCTTTAATCTAACCCCGGTGCCTTCATCAAATATGCAAGATAGCATTCCCAAACGTTTGTGTTAGGCAGAGGAATGAGGCAAGGGTGTCCCCTCTCTCTGCTTCTCTTTGCTTTAACCATTGAGCCATTGGCCAGGTTGATTCAAAACAAGGTCAACATCTCTGGTGTTCAGATTGCAAGTTATGAACACAAATTTTTAATTTACTTTTTAAAAAATTGTAATACCCTTTGTGCAGCCAATTGTGTGTGTGGGCTTTTGCCGCTCTTTAGGGCCATGTATCCCAGGGGGCTGCTTTTGGGGTTTACATGATACTTGGGGCCGGCACTGAATCATAAAGCGCTTCCCTCTTACCCGCCTCAATGTTTCCGAGGTTGTACTGACCCTGGCACCCGAGTACATATCTGGTGGAATTGTCAATTGGCCCACAGATTCTGACTAGGGCATTCAGCATTATTTAAGCTACAGGGCTTAATATCAAACCCTCGCCATTCATTGCACTTCTGAACCCTAACCCTCATGTGGCTCTATCTAGAAATTAAGTTCATTACAACATCAGCCAAAGAGATTCCAGGATTGCGCATTTTCACCCCCCTTTGATTGTTTTCTTCTGATGATCTGATTCTGCCTTGGCATTACTAGTGCACTATTCTTACTTCCCAGTTCTTTTCCCAGGTTCTTCCTTCCCAGGTTTTTACCTACAGTAGTTTGTGGGCGCATCTGCCCTTTAAGTTAACTTTGGTGTTTGAGTTATTGGACATCTCGAGTATCGCCTTCGTAAAGTGTGGTTCATTCGGAAGTAAGTTCTTGGATAGCCACATTTAGCCTGGCGTTAGTTTTGGAATAGGAGCCATGGCTCGCTTACATTCCTTAACTACTCATTTGTTTATCATTACTGAATAGACACTGTACAGGCAATTACTGTGCCTTTACTGAGTTCTGCTGCTCGAGGTCTGCTTGTAGTGCCCTTTATGTTTGTTTAATAAAAATTATTGAACATAAAAAATTGTGAACAAGTGCACCTTGTGAGTTCCCTCTTCCTTTTTTGGAATCATAATATAAAAAAATAGTTTCATCAATATTTCAGAGAATGCTATTTCCATTGTTTCTGAATATCAGTTATACTGCCTTTCAAGCACTCTAGAAAGTGTCTGGAATAGGAGACCTTGGGATTTGGAAACAGAATTCTGGATTAAACTAAGGGTACATGATTATATCCTGCAATATGACTGCCTTGCAGCATGAATATCACTGATCAAGGATCACGGTGCACACACATAACAGGTATCTAAAGGAAAAGGGTCACTCAGCTATCCACAGTCACTTCCAATCACATCTATCCTAGTAGACCGATGCGTGAGATAAAAACACTCCCCAAAACTCATCCACAAACTCTGCTTTCGCCACTCACCTTGTTTTAAAGTCATTGTCCAGGGACACTCAAACGTATTCCCATTGTGCTGTCTGTATATGGCAATGTTTTTAAGCTATATTGCCAGAGTCATTATAAAATAAAGTTTTACCTAATTTTATTTATCTTCTATATGCCCCCCAGTCATACAATCACACTGTGTGAATTGCATTAGATTGAGCTGGGAGTGTGGAGAGCTCCATTTTAGCCTATTACTAACAGAGCGGATGCCAGCCTGACATGAGCCTCAGGATTAGATTGGTAGTCAGGATTAGGGGTGAGGTGCTGGAGGCAGAGGAACAAGAAATTCCCCTTCCTTTCAATGACCAGAGCGAAGAGACAGTGTGGCATTGACAATAAAAAATAGGTAAGCTTCCAAGCAATAGATTTTAGTCATCATGACTATGGGCACACTATGCTCGAAATGCAATGATGATGGGACTACACATGTAGCCATGTTTTTATGATGCTTTATGATTTTTATGGGTGAGACTTTTTTGCTGCTTTTAAACATTCAATAATAATAGTCAAGTTCTAATTATATAAGACCGCTGGCTATATTTTGGATCTATTTGGATGGTTTGGGGGCTAGCAGGACCCACTCTATTTAGTTGAGCAGCATTGGAATTTTCTGCCTACCACTAATTTTAAAATTTCACTGGTTAATCCCTTTGAGGCCAGTGAGGTACCTTCTGCTACCACACACAGGTCTTTTAACTTAACTGGATGCTGCTAAACAAATGATGCTTCCTTTCTAAAAAGTGCCAAGTGAGCAGAAATCTGATAAATAAGGTGGAGGGGCAACATTGATGGGGCCCCCTGACCATCTGGGGCCCCATGGGGTCACACAACCCTATTGTTACGCCCCTCACACCGATTTTTAAAACACAGTACATACATATATATATATATATATATATATATATATATATATATATATATATATTATTCTAGTGGCACATAAGAATGCATTGTGCTACAATGCATTGTATCAAACTGTTCCTAAATACTAAGGTGACACGGTACAAGAAACACAAAATGACTTGCTGTGTGCCTCGCTGTGTGAAACCCTCCAGGTTGTCCAGTAAAACTCAGCTCTCCTCGGTCCAATGATGCATGCGCGGGTGCTCATCCAATGAGAGCTGTTTGCTATGTTTACATCTTTCGGAAAACAGCCTCTTGTTGACTATAATGGGGTGCACACTCTGCTGCATCCCCAGCTGTGTGCACACTCCACACTCCTGCCCCAGCCCTCATTCAAAACAATAAGAGCTACCTGTTAAATGATGTCAGTTCAGCGGACAGCTCTCATTGGACAAGAGCCCACACATGCGCCATTAGACAGGGAAGAGATGAGTGTGTACGGGCTACCTGGGAGGTATAAACCGATATTTTGCCAATTTCTTCCTCAATTTAAAAATAGAAAAACAAACAGGCCAAACGTTGCCTGGCAAAATGGTCTAGCAATTGCCTTTGCCTTCTGTATATCTTTATAAGAGCTCTTAAATATGATGAAGAAGAGACTCCCCATATTTTAATAAATGACCCTGTAAAACTGCACTGTTCTTTTCAAAAACCCATCAGCACTAGATTTCCTTTCTTGCAGTAAAGGCAAAAAACAAGCTTGGCAGGCTTTTTTCTCACGTGGGGTGTTAAAGTAACCCTTCTCTTGTTACCCAGCATGTTCTAATATTGGATTTATATGTCAATATAAATTCATCTGTGAATATTTAATAGAAAATGACAGGAAAATGTTTGTACTGGCGAGTGGAATATATGAATGACTTGAACTGGGAGTTACCCATCTGTTTGCAGCAGTAGAATAATTGCTGTACCCCCAAGATTATATTAAAACACATAAAAAACAGCCCTGTAAATGAAAATCATAATTCACACATGTAGATAATACAAAGCAAACAGAAAATACTTCTTAAAGGCTAGATGGTAAATAAATGATAAGAAAAAAGGAGAAAAAAATATACAATAGATTGATACATCAACCCGCTGAAAACATCCCCACACCATAATCCCAGAAACCACCTAACAAGGAGACAAATGCAAAAAATAATGTTGTTGAGGCTTAAAACTATAGGGGCACCACCATACACACACCCCGCACTCATTGCCAGCATATATACAAGGTGTTGCAATAAGTCCCTTTCTGTTATTGGAAAACTGTACCAGGAGGGTCAAAGCTGTTCCATTAATAGGGGAGGACCCTATGTTGGTGAAACAATGGCTCCAGTTAAAGGGGACTATCCACCTACCCATCGCACCCCCTCCAGCCAAGTACCTGCAGCAGCTCTTTTTCTCTGAAACTCTTTTCCCTGTGTTGCTATTCCCAGACAGCGGATTTGAGATCCCTGATTGGTTAATCTCAAATGTGCTGACTGACACGACAGGGCTGACCACCTGGCTGCACTCCTTCCCCCAGCCTATCCCAATGGTTGGCTGCTGGAGCAGGACTCAGCTAAATGGAACCCAGGGATGTGGAAAGGGGAGTTTTTGAGGCTATCAGCAGGGTTTCAAAAAGTGGGCAGTCAAGCAGGCTGACCAGTGAGGGTTTTGATCCGCTTTATGTGAGCTCCACTGGCAAAGTATCTGTTCATCCACATTGTGTCCAAGATTCCCTTGCTGCCAGGTTGGAAAAGTCAACCACTGACCCCTGGCAATGAAGGGGGGTGTACTGCTGATGGTTCCTCCAATTAGCTAAAAACTGGCTTGTTTGCTACGCATCCCCAGTATACATGACATCGACCCTCTAGGATTTTTTTAGTATGCTGACAAAGTGAGTGGGATGTACGTGTGTGTCGTGATGAGGCTCCTGTGGTTTCTATCAAGATGTTTCTTTTATTTTTCTTGTTGGGCAATATCTGGGATCTTGAGGATGTTTTCAATGTAATAACTAATTTTAGGTTTGCTTTTTTAATAGTTTCTCCATTTTTTTAATATAAATAATCTAAGAACCATCTTTCTTCTTTGTTTTTGCATTGTATATGTGTTGGCTGGCCTCTGATCTTTGCAGATTTTTAAGTATCTTCATGAAGCTGTAAGCTATTTCATTTTTAATATTTTTGCTGCACTTAGACCTGGACTAACAATTATTAACACTTTCCCTGAGGTCTCTAGGATAGTATACATACATATAGTATAGTACATTACATATAGTAACCATTATTGTTATTTACACATCTTACTATCTTACATTAGATGACAATTCAGGAAAAAGAAGATGGTGGCCAAAACTTGCAAAATGAATGTCTACTTGGCCCAAGTTGCCAGTGCAGAAAATATTAAAAAGTAGATGTGGTCATGGTTTTTCCCCTCCTAGCCAACACTTATCTGGTAGAGCTTTTAGCCTATATTAAGTCTCAAGTTTTAAACATCATTTTGGACATATCATGTTGCAAGCACTGGCCACCATCCTTTCTTTCTGTCCTGAATTATTTTTGAATAGCTTTCAAGTCCTAGGCACATGCTAGCCTCAATTCCCCATTATCCCATGCGATAACAGTATAAAAAGTATAAAGATCAAAGTCTCAAATTGAAAATAAAGCGTGTAAAAGGTGCCATAAAAATATTTTAGAGAGACCTAAATAGGTTTTGGCAAAGTAGGCCAGTGGAAACTACACCCCGGGAGTGAGGTTTGGCTAGATTTGCCCTCAACACTTTAGGATGCTTTTTGTGCCCTCATGCCAACTAACTCAATTCTGCTCTAAGTCTCCTCTTTGCCAAGGGACAAGAAGAAGGAACTTTTTGTGCTGGCCTTGGATGATTCAAGGGGTATTGCTCTACTTTGAACAAAAAAAGAGCCTTCTTAAAATGAAAATAAAAATAAGGTTTTCTGTTGCTCCACCAGCTACCAGCTGCCAATGTTTCCAGAATTAGTGATTCAATAACATTGTGAGCAGGATTAGGGGAGCCAACAAAACTTTAAACAGCAGGATTTGATACTATTCCACCATGTCTTCTGAGGCAGGTACAATGGTCCACTGTACACATTTATCCCTTAGGGTTCTCAGAACATGTTCTTAGGACATTTGCTACTTTCCCCAAGCAGTTTGGTATCTTTGATTACTTTGGTTGTGTTCCATGACCAAAACACAGCTTTACGGTTTCCTCACATTAATGATGTTTAAATGGGCTTCATATTTGGTAGGGCTCTTCTGAACAGTTATCTATGTTATTTGAGCAAACTTGGAGGCTGATTCACTACTAACGCCAGGTATTGCCAGATGAGCGTCTGTATAGCGGCGCTTAGAGCGACCACTAGTAGACGCTGTAAGCGGGTATCGGGCGCTGTAACAGACCGTCTCAGTCACTGTAGTAACCTGACCGGCATTGATGAATGTGATATGTGTTGGGCGCTGTAACACCAGTACAGCGCTGCAGCGAGCAATAGGTAGCGCCAGCTAAGTGCGTCCAGCACTCGGCGCTCCACACCATATCTAACGAAACACTAGACACACACAGCGTCGGCGATCTAAAGCTGGGCACTGTAACATAGAGCACCAGACGCTGTGTGAAAACACATGGAATGACATTGTTTTAACGTAGGGACATTTATACTTTAGTGCCAGACCTGTAATGACAATTCTGCATAAAAATATAAAAAGTAAAAAAAATGTATAAAAGTGTTTGTTTGCAGCCAGGAGAGGCCACACAATGATTTGAGCAAAAAAAAAAAAAAAATTAAATTGCCAAACACACTATTTATTCACAACTAATGAAACCCCATTGAAATGTATGGGAGAGTGCTACAGAGCGATAGGTACAACATGGCACTCCTGAGCCTAGAGCGCCAGCGCTATACACTGAGCCGCCTGGATTAATACATGTGATGCTACATGGCGCTGTTAGAGGCGCTCCCAGATTCGCTTTCTTAAATGTGGTTTTGCCGCTACGAGGCATTACCTGGTGCTATCCCTTCTTAAATAACCCCCTTAGTAAGAAATACGTTTGCATGCTGCTACAGTAGTTTAGTTAATCTGATACAAGAGGCAGAAATACTGTAGGATAAAACTAGAGATGAGCGAACTTTTGAAAAATTCGATTCGACTGATTCGCCGAATTTTCCGACAAAAATCGTTTCGACCCGAATAAATTCGCGACGAATCGCTATTAAAAACGGCTATTTCTGAGCCTCCTAGAGCCTCAATAGGGTTGTAAACCATTCTGCCTTGCTGTAACACGCACAGGATGCGTGCTGGGTTAGTTAAATAATACTTTGAAGAAATATCACATGCAGATCAGAGGCATCGCTAATAGAATCGCAGAGCGGCACAATTGCAGAGAGTTGAAGTGGCATCACTATGAGGGGCAGAAGGAGCCCAAACATTGCTTTAAAGAGACACTGGAGTTGGCAGCAGCAGGAGCCCAAAAATTGGATGAATCACACCCTGGAGTTGGCAGCAGCAGCAGGAGCCCAAACATTACTTTAAAGAGACCCTGGGGTTGGCTTCAGGAGCCCAAAAATTGGATGAATCACACCCTGGAGTTAGCAGCAGCAGCAGGAGCCCAAATATTACTTTAAAGAGACCCTGGGGTTGGCCTCAGGAGCCCAAAAATTGGATGAATCACACCCTGGAGTTGGCAGCAGCAGCAGGAGCCCAAACATTACTTTAAAGAGACCCTGGGGTTGGCTTCAGGAGCCCAAAAATTGGATGAATCACACCCTGGAGTTGGCAGCAGCAGCAGGAGCCCAAATATTACTTTAAAGAGACCCTGGGGTTGGCTTCAGGAGCCCAAAAATTGGATGAATCACACCCTGGAGTTGGCAGCAGCAGCAGGAGCCCAAATATTACTTTAAAGAGACCCTGGGGTTGGCTTCAGGAGCCCAAAAATTGGATGAATCACACCCTGGAGTTGGCAGCAGCAGCAGGAGCCCAAATATTACTTTAAAGAGACCCTGGGGTTGGCTTCAGGAGCCCAAAAATTGGATGAATCACACCCTGGAGTTGGCAGAAGTTGGCAGCAGCAGCAGGAGACCAAACATTACTTAAAAGAGACCCTGGGGTTGGCTTCAGGAGCCCAAAAATTGGATGAATCACACCCTGGAGTTGGCAGCAGCAGCAGGAGCCCAAATATTACTTTAAAGAGACCCTGGGGTTGGCTTCAGGAGCCCAAAAATTGGATGAATCACACCCTGGAGTTGGCAGAAGTTGGCAGCAGCAGCAGGAGCCCAAACATTACTTAAAAGAGACACTGGGGTTGGCTTCAGGAGCCCAAAAATTGGATGAATCACACCCTGGAGTTGGCAGCAGCAGCAGGAGCCCAAATATTACTTTAAAGAGACACTGGGGTTGGCTTCAGGAGCCCAAAAATTGCATTATTCACACCCTGGAGTTGGCAGCAGCAGGAGCAGGAGCCCAAATATACACTGGAGTTGGCTTCAGGAGCCCAAAAATTGGATGAATCACACCCTGGAGTTGGCAGCAGCAGGAGCCCAAATATTACTTTAAAGAGACACTGGGGTTGGCTTCAGGAGCCCAAAAATTGGATGAATCACACCCTGGAGTTGGCAGCAGCAGGAGCCCAAATATTACTTTAAAGAGACCCTGGGGTTGGCTTCAGGAGCCCAAAAATTGGATGATTCACACCCTGGAGTTGGCAGAAGTTGGCAGCAGCAACAGCAGGAGCCCAAATATTACTTTAAAGAGACACTGGGGTTGGCTTCAGGAGCCCAAAAATTGGATGAATCACACCCTGGAGTTGGCAGCAGCAGCAGGAGCCCAAATATTACTTTAAAGAGACCCTGGGGTTGGCTTCAGGAGCCCAAAAATTGGATGAATCACACCCTGGAGTTGGCAGCAGCAGCAGGAGCCCAAATATTACTTTAAAGAGACCCTGGGGTTGGCTTCAGGAGCCCAAAAATTGGATGAATCACACCCTGGAGTTGGCAGAAGTTGGCAGCAGCAGCAGGAGACCAAACATTACTTAAAAGAGACCCTGGGGTTGGCTTCAGGAGCCCAAAAATTGGATGAATCACACCCTGGAGTTGGCAGCAGCAGCAGGAGCCCAAATATTACTTTAAAGAGACCCTGGGGTTGGCTTCAGGAGCCCAAAAATTGGATGAATCACACCCTGGAGTTGGCAGAAGTTGGCAGCAGCAGCAGGAGCCCAAACATTACTTAAAAGAGACACTGGGGTTGGCTTCAGGAGCCCAAAAATTGGATGAATCACACCCTGGAGTTGGCAGCAGCAGCAGGAGCCCAAATATTACTTTAAAGAGACACTGGGGTTGGCTTCAGGAGCCCAAAAATTGCATTATTCACACCCTGGAGTTGGCAGCAGCAGGAGCAGGAGCCCAAATATACACTGGAGTTGGCTTCAGGAGCCCAAAAATTGGATGAATCACACCCTGGAGTTGGCAGCAGCAGGAGCCCAAATATTACTTTAAAGAGACACTGGGGTTGGCTTCAGGAGCCCAAAAATTGGATGAATCACACCCTGGAGTTGGCAGCAGCAGGAGCCCAAATATTACTTTAAAGAGACCCTGGGGTTGGCTTCAGGAGCCCAAAAATTGGATGATTCACACCCTGGAGTTGGCAGAAGTTGGCAGCAGCAACAGCAGGAGCCCAAATATTACTTTAAAGAGACACTGGGGTTGGCTTCAGGAGCCCAAAAATTGGATGAATCACACCCTGGAGTTGGCAGCAGCAGCAGGAGCCCAAATATTACTTTAAAGAGACACTGGGGTTGGCTTCAGGAGCCCAAAAATTGGATGAATCACACCCTGGAGTTGGCAGCAGCAGCAGCAGGAGCCCAAATATTACTTTAAAGAGACACTGGGGTTGGCCTCAGGAGCCCAAAAATTGGATGAATCACACCCTGGAGTTGGCAGAAGTTGGCAGCAGCAGCAGGAGCCCAAACATTACTTAAAAGAGACACTGGGGTTGGCTTCAGGAGCCCAAAAATTGGATGAATCACACCCTGGAGTTGGCAGGAGTTGACAGCAGCAGCAGGAGCCCAAACATTACTTAAAAGAGACACTGGGGTTGGCTTCAGGAGCCCAAAAATTGCATGATTCACACCCTGGAGTTGGCAGCAGCATCAGCAGCAGGAGCCCAAATATACACTGGAGTTGGCTTCAGGAGCCCAAAAATTGGATGAATCACACCCTGGAGTTGGCAGCAGCAGGAGCCCAAATATTACTTTAAAGAGACACTGGGGTTGGCTTCAGGAGCCCAAAAATTGGATGAATCACACCCTGGAGTTGGCAGCAGCAGGAGCCCAAATATTACTTTAAAGAGACCCTGGGGTTGGCTTCAGGAGCCCAAAAATTGGATGAATCACACCCTGGAGTTGGCAGCAGCAGGAGCCCAAATATACACTGGAGTTGGCTTCAGGAGCCCAAAAATTGGATGAATCACACCCTGTGGAGAGTCATGTGGAGAAAAAGTAGCTTAGTTAGTAATATCTACATAAAATTATGAATAAACAAATGCAAAAGTATTGCCAAAGTGAAGTTTTGTTTGAGGGTGTGTTTCCACCTTTTAATTAAAGGTATCATTGCCTCTGACTAATTAGCCCTCAAAAATTCTTGGAATTTTTAATCTGGAATCATGTCTGATCCGTCTTATCCGAAGAATATTAATAAAAAGTAAGCGTAACGTAAAGGATTTTTTATTAATACTTACTTGTGGTCCGATGCGGAGGAATATCTGTAACTGGAGA
Organism: Gastrophryne carolinensis; assembly: GCA_027917425.1. Lineage (NCBI taxonomy): Eukaryota > Metazoa > Chordata > Amphibia > Anura > Microhylidae > Gastrophryne > Gastrophryne carolinensis. Next base: position 338,373,592 of record CM051235.1, read on the forward strand.
GCAGCGCCTTAAATCTGTTTTGCACGATCCATCTTTCTTTAGTGTAGGTCTGGCCCCGTCATCAATCTACTGGAATACATCAGGCATTGTTGGGAGGAAAGCTTGGATGATCCATGCGCCATTCATTTCCACGCAGGGCAGTCTCTGGAAAAAAAAATCTGTATAAACCAGGGTCTTTTCATATAAAAACAAATGGTTATTCTTGCTTTTCAACCATATGTTCCACAGCTTTACCAGTCATTGTGTCAGCCAATGAAGCAACTTTGTCTCGAAGTGCTGCAAAAGCAGTCCACTGCATCACAAGTGGCATCTGACACCCCCAGTCAACTGTCTGTCTGTTATGCTTTGGGTTCAGCTCCACTATCCATTGATGAAGATCTGATAATCATAAAATTCAGCAGCTACTGCCCAGCCAAGAAGTGGAGGAGACACTCGCCTCTTCTTCCACTAGCCGGCAATTAGTGATGAGGAGAGTGTCGTGGGAGGAGGTGTTGCAAGCCGAGGTAGTGGAAGAGGGTCCCTGGAGTCTGCGGCGCTGGCGGCGGCAGCAGCAGCAGCAGTGAATTATTGCAGACTGTTGTTAGGAAAAATCAGCTACTCAGCGATGTGGCAGTGTTTCATGCAGCATTCTGTGGAGAAAAAGTAGGTTAGTTAGTGTATATACATAAAATTATGAATAGACAAATGCAATGGTATTGCCAAAGTGAAGTTTTGTTTGAGGGTGTATTTCCACCTTGTAATTAAATCAGAAACAACTAGCTATCATTTGCCTCTGAATAATTAGCCCTCAAAAATTCTTGGAATTTTTAATCTTGATGTCTGAGGGATTTCTCCTCTCAGACAGCGTCACCATAAGTCCAGCCTGCTGCATTACACTTGGAAGAACATCTTGTTTGCGCTGCGACAAGGAAGCCAGAGTCATGCGTCCTGACATGGCACACGTGTTCAGTCTAGTTGTCAAGCGTTTCCTGAAGTCTTGCCCCCATCTGAAAGACATCCGAACAACAGGAAAGAAAGTTAGCATGCACTTCTGGCACTCCTACACCACCAAGCACAACCTTATTGAGCCTCAGCGTCACAACGGTGTACCCCACCATAGTCTGATTTGCGATGTTTCCACCCGTTGGAATTCCACCCTCCATATGCAGGATCCACTATAGCAGTGGTCCCCAACCCTGTCCTCAAGGCCCACCAACAGGCCAGGTTTTGCAGATCTCCACAAAGATGCACAGGTGGAGTAATTAGTGCAGCTGCAGAGCAATAGAGCTGGCTATTTGGAGATCCAAAAAACATGACATGTTGGTGGGCCTTGAGGACAGGGTTGAGGACCACTGCACTATAGGAACAGAGAAAAGCCATCACGGATTTCTGGATGATCCAAACGGATAGGGGGACACCCCTGTGTAAATTCAATGTAAACCATTGGCAGCTCATACGTGACACCGACCGTTTGCTCAGGCCCTTTGAGGAAGCTACGTTATTAGTCAGTTGCCAGGACTATGAGATGAACGATGAGATTCCACTGCTTCATGTACTACAACACATGTTGGAAACCATGGCTGGTCAGGGCACTGGAGACATGGCACATACATTTCACAGCCACATGAAGCCTGTGGGGGCTGAAGTGGAGGAGGAGGAGGGGGTGGGGCACAGCAAACCACAGTTTAGGTTTCACAAAATGACCATTTTATCTAGTCATCTGACAGGAGAGGAGGAGCAGGAGCAGCCACAGGAGCTAGAGGGTTGTGAGTAAGGCGAGACAGAGGACCCAGACACACCATGGCAGTTTACAGTGGAGATGGAGACAGGTAGTCCCTCCGAGTCACTTGCACAAATGGCACGATGCATGCTCACATGCATGCGTATTAGTGAGCGCAGAATTGTCTCCATTTGTCAGCGGGAAGACTTCTGGCTCTCCAACTTATTGGACCCTCGCTTTCGGCACAAAATGGGGGCATTTTTTACGCCCACTGAGAGGGAGGACAAACTGACCTACTACAGAGACATCCCACGTAGTCAGTTGGGCGATGTCTATCTGCGCCATGGCCCATACTCCCGCAGGTCTGACTCGGGGGGAAGTCTGCGATCACCTTCCACTGCCATGGCTGCTGGGGGGGTGGAAGGAGCAGCAGCAGCAGCTCCATCAGCAGCAGCCTCAGTCTTCAGTCGCTAGTGAGTAGCTTTCTACACCCGCATAGTGAGTCTACTCATGAGCAGCAGGAAGACCTGGAGCTGGACCTCAAACAGCAGGTCATGTCATACCTTGACATGACCATGCCAACACACCTTCAAGATCCACTGGATTTGCTGGGAAGCCAAACTTGACTTGTGCCCGCAACTAGCAGAGTTTGCCCTGGAAAAGCTGTACTGGCCGGACAGTAGTTGATTTAGATGGCAACTGGGCTGCTCTATATAACGAAGCAAAATGGCAAATTTACCTCACTATATAAGCTATTGCCCCTCAGATTTACACAGGGGCTGCTCTATATTATGCTGCAAAATGGCAAATTAACCTCACAATATAAGCTATTGCAGCTCTATATAAATACAAATAAATAAATAAAAAAAAGGGCCTGTAGAAGCTTATTTAGTATAACAGATAGGGTGACATGTGCTGGTTTGGGATGCCCATATGGGCTAGTGTTTTGGCAGCAGTACAAAAACCAATGCAAAATGCAATAGCTTAATAAAGCTGATGCTGATCAACGCTTATTTAGTATAACAGATGGGGTGCAACATGCAGGTTTGGGATGCCCTGCGGCCTGGTGTATTTAAAGCAGACCAAAACCAATTCAAAATGCAATAACTTAATAAAGCTGAGGCTGTAGATGCTTATTTAGTATAAACAGGTAGGGTGCAAGGTGCAGCTTTGGGGTGCCCTGCGGCCTGGTTAAATGAAAGCAGTCAAAAAGGAAGTGCAAACTGAAGTAGCTTAATGAAGCTGATGCTGATCAACGCTTATGTTGTATACCAGATAGGGTGCAAGGTGCAGCTTTGGGGTGCCCTGCGGCCTGGTTTATTAAGAGCAGTCAAAAACAAGTGCAAACTGAAGTAGCCTGATCAACGCTTATGTTGTATAACAGATAGGTTTAAAATAGCATGTGCCTTGGGATGCCCGTGTGGCCTGTTATATTTCAAGCTGAACAAAAAGTAACAATAATCCAAGTATGAGACATCATTTTGACCTTCTTTACAGCACCATACTTTGAAAAAAAAAAATTAATTTCATGCTGATCAATCCAAAGGTCAATGCCCCTAACAAAAATAGTGTTCGGCATAAGTTTTCCTTCTGGAAGGACGTAACCTTTAGTTTACATGGTTGGGGTAGGTTATCTTACAAATTGGGATACCCCAGGCAGCAGTGTCATTGAAAGAGACAGATTGTAATGCAGGCCATACGCAAGCAGAGAAACTCAGGCTGCAACAGGCCTATTTAGTTTACATGGTTGGGGTAGGTTATCTTACAAATTGGGATACCCCACTGTATATGAAACCGAATATAAATGCACACCCAAAAGTGGACAATCAGCCTCCAAGTGGCCTGCTTAGTTTAAATAAGAGAGCTGCTTAGTATGGTAGGTAGGTTATGTTATGTTACAGAATGGGATGGCCCAAGCAGACTTGAGATCAGTATATATGCACACAGCAGCAGTGTGTTAGCAGGCTCATACAGGCCAAATTTCTTTAAATAACTGTGCAGCTTACAGTTAATGCAGAGGCTAATGGTATGTTACAGAATGGGATGCCCCAAAGCTGACTTGAGATCAGTATATATGCACACAGCAGCAGTGTGTTAGCAGGCTCATACAGGCCAAATTTCTTTAAATAACTGTGCAGCTTACAGTTAATGCAGAGGCTAATGGTATGTTACAGAATGGGATGCCCCCAGCAGACTTGAGATCAGTATATATGCACACAGCAGCAGTGTGTTAGCAGGCTCATACAGGCCAAATTTCTTTAAATAACTGTGCAGCTTACAGTTAATGCAGAGGCTAATGGTATGTTACAGAATGGGATGCCCCAAAGCTGACTTGAGATCAGTATATATGCACACAGCAGCAGTGTGTTAGCAGGCTCATACAGGCCAAAATTCTTTAAATAACTGTGCAGCTTACAGTAAATGCAGAGGCTAATGGTATGTTACAGAATGGGATGCCCCAAGCAGACTTGAGATCAGTATATATGCACACAGCAGCAGTGTGTTAGCAGGCTCATACAGGCCAAATTTCTTTAAATAACTGTGCAGCTTACAGTAAATGCAGAGGCTAATGGTATGTTACAGAATGGGATGCCCCAAGCAGACTTGAGATCAGTATATATGCACACAGCAGCAGTGTGTTAGCAGGCTCATACAGGCCAAATTTCTTTCAATAACTGTGCAGCTTACAGTTAATGCAGAGGCTAATGGTATGTTACAGAATGGGATGCCCCAAGCAGACTTGAGATCAGTATATATGCACACAGCAGCAGTGTGTTAGCAGGCTCATACAGGCCAAATTTCTTTAAATAACTGTGCAGCTTACAGTAAATGCAGAGGCTAATGGTATGTTACAGAATGGGATGCCCCAAGCAGACTTGAGATCAGTATATATGCACACAGCAGCAGTGTGTTAGCAGGCTCATACAGGCCAAATTTCTTTAAATAACTGTGCAGCTTACAGTTAATGCAGAGGCTAATGGTATGTTACAGAATGGGATGCCCCAAAGCTGACTTGAGATCAGTATATATGCACACAGCAGCAGTGTGTTAGCAGGCTCATACAGGCCAAATTTCTTTAAATAACTGTGCAGCTTACAGTTAATGCAGAGGCTAATGGTATGTTACAGAATGGGATGCCCCAAGCAGACTTGAGATCAGTATATATGCACACAGCAGCAGTGTGTTAGCAGGCTCATACAGGCCAAATTTCTTTAAATAACTGTGCAGCTTACAGTTAATGCAGAGGCTAATGGTATGTTACAGAATGGGATGCCCCCAGCAGACTTGAGATCAGTATATATGCACACAGCAGCAGTGTGTTAGCAGGCTCATACAGGCCAAATTTCTTTCAATAACTGTGCAGCTTACAGTTAATGCAGAGGCTAATGGTATGTTACAGAATGGGATGCCCCAAGCTGACTTGAGATCAGTATATATGCACACAGCAGCAGTGTGTTAGCAGGCTCATACAGGCCAGATTTCTTTAAATAACTGTGCAGCTTACAGTAAATGCAGAGGCTAATGGTATGTTACAGAATAGGATGTCCCAAAAACCAGAGAGCACCTGGCAGGCAGCAGTAAGACTATGCCCAGCAAAAGTGTCTTTATCAGGCCTAATTTCAAATATAATAAGAGCAAATGCTTATATGGTCTTAAACAGAGGCTGTTTTAGTCACAGAATGGGATGCCCTGGCAGGGACAAGTAGTGCTATGCCCAGCAAAAGTGTCTTTATCAGGCCTAATTTCAAATATAATAAGAGCAAATGCTTATATGGTCTTAAACAGAGGCTGCTTTAGTCACAGAATGGGATGCCCTGGCAGGGACAAGTAGTGCTATGCCCAGCAAAAGTGTCTTTATCAGGCGAATTTCAAATATAATAAGAGCAAATGCTTATATGGTCTTAAACAGAGGCTGCTTTAGTCACAGAATGGGATGCCCCCAAAAAAGATCCAGTAGTACTATGCCCAGCAAAAGTGTCTTTATCAGGCTAATTTCAAATATAATAAGAGCAAATGGTTATATGGTCTTAAACAGAGGCTGCTTTAGTCACAGAATGGGATGCCCCCAAAAAAGATCCAGTAGTACTATGCCCAGCAAAAGTGTCTTTATCAGGCTAATTTCAAATATAATAAGAGCAAATGGTTATATGGTCTTAAACAGAGGCTGCTTTAGTCACAGAATGGGATGCCCTGGCAGGGACAAGTAGTGCTATGCCCAGCAAAAGTGTCTTTATCAGGCCTAATTTCAAATATAATAAGAGCAAATGCTTATATGGTCTTAAACAGAGGCTGCTTTAGTCACAGAATGGGATGCCCCCAAAAAAGATCCAGTAGTACTATGCCCAGCAAAAGTGTCTTTATCAGGCTAATTTCAAATATAATAAGAGCAAATGCTTATATGGTCTTAAACAGAGGCTGCTTTAGTCACAGAATGGGATGCCCCCAAAAAAGATCCAGTAGTACTATGCCCAGCAAAAGTGTCTTTATCAGGCTAATTTCAAATATAATAAGAGCAAATGCTTATATGGTCTTAAACAGAGGCTGCTTTAGTCACAGAATGGGATGCCCTGGCAGGGACAAGTAGTGCTATGCCCAGCAAAAGTGTCTTTATCAGGCCTAATTTCAAATATAATAAGAGCAAATGCTTATATGGTCTTAAACAGAGGCTGCTTTAGTCACAGAATGGGATGCCCCCAAAAAAGATCCAGTAGTACTATGCCCAGCAAAAGTGTCTTTATCAGGCTAATTTCAAATATAATAAGAGCAAATGGTTATATGGTCTTAAACAGAGGCTGCTTTAGTCACAGAATGGGATGCCCTGGCAGGGACAAGTAGTGCTATGCCCAGCAAAAGTGTCTTTATCAGGCTAATTTCAAATATAATAAGAGCAAATGGTTATATGGTCTTAAACAGAGGCTGCTTTAGTCACAGAATGGGATGCCCTGGCAGGGACAAGTAGTGCTATGCCCAGCAAAAGTGTCTTTATCAGGCTAATTTCAAATATAATAAGAGCAAATGGTTATATGGTCTTAAACAGAGGCTGCTTTAGTCACAGAATTGGATGCCCCAAAAAAAGATCCAGTAGTACTATGACCAGCAAAAGTGTCTTTATCAGGCTAATTTCAAATATAATAAGAGCAAATGGTTATATGGTCTTAAACAGAGGCTGCTTTAGTCACAGAATGGGATGCCCCCAAAAAAGATCCAGTAGTACTATGCCCAGCAAAAGTGTCTTTATCAGGCTAATTTCAAATATAATAAGAGCAAATGCTTATATGGTCTTAAACAGAGGCTGCTTTAGTCACAGAATGGGATGCCCTGGCAGGGACAAGTAGTGCTATGCCCAGCAAAAGTGTCTTTATCAGGCCTAATTTCAAATATAATAAGAGCAAATGCTTATATGGTCTTAAACAGAGGCTGCTTTAGTCACAGAATGGGATGCCCCCAAAAAAGATCCAGTAGTACTATGCCCAGCAAAAGTGTCTTTATCAGGCTAATTTCAAATATAATAAGAGCAAATGGTTATATGGTCTTAAACAGAGGCTGCTTTAGTCACAGAATGGGATGCCCTGGCAGGGACAAGTAGTGCTATGCCCAGCAAAAGTGTCTTTATCAGGCTAATTTCAAATATAATAAGAGCAAATGGTTATATGGTCTTAAACAGAGGCTGCTTTAGTCACAGAATGGGATGCCCTGGCAGGGACAAGTAGTGCTATGCCCAGCAAAAGTGTCTTTATCAGGCTAATTTCAAATATAATAAGAGCAAATGGTTATATGGTCTTAAACAGAGGCTGCTTTAGTCACAGAATGGGATGCCCCAAAAAAAGATCCAGTAGTACTATGCCCAGCAAAAGTGTCTTTATCAGGCTAATTTCAAATATAATAAGAGCAAATGGTTATATGGTCTTAAACAGAGGCTGCTTTAGTCACAGAATGGGATGCCCTGGCAGGGACAAGTAGTGCTATGCCCAGCAAAAGTGTCTTTATCAGGCCTAATTTCAAATATAATAAGAGCAAATGCTTATATGGTCTTAAACAGAGGCTGCTTTAGTCACAGAATGGGATGCCCTGGCAGGGACAAGTAGTGCTATGCCCAGCAAAAGTGTCTTTATCAGGCTAATTTCAAATATAAAAAGAGCAAATGCTTATATGGTCTTAAACAGAGGCTGCTTTAGTCACAGAATGGGATGCCCCCAAAAAAGATCCAGTAGTACTATGCCCAGCAAAAGTGTCTTTATCAGGCTAATTTCAAATATAATAAGAGCAAATGCTTATATGGTCTTAAACAGAGGCTGCTTTAGTCACAGAATGGGATGCCCTGGCAGGGACAAGTAGTGCTATGCCCAGCAAAAGTGTCTTTATCAGGCTAATTTCAAATATAATAAGAGCAAATGCTTATATGGTCTTAAACAGAGGCTGCTTTAGTCACAGAATGGGATGCCCCCAAAAAAGATCCAGTAGTACTATGCCCAGCAAAAGTGTCTTTATCAGGCTAATTTCAAATATAATAAAAGCAAATGCTTATATGGTCTTAAACAGAGGCTGCTTTAGTCACAGAATGGGATGCCCTGGCAGGGACAAGTAGTGCTATGCCCAGCAAAAGTGTCTTTATCAGGCCTAATTTCAAATATAATAAGAGCAAATGCTTATATGGTCTTAAACAGAGGCTGCTTTAGTCACAGAATGGGATGCCCTGGCAGGGACAAGTAGTGCTATGCCCAGCAAAAGTGTCTTTATCAGGCTAATTTCAAATATAATAAGAGCAAATGCTTATATGGTCTTAAACAGAGGCTGCTTTAGTCACAGAATGGGATGCCCTGGCAGGGACAAGTAGTGCTATGCCCAGCAAAAGTGTCTTTATCAGGCCTAATTTCAAATATAATAAGAGCAAATGCTTATATGGTCTTAAACAGAGGCTGCTTTAGTCACAGAATGGGATGCCCTGGCAGGGACAAGTAGTGCTATGCCCAGCAAAAGTGTCTTTATCAGGCCTAATTTCAAATATAATAAGAGCAAATGCTTATATGGTCTTAAACAGAGGCTGCTTTAGTCACAGAATGGGATGCCCCCAAAAAGATCCAGTAGTACTATGCCCAGCAAAAGTGTCTTTATCAGGCTAATTTCAAATATAATAAGAGCAAATGCTTATATGGTCTTAAACAGAGGCTGCTTTAGTCACAGAATGGGATGCCCCCAAAAAAGATCCAGTAGTACTATGCCCAGCAAAAGTGTCTTTATCAGGCTAATTTCAAATATAATAAGAGCAAATGCTTATATGGTCTTAAACAGAGGCTGCTTTAGTCACAGAATGGGATGCCCCCAAAAAAGATCCAGTAGTACTATGCCCAGCAAAAGTGTCTTTATCAGGCTAATTTCAAATATAATAAGAGCAAATGCTTATATGGTCTTAAACAGAGGCTGCTTTAGTCACAGAATGGGATGCCCTGGCAGGGACAAGTAGTGCTATGCCCAGAAAAAGTGTCTTTATCAGGCCTAATTTCAAATATAATAAGAGCAAATGCTTATATGGTCTTAAACAGAGGCTGCTTTAGTCACAGAATGGGATGCCCCCAAAAAAGATCCAGTAGTACTATGCCCAGCAAAAGTGTCTTTATCAGGCTAATTTCAAATATAATAAGAGCAAATGCTTATATGGTCTTAAACAGAGGCTGCTTTAGTCACAGAATGGGATGCCCTGGCAGGGACAAGTAGTGCTATGCCCAGCAAAAGTGTCTTTATCAGGCTAATTTCAAATATAATAAGAGCAAATGCTTATATGGTCTTAAACAGAGGCTGCTTTAGTCACAGAATGGGATGCCCCCAAAAAAGATCCAGTAGTACTATGCCCAGCAAAAGTGTCTTTATCAGGCTAATTTCAAATATAATAAGAGCAAATGCTTATATGGTCTTAAACAGAGGCTGCTTTAGTCACAGAATGGGATGCCCTGGCAGGGACAAGTAGTGCTATGTCCAGCAAAAGTGTCTTTATCAGGCCTAATTTCAAATATAATAAGAGCAAATGCTTATATGGTCTTAAACAGAGGCTGCTTTAGTCACAGAATGGGATGCCCTGGCAGGGACAAGTAGTGCTATGCCCAGCAAAAGTGTCTTTATCAGGCTAATTTCAAATATAATAAGAGCAAATGCTTATATGGTCTTAAACAGAGGCTGCTTTAGTCACAGAATGGGATGCCCTGGCAGGGACAAGTAGTGCTATGCCCAGCAAAAGTGTCTTTATCAGGCTAATTTCAAATATAATAAGAGCAAATGCTTATATGGTCTTAAACAGAGGCTGCTTTAGTCACAGAATGGGATGCCCCCAAAAAAGATCCAGTAGTACTATGCCCAGCAAAAGTGTCTTTATCAGGCTAATTTCAAATATAATAAGAGCAAATGCTTATATGGTCTTAAACAGAGGCTGCTTTAGTCACAGAATGGGATGCCCTGGCAGGGACAAGTAGTGCTATGCCCAGCAAAAGTGTCTTTATCAGGCCTAATTTCAAATATAATAAGAGCAAATGGTTATATGGTCTTAAACAGAGGCTGCTTTAGTCACAGAATGGGATGCCCTGGCAGGGACAAGTAGTGCTATGCCCAGCAAAAGTGTCTTTATCAGGCCTAATTTCAAATATAATAAGAGCAATTGCTTATATGGTCTTAAACAGAGGCTGCTTTAGTCACAGAATGGGATGCCCTGGCAGGGACAAGTAGTGCTATGCCCAGCAAATGTGTCTTTATCAGGCTAATTTCAAATATAATAAGAGCAAATGCTTATATGGTCTTAAACAGAGGCTGCTTTAGTCACAGAATGGGATGCCCCCAAAAAAGATCCAGTAGTACTATGCCCAGCAAAAGTGTCTTTATCAGGCTAATTTCAAATATAATAAGAGCAAATGCTTATATGGTCTTAAACAGAGGCTGCTTTAGTCACAGAATGGGATGCCCCCAAAAAAGATCCAGTAGTACTATGCCCAGCAAAAGTGTCTTTATCAGGCCTAATTTCAAATATAATAAGAGCAAATGCTTATATGGTCTTAAACAGAGGCTGCTTTAGTCACAGAATGGGATGCCCTGGCAGGGACAAGTAGTGCTATGCCCAGCAAAAGTGTCTTTATCAGGCTAATTTCAAATATAATAAGAGCAAATGCTTATATGGTCTTAAACAGAGGCTGCTTTAGTCACAGAATGGGATGCCCCCAAAAAAGATCCAGTAGTACTATGCCCAGCAAAAGTGTCTTTATCAGGCTAATTTCAAATATAATAAGAGCAAATGGTTATATGGTCTTAAACAGAGGCTGCTTTAGTCACAGAATGGGATGCCCTGGCAGGGACAAGTAGTGCTATGCCCAGCAAAAGTGTCTTTATCAGGCCTAATTTCAAATATAATAAGAGCAAATGCTTATATGGTCTTAAACAGAGGCTGCTTTAGTCACAGAATGGGATGCCCTGGCAGGGACAAGTAGTGCTATGCCCAGCAAAAGTGTCTTTATCAGGCTAATTTCAAATATAAAAAGAGCAAATGCTTATATGGTCTTAAACAGAGGCTGCTTTAGTCACAGAATGGGATGCCCTGGCAGGGACAAGTAGTGCTATGCCCAGCAAAAGTGTCTTTATCAGGCTAATTTCAAATATAATAAGAGCAAATGGTTATATGGTCTTAAACAGAGGCTGCTTTAGTCACAGAATGGGATGCCCTGGCAGGGACAAGTAGTGCTATGCCCAGCAAAAGTGTCTTTATCAGGCTAATTTCAAATATAATAAGAGCAAATGCTTATATGGTCTTAAACAGAGGCTGCTTTAGTCACAGAATGGGATGCCCCCAAAAAAGATCCAGTAGTACTATGCCCAGCAAAAGTGTCTTTATCAGGCTAATTTCAAATATAATAAGAGCAAATGCTTATATGGTCTTAAACAGAGGCTGCTTTAGTCACAGAATGGGATGCCTCACAGCAGACTTAAGATCAGTTCAGTATATATGCACAGTTAGTTAGTATAAGCAGCCTGAAAACGCTAACAAAGCCTGTCAGGCTGGATGAAAAAAAAAAAAAAAACTGACAGCCTCCGATTTTCCATTCCTTTCCCTGTTTTCCGCTGACTTTCTGTCTGTCTCCTGTCTGTCTCCTGCCTGTCTCCAGCCTGTCCCTGTCTGTCCCTGCCTGTCTAACTGTCTAACTGTCTCTCCCTCAGCTACACAGCGTTCTGTCTCTCACGAATGCAATAGAGAAATGAGGCAGGAAAGCAAGATGGCCGGCCTTAAATACCGCTGTGACGTCACCGGGCTTGCTGGCTGCTGATAGGCTGCATGTGACTGTCCCAGCATACACTGCCCCAGCTTACATGTCTGGACATGTCCCGTCCGCCATCTTAGAATGCCTGTAATGTAAATGAATGGATGTTAAAGGAAAACTTCGAGCGATCGAATCGCGGGGAAATTCGGATTCGATCCGAATCGAATTTTTCCTGAAATTCGGATCGAATCCGGGTTCGTCCGGATCGATTCGCTCATCCCTAGATAAAACCATCATCAGTGACACTTCTATGCATTATAAGAAAAGAGAAGGCACACTAAGGAGAGAGAAATTCCCCATTGTTGTATAATGTGCCTGGTATACAACAATGACACTGAAGCCTGTAAGTCTGTGCTTGTACTAAACAGAGATGATAATTGGCGGTTCCCCTGGAGATGATCGATGCCTGGGGTGAGACATGATTGAACCTGGAAAAGCATGAAGGCGTGGCGTGATAGTTATAAGCATGGTATCACCCGGCCCCTCCCTCACCCTGATGAAACTCCCAAGGAGGAGTAAAACGTACGTCGGTGACGGCCCCTAGCCACGCCCCCCGCTCTGATGCCACCACGCTGCGGCCGGATGTGATTGGTGGCCGCTTGCAGGAAAGGAGAGTGTGTACTATGCCTACCTCTATGGACCCACGTGGGGTATGATATAACGGAGGCGGCGGAGATGCGGTGATCGAGGACGGTAGTAGCTGGCTGAAGTGTGCAGATGGTCGCAGCATGCCTAGATAGGCGGGCCCCAGCAGCCAAGCTCCCGCCTTATACCTGTGTGCAGTCTACCTGGCCCTGTCTACTAACCCGGACATGTGAGTGCCTGCGGGCTATAACTGGCTTCCCTAATAACGATATAGACTGTCTAAGCCCCGCACAACAGGTGTGTCATTTACTATTGAGGAAAAGAGTCAGCTGGCCACGTTGAGGATTTGGATGCACATACCCTTACTGCAATTTGAGTCACATGTCGCAGTCAACTTTTGTGGACCCTGTCCCTCTGATGGATGCCGGCCGGTGTGCGTGATTGCAGCGTGAGTGGAGGAGGTGTGGAATCCAGGCTAGTCCTGGTGGGGGCCCCTGTTTTTAAATAGCAATTGCTTTTTTATATTCATTGTGTACAGTCTCATGTGTGCATTTTTGTTAATCATGTGTCATGTGCCATAACTGTGTGATAATTACATTTTGAGTGCTTTTTTGGCTAAATGTTTGGCCGTGGGTGTTTTTTGTGCCAGCCTCGCATGACAACTATTGTCTGTGTGTGTGTATTTTGTAGGTGCATCAGGTTGAGCGGGGCGCCCTGATTATGGGCAGTGCATCACTTGCTTAAAGTGGACCAACACCCAGGATTTTGACTATCCTGGGTTTTGGTCCACTTCGGCGAGGCACCCCGATCGGGGGTGCCCCGCTGTGTGAAACCCCCCAGAAACCCCAAAAAATTCACCTCTCAACGCTCCCACGTGAACGCCGCAGCCAATCCCCGGCAACGTCCAGGCGGGGGAAAGGAACGTCCAAGCCGCTTCCGCCGCCGCCGCCTCCCGCGCGTCACTCTCGGCGCGCGCGCCCCCGCCGGCCATTCACAGAGGGCCGGCGCGGGCGCGCGCACGCACGTCTGGAGGGGCGCGCGGGAGGCGGCGGCGGCGGAAGCGGCGGCGGATCAGGTAAGATCTTTTTGGGGTTTCTGGGGGGTTTCACCCCGCGGGACATCCCGATCTCAGATGTCCCGCGGGGTGGGAGGTGATCGGCCCGGGAATCTTATAGATTTCCGGGCCGATCACCCCTGGGTGTTGGTCCACTTTAAGATAGTGGATACTCCCTGGGTTTTAGTTGTTTTGTAGGGACACTAAAATGTCAGCATTTGCACCAGAATCCTGCATTTTTAAATTAATGAATCCCCCACTGTGCTTATCCAAAGAGTGTTTTGATCCGCGGATGTATAGTCATGGTGACCAGATTCATCTTGCTATTAAATACAACCCACTGTATCCCTTCTTCTCACCTTTGAAATTAAATGATTTAAGGTTTTTTTCAGACCTAAATCAGACTTGTCATTGATTTTTTTAAATGCAAAACATCACTTCAGCTGTTGACACCTGTTAGAACCTCTTAAATGCCACTGTAAAATTGGAGAAGTTGTATTATTTGCCTCGCAATTACATGTCTGTTGTATTTAATTACAAGTATAAAAAGAGAAATATACCAATGTGTTATACTCATGGAGCCAATTAACTGCACAGCTGCAAAAATACATAACCCACAATCAGTGTCACTTCATCTGAAGCCATGCTGCCAATTTTGTTTTATTAATGACTGGTCCTTCTAACAGTGAATCAATGATTATTAATTGATGTCTTCACTTCCTCTGTTTTATAGCAAACCGCATCAGCCATATTCATAATTCTAGACTGCTTTCCAGCATAATAATATTAAAATATTAGATGCATTACTTCTGCAGCTATAATGCAGTGTGGGGCATCCAAACAGGGTCACAGAAAGCAAAATCAGTTGGGCATGTCAATTTGACAGAAACCATACTAACAAATGTGTGTATGCATTTTTTTGCCAATAAAAATGACATTTTGATATTTTATTTTAAATATATTTTATTTAGAAAATATAAGACATTAAAATACCTTCCTGGGCAAAATAAAAGAGCCAGTTTATACACTCACTTTTAATCCCTGCAGCAGATGGTGCTCGGTACTCACCTGTACAGAAGATTTGGCACCGCAATTTTCAGATGGCCATCCATAACTTGCGTGGGAGGGGGCAATGCCCCCCTGTGCTGAAACGCCCATTAGAAAACTAAATCTTACCTTTTAAATCGCTCCCCTGGTGAAATCGAGCCCCAGATACCCAGGCGAGACCTGTGGACTACATGACCGCAGCAGCCAATCATGGAGCTACATTTTACCTGGGGGAGCAATTTGAAAGGTACAATTTTGTCTTTTCCCAGGCATTACAGCGGGCACAATGCCCCCTCTGCACAGGAAACAATGCCCATTTTGTTGAAAAGGGATGTTGTTCCGGCTTAAGTGAGATTTTAGCTAGTCAGAAACAAAATAATTTTTGCTGTAGTATTGTGCAGTAGGTTTGAGCAGTTCAGGCAGAAACTAACCAGAGACCTAAGCAAAGCCAGGAGACAGCATATGTGAATGTTCTCTACAGCCATAGTCTCATCCCTCAAGCATGTGTGTGCAATGCATGGGTTTGAGTCTAAGAGGCCGATTCATTAATAGCGCCAGGTAGCGACAGATGAGCGACAGTAGCGGTATTTTCACAGCGCCCGCTAGTATTCGCTGTGCTTGGCCGTTGTTCGGTGGTTGACAGCGACTCAGTCGGTGTGCGGTAATGTTGAATACGGGGTTAGGAGTCGCTGTTTGACAGGTTCCGCGCTGTATGGGAGCGCATGACAGCGAATGGCCATAGCGAACGGCTCCCAGCATATTCATTAACAAATCACGCTCAAAAAATTCTCGCGCTGTGAAATGCTTGTTTAAACCCCAGAGCGCTGGCGGCGATGAGTTAAAAGTAGTTTTTTAACCCCCAACCATATTTTTGGAAAAAAAAAAAAAAGTTTTTCAAAACATTTTGTAATATGAATACATTAATATCAGACCTGTAATATCAATTCTGCACAAATTTTTTTTTTTTACCTTAAAAAAATATCTAACATTGCAGAAGTGGTCACAGAATTTTTGACATTTAAAAAAAAAAAAAAACATTAATAGCAATTAATTAAGAATATTTAAAGATTGCTCCATTGAAATGCATTGGAGAGCGCCAGGTAGCGAGAGGTCATACCTGTCGCTGTTCAAGGTCGCTCGCTGGCGCTGTGGGGTGAGGCTGGAATAATGATGAATGATTCGCTATCTGGCGCTCTGTCAGTCGCTAAGCAGGATCAGCTTGATAAATGTGTGATTGCGGAGGGGAGCCGGTGTTCTCGTGGCGGTGACCGTCATTACCGTTCGCTCACCATTCGCTACCTGGCGCTATCCCTTGTTAAATAAGGGCCTAACTCTACAATTCTGAACTCTTTGATCTTAAGGATCTTTCTGTCCCCTTTTAGTAGCAGAAATGTACAGTACACAGGTGGATAGAGTTTTATGGTTAAACATAGTTTCCCCACAGAAACAAAGATACTCCCCACATATTTAGGGCTTCACATGGAATAGCAAGAACCTCCACATGATGTGTACCAATGCTCATAGGCAACAAGCTCTGTGAGTAAATGGCTATCATATCCAGAGACAAACTGGATCTTGCTGCAATAACAGAGACTTGATTCAAGGACAGAAAGGACCGATTAGAAAAAAAGGAGGAGTAGCCATTTATTTTAAGAAAACTCTTCAATCAAGAATAATTAAGCAGACACATAATGAACTAGAAACTCTTTAGGTTAACATGCAGACTAAGGAGGGAGCGGTGGAGGGAATTGGTGTGATATTTAGGCTCCATGGACAATCAGAGGATTTAGATAACCTGTTAAAGAGAACCATCAGGGAAGGTTAAAACCTCCCCCAAATCTTACCTGACTGCCCCCCCCCCCCCCCCCCACCGTCTGGTGTCACATCTGGGCAAATTTTACTCACCTCGCCAGGGCATCCATCTTCTGGGTCCCTCGGATTCCGGCACCTCCCATCGGACAGCGCCATCTTGTATCCCATCAGGCCCTGAAGCAGCCGGATGTTGCCGCAGCAGGCAGCGGCGACATCCAAAAGGTATGTAGGGACCAATGGGGGGGACTGACCCCTTTTTAATTTAGCTCCTATGTTCCTCTTTAATAGATTAAATCAGCGGAATGGCAATGTAGGTGGACACTGTAATTATGGGTGACTCCACCATGCCTGATGTTGACTGGAATATCCCAAGTGCATCAACATGCATGAGCAGGAATGTATTAGAGGCCCTTAATGGAGCATCTCTAAAACAAGTGTGACGTCACTCACCAACCAGACGAGATAACATTCTGGACTTAGTTCTGACCAATGGGGATCTGGTGTCCAAGGTCAGGGTAGAATAAAATCTGGGGTCAAGTGACCACCAATGCGTATGGTTCAGCATAAAAACAGACATTGTACAATGCCACACATCAAAGTGCTAGGCTTTAGGACAACAAACTTTGAGGAAATGGTGTAGTATTTAGAAAGGGAATTAGGTGAGTGGAACAAAGTAGCAAAAGGGAGTGCCTAGTGGTCACTATTAAAAATGGCCATCTTAAGGCAACTAAGCAATATGTGAAACAAACTAGTAAGAATAAAAGGAAGAAACCGATATGGTTTACTAGGGAAGTCAGCACTATAGTAAAAGAAAAGATGTCTGACTATAAGAATATAAAGAGAGTGGAAACATAGCTGACAGAGAGGCATGTAAAATTAAACAAAGGGAAGCAAAACTGACTTAATGCTGCTAAAGGGTGAAAGGAGGAATAGATGGCCAAATCTGTGAAGATGGGAGAAAAAACCCTTTTCTGATATATTGGCGAGAGAAAGAAGAAAAACAGTGCAGTCTCAAAAATTAAAAATAGGGAAAATAATTATATTGACGGAGATAAGGCTGTGGCTGACCATCTGAATAGCTACTTGTCACGCTCTGGGTACTTCAATGATCCGCTCAGGTAACTCCAGCCCTCCAGGTAAGCCCTCAACCCCCAATCTCCGCAGCCAGCTTCACCTATAGGAGCCCCCGCTTGCCGGGACGCAGAAAACGCCTGCCCGGGATCGGTTGCCCCCAGGACTTCAATGGCTCAAAGGATGTAGGCTTACTGTTCGGAGGTCTGGAGAACCCGTGGCTGGGAGCGGTATTGAGTGGGCCCAATAGCAGGAGCGTATAACGGAAGTCCAAACAGGCTTAGGGTCAGCAACGGAAGTTCTGAGATAGCAGCGGTACAATAGGGTTGGACAAATCGTGGTCGAGGATCAAAGCAGAGGTCGGCAACGGAGATCAGATCGAGATTGGTCGGTTCAGGCAGAGGTCGGCAACGGAGATCAGATCGAGATTGGTCGGTTCAGGCAGAGGTCGGCAACGGAGATCAGATCGAGATTGGTCGGTTCAGGCAGAGGTCGGCAACGGAGATCAGATCGGATTGGTCGGTTCAGGCAGAGGTCGGCAACTGGAATCAATCGAGCTTCAATGCACAAGACAAGCTTGGTACTAGGCGCTATAACAGGCAATGACACACTGCAGTGGAAATCCCTTTATAGTGGGAAAACCGGCAGGATTGGACAGGGAGACAGTGGCTGGGATTGGTGCACTTGGGATCTGGCGGCAGATTGGAGCACTGGCCCTGTAGTCTGATTGGTGAGCTCTGGGCTGATTGCTCCAGCTGAGCTTCCCAGGCAAACTGCTCAGAGCTGCACCTTCTAGACTTTGTTCTTTTAAACAGCCTCCGGTGGCCATTCTGAGTATTGCACCCCCGGAAGACATGAGCTGACTGTATAGGCCAGCAAGCACAAGCTGAGTGACAATGGGGGAAGGACTTACTTGGCAACACATGCGCCACAGGGGATGGCAACCGAGGCATAAGCGGCTCCTGGGCAGGAGGAACCCGAGCCCGTTGCCTAGGGACACCACGGGCACGGGTAGAAGGTAAGTCATTCGTGACACTACCCCCCCCTTCACGAGGGGCCTCCGGACCCTCACCAGACTCCACAGGAAAACCGCCCTGAATAGTTCTGACAGACTTCAATGAAGATACACGAGGTACCCTCCTGGATGGAGAGGCAGGCGGACAAACAAACTCTGAGACCAGGGTTGCTCCAACAGTGATGCTAGCGCAGTGTTCTTCACAGTGTGGGCCCCATCCTGTCAATTCCCCAGTTTTCCAATTAAGGGTAGGGTTGTGCACCTTCAACCAAGGGAACCCTAAGACAACCGGGGTTTCAGGGCAGTCAAAAACAAAAAATTCAAGATTCTCAGAATGGGAGGGTCCCACAACTAGGCTGATAAAAGGGGTTTTGGAGGTTACAGTTCCTCCATGAACAGGAGTATTATTTACAGCCAAAATCTGGAGGGGCTTCCCAAGGGGTATTAATGGAATGCCTAAGGCGGTCACTATGGATTTATCCAAAAAGTTGCCCACTGCTCCGCTATCGACTAGAGCGGGGATGGATTTCCTGGACAACTCCCAACCCACAGTAGCAGGTAACAACAACTTATTTCTATGAAGGGAAGTTACCTGACCGTCCTGACAAACTTTCTCAGTCTTGTCAGGATGTTGCAATCCCGCCAAAGGTTTTTTATTGGGGCAGGTCCTAACCAGGTGACCAGAAGTTCCACAGTACATGCATAGGCCTAAGGTGCGACGTCTACTCTTTTCATTAGGGGAAAGGTGAGTAGCACCAAGTTGCATAGGCTCATCAGGGGGCGAAGATGATACAACTCCTACAGTGGATGACTCCCGGTGGGAAGATTCCCGGAAGTAAGAGTGATTCTTCTCCATGTGTCTCTCCCATAGCCGTCTGTCAATTTTAATGGCCATAGGCATGAGTTCATCCAGGCTTCTGGGGTAGGGAAAATTCGTTAGAACATCCTTAATACTCTCTGAGAGACCAATACGATACTGACTACAGAGAGCAGGATCATTCCAATGGGATTCAATTGCCCAGCGGCGGAATTCAGCGCTATATTCCTCCGCTGAACGCTTCCCCTGTTTCAGGCTTCGAAGCCTGGCATCGGCGGTCGAAGTCTTGTCTGGGTCAGAATACAGAATCTCCATAGAGGAGAAAAAAGCTGAGACAGTTTGCAAGGCCTCATCAGTGGGCGCTAAGCCAAACGCCCAGGACTGTGGATCACCCTGGAGCAGAGAGATAACCAGACCAACCCTCTGCAATTCGGTGCCCGAGGAGTAGGGCCGTAGTCTGAAATAAAGTTCACACGAGTTCCTGAAGTTGGAAAATCTTTTTCGGTCCCCATTAAATTTTTCAGGAAGGGGAACCTTCGGCTCGACAAGAGGTAAGGATGAAGGTGGTGCAGCCGGCTGGCGATCTTGATTAGCCACACGTTGGGACAAGTAGTTAATGGCGGTACCAAAGCTTGCACCTCCTGCACCAGGTCATCCATGTTGTGGCCTGTTATAATGTCACGCTCTGGGTACTTCAATGATCCGCTCAGGTAACTCCAGCCCTCCAGGTAAGCCCTCAACCCCCAATCTCCGCAGCCAGCTTCACCTATAGGAGCCCCCGCTTGCCGGGACGCAGAAAACGCCTGCCCGGGATCGGTTGCCCCCCCCCAGGACTTCAATGGCTCAAAGGATGTAGGCTTACTGTTCGGAGGTCTGGAGAACCCGTGGCTGGGAGCGGTATTGAGTGGGCCCAATAGCAGGAGCGTATAACGGAAGTCCAAACAGGCTTAGGGTCAGCAACGGAAGTTCTGAGATAGCAGCGGTACAATAGGGTTGGACAAATCGTGGTCGAGGATCAAAGCAGAGGTCGGCAACGGAGATCAGATCGAGATGGTACTAGGCGCTATAACAGTGGAAATCCCTTTATAGTGGGAAAACCGGCAGGATTGGACAGGGAGACAGTGGCTGGGATTGGTGCACTTAGGATCTGGCGGCAGATTGGAGCACTGGCCCTGTAGTCTGATTGGTGAGCTCTGGGCTGATTGCTCCAGCTGAGCTTCCCAGGCAAACTGCTCAGAGCTGCACCTTCTAGACTTTGTTCTTTTAAACAGCCTCCGGTGGCCATTCTGAGTATTGCACCCCCGGAAGACATGAGCTGACTGTATAGGCCAGCAAGCACAAGCTGAGTGACAATGGGGGAAGGACTTACTCGGCGACACATGCGCCACAGGGGATGGCAACCGAGGCATAAGCGGCTCCTGGGCAGGAGGAACCCGAGCCCGTTGCCTAGGGACACCACGGGCACGGGTAGAAGGTAAGTCATTCGTGACACTACTTTTGTTTGGTATTTTCAGATAGTAGAAGGCATGGCCATAGCACAGCATCCAGCTGGGAGGGTACAGCTCCGGAGTTTCCGGAGGCTGATGTCTTAGCTGAGCTGGCACATCTAAAGGTAAGTAAGACGATGGGTCCAGATGGAATCCACCCCAGAGTTCTAAGGGAACTCAGATTTGTGATTGCAGCCCCTCTGATTCACTAAACCATTCCCTTTCAACTGGTGAGGTTCCAGATGATTGGAGAATGGCCAAGGTTGCACCAATACATAAAATGGGGAATAGAGAAGAAGGCAGTAATTACAGGCCAGTAAGTTTAACATCTATAGTGGTAACTAATGGAAAATCTTGAAAAAACATAATTTCCCATCTAAAAATTAACAACCTGCTGGACACAAAACAACACGGCTTTACTGAGGGCAGATCATGTCAGACCAATCTTACTGATTTTATTGAAGTGTTGGATAAAGCTGGTGCTGAGGATATCGCCTATCTGGATTTTAGCAAAGCCTTTGACACTGTATCACATAAGGAGCTCATAGATAAGTTATTGAAGGTAGGACTCAATCCCTGGATAGTTCAGTGGATTTCCAGCTGACTGAAGGATCAGTATCAGAGAGTTGTTGTTAATGGCGTGCAATCTGAACAAAGGCGAGTTACAAGTGGTGTGCCACAATGCTCTGTCCTGGGCTCTATTATTTTGAATATGTTCGTAGGTGACATAGGAGAAGGCTTGGTGGGAAAAGTTTGCTGATGATACAAAGGTTAGTAATAGGATGGACATAACTGGATGTGTCTGCAACATTGAAAATGATTTAGCTTTACTGGATAAATGGTCAAAACTGTGGAAATTAGAGTTTAATGTCTCTAAATGTAAAATCATGCACTTGGGTAGAAGGAATCCCTGCTCTGAGTACCGTATGGGCAGTACTGTGTTAGCCAGGACCTCGGAGGAGAGAGATTTAGGGGTACTGATTACTGATAGCTGCAAGATGAGTGGACAGTGTAGCCAGGCAGTGGGAAAAGCAAGCAGGATGCTCGGCTGCATAGCTCGAGGCATCACCAGTAGGAAGAGGGAGGTTGTGATGCTGCTGTATAGAGCCATGGTAAGGCTACAGCTAGAATACTGTGTGCAGTTCTTGAGACCTTACCTGCAAAAAGACATTATTCACACAGAACGTGTCCAAAGGCCTGCAACGAAAATGGTGGAAGGACTTAAACTTAAAACTTATCAGGAAAGACTTAAAAACTTAATTTGTACAGTCTAGAGGGAAGAAGGGAGAGAGGGGATATGATTGAGACATTTAAATATGTGAAAGGATTCAATAAGGTTGAGGAGGGAAGTGTTTTTAAGAAGAAACTTGGCGATAGAACAAGGTGCACAACCTGAAGCTAGTTGGAAGGAAGATCAGGAGCAATATTAGAAAATATTATTTTACAGAAAGAGTAGTAGATGCTTGGAAAAAACTTCCAGCAGAGGTAGTTGAAAAATCAACAGTACGGGAATTTATACATTCCAGGAATAAGAATAAATCAATCCTAAGATAAAGAGAACATACAGTTACATAAGGGCAGACTAGATAGAGCGTATGGTTTCCTTCTGCCGTCAATGTTCTATGTTTCATTAGATGCACCAAATTCAAAAGGTCCACTGCAGCCAGGAAAACATTTTAGTCTTGGCCTGAAAGCTGGACCTACTTTGTAGCCACTGATATCTGCAAGATACTGCTGTTTGCATACCAATGAGTACCAGGCAAACAACTAATATTGCACAGTTGTGTAAAGTCAGCAGTGTTCCAGGCTTTGTACGATATATTATCATTTATTTTTCCTCAATCGGGCTGTCCCAAGAGGTCTACCCACTCACATCATTATGCTTGTTCCTTCATTTTAAATAGGTGACGTATAAAACAAATGAGTATATTTTCATCTTCCAGAATGTTATAGAATAAATTGTGACACTATAGTTATGCATATGTTCATGTAGGTATTTATGTATAAAATGCGTTTCCTTTGCAATTTGTAAGGGCTGTTTGGAGTGTGAAATGTTCGTGTTTTGTTGCCATAGAAACTCAAACACGCCATCTGTGCAATGTGCAGTATTCCTGGACAGCCATGCTGCAGCCAGAATATCCACAAATCAACCTAAACAAATGCATAGGATAGATTTGTGCCCAAATTAATGTAACCATTACATTACAATTGCACAGTCTGTGTAAAGGTATAAAGCTGGGAGGCCTTTAGACCCTATTTTGTCTATGGATTTCGTTTCAGCTCAAGCAATTTCTGAATAACCAGTTAAACCGAAACAAGACCCATTTTCTGGAAAAATGGGTGTTGTTCCGATTGCAGTTGCAGAACGGGAGAAATCTTATCCTTCTTCTTGTCCCCTTGAGAAATCCAGTGCTCTGAATGCCCGGCGAGGTCACATGGGTGCCGACCAGCCAAGTTTCTGGCCGAGTGCCGGCAGCCATGTAATCCCATCAGTCAGCACTGGTTTTCTCCAAGGGACCGAGGAGAAGGGTTTGATTTCTGCTGTTCTGCATGGTTAAAGTGTAGGGGGGGGCATCCCCAATTGGGATGCACCGTTGCATTTGGAACAACGCCAATTTTTCAAAAAAATGGGTGCTGTTCCTGTTTAAGTGCAGTATACAGAGCCATGACGGAAGGCTGTTCATCTTGCCCCTGGTTATTTTGTTAAAAATGTGTTTTTCCTGTTGTACAGCAGCTACAATATGGATCCTGAATACTTGTAGATGGAGTATCATCGTGGGGGTATCTCCTCTGCCCCCTGGCTGAGTCCTTTTGCTGCAGAGTGCAGCTGGCACAAATGTATTTATTCATGCTAGGAGAGTGGAGAAGGTGCTGTGGAGAGATGCCCACTGTCTAATGATGAAATCACTAAAAATATGCTGATTGTACAATTATGGCTGTATATCACCTGTCCTTCATTTCTTCACTTTATGTGTTTCTGTAAACACCCGTTCATATTCATCAGAGACCTTGAGACTACACAATGAAAACTCTAAACACTGTTGCCTATTTACGGGATGTAATAGGAGAATTATGAAATATGATAACCAATATGAATATTAATTATCAATATTTCATAATCATAACCTGAAATATGATTATCGGTTATAATTATCAATCTCCGTCTATATCCTATTGTATCTATGGGTATTTGTCTTCTATCTAAACACACTTTGTCCTGTAATATACGTCACATATACACAGATGTAGGCAAAATCACAACAGATTTATTAGATAAAACCTTAACCCAATAACGTAGTATACAGATTGTATATACAAACAGAAGCAGCCCCCAATAACAAGAAAACCATACAATTCGTTATTAAAACCTTGATAAACACATACATTTACCGCCCCACACCCACCTACTACACTAAGCTGTCCCTAGGTTCTACAGAAAGGGAGTTACACAAGTATAGAGGGAAAGAGAGATAGGGATGGTTTAGAAAGGAATTGTGGTGAGAGGCTTTAGAGAGAAAGATTGAGAGAGAGAGGTGAGGTAAAGGTAGCTTACTGAGAGATAGAGAGAAAGAAAGAAGGATTGGGAGAAGTAGAGAGAGATTGAGAGATCGAGAGGGAGCAATGATACTTAGCGTATAGAAGTTCTCTTGTATGTTGTTAATGGCCGTTGGTGTCTCTGGCGGTGGGGGGGAGAAGATCTTCTTCCAGTCTGTCTGCACCCTTGCTTATTATGTCCCTTGACAGCAAGAGGTGTGAAAAGTCTACACCTCTTGTGGGAGTTGGCTAGTAAGCAGAGGTCAATATTTCATCCGAATCTGATCCGCATAATAACGTTTCCCAGATATGTCCCACAATTAATAAAACTTTATTTTCTAACTCAGCAAAATATTGCCCTTCATTTGATACCAAACTTCAACTGTCTATGGCTTTCCATATATGAGTATGATTTTCTAGCCATGATCGGTGTACTAGCAAATTAATGTTTGGTATCACATGACAGTGCAATACCAGCTGCAACTGTTTGTGTCATTTGTATTAATATCCCATGAATATAACTAAAGTTATCTAAGAAAGAAGTTTTGAGACCTTTCAAAGTTTAACTTTCCACAGGCTGTCAGGATGTTAATGCTTTCATCCTTTACTGTGTTAATTTAGCAGGATTTCACAGGGCAGTGTTAACTTGGGAAAGGATGTTGGTCACTGTGTAGGTGTTATGTTTCCCGAGAACCTTCTCACAAATGGTAGCTATATATACAAAATGTATACACACCCATGATGCGTACACATACATATATATATACACACACATATGTATATATATATATATATATGTATATATATATATATATATTATATATATATATATACATATACACCAAATGAATCTGTTCCACCCTTTAACATTCCCCCTGTTGTCGGAGACCCGACAAATAATGATTGGTTCGACTGTATTTACCTCCTCAACTTTCCTTAATGTGGTATCGATCTCAGATGCACTGAAGTATAATTTGAGTCCAGGTACCTAGACATGCCCCGCCTCACAGGTAAGTGTCACTGCCTTCCTTTGTAGCCTGTCATATGGTGTCCACGGAAACTGTTCACTTATGAGTTGACGTTAGAAAAGGGTTGTCATCTTATGGTGCCAGCTGTTATTTAGAATGGCCTATCCAAATTCAACCTTAGGATAGCCTCTCTCTGTGCTCCTTTGGCAACAGCTCACCCTGACAACATGGGACTCATTTTTGGGTTAGTTACCCAGGCCTTTCTGGCAGTCCCGCATATCAACTTATCCCTGCACCTTAACTCAGTGCACAGGCACAAGGCCTAGGTGGGCTTGGTGGACTGATGACTGCATCCTTACATGGCAGCATGTAATCCCTGAGAGCTGTTGATGTCTAAGTAGTTGGTGCCTAATTATGGGAGGAAGCAAAGCTTCTCATCCCTTCATGACATTCAGGACATCTTCATTAGAACCATACCTTTGGAAAGTTGTGGTGGTAATCACATTCACCTTCTCTGTCCCTAGTGGCTCCTGTCTATTCCTCCCATACATTATACCATAGACACCCCTATATACATATATATTCATCCCCACATATACAATACTTAAACTATGAAAGAACTATGAGAACTATGAGTTGTGAGGTCTTTAACCCTTGTTTCCAGCTGTGTTCGTGGTGCTCGGCCAAACTTAGTCTCAGTTGAGTATAAGGAAATTAAAGAAAGATGTGGCTTTAGGACTGTATCCAAATAGGCTTTCCCACCATGAGACAGCTGAGTCATTTTCAAGCGCATGTACGATGTCCGTGATTTTAGTTGCATCGTGTATTAGCTGGATAGTAGCTTGCCCCTCAGACTCTTTTAGCTTTTGAACAGTCTCCTTTTCCTCACTAAAGTCCATCTGTGTCTGGCCGTATATCTACTCTCTTCTCCGGAGTAATTGATGTCCTCCCTTTCAAGTCTGCTACATCGATGCCTAAAACAGGATAGAGAGTACAATATGCCCCTGGGAGGAGTTCTCCTCTTTCGGTACAGTTAGTTGTGTATATGGCATATAAAGCAGATTTTATTTGATACCAACACCAGTACCTCTGACCCAAGTAAGAGGGTATCCGGTTTGCCTTCATCTCACAGGACCCTTTGGTATCCCAACACTGTGGTTTAAGCACCCTGTTATAACTACCTTGACAGAGGATAGCATCCTCTTTTCTCCAGCATCCATCTGTATCAAACAGATATGGACGGTTGCCCTCATAAGTTAGGATATCCGAAGGGAGCTGTGGATGGAGCATAGTTTTGTTAATTCCCAGGTTGACAGCACTATATCCTTGTCTTACATTACCAGAAACGGGAGCTAAGGATGAGGCAGTGCATGTGAGATTGTGACGGCCATGCCACCAAGTTACCCACCAGTCAGAGTGGTTGGCAGCGAAATATGAAACCTTTGCCGAAGGTTGAATGGGTAGTGGCCATTATATAGATGATACAATATGTTTCAAGTTGTCTGAGAGTCCCCCCTGAACCTGTGTACATGCTAGGGCAGGTTGAGTTCTGTCCTGTAGTATCAGGAGACCCACTACTAACCTTCTAAACTTCTCTCTTAAAGTAGAAGATAGAGAGGTGGTTGCATCTATATGCGAGTGCTGCAAACCTTCAAGGATGTGGTTCACATCAATCTGGGTCTTAAAACCATCACTAGCATGTTGCGCCAGGTTCACAAGTTTACTCATCAAGACTTCCAGATCCATAGTGTTTATAGCCCCTATTCCCATGGCCCTCCACCTAGAACCCTGGCAATAAGATCTCTTGCCCCCCGGAATTTCCCATCTCTAATATTATCCTTCCTCCCCCTGTGATAATTTTCCAGGGAGATGATAACTGAAGGATTATACTATCTGCCAATAGGTGGGAAGGGATGTTACAAGAGGCTGTATGTGGTTGAAGACTTGAGTCTTACACCAACCAAGTCTTGGTCCCTCGATGGTCTTCTGTACTTTTATCTAATAAGGTATAACAAGACAGTTATTGCATATGTGATATTTACATTTATTACTTATGTGACCCACCCCAACACCCCAATCTAATCGCATAGCCATTATTGAGTTGGGGAGGCTTGAATAGCCTTTGCCTGATCTATATGTATCCAAAGGGTGGTTTGGCACCTATTGGATCTTTTCTTAGCTGTTGTTGGCCTTTGTACTTTTAGCATGGTGTCCCCCATCACCTCTAAAACCTTGTAAGGTCCTTCCCAGTTGGCATCCCAGGGTCCTGCTTTGCGAAACACCTTGACCATAACCAAGCTTCCTACAGAGGGCATGGGGGTTTCCCCCTGTAGATATGGTTTGTGCATCCGTATGGCTGCATATGGCAGCAGTTCCTTCAGGTTCTATTGAACTTGCTGTAGGAACATATCTCTGGCAATGGCATTTTTATAGGTTCAGAGACACGAGGCTCATTGGGGAAGCAGATTGGCATCTTGCGTCCTGTCATAAGTTCAAATGGAGTGATGCCAGTGGTAGATGCTGCAGTGGCTCTGATGCCCATGAGTACCGCAGGGAGGCAAGTTACCCAAGAGGAACCCTTTTCTAACAGAGCCTTGGAAAGTCGTGTTTTGATGGTTCGATTCATCCATTCCACTATGCCTGCAGACTGGGGATGGTAAGGTACATGAAATCTTTGCTTTATGTCCAGCATGTCACAAAGTGCTTTCATTATCTTACCAGTAAAATGGGTCCCCCTGTCTGATTCAATCACTTGTGGCCAACCCCATTGTGACAACACCTGCTCCCAGAGAACTCGTGCAGTTGTGGAAGCAGAGTCATTGGTTGTTGGGATGGCTTCTACCCATTTTGAAAAGACATCCACAACCACCAAAGCATAGCGACAATTACGGCTACCTACCGGTAATGGTCCTATGTAGTCTATTTGCAGCCCATGGACCTTCTGCCGGAGGAACCCGCTGCAATACTGGCTTCAAAGCAGGTGCCCTAGGATTAACTTGGGCACAAACCAGGCATTGTTGTATGACTTCCTCTACTGTTCTGGACATTCCTGGCCAGTATATTTTATCCTTTAGAAGGGACAGAAGCTTGTCCCTACCAGGATGTCCCAACAGCTGATGGTTGAGTCTTGTCAGGTCTGCCTGCAAATGTTTTGGAACTACAGGAAGAGGTAGTGAATTTTCACCAGAGCCATAGCACAAAATACCTTTTTGGACTGACCAGGGGTCTTGTGGTGCTGCAAGATGTGATGCCAGAAGAGGATCTTTTGCTTGTTCCTCCTCAAATGAGACTGGGCCATCTTTGAGGTTTTTGCTTATTATTGCAACCTGATATAAGGATTAATTACTAGTGCCTGGTTCACGGGGCTCCCCTGATACTGCTGCCAATTTGGCAGCTTCATCTGCTTTGTTGTTTCCCAGGACTAAGGGTTCCTTCCCTTTCTGGTGAGCTGGGATTTTAATTATGGCTGCTTCTCCAGGGTGTGTCATGCCCCATTCCCACAATTCTGTCAGAACCAACACATGGGCCAATGGTTTGTTTTGACTGTCCACAAAACCTCGTCTTCTCCAGGTATCTAGATGCAGGGTTAAAGATCTAACTACATATGAGCTGTCGCTATATATAGTACGATTCCCTGGGGGCTGAAGGAGAAGGGCTTCCTTGACAGCCTCTAATTCAGCCCGTTGGGCTGACATATGGCCTGGTAACCTTACCAGTCTTTGGGTGCCTGTGGTCTCATCCAGCACGGCAAACCCGGTCATGTAGGTGCCATCCTGACAAAATCGAGACCCATCAACAAAGATGATCCTGTCTTCCGATTCTGTTGTTGTCCTGAAAAGCTGTGGACTGGTGATCTGTGGTGGTTGACCACAGTCATGTTCTGTCCCTGTCAGATTTAACAACTGAGACAAAACATATTTGGCTTTGTGATCGACTGTTAAATTTCACCCACTCAAGTCCATGATCCATCTCCCAAATCTCTGCTGAGAGACTCCAGGGAGCATATCTCGGAACAAAAGAGCTAGAGGTGAGTGTGGGGTCTGCAAAACAAGGGGGTTGAATCCTACAATGTGTTCAGTTGCTTTGACAGCATAATGTATAGCTGCAAGTTGTTTGGTACATTCGTCAAAACCTTTCTCTACAGGTGAAAGTATCCTAGAGAAGTACCCTAGTGGTCTACTCTTGGATGCTATCTGTTGTAACAGGACTGCTGAGATAGACTCTGCACCAGCATAGGCCTGAATGGCCATCTGTCCTTCAACATGTGGGGTAGCAAGGACTGGAGCAGAGGAGAGGTCTCTTTTCAGAGTGGAAAAGGCCTCTTCCTGCAGCTCTGACCAGTTCTTTAGAGAAGGTTCTTCCCCCCTGAGGAGTTCATATAATGGTTTTGCCTTAGCAGCAAAATCCTCAATGAATTCCCTCATGAAATTTGCCACTCCTAGGAATTTTCGTAAGTCCTGCAGGGTGGCTGGTCTGGGTAACTTTACCATGGATTCCACACGGGCAGTCTTGATGCCTTTGGCTCCAGGTGAGATCTGGACACCCAGAAACGTGACTTCTGTCTTAGCCAAGTTTGCCTTATGAGGGCTAAGCTTGAGTCCTGACTGGGCTAGGAGTTCTAACAGTTCCTTTAAAAGAGCCAAGTGTTCCTGCATGGTCTCTGTATGAAGGAGAAGGTCATCTACATACTGCAAGAGGCATTCTGGCCGTGAAAATGCACTAAGAACAGCTGCTAATGCCTGATGAAAATATGTAGGGCTGCTATGAAACCCCTGTGGGAGTATGCAGAACATGAATTGTTTGTTACCCACCAGGAAAGCCAACTTGTACCTACAACTTTCTGTTAGTTCTATTGAAAAAAATCCATTAGCAACATCAATGGTGGAGAATATGCGGCTCCTCCCACTTATCCTTGACATTATGTCAGGAGTTTGTGCCACTACAGGTGTAGACATGGGGGTGTATTTATTCAAGACACGAAGGTCTGTAGGGAGCCTCCATTCATTGGTGTCCTTCTTTCTCACGGGCCATAAAGGGTTATTGCACTTTGAATTACCCTCTATGACCACACCCCTCTTTTCCAAGTCACTGACTGTTTCCAGGATCGACTTTGTTGCTTCAGGTGGAAAACGGTATTGCCGTTGAGGCGGAGGGTCTGGGCCTTGATTGTCCACCTGAACACCATGCATTCTTCCACAGTCATTTTTGCTTTGAGCCCACAAATCTGGATACTGATACACAATAGGCGCAAGATCTCTGTTATGAGAGACATCTGGCCATTTGTGTTCCAACACGTCTGATACATTTTCAGGCAATGGTAGGGAGGGTCCCAAACACTGGCGCTGTATGACACACACCTTTGATTTTCTTGGGCCTTTCCATACAATACAGTTTGCCATTCTGGGTCATTACATCAGCTCCAATAAGATTATCAGTGCCAGCATAGTACCACATGGGAATCTTCAGGGTGATGCACCTGGAGATTTGGACCAAAACTTCATCTATCCTGTGGGCTCTCACCCCCCCTTGCTGGTGATCAAATCCGATCACCACACATTGAGGACTGTCGGGGTCCAGGTCGTGTTTGATATTTGTAATTGAGATCTCTGCCCCAGTGTCCAACAAGATATTAGTGTCCTGATCCTTAATTCTGGCTTTAATGTGGGGTCTCCCTGAAGAATCCAGTGCAATAGGGCACACTGGAGCCAGATCTTTAGGGAGCCCTAACCTTCAGTCTATTTGCACCAGATTGCCAGTGGGTATTTTAGTTGTGCATGCTGCCACCTGTTGTTCATCCACTGGGAAATGCTGCATAGACTTGTGAGACTCCGCACCAAATGCTCCATGTCCTGATTTTTCAGGGACATTCACCACAGCAACATTTTTCAATGGCTGTCCTGGTACATGTATCTGGTTTCTGTCAGTCTGTTTCCTGAATTGTTTGGCATAATCAGGTTTCATTTTGAAACCGTTATTATTGCCACTTCTTTCTGGATTGGGACCATTTGTGCGTACCCCACGAGTACAATTTTTTTTAATATGTCCAGGTTTAAAGCACTGGAAACAAATGGTGCTTCTTGTCCTTTCCAGTGGAGGAGCTGTGGGGTAAATTGACATATGCTGTCCATGTTCATGTTGTGACCTAACACTGGCATTCCTACGCTCTCTAACTTTTATAGATTTCTTATTGTGCAATATATCTTGTCTATATTGCTCAATAATCATGGCTGCATCAGTGAGGGATGGTTCTCTAGCTGCACATAGCCGAATGGCTGTGTCAAGGTATGGAAACTTTTCCACAAACATTCTAATCATGCCTTGTGGAACTTTTGAACCATGGTCCTTTGTAACCCTTCTATACATTGCTTCAAACCTACTACAAAGAGACAAAGGCTCATCATGTATGGTAGTTCTAAACTTTGCAAGGATTTCTGGAGTAACATCCCAATGACCAGTTGCCAGTCTCATGAGTATTGAAAGGCGTTCTTCCTCATCATGAAACTGACCATTTTTGGGGTTTATACCCCCTGTTGCCTCATACCTCTGAATGAGATGTGCTGGCAACCACAATTTAAATAATTCCATGCGATATTCAGGGGCCACAGAATATTCTCTACAATGCCCCTCAAACATATCACATGCTGTAAAGGGATCTAAACTTGGGTCATACCTGGGGATCTCTTTGCAGATCCTCAGCATGAAATGTATCCTTTCCATATTGTTATGGTTTGGATATTTTTCATTAGACCTTTCAGGACGCACTGGTAAATTGGAAGGGGTATGAACAGTTTCCCATCCACTTCCTAAACCCCATGTTGTGTCCTGTCCCTGTAAGGCGCCACTACCTCTGCGCTCCAAAGATGCTGGAGTAAATTGTAGTGCACGCTCCACTGGGGTCTGAGTAACAGAACCAGAGTCATTGGGTCTCTGATCCACAGGGAGCATGGTGGCTGTGGCCCCCGTGTCCCCCTGTGCTGTTTCTGTAACACAAACATGTTTCATTGGCAATGCATTCATGCTACCAGTACCAGGCCGAGACAGGTCAGAGATCACATTTTGCAAATTTGCAATAATTTGTGA
This sequence comes from Gastrophryne carolinensis, assembly GCA_027917425.1. Taxonomy (NCBI): domain Eukaryota; kingdom Metazoa; phylum Chordata; class Amphibia; order Anura; family Microhylidae; genus Gastrophryne; species Gastrophryne carolinensis. The sequence goes on from CM051235.1 coordinate 338,406,050, forward strand.
CTTTGCAGCCAGATCATCTCTGAGTGTTATGATTGTTTGATCAGCAAAAGCCAGCCTGTCCTTAAACTGATTTAGCTCAGAATACAGGCCTAAAATTTTGATATTCATGTCAGAATAATAATTTTCATTGTCATTCAGTTTTGCTTCTAACATAGAAATTTCTGAGTCCTTGTCAATTCTACCCTGAACTTCTTTTTGCAACTGAGACTGCAGTGCATCCAAGTTCTCAGATGTTTCTAAACAACAACGACAATGAAATTAATTTTTCCCTTTAATCTTCTCTGCTTTATTAGTGGCAACAATTGTTTCCACATGTGCAGGTTTCCAAATGGTATTTTCAAATGTATATACTAACTTTGCAAGCATATGAAGTCGTTTAGAAGTCTTATTTAAAACTGTTATTTTGTTAATGTATGCTTTATCATATGCATAAACCTGATCTAACAACGCTGACCACAACATTTCTGCAGATTTATACGTTTGGGGTGGAATTGGGTTAAATGTTGTATTTTTGCCCAACTTTTCAAGTGTACAAAAATTCATACTCACTCTGTCCGCTGCCATCTTTCTCCTGAGTATCCTGTTGCACTGCTTGAAAAAAGATCCTATCGACTGGAACCTCTCTTTCCCGACCAGGCGGATTACACTCAGATGAAACCTCTGAATATCCTTTTGCACTGCTTGAAAAAAGATCCTATCGACTGGAACCACTCTTTCCCGACCAGGCGGATTACCCTCAGGGAAACCAAAGATGATCGCACAGCTTACTTCCGAGTATAAAAAAACAAACAGAAAAACATTAACACCTGAAGATACAATACTATACAAAATTGGTTCTGCTTCAGTTATATATGGTGTTAAGCTTTAAACAAACTGTGCTATTTCGTCTGAATTTCAAAATGTGTGCGCCCAGCATACGACCTACACTTCACTGTGTACCTATGCTACTTACGCGCCATTCACTTATCTTAATTCCCTGAAACAGCACACATTATAATAAAACAAAACACACAAATACAATGAAACAATGTCTGGCTCGCCAATGTAATAGGAGAATTATGAAATATGATAACCAATATGAATATTAATTATCAATATTTCATAATCATAACCGGAAATATGATTATCGGTTATAATTATCAATCTCTGTCTATATCCTATTGTATCTATGGGTATTTGTCTTCTATCTAAACACACTTTGTCCTGTAATATACATCACATATACACAGATGTAGGCAAAATCACAACAGATTTATTAGATAAAACCTTAACCCAATAACGTAGTATACAGATTGTATATACAAACAGAAGCAGCCCCCAATAACAAGAAAACTATACAATTCGTTATTAAAACCTTGATAAACACATACATTTACCGCCCCACACCCACCTACTACACTAAGCTGTCCATAGGTTCTACAGAAAGGGAGTTACACAAGTATAGAGGGAAAGAGAGATAGGGATGGTTTAGAAAGGAATTGTGGTGAGAGGCTTTAGAGAGAAAGATTGAGAGAGAGAGGGGAGGTAAAGGTAGCTTACTGAGAGATAGAGAGAAAGAAAGAAGGATTGGGAGAAGTAGAGAGATTGAGAGATCGAGAGAAGGCAATGATACTTAGCGTATAGAAGTTCTCTTGTATGTTGTTAATGGCCGTTGGTGTCTCTGGCGGTGGGGGGGAGAAGATCTTTTTCCAGTCTGTCTGCACCCTGGCTTTTTATGTCCCTTGACAGCAAGAGGTGTGAAAAGTCTATACCTCTTGTGGGAGTTGTCTAGTAAGCAGAGGTCAATATTTCATCCGAGTCTGATCCGCATAATAATTTTTCCCAGATATGTCCCACAATTAATAAAACTTTATTTTCTAACTCAGCAAAATATTGCCCTTCATTTGATACCAAACTTCAACTGTCTATGGCTTTCCATATATGAGTATGATTTTCTAGCCATGATCGGTGTACTAGCAAATTAATGTTTGGTATCACATGACAGTGCAATACCAGCTGCAACTGTTTGTGTCATTTGTATTAATATCCCATGAATATAACTAAAGTTATCTAAGAAAGAAGTTTTGAGACATTTCAAAGTTTAACTTTCCACAGGCTGTCAGGATGTTAATGCTTTCATCCTTTACTGTGTTAATTTAGCAGGATTTCACAGGGCAGTGTTAACTTGGGAAAGGATGTTGGTCACTGTGTAGATGTTATGTTTCCCGGTATGGTAATGGTAGCTATATATGGTAGCTATATATACAAAATGTATACACACCCATGATGCGTACACATATATATATATACACACATATGTATATATATATATATATATATATATATATATGTATATATATATATATATATATATATATATATATTATATATATACATATACACCAAATGAATCTGTTCCACCCTTTAACACGGGACATGCCAAAATCTCTGGAATTATATAGGACTGCTACCGAGGAGGAGGTGTGAGTAATCTGGAGTGAGGTGTGAGTAATTTGGAGTGAGGTGTTCGCAACCCGTATGCCCTCAGGGAGGACAGGCTGCTCTCTGAACTGTTAAAGGAAGTCAACAATATGTGTGAATATTAGGGATGAGCGAATCGATCCGGACGAACCCGAATTCATTCCGAATTTCAGGAAAAATTCGATTCTGAACGAATCCGAATTTCCCTGCGATTCGATTTATCGAAGTTTTCCTTTAAACTCCATTTTTTTCAATTACAGCCATTGTAAAATGGTGGATGGACATGTCCGGACATGTCCCCTGGGGCAAGTTATCATGGGAAGGTCACATGCAGCCTATCAGCAGCCAGGAAGCCCGGTGATGTCACAGTGCTATATAAACGGCGGCCATCTTTCTTGGGGAAATTCGGCGAATCGCCCGAATCGAACTTTCAAGAAGTTCGCTCATCTCTACTCTCCACCTTATTGGACCCTCGCTTCCGGCACAAAATGGGGGCATTTTTTAAACCCGCCGAGAGGGAGGACAAACTGACCTACTACAAAGACATTCTACGTAGTCAGCTGGGCGATGCCTATCTGCGCCATGGTCCATACTCTCGCACTCTCTGCACTCACCTTCCACTGCCATGGCTGCTGGGGGGGTTGGCAGGAGCAGCAGCAGCTTCAGTCGCTAATGAGTAGCTTTCTACACCCGCATAGTGAGTCTACTCATGAGCAGCAGGAAGACCTGGAGCAGGACCTGAATCAGCAGGTCATGTCATACCTTGACATGACCATGCCAACACACCTTGAGGATCCGCTGGACTTCTGGGCAGCCAAACTTGGCTTGTGGCCGCAGCTAGCTGAGTTTGCCCTAGAAAAGCTGTCCAGCCCGGCAAGTAGCGTGTCATCTGAGCGGGTGTTTAGTGCGGCGGGGGCCATAGTTACGGCGAGGAGAACTCGTCTGTCAACTAAAAATGTGGAGAGACTCACCTTTGTGAAAATGAATCAGGGATGGATCAGCCAGGATTTCCACCCACCAATGGCTGATGCATGCGACTAGATTCAGCATGGTGCCACATCTTACACTTTCCAAATGGTGCAAAACATATTTATGTCTTTTGGTCAATTTTTGGGCTCCTGCTGATGGCAGCTTCAGGGTGTGCCTTTCAGCCAAATTTTGGCCTCCTGCTGCTGCTGCCGCTGCTGCTGCCAACTGCAGTGTGTCTTTAGCCCCATTTTTGGGTTCCTGCTGCCAACTCCAGTGTCTCTTTCAAGCTATGTTTGGGCTCCTGCTGCTGCTGCTTGCAACTCCAGGGTGTGATTCAGCCAATTTTTGGGCTCCTGCTGCCAACTCCAGTGTCTCTTTCAAGCTATGTTTGGGCTGCTGCTGCTACTGCTGCTTGCAACTCCAGGGTGTCATTCAGCCAATTTTTGGGCTCCTACTGCCAACTCCAGTGTCTCTTTCAAGCTATGTTTGGGCTGCTGCTGCTTGCGACTCCAGGGTGTCATTCAGCCAATTGTTGGGCTCCTGCTGCCAACTCCAGTGTGTCTTTCAAGTTATGTTTGGGCTGATGCTCCTCCTGCTGCTGCTGCTTGCAACTCCAGGGTGTCATTCAGACAATTATAGGCTCCTGCTGCCAACTCCAGTGCCTCTTTCAAGCTATGATTGGGCTCCTGCTGCTTCTTGCAACTCCAGGGTACCATTCAGACAATTTTTGGGCTCCTGCTGCCAACTCCAGTGTCTCTTTCAAGCTATGTTTGGGCTCCTGCTGCTTCTGTTTGAAACTCCAGGGTGTCATTCAGCCAATTTTTGGGCTCCTGCTGCCAACTCCAGTGTCTCTTTCAAGCTAGGTTTGGCCTCCTGCTGCTGCTGCTTGCAACTCCAGGGTGTTATTCAGACAATTTTTGGGCTAATGCTGCCAACTCCAGTGTCTCTTTCAAGCTATGTTTGGGCTCCTGCTGCTGCTGCTTGCAACTCCAGGGTGTCATTCAGCCACTTTTTGGGCTCCTGCTGCCAACTCCAGTGTCTCTTTCAAGCTATGTTTGGACTGCTGCTGCTGCTGCTTGCAACTCCAGGGTGTCATTCAGCCAATTTTTGGGCTCCTGCTGCCAACTCCAGTGTCTCTTTCAAGCTATGATTGGGCTCCTGCTGCTGCTGCTGCTGCTTGCAACTCCGGGGTGTCATTCAGCCAATTTTTGGGCTCATGCTGCCAACTCCAGTGTGTCTTTCAAGCTAGGTTTGGGCTGCTGCTGCTTGCAACTCCAGGGTGCCATTCAGACAATTTTTGGGCTCCTGCTGCCAACTCCAGTGTGTCTTTCAAGCTATGTTTGGGCTGCTGCTGCTGCTTGCAACTCCAGGGTGCCATTCAGCCAATCTTTGGGCTCCTGCTGCCAACTCCAGTGTCTCTTTCAAGCTATGTTTGGGCTCCTGCTGCTGCTGCTTGCAACTCCAGGGTGTCATTCAGCCAATTTTTGGGCTCCTGCTGCCAACTCCAGTGTGTCTTTCAAGCTAGGTTTGGGCTGCTGCTGCTGCTGCTTGCAACTCCAGGGTGTCATTCAGCCAATTTTTGGGCTCCTGCTCCTGCTTCTCCTGTTGCAAACTCCAGGATGTCTTTCAGCCAATATTTGGGCTCCTGCTGCTGCCAGCTCCAGGGTGTGTTTTTCAGGCAATATAGGGGCCCTTCATAGTGATGCCACCTCAACTCTCTGCAATTGTGCCGCTCTGCGATTCTAATAGCGATGCCTCTGATCTGTCATAATTATTTACAGTATTATTTCACTAACCCAGCACGCATCCTATGCGTGTTAGAGCAAGGCAGAATGGTTTACAACCTTATTGAGGCTCTAGGAAGCTCATAATTTCAATAGCGTTTCGTCGCGAATAAATTCTGCAGATTACACACCTTTTCCTAGGTTTTACTTGATCACTTCCTTCCTAGCAGACACAGGCCAGCCTGGTTTTGGAAAAACTGGTCAATTGTTCATTATTGGTGGAGCACTAGGGTAAAAAGCTGGGACCTGGCAGATCTAAGATAAATATAGAGATCCATATTTGTTACCTGCTTTAAAGTCAGCTTTTGTCACCTGCCTTTGAGTTGAGATTTTGACTTCAGTTTGAATCAGGTTTCCAAGGTAAAGGACCACCAGTGAGTCTGCGTTCATGCTTTCGGGCGAGCACCCACACAGTCCTCTGTGAAAAGTAGGCTATAGTAATCTATGGCCACTTTCACATATCCCTCAGGCATTTACGGAGCCAAAAGCCCTGCCAGCAATGCCTGGAGGGTGCAGCACTAGCAATTCACTTCCATGTGAGTAGAGAGTGCTAGCTCCATACGCTGAACACAGTGATTGTGAGGTGCTTGCCCAAAAGCACAGGCGGCCCTACAATCACACAGGTGCAAAACCAGCTTCATATAATCGTATACATGTTCTAAGTTCTCACATGGTATACCTTATAGCTTAGCAAATGGGCTTAGCTGCAACACTTGCACAGCATGGTACTCGATCTTGTAACCTGGTTAGGTTCCTCTTGCTGGACCTGGAATGATACTTTAACAGGAGGCTTATAGGTAGTTGATTATGGGCCTAATTTATGATGTGCGTCTGTTTGCATCATTTTTGTGGCTATAGCGCCAGATTCGGAGCGTCGGCATTCCGCTCTAATCTGGTGCTGTGCTGTGTTCTACAATGGCGCTAGCAGGCGTTGTGGAGAACGCTAATTAATTTGTTTTGATTTTTGCACTGAGGTATTGGCCGGCCTATGTCAGCGCCTGTTGTACTTGCCAACTGATTATCTCAGTGCCAGTGAGTGCCACTTTGTACTGCCGCTTCCCAACATATTTCCACCTTGAAATCTTTGGTGCTGTATTTTTCTGGCGCTGGTCAGCATTTCTTCATTACAGTTTTAAGAAATCACTGCTGGGGACAAAGGAAACAAACTTTACATTGCATTTTAACTGCGTTTTAGTTTTTGATGTCCAAATTACACATTATTAAGCAAAAGAAGCCATTCAAATCAATTTTAATAACCCCCCAAAAATGTAGTTCAGACCATCTTGGTCTTGCATTTCAGTTATTGACAAATCCCAATGCAAGTTCTGTACAAATAAACGTGTGTAATATTAATTATACGCCTTAAACACTTCAATCTAGTTCTTCCCATTGTGCTCCATGGGATCTTGACCTACAGCGGCAGATTTCATCTGGCTCTGCTTCAACCAGAGCGCCCAACGCTGCATTCTTTTCATGCGCAGCACCGTTCTGTCATAGGGTGTAAGGTGGTGCCGGACACCCTTCTCTCTTAAGCCAGGTAATCCCCAATCTCCACCGCCTCTTCTGCCTTTAGACAAGTCCCCGCTCGCTGGAGACGCGGATTATGCCTCTCCAGACTCGGTTACCCCCAGGTGTTAATTGGCGCAAAGATTACCGGCTTAAGGTGGAGACGGATGAACAGCAGGGTATCCCGAAGATGGATGCCGGGATGAAAATTGGTTTGAAGGTGGGAAACCAAACAGGAAGTCCAAAACAAGCCGAGGTCAAGCTCGGGGTGGTCACAGAGCGAGGTATCCAAGGGGTCAAACGTAGAAGTGTCAAAACGAGCCGAGGTCAAAACCAGAAGAGCTCCGAAACGCGGTATCAAAAGGATCAGGCAGGGACGTAATCAGACAGGCAAAGGGTCGGGGCAGGCAGCAGACAAGGATGGTCAAAGACAAGGCCGGGTAGTAACTATCAGGAAGGACTAAAGAAGCGCACCCTATTAACCAGAGGCTATAACGGGCACTGGAAGATGGGGCAGAACAGTATTAAAGGGAACACTGGCCAATGGGAAGGGGAACCTGGTGATTGGGGGGGAAGTGTGCTGATTGGTGCCACTGTGAATAATTACCAATAGGAGCAGTCCCAGGGACTGGACCGCCCAGGCCAGACGAACTGTCCAGTCCCTGGGCCTATCTCCCATCAGGACAGAGTGATTGGCCACTTTAAACTCGCCCCCGGCAGATGCGCTGGGAGCAGCGCCGCCGAGGGGCATAAACTGAGCGTGCTCGTGCGCGCGCGAGCACGTGGCTGGCCGGGCGCGCTCCCTGCCGGGAGGGACGCGCCCGGACCAGCTGAGGAGACAGAGGGGCCGCCTGCCCCCACCGCACGACCCCCAGAGAGGCCGCCGCACCCCGCCGCCGCAGCACCCAGCGCCTCAGAGCGGTGCACGGGGACAGCCGACCGACGGGGCCGCCGGATGACAGGCGGCTGCGACACCCTGGAGGACGCGCCACGGGACAGAGGACGGGAAGCAGGTAAGATTCTCACATAGGGCTTCTCTTTCTGTCTCCCTCCTACGTGGCGATGCCCCGCCATCAGTCACGGTGAGCTGCCACGCCCCCTCCATTGCTGTGAATGGTAGCTCACAGTGATTGATGGCGAAGGGAGACAGGAAGAGAAACCCAACGAGAGAGCTGCACTGTGCATGATGCTGGACTGCGAGGGACAAGGATCCAGGCTTTCAGGTGAGCACTGCAGCCCTAGACTAGGAGCGACGGTCTCTGTGGTAGAAAAGGTGTGTTTAGATTTTTTTTTTTGCCTGAAAATGTTCTTTAAATAAGGCTCTTAATTATATAAAATACAGAATTTTTTTAAAAGCCGATATAGGATAAAGCCATTGATGTTACTTGGACAAGAAAATTACAGGAAAACCTAATCAGGAGTTGGCCCAATGTCTGTATCTATCTATATTTAGATTTAATCACAGTATATGCTGTAAGCGAAACATCTCCTCTTTTTAATAATAATAAGACCAGTTTTCGCAATACAATTGCTCAAAACAAGCAATTTTGTCAACAAAAGACTATAACCGTGAAAACTAAACTCCAAAAAGCTACAAAAATATCCTGTATTTTTTGCATTTGTGTGTTGAGTTTCAAGCTTACTGCACAGATATCCAGAAGCTGTTTGCAAGGCACACCTAAAGTAAGCAATATTTTGCATTGTCCTCCATTGAGAGTTACTAAAGTTACCTCAACATTAATCACATGATTTTTTTTAAATCCCTTGTTTGGATGTTGAGGTTCTCTAAGTGAGGCAGACAAACACTTTATTAAATATCCAACTTTAATCCAGGAATCAGGTTAGTGTAGCATAATATAAAGTTCCTGTCCAGGCATTAAAAAAAAAGTCTGTACTCACATTTTTCCCCCCTTTACCAATACCAGAGAACCTGTGCATCTATTCTCTTGTGCAGTGGTGTCCATCTGCTGGAATCATGCCCCCTAACATGGCTATTTAATAATGCAAAGGAGGGGGGCATGCTGAACCCACCTTGGCAAGTCCCCCCCCCCATAGCAATGAATAAAGTAGATGTGTGGGGGAGGAAACAAGGTCCCCAGTATGCCACTGACAGAGGCCACCACACTGGGAGATGGAATTGCTGGATCACCCACGGTAAGTATGCAGATGCGAAACACCAGACCCACACAGAGGAGCTGCGGGTGACAAAAGGCAAGTATGGGCTTTTTATTTATCCTGGACAATCCCTTTACATTTTAATAGTTTGAGGTTCATTTTGGTCTTGCACGCGTTACAACTTACAAGCTGAAAATAAAATAGTTACATAAACAGTAGAAGTATAACAGAGCACAGTGGTTGCCATTTTTAGTGCTCTTTGCAACTAAAAGCATGCCAGACACTTAGCCTTGTTGTTCTGTAATTAGACTTTATAAGACTGAGTTTAAGTTTATAACTGTTGGCAAGCAAACTAGCCTCACTCCTAGGGGATTTGTATAGCTGTAGTCCTTTTGTGAGTAAAAAGCTGTGTAAATTACAGACACTAAATTACAGTTTCTTAGAAAACATTGAGATTTTGCTTTTTATTGTAAACTGAATTTGGCACAATCTAATTGTTCATGTGGTGCAATACATTATAGGCATTTAATATTCAACTCAAATCACACCATATTCCCTGCAGACTAAATGGCAATTACACCCCATTTATTGCATAAAAGATTTGCCACCTGGAGATCCTTAATCTTGCCTTTGTCACTGATGTCAGAATCTCTTTAACTAAACCTACTTTCTAATAGGTGGTAATTACCTGTGATTCCGTGAATGCATCCCTTTATAAATATGTTTTGTGATAAATTTTCTTCATATATCCATATGGCTGTAGCCCCTACAGAACAGAAGATTACATTCATTTAACTCTCTGTTAGTTCTTGTAAACTATTTCTTAAGACTTAACGTCGGAGACAGAAATCTTTAGCTTGGTGTAGTGGCCCTGCTGTCTTATTTTTAGGGGTTAGAAATAGAAGAGAGACAGGATCAAATACTAAATGGTATGTATTTAATGTGCATTTGTTGGATGTTGCTTTAGTGCACTGCACCATGTTGAACATTTATTTGCCTTCTTTGTACAATTTCGTAGCCATTTAGAACTGGGGGCCTGATCAAGCACTTCTGCCAGACAATGCCATTTCAGGGCAAATTAGAGTAGTGAAATTATGATTTAGACATTTTTCAGCATGTTGCCCCACTGATAATGTTTTAATAAATGTGCTTCTTGTAGTGCAGCAACATGCACAAGTGTGAAAAAAAATGATTTTATTATATTTTTTACTACTCTCATTTGCACTGTCTGGGAGAAGTGCTTCAGGCCCTAAATTTTAGAAGTTTATAGGAGTTCTACATTCTTCAACCCCCCCCCCCCCCAACAACACACAAACACAGGCAGGGTCGAACTGGTGTACCAAAAAATATATTCTTGGGGCCCACCCTTATGCTATATATACATAATGTAAGACCACTCCTAATGACTAGAGATGGGTGAACCCTCTGAAATTCAGGTTTGACAAGTTCGGTCAAACTTGACGCTGAATTCTGGTTCCTGTCCATTATAATTGTTTTGTAATTTGTTTGGCTTGATTTTTCGATTGTATTTTTTCAGTTTTAAGTGATTAACTAAATGTGGTTTTAACCCTTTAACTGCCAGCCTAAGTAGAGACTTTGTTACCCTCTGTTGCCAGACTAAATTTCAATATTTTGCGCTATACATGTTCAACTGTGATTTTTGAAGGAAATTCCAGGGATTTTCCAGGACAATTGTTATTGTTTTTTTTTTAACAGCGTCTGGGCTTTAACATGAGATGTCTTGTTTGGCTTTGTTTTAGTGTATTTTCAATATTTTTGGGTGAAATATGTGCAAAAAAAATGTACAACATCTAACATTTCTTCCTGTTACAACAGTACCACATATTTATTGGTAAACGCTTTCCTGCCTAGGAGACTCCCCCATACTGAAACAGCGTTTAGGAGACTTTCAGATAATGCTATGCTATGCCTACTTTGCAGTTTTTTCAAGAAAAACAACCGTTTACATTTGAAATATAAAAACTATATATTCTCTGGAAGTACATACCTCACAATTTCTAGGTGTTTTGGGCTTGTTGACATGGGTGCAGTTTTCTAGAAGTAATACCTCGATGAATTCTTTGGTTGCACAGAGTTTCCCTAAAAAAATAATAATTGCCAAATACCCCAAAGTAAAGCATCCGCATAACAGTAATTTGAAAATTTCAGCTCTGCAAACAAAGTGTGCACCTTACAATTTTTCAACCAAAGTAACCCTTTACATTTGAAATACCTCACACAAACAAATTTCCTGAAAGTACACATGTTACGCTTTCTAGGCGTACATAGCTTGTTGTAGTGAGCTCATCTTTCTGGAAGTAATCCCTTGAAGAATTATTTGGTTGCACATGGTTTTTCTACAAAATTTATAAGCAGAATAAAAAGCACATTTTCCTAAAATATCGATATACAAACAAGAAAAAACAAGCTAAATCTGAAAGCATAAGGTCCCCCAAGCAGAACAATACCCAACATGCATAGGTACTTTTAACCCTTTTACCTGCCAGACTACATGAGATGTTCACCCTCTGTTGACAGGCCATTTTTATTTTTTTATAAATTTGTCTTGTTTATTTAAATAAAAAAAAATTATTTAAAAAACCATATTGCATGTCAAAGCCTAATTTCTCCAGTATGGTACCACATATGTATCGGTAGCCCCCCATTTCTGCCCAGGAGACCCCCCAATCTGAAAAGAGCACTTTATAACATTCTCAAGTTAACTACAACTCCTATCCATGCTATAAAGGGTTAAATTAAAAAATGGCACAGGGCCCCCCTCCCCAAGTGGGGAGGGGTTAAAACCCTTAAAAATAAAAAAAATGGCATGGGGTCCCCTCTTAACCAGCCCGGGGACTAGCTATGCAGGGCTTGTAGAACAGGGCGTGAAGGCCAGCCTTTTGTGTCACATATTTACAATGTTTCTCAAGACTCCAAATGGGAGTACGGGTAATGTATCATTTTATTGCCATGTGTCATTTCACCAGCATGGCACTCGCTGAGCCTCTTGACCATATTGAACTCATATAGGAATCCCCTGGACTGCTTACCAGTTCACCCCAATCGAAAAAGAAATAAGACACCACACAAAAATTAATTTAACTTATACTAACCCATCCCCATCTTTCATCTTCTGTCCCCAGCCAGGTACCGTCTTCCTCGTGTCTGGCAGGTCTTCTTTGTCCTGCGCCTCTTCTTCCTTTTCCGGGGCCCCCTCCAGTGTGTAGATGTGGAGGCCCAGGCCATAAGAAGATGACAGACACCATTTCGAGCTTTCATCCTCGCTACTCAGGGAGGAACTAAAGTGAGGGCCGGGGAGCCGGTTTTTATACTTGGAGACGTGGCCTCCATGGAATCTCCCTGACAGCCTTGCTGATGTCAAAGAAAGGGAGGGGCCTAGCAGGGGTTTTCCCATGTCCTTTTGTGATGTCATAAGTGACGTCGGGTAGATTCAAGAGAGGCCCTCTGGAGCATCTTAAGACACCCAGGCCGCATACATTTAGAGCAGCCTGTATGGGAGCCTGGAGAGGGGGAGTTAAGTAAGTAAGATAATATAATTATGATTAATAGTTTTTTTTTTTAAACTTACGTTTGTGTTTTTTACTACATTTTCACATCCCATGAACCCCTATACCAGTTTATACTCCATTACCTGCACTATCAATGGCCAGGGTTGTGCAGATGAGCCCAGCGGCCCAGAGCATAAGGGCTTGTAATGGTCAGGGGTAGGGGCCAGCTGGGTGGTCCTTGAGGCCTGAAATACAAAGGGGTTTATTCATCAAGGGATTGCAGCAGGTAATACCTCATAGCGACAGGTAGCGAACCGTGAAAGCCAGGCGCTGTACGCAATACCACATTTATCAAAGCGTTTCTTGTGAGCGACTCTAACAGCACCACGTTACGTCTGATTCATCATCACAGACGGCTCAGCGTATATCGCTGGTATTACCTGTCGCTACCTGCCGCTCTCCTATACATTTCAATGTACGTTACCTTTCTTCTGTTTAAACGGGGTTTTCTTTTGTTTTTTTTTTTTGTTTTTTTTTTATATGAAATCATTGTGTGACCTGGCCTATTAAAAGTCATTTTTGAAAACTTTTTTGATTTTTTATATTTTTATGCAGAATTGTCATTACAGGTCTGGTATTAAAGTGTTAATGTCACATGAAATAACAATGTAATTCCATATGTTTTCGCTTTGTTACTAGTGGATATGTGTTCAAAAATGGACTTTAACCACACAGTTTCTGGCGCTCTGGGCTACAGCGACCCAATTTTGAGCGCCGGCGCTGTGTGAGGCTGTTTTTTTGATGACTATGGTTTGAGTCACACTGAGCAGTCACTGCCGTTCGCTGCCATATAGTGCTGTACTGGTGTTATAGCGACTCACACATCAAATTCATCAATGCCGGCCAGCGACTGAGGTAACAGCGAACCATAGCCGATCACTACTATCGGTCGCTCTGAGCGCTTCGCTACAGACACTCATCTGCCGGTACCTGGCGCTAGTAATGAATCAGCCTGAAAGTTTTTTTTTTGTTGAGTTTCCTTCTAGTTCCATCCATGCAATCACCACAGAGGAAATAGTGTCAGTAACCAACAATAATTTATCTTAAAGCTGAAAGTCAGTAATTCTCTATTTCTTTCTTTATGTTTTTACAATGCAAAATAAAAAAAGGACATTGATAAGCATACAAACCGCTACATGCTTATTAATGTTACACTCACCTTACCTGGCTGCCTGCTCTCAAATAAAGCGCTCCTCTGTCGCCATCTTGCTTGCATCCTCCCAGGTGCAGCCTTGAGGTCACGATGGGAGCATTGAGTCATTCATGAAACGATGTAGCGGTGGGCTCGCAGCTGCAGACTGGTTGAAGCCAGTCACCCGAGCGTAGCAAGCTGCTGATTGGGCGTTGTGGAAAGCCCATTCATTGGGACTTTCATTCAACTTTAAACTAATGAAAAGTGTTGACCATTGTAAATCAGGTCCAAATTAACTAACACAGACTGCCTCATTCAACAAATTAACTAATTTTGCGTGTCAAATTAAGGATCACTGTATCTGAATAGGGTTTACGTCCCTGGGCAGCCTCCAGGTAAACTAAGAGGCTGATTCATTACTAGCACCAGCTATCGGCAGATGAGCGTCTGTATAGCGGTGCTTAGAGTGACCGCTAGTAGACGGTGTCATCGGCTATAGGGCGCTGTAACAGAGCACCTCAGTCGCTGTAGTAACCTGGCCGGCATTGATGAATGAGATGTATGTTGGATGTCCTAACACCAGTACAGCGTTGCAGCAAGCGAAAGTTAGCGCCAGCTCAGTGCGACTCACACCATATTCAACAAAGAAACAGACACACACAGCGCCGGCGCTCTGGATCTGGTCGCTATAGCATAGAGCGGCAGACGCTGGGTGATTAAAGTCTGTTTTTAAACACATATCCACCAGTAACAAAGCGAAAACACATGAAATGACATTGTTGTAACATTGTGACATTAATACTTTAATGCCAGACCTGTAATGACAATTCTGTATAAAAATATAAAAAATCTAAAAAGTTTTCAAAAATGAGTTTTTCTAGGCCAGGAGAGGTGACACAATTATTTGAGAGAGAAAAACAAATAAAAAACAAAAAACCCTTTTCAAACAGAAGTAAAGGAACGTCCATTGAAATGTATGGGAGAGCGACAGGAAGCGACAGGTAACACCTGGCGCTCTTGAAGCTAGCGCACCAGCGCTATACGCTGAGCCGCCTGTAATGATGAATCGTATGCTACATGGCGCTGTTAGGGTCGCTCACCAGATTCACTTTCATATATGTGGTATTGCGTACAGCACCTGGCGTTCACTTGACGCTGCCTGCTGCTACGAACCACTACCTGGCGCTAGAGCTTCATGAATAAACCCCTAACTCATTTTAATCATTTTAATAATTAATGGTTAATACATGGTTAATACACACACAGAAATGGATATCCAAAACTCTTTATTATTGCAAGATTCACCCAACATAACAATAAACACTTGATGAATTATTGTTGTCAAGTACAAAACCACAGGGTCCCCACACACCAACCACCCTTCCAGTCAATAATGTATGTCAGGTAAAAGAACATGTCTGGTTGGCCCATTGACCACTAACTCTGGCTGGCCAGTGCCCACTTAAAACAACATCATTGGCATATCCCTGGTGTTTCAGGGGTAAGCTTACCATTTTTGGAGAGGGACACACTTGGAATGCATTGTGACAGCTTAACAAATCACTAGGATATTTTTCGATAGCGACAACATTGATCATACAGCATTGTTGCTACTAAAAATTAGCCCAGCAAGTTAATAAGCTGTCACAAATAATGCCTGGGAGCAGTGTATGCTTATTGGTGCTTAAAGTGGACCATTGTATTTTATAGAGTGCAAAACTAACCCCTTGCCTCAATCATTGTATTAAGACCTCCATAAGTTAACTAAATCAGTTGGCTGGAAATCACTCCCAATGGGGCGCCGGCATGATGGTACATGATGATCTGCTTCCTTGTGGAGAGACAGACTTTTTAAACACATGAACAACAGTCTTGGATGCAGTCTCACAATAATACTGACTCTATTGTAAATGTAGTACTGTAATACTGAATGTAATACTGCGGGAAGAAGCATTAAATACAGGTCTATGTTGTGACTGCTGCAACGCCATGGGTAGACTTACTGTTATAAATTTGCCAGAAATAATGACATGGACAATGACTGCAGATTTATCTGTAGCAAAACTTGTTAGTAGATATGGGAACTATGATCAGAGCTCCGGTCTATTTTTGACTGGAGCTCTACTTTAACACTTGGCATAGCCTAGAAGAGGAATTTCTTCTTTCTGGACCTTCTGTCTTCTCCTGACATCATGACCCCTCAGAAAAATGTAATATTCTTATGGACCATAATTTATAAATATATATATTTGTATATAGCACAAAGGGCTAAAATGCGACCCCCACATGTACACTAGTCAGATACCACTGTTAATGAAATTTAGGCTTCAATATCTGCAACTGATGAATGAGAATGCATAAACTGAAATTATTATTATCTCTCAGAAAGCAAGTTTATATACTGTATTTTCTTTTTAGCAAAGGCTGCCACAAGGTCGTCAAGGTCTAGATGTTCTTCTCTAGCATTGTCAGCATTGAGAATTGTACAGAAATTCTTTAGTATCATAAGGTAAACTCTAATGAGTTTTAGATTCGAGGAGTGTCCTGCCGAGGCACAGGGACAAAAATTAGGCTACTAAAATCTAGCACATTTGCGCAAATAAAACCAGCCCGGGCACCAGCACTATGTGACATTGTAGACCAGGGTGCAGAGGCCAGCCTCTGTGGCCCCCGGTTCCTAAAGGCTACAAGCCCACATAGCCCACCTTGGACCCCTTACCGGTTCACAAAACCCTTTATGTCCTTAAAACAAAAATAATATACGGTTCCACCTCTGGGGGGCAGGATTTTTTTAATTTGTGAGGGTCCAAAACCTCCCTTTCCAGCATAGCCGGCCCGGGCAGCTATGCAGGACTTGTAGACCAGGGCGCTGAGGCCAGCCTTGGTAGCCCCTGACTCCACGGCCCGCATGATCTTCTGCTCCCCCAGGCTTTGGGGAGGCAGGTAATGTGGGACCGGGGGTTAATGGCAAGTCACCCACATGCCACAGGTGACTTGTCAGCCCCCAAGCTTGTGAACTGGTATAAGGGTTTCATGAACCGGATGACAGCTGGCATTGTTTGGTGAGATGGGGGATTAGAGTGACCTGCCTTCCCAACTTCTCTCCACCGATCACCACCGGCATCTAAGGATTGTAGTCACCAAGAGGGGGGTGACATCAGCAGGAGGATTCAACTGCTTTACTCGAACACGTGGAGAGTGAAACACATCTTCTCAAAATGGAGGATCACATGCAAGAAGAAGAAACACATACACTGCAATGCAGGCAATAGAATGCAGGCCAGTGATAGACTACATATTAGTACAGGAAACAGTGCCATTTTCTGTCCTATCAATAAACTGTACTCCCTATTTAATACATATTAAGCAGAAGCTGTTGTCTCCAACAGTTTGTGCCTCAGCAATGACATTTTGCTTTGAACTTTGAGTTAAATCATGCTGATTAATTGGTTAAATACGTTTGACTTTGAGAGTGCCTTTGGGTGTGAATTACAGCCTCCATCTCAGTGTGTTAACACACAAAAAGCACATGTTTACAGGTGAGGTAAAATCATTTTTCTAGTGACTATTGTCTTATTCTCAACATACTATATTTTTTGCTTGCAGTGGATAATCTCTCCAATTTGCCCACTTGATCAGCTGTGAAAAGCATGTCTCTCCAGTATAGTTTAGTAAAGCTGAAAAACGGCTTGGTTTTGAATGTTTTTTGTGCAACACTGCCTGCTCAGGGAGATTGTTATAATTATGCGTCGGAACAGTAATAGAGATTGGACTAGGATAGTTAACATAATGCGATGATATGAGGCCAGACAATAATGTTCAAAGATCTGTTGACCAAATATATTTTAGATTAGACAAATGTCTAATTCTCAGTTTTGGATTGCGTAGTGCAGAATTGGCACCAGTATAATATTCTGTTAGTAATTGCAGACAGGAAGTGAGGCTACATTTCTCTAGTGAAGGCACAAACCGTAAAATCAATTTAGCACCCTAATTGGTGATATACATATACACCAAGTTCATGTGCTTAGCATCTAGACAAAAAGAGAATGTAATATAAATGCCATGAGTAACACAGTAACGTGGTTGTGTGGTGGCAGAATGTACAACTGCAACTGGGCCCGAAAAGGGGGGACTGGGGGGCAAACACTACTGTTTCAGCCAATCTCCTGTGATCCTGAGTTGCACTCTGCTGAGCACAGTGTTAACAGCCCACATCTTACCAGTCCCCTGGCAGCCACAAGCAACAGCAGCAATCACAGAGAAGTAGTACAGCAGTGCACAAAGAAGCAGGACAGCACTGCACAGAGAAGCAGAACACCACAGCACAGGTGGGGATTGAGGAGTACAAGAGGGAGGCACTGTGACCTGCATCAGCACTATAAAGTTACTGGCAGCTATTATTGTGCTAGGCTTTCTTTGAGATGGGTGGCTGGAAGCTGCTGTTCTGGTCCCTTGTTTACTGGATAACAGCCTTGGACTAGGTGAGTATAACTGCTAGGCTTGATGGGGAAAGGTTTATGTTACCACCTCTAAACAGCCAATCATGCTGCACCCAGTCACACAGTTTCCTATACTCAGCTGGTCCAGACCTGGTCTTTGTGAGAAGGGAAACTGGAAGCTGAAGCACGCTCTGCAGCAGATCGTGTTTCCCATTGGCAGAAGTGCCAATGTGTGTGTTGTGGTTTCTGTTTCCTCAACTCCGGAGGGCATAGGGGTCAGGGGTTGCCTTATGTTCAAAGAAGACCAACATATCCCACACACCTTCCTGACACCTTCCAGCCCCCCATGTTGTCCATACCCACTTGTTCTCCTTTTGAAGGAGGACTAGAAGATTCAGTACACACTGCAGCAGTCAATGGGGTAAATTCAGAACCTGGTGAGAAAAAGCACTTACTTTTTTTTCGGAGAGGAAATTGCCCTTCACTTTCTTTGTCTACCTGGCTGATTCAAAGCCAGGTGAAAATGTACACCTGCTAGACAATGAAAGTGAATTGCAATTTTATTACTAGGCTCTGAATCAACCTCATTGTCTCTTATTGGTGGAGTTGCCAGCTGCTTCATTGGAACTGAAGCTGCAACATACATTTCTTTTTTTCTGGGAACCCAGTCTGAACCAAATTATTATAGCTTTATGGGCATTAGGGAGGGTCTTTTCTTTAGCCTCAGCACAGCTGGCAATACTAACCTGGTCTCCAACATACTCTGCAGCAGCATGTGTCTCCTATATTAGGGAGGCAGTGTCTGCTTTGCTGTGTTCTGCAGCTTCTAGTCCTCATCTTTTGGAGGCCCAGCCTAGACCAGGAATCCAGGTGATATACATGGCAGGAGTGTTTGGGGGTCATTGTTAGTTAATTCATCTTTGTGTGCTGGGTGTTATGCGGGTGATGGGCGGCCCAGTTAAAATTTTGCTTTGCGGCCCATTGGACCCTAGCTACACCAGTGGGTTTTGCTGGTCCACATAATTTGGCCCTATGGCTGGTGACCAAACAGGTTGCAGGCTGAAATGTCCTCATTAGGGATCAAATATGACAGAAAAAACATTGAAGCCTATACTGAGTCAGAAAAATGGCTAATATGTACCCTACCCTTGGGCTAGCTGTACCAGAGATGGTTTCACAGCAGAAGAGGTCCTATTCCTCTGTGATTAAAAATTTGTTTTCAGCAACCAAAGGGCACTAAGCAAAGGAGTCTGCCTCCTTGTGAGACAAGAGAGCACACTTGGACAAGAGGGTCAGAGGCAAGTTGGGCAATATTCAGCTTCTAAAAGGATTGGTTCTAACTCCTTAAGGAGGACTATCATGTTTATATAAGCTGGGGCCATATTTAGGCGAAGCATTAGGATGTAGATGCCATTATGGCCCTGGCAAAAGTAATATGCATACCAAAGGACTACCATAATACATTTTCTTTAGCTGGAGCAGTAATTGTTTCTATGAGTAAGCATAGATGATGTTTTCTACCCTTCGGTGCCAAGCAGTTTAATCCACTTACTGATGCATTGCTGTAGCTGATGTAGATAATGCCCCCATTCAATAATAACTTAGGCTTTTTCTTTAATATAAATGGTAATGATTAATTATTCCCACTCATCTCTGTATTTCCTGAGCAGTCTTTTTACAAAGAGCAGCGCCCGTGACATTTACAGTATCGGTTTATGGGAATATATTGGTATATGAATGTAGTTGCTTTCCTGAATACAAATCATCCCTTTTTTTTACACATTGGCCTTAGAACAAATGATCAACTTGTTGGAGAAAATTACTAAAATATATTTTCAGATGTCAGTCCCTGTTGCATTTTTACCCTTGTATCTTGCCAGGCTTGTCTGCCCTAGTGACAATTGCTATTTATATTTTTGAGTGAAATGCTGCAATTTAGATACAGCCTGGATAATTGCAGAAACTGTTCACAAAATTCAAAGTAATTTATCTTTGTGTCCACTAATCACCATTTCTGTGCTCAACCTTTTGTGAGTGACAGATAGCTCTGTTCATCTAGACATAATATGATCAATAGTGCCAGAAAAACCAGTCAGAAAATGAAGGATGAGACTGGCAAAAGATTAAGGTCATATTAAGTCCTTAGTGTAGCTTATGCTATACATAAGTCTCAACAGAAATATAATATGACCAATGTGGCCTTCAACACAAAATGTTATTTGGTATATTCGATATATTGTTTCCTAATGTGACTTAAATATGAAGGTGCTTAAGATTTGTGTATTCACAAATCTATATATTACACAACCTAGTGTATAAAATGGCTAAGATTGGTAATGTGTTTTTGACAAGTAATGACAAGCAGTACAGTAGATATATACAATGGTCTAAGATGAGTGTTATAAAGACAAATTAAGGGATTTCATACAATCCTGAAATATTATGTGAAAATAATAATAATAATAATAATAATAATAAATGTGCTAGTTTCCAATGCTGGCTTCATGCTTCATGCCCCAGTCATGCCACGATGCAGTCATTTATTATGTTAGAAAGTTTAAAAGTTATTACAGTGATTACAGTGGGTAAGCTCAAGGTTGATTACAAATGCAATGAATAATGGGGTACCTTCAGCACAAGGCCAACACTGACCAATGGACTTGATAGAGCCGAGGGGTATGTCAACTTTACCACAGCCAGCATGCATGTCCAGGTCATACCAGTGATAAAGCCGCATTTTATGTGAGAAAGTTTAAAAGTTACTAAAGTGGTTACATGTGGAAAAATGAAGGAAAATGGAGTGTCTTCAGGACTAGCCCGACACGTGCCAGTGGACCTAGCGGGGCCAAAGGGGACATGGTGGCTTACTTGGAGCCAGCATGCACTTCTTGGGCATGCCAGCAATGTAGCCGCATATTATGTAAAAAACTGAGAAAATATAACCTAATTTTTGCAATTATGTTTGTCATTACATATATTATTACACATGAATAGTGTCAGTTGTGTATACTAGATTAATATAAATAATATATGGAATTGTGAATACACATATACTATGGCAACATCATATTTATGTCACATATTGGAACTACATTCAATCCAAATTTGGCTGCTCCACACATTTTCACCAACGAATCCACTCTCAAGGCCATAGGAAGATGCCTTACTTCCTGAAGTACATTTGCAAAAAGAGAAGTTCAGCAAGAAAAATCTAAATGTCAAAACACTCACTTTTATTATGTCCGTAGATCATCCATAAAAAGCAACCCCTTTCACCATAAAAAATTGTCCATGTCAAATGATCTATCATTGTAATCTATGGTGTTGAAGGGCGGGATTGCTATTGCAATTGCCGGTTTTACCAACTGTGAAAAAAAATGTCATTCTTCATTTCCACCAACAGATAGCACATGGATCAATGCTCAGCAAGTCACACCATTTATCAATGAAATGATTATTATAGCTGACAAAGTATTTTAAAAAAAGCAGTGCTTGCTGTTCGTATACATTTGCCTGAAGTATTATAAGGGTAACATTTGTTACAAAAGATTTAAAAAAAAAAATACTTTGGCTGCTGGTATTTAGCTGCATTGCCCTGTTTCCCGTAGCCCTGCCACATCAGCCCCCCCCCCCCCCCCAATCCCTGAAGTGTCAGTTTTCCAGGCTGGGTTCACAGGATGTTTTACTGTAGTCCCAAAGGAATCTTCTTGGTTTAACCCTGACATTTTTACTGCCGGTATTCAGCCATATTTTCTACCATATGTTGCTATTACACGTTAGTTGCTGGTGTTTCTTGGCCGTAACTTTGGAACTAAGCCAACACAGGCCAGTGGACCTGATGGGGCTGAGGAGGGCATTTGCCACAGCTGGCATGTCCATTGGTTGATTTCATGTGGTGCATTCACATGTCAATGGACCTGATGGGGCAATGGGGAGGCACATCAATCATTCCCCAGCAGGTAGCTAAAATGAAAGCAGAGTGTTCTTCAACTGGCGGCATAGGCGTCGGCATTTGATGCCCCTCGCTGCCCATAGGGGCGGCCCTATTAATGAGGCTTACAGTGCTCTGTGAAGTCTACATTATTTTAGTAGGGCTATAAAAACTTAAAAGAGCTACCTTTTATTATAATTAATTAATTAAGTATCAGTTCAAAGGGGGAGGAGCAGGTCGCCTTTATTTTCAACTGATCTGCATCATGGTTGTAACAGATACCACAAAGTCACTATGATACAGTCTATTAGTCACATACATTGTACAGAACTTTTAGGATCGCTGAGACATCAGACAGAAGTGTCCTGAAGAGTAGCACTGGAACAGTTCCTGCAACAGTTAGCAACAGTTTAGCGGAGAGATTTGTGACAGATGTCTGGAAAACTCTGGGGTTGCGATGGTTAGGAGGTGTCCTATTGAAGCTGTTGTGAAAAAAATATCCAGAAGCAAAATATCTTCAGAAAATGAAATGTATATTTGGTCGACCGGGGGCCCAATATGCCCGAATTGCTGGTTCTCTTGTTTGCTTAAATACAGCTTTAGACAAAGATGCTTAAATGACCATTCGGATTGGATGGCTGAACACATGTCATTTTCCCATTGGTCATTTTAAACATATACAGATACACATATATGTGCAGTGTAGTTCAGACATGAAGAACATCTGTTTCTCATCAAGCAGACACAACATTCCATTCTTGGTAATGGTTTAAACCTATGAGAAGGGAGGGGTGAAAATCCCCATAAACACTGACAATGTGAGAGTTGACATACAGGCGTCTAAAACTAAATAATACTAAGTATAATATTTAATTTTCCACTTCAGTCCCCACTGTTGTTAGTATTTACTAACACAACCAATTCAGTTGATGGCATTTTCTTCATCTTCTTCATCAAACAAGCTCTTCCTGGTCTTTCACATCTTTTCTGAAGATATTTTGCTTCTGGATATTTTTTTCACAACAGCTTCAACAGGACACCTCTTAACCATCACAACCCCAGAGTTTTCCAGACATCTGTCACAAATCTCTCTGCTAAACTGTTGCTAACTGTTGCAGGAACTGTTCCAGTGCTACTCTTCGGGACACTTCTGTCTGTTGTCTCAGCGATCCTATGTATGTGACTAATAGACTGTATCATAGTGACTTTGTGGTATCTGTTACAACCATGATGCAGATCAGTTGAAAATAAAGGTGACCTGCTCCTCCCCCTTTGAACTGATACTTAAAAAAAATTATAATTAAAAGGTAGCTCTTTTAAGTTTTTATAGCCCTACTAAAATAATGTAGACTTCACAGAGCACTGTAAGCCTCATTAATAGGGCCGCCCCTATGGGCAGCGAGGGGCATCAAATGCTGACGCCCATACCGCCAGTTGGAGAACACTCTGCTTTCATTTTAGCTACCAGCTGGGGAATGATTGATGTGCCTCTCCATTGCCCCATCAGGTCCATTGACATATGGATGCACCACATGAAATAAACCAATGGACAACAACAGGTGTATATGTTAACATCATGATGGCCTTGAAGAACAGCAGAAAATAGTAGGAGTCTTGCACAGCATAGCAGTAGGAAAGACGCAAACACAAGCATAATGGTCTTTAGTAATGGCAGGAGCCAGGATGGGAGACTCAGTGACCATCCCGACAACCAGTCACCATTAACACCTGCTTCAATGATCAGCTTCTTCAGCACGTGGAGATGTTCAATACCTTTGGCTAGAGTTCTGCTATGCTCATCGTCATTCACGGGAATGAAAGTACAGCAGGAGTCTTCGATAAGTGCACAAACACCTCCTTGGGATGCAAGCATCATATCCAGTGCATATCGGTTCTGTATAGTGGTAAACCTCAGACCTCTCAATTCTTCCTTAACAGCATTGAAAGCTTCGTCTGTAATATTGATGAACTTCATGCCCGTTTCCTGTATTTACTTGGCATTCACTGCTGCTTGTACTCCCGGAGTTAACCAACTTGCAAAAAAGACCTTAGCTTTTGAAAAAATCTTGTATTCATCGGGGACATCTTCAGATGGAAAATATGGACTTCTTCTGGGGCGCGCCTGCTCACCAGAAATGGTCACTTAGGAACCACTAACAACGGGGGAATTAGTCCGACTATAGAGCACACACCTGACCAGCCTCCAGGGAGTTTGGTATATGCCATACTACCACATTGCCAATACACATCCATCAAAATTGCAGTTCCCAACCTTAAATATTTCTCATATCTCATCAATTTACATTTAGAGTTCTTTCCCAACTTTTGTTCACCTCCATTATTATAATAACACATTTAAAATTCCTTCTTTAATATCACTTTCAAACCCTTCTTCCACATCTTCACTCCAAGTTAAGATGTGGCGAATTCCCTCCAAACCCCCTTACACTGGTTGACATTTTTTATAAGACTTGTATCTTTAATGAAGTTACAAAGAGTCTGTCCCGCAAAACCAAACCACCCGCATATGGGAACCATGCATTATTTAGAAATTATTACCTACAACCAGCAACATAGTTCTATACCCACAATGTATGCTATCTTTGTGGTTGTTACACATATAAATGTAAGTTTCTGAAACTCCAAATGCAGACATTTTAACATATGACACTTCACTGCCTTGCTCATATTTCGTTAAATTGACCCAAAACCTCTTCCCAGTAATATCACATGGTTTAATTTGCCCTCCTAATTTACAAATTAAATATGTAGCAAACATTCAGTTTCCCTTTCACCCATCTCTTCTGACCTCATCTACAGTTCTGTCCCTGCCGCATGAGGCACCATTTAACAAACATATATAATTCGTTGTGTACACTACTTGTTTCACAGGTCTATACCATAAATTATCTTAAAAATATTTGAAATCCCAATCCCATTATGCAATTATCAGGATAGCCATTAAAGCAGTTAACATTACATACTTGCAATTTTAAAACCAAAGTATTTTATGCAATAAGGCGAGTTACAAGTGGTGTGCCGCAGGGCTCTGTCCTGGGCCCCATTCTTTTTAATATATTTGTAAGTGACATAGGAGAAGGCTTGGTAGGAAAAGTTTGTCTGTTTGCTGATGATACAAAGGTTAGTAATAGGGTGGATATTCCGGGAGGTTTCTGCAACATGGAAAATGATTTAGCTTTACTGGACAGATGGTCAAAACTGTGGAAACTAGAGTTTAATGTCTCTAAATGTAAAATCATGCACTTGGGTAGAAGGAATCCCTGCTCTGAGTACCGTATGGGCAGCACTGTGTTATCCAGGACCTCGGAGGAGAGAGATTTAGGGGTACTGATTACTGATAGCCGCAAGATGAGTGGACAGTGTAGCCAGGCAGTGGGAAAAGCAAGCAGGATGCTCGGCTGCATAGCTCGAGGCATCACCAGTAGGAAGAGGGAGGTTGTGATGCCGCTGTATAGAGCCCTGGTGAGGCCACAGCTAGAATACTGTGTGCAGTTCTGGAGACCTTACCTGCAAAAAGACATTATTCAAATAGAACGGGTCCAAAGGCGGGCAACGAAAATGGTGGAAGGACTTAAACTTAAAACTTATCAGGAGAGACTTAAAGAACTTAATTTGTACAGTCTGGAGGAAAGAAGGGAGAGGGGGGACATGATTGAGACCTTTAAATATGTGAAAGGATTGAATAAGGTTCAGGAGGGAAGTGTTTTTAAGAAGAAACTTAATGATAGAACAAGGGGGCACAACCTGAAGCTAGTCGGGGGGAAGATCAGGAGCAATGTTAGAAAATATTATTTTACAGAAAGAGTAGTAGATGCTTGGAACAAACTTCCAGCAGAGGTAGTTGAAAAATCAACAGTTAATGAATTTAAACATGCCTGGGATAAGCACTCATCTATCCTAAGATAAAGAGTACATACAGTATACACATAAGGGCAGACTAGATGGACCGTATGGTCTCCTTCTGCCGTCAACCTTCTATGTTTCTATGTTTCTATGTAATAATTTAGTTTACTATAACATCTTTGGACATCACTTGTGAATACAGTCATACTAAACTGCATAAAACCAAATATGTATTGGCAAGGAATAACCATCATATAGCAACACGAGGGGTAAATCAACCTAATTAAAACTTTCTGCAGTGGCTAAAATGAATTCACAAAGCTCTGCCCATTGTTTGGTGTTTACTGGTCACCTGTTGGAAACAAAACCTTGTAACAATGGTAAATTCTTTCAAATAGGTCTTGAACTTCATCCATGTCAACTAAGAGGACAGTATAGGACTGGGACAGTCTGGGGGCCCACTCCATGCTTAGATGTGAGTATTACCAGCCTATATTCCGGCCTCATGCACAGAAAAATTATATCAAACCATATTGTCCCTATGTGTACATTCAAGATGCCACAAATAAGCTATACATAGTTCAGGTTTTAGAGATAAAGGCCCTCAACTGAGCCCCTGAGTACGGGTGCCCACTGGGGATGCCCTGGTAACCCTGTGGGTCATTCTGAGTCCTTTTAATCCAACACTGTAACAATTAACATTTATGTCTTCATACTCCATGTGCAACTGCTACTCTTTACATAACTAAACTTTTATTTTTGACAAATTTCAATAACATCCAGATCCATAAAAGCTATCCTATTCCTTAACCGGAACTGGTCGCATCCTGCAACAACAAACCAGTCAGTGTAATTTTATGTTCAAAATGAACACAAATCCCTGATGGGATCATTTCATCACACAAAGTGAGGAGGGGCAGTCTCCACACACACAGCAAAATTCCTTTGGGAGGGTCTCACTCCAGAAATTATCTTTACCTAGCACTTACAGCTAACCTTCATTGTACTTTGTCACGATACTGGTGAATACTGCTGGAGTCCAATGGCAGAGACTAGGCCAAAGCGCAGAAGGTCAAAGTCCAAACAGGGAAGCAGATCAAAGCGGAGTCAAAGTCCAATCCGGGTCAGCAACAGGGAAGCAGATCAAAGCGGAGTCAAAGTCCAATCCGGGTCAGCAACAGGGAAGCAGATCAATGCAGAGTCAAAGTCCAATCCGGGTCAGCAGCAGGGAAGCAGATCAATGCAGAGTCAAAGTCCAATCCGGGTCAGCAGGTAGCAAGGATTTGCAGGGTAAACCGCAAGTGGAGGAACAAGCCTGAGAGGTTTATATATATGACAGGAAGTAAGATGGCACCCAGCTGAGACACAATCCGCCATCTTAACTAAGGGAAAACTTAAGGGAAACAGTCCAACTAGACAGACGTAACAAGGCTATTCCTGACATACTTACTGTTCTGCTCCGGTCATTTTAGCAGAAATTAACTAGTACTGCCAACTTTTTTAACCCAACTATTTCACAACTATGAAACAACACAATGTGTACTTACACATACTCTTGACATACTTAATACACACATACTCAACAGACACCTAGAGCATCCTTGACCTCCTTTCCACATAGACACACTGATACAGCCTAGCTACATGTATATAACAGGAAAAGAGCGGTCACTCCATCAATCTTCAGACTTGCAAATGTTAATCTCCCAACCGGACAGTAAGAACTGCAAACAAATACCTAGCCTTTACCAAGAGAATAAATAACTATAGATTCTGCAATTGTATACACTATTATGTGTTAGTAGATAATATTTAGGTATCTTGTCACCAAATTTGGCCCAACAGAACGGCACACATGGTATATAAACCTCCTAATGTCTGGTCCATGTTGCTACTATCTATTTATCAGATCGACCTATTCATCCAATAAGGTCACATCTGTTGCCATATGTACTATGCTGCCATCCTAGTGCAATTATTTTTTTTAATGTATTAGAAATAAAATAAGTTTAATACTGTAACAGTATGCATTGCAACTCCTCTTCCCTGCAAGATACAGTACCACTATGCATCTCAAAAGTGCAAAATCTCAATTCACAAAAACACACTTATCAAAACACAATGAAATATGACTGAATGTTGGTACACATATTAAATGGTAATTTCAGCATTTCTCATATAGTTACTTTTCCCTGTTACACCCAGTCCTTAGGATGCCACTTTTAAGTTAATAAAATACAATAAGAATGCTAAACACTGAATCAGAGATGGAAATGGTGCTGGTTTTCTATACATGATGCCATGTCAACACAAAAATAGGGGAAAATAAATCAACATCTCTACACACCACCCTGTAGTTCTGCCCTAGTATTGATATGATACAAGAGAGAACCATAACCCGAACATCTTAAATTACACTGATGGACTTTAATTTATTCCGGACATGAGAGACCTAAAAGGGAAACATAAATAACTTTTAATTTTTACTTTTTATTTAGGAACCCATGCAACAAATATATATATATTCCTTGTAAATTTACTCAGCTCAGTTTCCAGGGTTCTTGAGATGTGTGAAACCTGAGGTGCTTACCTCTCTGTATTAACTTTGGAAGGGTTAAATCACTCTTCCCTCTCCCTTTTCTGCCTGCTAAAAGCTGACATCTGGTCACTAAATAAAATAAATTGTCCAGGGGAGAAGCGCTGAGAGATGTTTGAACCACATTTTAGACTTAAGCTAGGGACAAAATATTAAACTTTTCCTTTATTTAAATATATACCTGTCTCTCCCATAATCCAACCCCTCATACAAATAACGGGAAAAAAACTTTAATTTGGTTAGTTCATGGCATAAGACTACAACAGATGATTCCATTGATTGATCCATCCATCCAATCTGGATTCAACACAAAACAGTGAGACATTAATACATTTCCTGATTGCAATCACTTATATTATACATACACACATAACCCCCCATGCATAGCATGCACATGCATTAAGAAACACATTACCATAAACAAATAAACACAATTTGACAAATATGAGCTCATTTATAACCACGTGGATATTCTCTATTTTGGTACCATATCTTAAACGGATGTCCATAAACCTTATTAACTCACCACAGCTGAATTAAACGTCAAAATAACACTTAAACAAAACATATTGCCATACATTACCAGGTATATCTGTCAGGAAACAGTTAAACAGTTACTGTTCAATGCATTAAATTACAATCAACAATGGAGGGGGGTTGCCCTCCCCCTCTCTCCCTCTCCTTCACTTAGACACACAAGGCAGAGGGGAGGAGGGAGGAAGTGCAACTGCTGAACAAATCGAACATGTCCCTTCTACCTCTGAAATGATTTTAGAAGTTTTCAGTTATTTGGTAGATACCAAAATTGCAGAAATAGGCACTAATGATACAGCAATATACAACCATTATAATCAAGACAACTGGGGCTACTCCACAGCGTTATGTGGAGCCTTCGCCACTCAGTGACAACAATAAAACAGTAGAGTACGATCAATACAATTTCAACATAAGACAAGCCATAGGCTATATAATCCCTATGGGACCCTCGCGTCTACAAGACAGCTAGGTCTGCATTTCATAAGCTTATACTCAACTTCTTCACAACTACAAAGGCTTTTATGAACATGCCGCTGGTGGAACTCTTATCACAAACCCATG
The DNA here is from genome assembly GCA_027917425.1 of Gastrophryne carolinensis. Taxonomy (NCBI): domain Eukaryota; kingdom Metazoa; phylum Chordata; class Amphibia; order Anura; family Microhylidae; genus Gastrophryne; species Gastrophryne carolinensis. The sequence continues at coordinate 338,435,516 of CM051235.1, forward strand.
GTCTTCATCAAGACTTTTACGGTAGTCCACCCGTGGTCGACCCGACACGGTTGCCTGAACACCTTAAGCTCTTTTAAACGGGGCTTTAATTTCAACCAGAGGTTATAAACCCATCCACAATCTCAAATTTCAACCAGAGGTTCTTTAAATGCCAAGCACGTAGTTTCTACGTGGTTGCTTCTCCTACCCTTAAGTGCCAAGCACGTAGAAAATACGTGCCTGGCATTTCCCCCAAACAGTTAAAAAATAGAAAAAAAAACCCACTTACCTCCGGTATTCCCGTGAAGCTTGGGGTCCCCTCTTCCTGCGGGGGGCATCCGATCGCCCCCCCGTTGTCCTCCGTCTTCAGGAGGGGGCCCGAAACCAGCCGCCCCCCCCCCGCCGTTTCCAGCGCTGACATCGGCGCTGTAAAAAAAAACAAACAAACTGTCATTTACTCACCTCCGCACCCGATCCCCCCCCTGGGCTGCGCAGTCTTCAGGTGAGGACCCTCTTCCGGGTCCTCACCTCTAGTAATGGCGGCGATGGCCGCCGCCTCCTAGCCCCGCCCATTGTGGGAGGAGCGGGATGACGTCATCCCGCTCCTCCTATACCCCCTCCGAGCTCCATGCCGGTGGTGATCGGAGCAGGGCGGGTGTCAGGTGAGGAGGCTCCGATCGGATCACCACCGGCATCTGTCACTGACATGAGCGGCGCGGGATGTCGGATCGGAGGTGAGTACAGTGTAAAAAAAAAAATAAATATTTTTTTCTTGTGTCTGTGTCTGATTATTTACTTTTAACCCCTTAAGGGGTCCATGACCCCTATACCAGTTCACAAGGCTGGGGGGATGGCAAGCCACCTGCGCTAGCGGGTGGCTTGCCATTAACCCCGGCACCCCCATTACCTGCCTCCCCAAAGGCCAGGGGGGGGCAGAAGAGCCCGGGCCCACATAGGCTATGTGGGCTCGTAGGCTGCAGGGTGGGGGGGCCACAAAAGCTGGCCCCCCCACTCTGTGCCTACAAGCCCCCATAGCTGGTCCCGGGCTGGTTACTTTGGGTAAGGGGGACCCCACGTCAATTTTATTTTTTATTGTTACGGGTTTTTAACCCTTAAAAATCAAAAAAAATGGGGTCCCCCTCCCCTGGGAGGGGGGACCCTATGTCATTTTTTTTTTCATTAACCCTTTGTGTTCTGTCATCCAGCAGCTATAAAAGGCTTCCAGCAGGTGAGCAGAAGCCAGTTATCGCCGAGGGACAGAGTGCTCCAGGATGGATGGGAGGTAAATATATAAAAAAAATAAATATTAATAAAAATATTTTTTTCTCTGTGTGTGTCTGTGTTTTTTTTTACATTTAACCCCTTGTGAACTGGTAAGGGGTCCATGACCCTATACCAGTTCACAAGGCTGGGGGGATGGCAAGTCACCTACGCTAGCGGGTGACTTGCCATTAACCCCCGGCACCCCCATTACCTGCCTCCCCAAAGGCCAGGGGGGGGCAGAAGAGCCCGGGCCCACGGGCTATGCGGGCTTGTAGCCTGCAGGGCCAGGGGCCACAAAAGCTGGCCCCTGCGCCCTGTTCCTACAAGCCCTGCATAGCTGGTCCCGGGCTGGTTACTTTGGGTAAGGGGGACCCCACGTCAATTTTTTTTTTGATTTTTAAGGGTTTTTAACCCTTAAAAAAAAAAAAAAAATGGGGTCCCCCTCCCCTGGGAGGGGGGACCCTATGTCATTTTTTTTTCTCGATTTAACCCTTTGTAGTGTGGATGGTATTTGTATTTTATTTGTGAATGTTATAAAATACTTGTTTCAGTTAGAGGGGTCTCCTGGGCAGGAACAGGGGGCTACCGATAAATATGTGGTACCGTTCTAATCGGTAGAAATGGGGCTTTCACATGCAATATGCTTTTCCTTAATAAAATAAATTTTTTATTTAAAATAAAGGAGTCAATTTTCTAAAAAAAAAAAAATTTTATTTATTTATTTTTTTTACTTAATAATATTGTAAAAAAAAAAATAAAATTTACAAACAAGACATTTCATGTTAAAGCCTAAACTCTGCTGCAAAAAAAATATATATAATTTTCCTGAAAGTTCCAGCAAAAATGGCGCAAAACATGGCGCAAAACATGACGCAAAATGGGGAAAAATGGCCCTAGTGCAAGAAACATGCAATAGCACAAATATAATAAGTGAATTAAGGGATTTCTTTCTCTCCCCCTCCCCCACAGAATTAAACCTTTCAGACACTGATAAAAGACACTGAGAAGGATAGGAGGGAGCTCTTCATTTCCACCCATGATCAACCCGACCCTCTCTGGGAATTTACCTGCAAACAGGTAAATAAGTGTGGTCCCTCTCTATGGGGTCTCTGATTGAATACAATATAAATACCTGCTCTTTATGGTGCATAATAGACTTTGTAGTGTACTATAATGAATTCTGAATTGAAAAACATATGTTTTTTAGAGATATATAATTCTATTGATTTAGTGACTATATAATTTCAGTATATTAAAAGCATATCCCTTCTCTTCTCTGACACATTAATAGGGCACTGAGGAAGCCTACACGGCGAAACATGTCTGCCCTTTCTGGCCAATCATCGGACCTGTAAGAGTAAAATAGCAACCAAGGCATATAGACCTTATAGTGCATGGTGATGAATTTCTTGTATGTATTTTGTGGAGAAGTGATCATGTATAGGAGGGATTCAATGTAAATAGATGATGATTATCACATGAATGGATTGATTACAGAATAATGGATTTCTTAAAAATAATGTACTGTGTTTTTATCATATTTATATTTTTTCTATAATAAACTATGAATTAGTAATAACTAAAAATTGTATTGAGGTGTGGTAGAGATGCTGGGTCTGAGTGTTGCATAGTGGGACTAGACCTGGTCCTACAATTTTGGTATTTACTGTCAACAGAGTGACAAAATCTCAAGTAGGCTGGCAATTAAAAGGGTTAATAGTACCTCTGCATGTTGGGTATTGTTCTGTTCGGGGGACCTTGCGCTTTCAGACTTAGCTTGTTTTTTCTGGTTTGCATATTTATATTTTAGGAAAAGGTGTTTTTTATTCAGCTTTTTTATAAATTTTTTAGGGAAACCCTGCGCAAACAAAGAATTCTTTGAGGTAATAATTCCAGAAAGATGAGCCCACTAGAACAAGCTGGGTACCCTTAGAAAGCTTAACGTGTGTACTTTCAGGGAACATATGGTTTATGGGGGATATTCCAAATGTAAAGGGTTGTTTTGGTTGAAATATCGCAAGGGGCGCACTTTGTCTGCAGAGCTGAAATTTTCAAGTAAAATTACCGTTACGCACATGCTTTACTTTGGGGTGTTTGGCAACTCTTCCCTTGACAGTAGCTATGCATGTTGGGTATTGTTCTGTTCGGGGGATGTTGCGTTTTCAGATTAAACTTGTTTTTTTTTGTTTGTATATAGTTTTTTTAGGAAAATGTGGCTTTGATTCTGCTTTTTTATCCTTTTTTTAGGGAAACTCTTTGCAACCAAAGAACCCATTGAGGGATTACTTCCAGAAAACTATGGCCACATCAATAAGCCTGGTACGCCTAGAAAGCCTGAGGTGTGTACTTCCAGAGAATATATAGTTTGTTTGGGGTATTTCAAATGTAAAGGGTTGTTTTACTGGAAAAACTGCAAGGTGTGCATATTGCGTAGCATAGTTGTATTTTATCTGAAAATCCCCTAAAGCGCTGTTTCAGTTTGGGGGAGTCTCCTGGGCAGGAAAGTGTGTCTACCTATACATATGTGGTACCGCTGTAACCGGGAGAAATTGGGATTTCACACGCAATAAGATTTAATTGACAAACTTACATTTTTTATTACAAAAAAAAACTACAAATTGTAAACATTTTTTTTTTGCACATTTTTCACCCAAAAATATTGAGAATACACCTAAAAAATGACAAACAAGACATTTCACGTTAAAGCCCAGACTCTGCTGAAAAAAACAATATATAATTTTCCTGGGAAATCCCTTCAAAAATCCCATTTGAACATGGGGAGCGCATAATAGTGCAAAATGGTCTGGCAACAGAGTGTGACAAAAACTCCAGGTAGGCTGGCACTTAAAGGGTTAAACACATATCAAATCTTAAATTACAACCAGAGGATCTTTAAATATATCCACAATCTTAACTTATTTTCAATAAACATTGCATTTCCCAGAAGTGCTGTATACGTTTACCCAACCCAAACTCCACTTACTTGACATATTGTGGCCAAAGAAAAAAAAACAGTACAGACAGAATTTTTTGCAAAGCATGGTATCTGCTTACCTAGATGCGCAAACTGCACTAGTAAATTTTGCCGATGGTCCCCTGTCAAGAAGCTGCTGCTGCTGGCATAAATATCACGTTGGGAATCACCAAATGTTGTGAAAAAAATATCCAGAAGCAATGTATATTGTCAACCGGGGGCCCGATATGTCTCGATATGCCCGAATTGCTGGTTCTCTTGTTTACTTAAATACAATTTTAGACAAAGAAGCTTAAATGACCATTCGGATTGGATGGCTGAACACATGTCATTTTCCCATTGGTCATTTCAAACATATACAGATACACATATGTGGACAGTGTAGTTCAGACATTAAGAACATCTGTTTCTTATCAAGCAGACACAACATTCCATTCTTGGTAATGGTTTAAACCTATGAGGAGGGAGGGGTGAAAATCCCCCTAAACACTGACAATGTAAGAGTTGACATACAGGTGGCTAAAACTAAATAATACTAAGTATAATATTAAATTTTCCACTTCAAAGCTAGTGCCGCCATCTCTCTGAGAGACATAGGCTTTCCCGTGAGATCACTCCCCAAAAGGATGGGGGAGAGGGTATAAAAGGTTGGAGGTGAAAAAGGGCACAAAGCGAGGAGCGGGAACGAGATGGGAGGCCACAGACTCATGCATGCATGCGAAAATGTTTGGGCTCCAATCATGAATCAGCCCTTAATTGTGTTTAGTCCTCTATTGCCTTTTTGACAGACACAATCATTGAGCTTGTACTATGACTATCCAAGTGTCCCTGTGTGATATGACAAAACTTCTGACACTTGCAGTCTCTCCAGATGATCGACAAGAAGGCTGCAGAACTAATTTTTGCATTTTAGCTCAATATTTTGTCCTTGGGTTTTCTGGCAAGAAAGACTTCAGATCTTATTGTTTTTACTATATGTACGTGCAGCAAAAAAATGCTTCTGTGTGAATATATTAAACAGTTGAATAACAGAAAATACATTTATTGATTGATTTATTGATTGAAAAACTTGTGTAACCCAACCAGATAAGAAAACACTTTGTGATTCTCTGATGAACAGCCAAGTAAAGAAAGTAAAGAGAAACAGCAGAAAATCACCACCACATTCCATGTGGCTGCTATGGAAATAGTGGTTAGGGAAAAAGTAGCATTCTTCTTATTGGCACATATGACTTCCACAATACCATGCAAGTAGGTGAGATACACACTTACTTAAAGGAGCACAATTGCCAAATTGTGTAATATTAAAAATACATATAAACATGTCGGCTAATGAGAGGAGTCACTTATGGCTTGTGGTTTATTCTCTCATGGTAGTAAGAAAATCCAGGGGTGACAGGTTTAGTCTATTAGGGGTGACCGAGCATGTCACTTCATATGTCCCTTAAAGAAATAAAAACAAGCCTGGTTGGATATTTCTTGATCCTGGGTAGGGATGAGCGAATCGATCCGGACGAACCCGGATTCGATCCGAATTTCATGAAAAATTTGATTCGGATCGAATCCGAATTTCCCCGTGCTTCGATCGCTCAAAGTTTTCCTTTAACATCCATTCATTTACATTACAGGCATTCTAAGATGGCGGACGGGACATGTCCAGACATCTACCCCGCACCAGTGCATGCTGGGGCAGTCACATGCAGCCTATCAGCAGCCAGCAAGCCCGGTGACGTCACAGCGCTATTTAAGGCGGCGGACATCTTGCTTTTCCTCATTTCTCTATTGCATTCGTGAGAGACAGGACGCTGCTGTAGTCAGGGAGAGACAGTTAGACAGACAGGGACAGACAGGGACAGGCAGGAGACAGGCAGGAGACAGGCAGGAAGTCAGCGAGAAGCAGGGAAAGTTAGGAAAAATCGGAGGCAGTCACAGGGAGATTTTTTTTTTTTTCATCCAGCCTGAGTGTTACTGGCTGGCTGACTGGCTTTGTTAGCGTTTTCAGGCTGCTTATACACTTACTGTGCATATATACTGAACTGATCTCAATTCTGCTGTGAGGCATCCCATTCTGTGACTACACCAGCCTCTATTTACTATAACCCTTTGCACTTATTCTAAAAGTAATTTGGCCTGATAAAGACACTTTTGCTGTGCATAGTACTACTGCTGCCAGGTGCACTCCGGTTGGGGCATCCCATTCTGTGACTACACCAGCCTCTATTTACTATAACCCTTTGCAGTTATTCTAAAAGTAATTTGGCCTGATAAAGACACTTTTGCTGTGCATAGTACTACTGCTGCCAGGTGCACTCCGGTTGGGGCATCCCATTCTGTGACTACACCAGCCTCTATTTACTATAACCCTTTGCACTTATTCTAAAAGTAATTTGGCCTGATAAAGACACTTTTGCTGTGCATAGTACTACTGCTGCCAGGTGCACTCCGGTTGGGGCATCCCATTCTGTGACTACACCAGCCTCTATTTACTATAACCCTTTGCACTTATTCTAAAAGTAATTTGGCCTGATAAAGACACTTTTGCTGTGCATAGTACTACTGCTGCCAGGTGCACTCCGGTTGGGGCATCCCATTCTGTGACTACACCAGCCTCTATTTACTATAACCCTTTGCACTTATTCTAAAAGTAATTTGGCCTGATAAAGACACTTTTGCTGTGCATAGTACTACTGCTGCCAGGTGCACTCCGGTTGGGGCATCCCATTCTGTGACTACACCAGCCTCTATTTACTATAACCCTTTGCACTTATTCTAAAAGTAATTTGGCCTGATAAAGACACTTTTGCTGTGCATAGTACTACTGCTCCCAGGTGCACTCCGGTTGGGGCATCCCATTCTGTGACTACACCAGCCTCTATTTACTATAACCCTTTGCACTTATTCTAAAAGTAATTTGGCCTGATAAAGACACTTTTGCTGTGCATAGTACTACTGCTGCCAGGTGCACTCCGGTTGGGGCATCCCATTCTGTGACTACACCAGCCTCTATTTACTATAACCCTTTGCACTTATTCTAAAAGTAATTTGGCCTGATAAAGACACTTTTGCTGTGCATAGTACTACTGCTCCCAGGTGCACTGCGGTTGGGGCATCCCATTCTGTGACTACACCAGCCTCTATTTACTATAACCCTTTGCACTTATTCTAAAAGTAATTTGGCCTGATAAAGACACTTTTGCTGTGCATAGTACTACTGCTGCCAGGTGCACTCCGGTTGGGGCATCCCATTCTGGAACTACACCAGCCTCTATTTACTATAACCCTTTGCACTTATTCTAAAAGTAATTTGGCCTGATAAAGACACTTTTGCTGTGCATAGTACTACTGCTTCCAGGTGCACTCCGGTTGGGGCATCCCATTCTGTGACTACACCAGCCTCTATTTACTATAACCCTTTGCACTTATTCTAAATGTAATTTGGCCTGATAAAGACACTTTTGCTGTGCATAGCACTACTGCTGCCAGGTGCACTCTGGTTGGGGCATCCCATTCTGTGACTACACCAGCCTCTATTTACTATAACCCTTTGCACTTATTCTAAAAGTAATTTGGCCTGATAAAGACACTTTTGCTGTGCATAGTACTACTGCTGCCAGGTGCACTCCGGTTGGGGCATCCCATTCTGTGACTACACCAGCCTCTATTTACTATAACCCTTTGCACTTATTCTAAAAGTAATTTGGCCTGATAAAGACACTTTTGCTGTGCATAGTACTACTGCTTCCAGGTGCACTCCGGTTGGGGCATCCCATTCTGTGACTACACCAGCCTCTATTTACTATAACCCTTTGCAGTTATTCTAAAAGTAATTTGGCCTGATAAAGACACTTTTGCTGTGCATAGTACTACTGCTCCCAGGTGCACTCCGGTTGGGGCATCCCATTCTGTGACTACACCAACCTCTATTTACTATAACCCTTTGCACTTATTCTAAAAGTAATTTGGCCTGATAAAGACACTTTTGCTGTGCATAGTACTACTGCTGCCAGGTGCACTCCGGTTGGGGCATCCCATTCTGTGACTACACCAGCCTCTATTTACTATAACCCTTTGCACTTATTCTAAAAGTAATTTGGCCTGATAAAGACACTTTTGCTGTGCATAGTACTACTGCTGCCAGGTGCACTCCGGTTGGGGCATCCCATTCTGTGACTACACCAGCCTCTATTTACTATAACCCTTTGCACTTATTCTAAAAGTAATTTGGCCTGATAAAGACACTTTTGCTGTGCATAGTACTACTGCTGCCAGTTGCACTCCGGTTGGGGCATCCCATTCTGTGACTACACCAGCCTCTATTTACTATAACCCTTTGCACTTATTCTAAAAGTAATTTGGCCTGATAAAGACACTTTTGCTGTGCATAGTACTACTGCTCCCAGGTGCACTCCGGTTGGGGCATCCCATTCTGTGACTACACCAGCCTCTATTTACTATAACCCTTTGCACTTATTCTAAAAGTAATTTGGCCTGATAAAGACACTTTTGCTGTGCATAGTACTACTGCTGCCAGGTGCACTCCGGTTGGGGCATCCCATTCTGTGACTACACCAGCCTCTATTTACTATAACCCTTTGCACTTATTCTAAAAGTAATTTGGCCTGATAAAAACACTTTTGCTGTGCATAGTACTACTGCTCCCAGGTGCACTGCGGTTGGGGCATCCCATTCTGTGACTACACCAGTCTCTATTTACTATAACCCTTTGCACTTATTCTAAAAGTAATTTGGCCTGATAAAGACACTTTTGCTGTGCATAGTACTACTGCTCCCAGGTGCACTGCGGTTGGGGCATCCCATTCTGTGACTACACCAGTCTCTATTTACTATAACCCTTTGCACTTATTCTAAAAGTAATTTGGCCTGATAAAGACACTTTTGCTGTGCATAGTACTACTGCTGCCAGGTGCACTCCGGTTGGGGCATCCCATTCTGTGACTACACCAGCCTCTATTTACTATAACCCTTTGCACTTATTCTAAAAGTAATTTGGCCTGATAAAGACACTTTTGGTGTGCATAGTACTACTGCTCCCAGGTGCACTCCAGTTGGGGCATCCCATTCTGTGACTACACCAGCCTCTATTTACTATAACCCTTTGCACTTATTCTAAAAGTAATTTGGCCTGATAAAGACACTTTTGCTCTGCATAGTACTACTGCTCCCAGGTGCACTCCGGTTGGGGCATCCCATTCTGTGACTACACCAGCCTCTATTTACTATAACCCTTTGCGAGCGTTCCAGCTCCTGCGCCAGACACTGTTGATGAATCCACGAACATCAGTGACGTACAGCCACAACTCGGTGATAATGATGATGACGATGAAGCCGATCGCACTTGGGAGCCGGGTGATGAAGGGGCTTCATCGTCATCATCAGGAGAAGAGGGGCGCAGGTTGTCCCGGAGTCAGCAGCTCAGGCAGCAAGGTGTTAGCAGCATGGTGAGCAGGCAGCATGGGGGCACAATTGTAAAGCCTGGAGCCAAACGGGGCCGGGGTAGAGCACCTGCTGCGCGGCAGGCTACCTTATCGGGAGGTAGTGGGGCAGGGGTTCCTGGAGTTGGCGACAATAGCAGCGAATCAGTGAGGCCTGTTGGTGGGAAAAGTAGCTACTTGGCAGTGTGGCAGTTTTTCCTGAAGCATCCGCAGGAGGGTAACATGGCCACATGCAAGATATGTAGAAGGTGAAGCGTGGCCAGGGTCCAAATGTTGGCACCACGGCCCTGCGTCAACATATGCAGCGTCACCATAAAGCGGCCTGGGAGAACCTAGGCTCCGGAGAGGTGGGCCAGACTGCTTCCTCACCGAGTGGCACACCGCTCCCAATTTCTGCCAGCCAAGGCTCCAGCACCTCAGCCGAAGGCAGCTGTGCGTCATACCCATCCTGTCGCTCCTGCTCCTCCTCCTCCTCCTCCTCCAAGTCATGCATCCCGCCAGCAATCCATCAGCGAAGCCATGTCCAAGAGACAGCAGTATGCGCCCACTCATCCTACGGCGCAGAAGCTGAATGTGCTCCGTCCAAGTTGCTGGTGCTGCAGTCACTCCCTTTTCAGGTGGTGGACTCTGCACCTTTCAGAGAACTGATGGCTTGTGCCGAGCCGAGGTGGAGAGTCCCAAGCCGTCATTTCTTTGCCAAGAAGGCAGTACCAGCGCTGCACACTTTTGTTGAACAGAAGGTGGGCCAGTCCTTGAGCCTGTCGGTGTGTAGCAAAGTGCATGGCAGCGCCGACGTCTGGAGCTGTAACTACGGTCAGGGACAGTACATGTCGTTTACGGCCCACTGGGTGAATGTGGTCCCTTTGCAGCAGCAACTTGGACAGGTCACGCCGCTTCGGCCTCCGCGTTCCCTGCCCGTTGGGCCTGTGACAATGTGCGACTCGGCCTCCTCATCCTCCGCCATCTCCTCACCCTCCACTGTAGGCTCAAGTCTCAGTGCCCCTCCAGTCTACCATGTGTGCAGGGCATGGAGGTGTCACGCGGTGCTTCACATGGTTTGTCTTGGCGAACGGAGTCACACAGGGGAGGAACTGCTTAAATTTATTCATCAGGAAATCCAAACATGGCTTACTCCAAGAAAACTTAAAATGGGAATCATGGTTACCGACAATGGGAAGAACATTTTGTCTGCGCTGCACCAAGGAAGCCTGACCCATGCCCCCTGCATGGCTCACGTCTTCAATCTGGTTGTCAAGCGGTTTCTGAAGTGTTCCCCCCATCTGCAAGACATCCTAACAACTTCAAGGAAACTTTGCATGCACTTCAGCCACTCATACACCGCCAAACACACCCTTCTTGAGCTACAGCGTCAGAACGGTATCCCCCAACATAGTCTGATTTGCGATGTTTCCACCCGTTGGAATTCCACCCTTCACATGTTGGACCGATTATATGAACAGAGAAAAGCCATCACGGATTTCCTGATGATCCAAGCAGATAGGGGGACTCCCCTGTGTAACTTCAATGTCAACCAGTGGCAGCTCATACGTGACACCTGCCGTTTGCTCAGGCCCTTTGAGGAAGACACTTTATTTGTCAGTCGGCAGGATTATGGGATGAACGACGTGATTCCACTGCTTCATGTACTACAGCACATGTTGGAAACCATGGCTGGTCAGGGCACTGGAGACATGGCGTTTACATCGTACGGCCACATGAACCCCGTTGGAGCTGAACTGGAGGAGGAGGAGGAAGAGGAGGCGGAGTTGCCCAGCGAAACACAGTTTAGGCTTGGCGAAATGGCTGGTTTATCTAGTCAGCGGACAGGAGAGGAGGAGCAGGAGCAGCCAGAGGAGCTAGAGGTTTTTGAGGAAGGCGAGACAGAGTACCCGGGCACACCGTGGCAGTATGCAGTGGAGATGGAGACAGGTAGTCCATCCGAGTCACTTGCGCAAATGGCAGGAAGCATGCTCACGTGCTTGCGTAGTGACCCCAGAATTGTTTCCATCTGTCGGCGGGATGACTTCTGGCTGTCCACCTTATTGGACCCTCGCTTCCGGCACAAAATGGGGGCATTTTTTTAAACCCACCGAGAGGGAGGACAAACTGAACTACTACAAAGACATTCTACGTAGGCAGTTGGCCGATGCCTATCTGCGCCATGGTCCATACTCTCGCAGGTCTGACTCGAGGGGACCTCTGCGCTCACCTTCCACTGTCATGGCTGCTGGGGGGGTTGGCAGGAGCAGCTCCATCAGCAGCAGCCTCAGTCTTCAGTCGCTAATGAGTAGCTTTCTACACCCGCATAGTGAGGCTACTCATGAGCAGCAGGAAGACCTGGAGCAGGACCTGAACCAGCAGGTCATGTCATACTTTGACATGACCATGCCAACACACCTTGAGGATCCGCTGGACTTCTGGGCCGCCAAACTTGATTTGTGGCCGCAACTAGCAGAGTTTGCCCTGGAAAAGCTGTCCTGCCCGGCAAGTAGCGTGCCATCTGAGCGGGTGTTTAGTGCGGCGGGGGCCATAGTTACGGCGAGGAGAACTCGTCTGTCAACTAAAAATGTGGAGAGACTCACCTTTGTCAAAATGAATCAGGGATGGATCAGCCAGGATTTCCACCCACCAATGGCTGATGCATGCGACTAGATTCAGCATGGTGCCACGTTTTACACTTTCCAAATGGTGCAAAACATATTTATGTCTTTAGGCCAATTTTTGGGCTCCTGCTGATGCCAACTCCAGGGTGTGATTCATCCAATTTTTGGGCTCCTGAAGCCAACCCCAGTGTCTCTTTAAAGTAATGTTTGGGCTCCTGCTGCTGCTGCCAACTCCAGGGTGTGATTCATCCAATTTTTGGGCTCCTGAAGCCAACCCCAGTGTCTCTTTCAAGCTATGTTTGGGCTCCTGCTGCTGCTGCTGCTTGAAACTCCAGGGTGTGTCAGTCAATTTTTGGGCTCCTGTTGCTGCCAACTCCAGTGTCTCTTTCATCCAATGTTTGGGCTCCTGCTGCTGCTTGCAACTCCAGGGTGTGATTCATCCAATTTTTGGGCTCCTGCTGCTGCCAACTCCAGTGTCTCTTTAAAGCAATGTTTGGGCTCCTGCCCCTCATAGTGATGCCACTTCAATTCTCTGCAATTGTGCCGCTCTGCGATTCTATTAGCGATGCCTCTGATCTGCATGTGATATTTATTTACAGTATTATTTAACTAACCCAGCATGCATCCTATGCGTGTTACAGCAAGGCAGAATGGTTTACAACCCTATTGAGGCTCTAGGAGGCTCAGAAATAGCCGTTTTTAATAGCGATTTGTCGCGAATAAATTCGGGTCGAAACGATTTTTGTCGGAAAATTCGGCGAATCAGTCGAATCGAATTTTTCAAAAGTTCGCTCATCTCTAATCCTGGGTGTACAAGTGACCCCCCGCCATCCAGCAAATTGATATTGAATTTTATCATTGGAACATTTTTCGCAATAGTGCTCCTTTAATTAGGATGCCCGTCTGGGCAGGGATGTAAGCTGGACTATGATGCACAAACATGTCCTACATAACACTGTTAATTGGTCCACAGGATCCCTATACCTAATTGCTATAAAAAGACATAGAATACATGATTATGATGAACGTATGGTATTCATACGGGATAGGTAGAGGTGGCATAAAAATGTATCTGTACTACATTCATTCAGATATGTAAGATGAGCAATATCACAAAATCTGTATAACCATTCTGGATAGTGAGAGGAGGAGCTACTACATTCCTACGGAAAAGATTGTGGGTTTTTGCCTGGCAGGAATAAAAACATTGCATGATGGAACATCTTCACACATCAGAAGAATTACAATAGCAATAAACTGTTATTCCATCACAGGCTGACTATGATGGCAGACTATAGGAGTTTAGCAGATCTCCCCTGTAAGATAGGAATGAAACATTCAAAACCTTTCACTCTGTATTATTTTTCCTTCCATTGTAAGAAAGAAACAGGCTTGCATGGAATTGTTTGATGGAGTGTGTAAAAGTAACCTCTTGTAGCGGGCACGTGCCTGGCCGTGGGCACGCGCTCTGGGGAGCGAGGGGGGTTCTTAGACCTAGGGTAGGGCATCCGAGGTTGGTGTGGCATTTGTGGGTGGAGGTGCACTTACTGGCTTCAGTCGTCGCTGGTCTCCATTGATTAAACTCTTAGGTGAACTCAACATGGTCTTTATTGATAGGCTTCCATCCATGGTAAAACAGCAGAGTTCAGTTACAGGCATAAAGGTTACAGCAAACAGTACAATCCATTGCTTTCCTCCATGGCTGTCTCTCAGCTCCTCCACTACATTGAAACGCTTCCCCTCATGAGCCTAGTCTTGGCAAAGAACATAAGAACACTCTGGAAGGGTTGGTCTCTCCCTTAGATAACCTCTGTATTGTTGCTACTACAACTGTGTTGCGAGTCTCAACCAATGGCAGGGCAGTTAATGTTGCCAATGCCACCTGGCTAAGTCTCTATTTACCAAACTAAAGGGGAATGCCAGACCAATAAAGTATTGGTTAGGTCCATTCCTTAGGCAACACTGCCATCATGTTTCATGATGCAATGATCCTGCATCTAACAGGTTTCCAACTAAAACTATTTAAGGTTTCTATCACTATCAGGGTCCTATTCCACTGACAGGGATCTAATGGTTCCTACTTGTAGTGTTGCCCATGGTTTCCACCTGTCACATTCTCCCCTGCTTTCAATTACAGTGTCCATGCTTTACAGGGTACTCACCTTGGTCTCAACGGTGTGAGTTAGTCCAACTACTACTAGTATAGGAGGTGAGTATCAGTCAAGCACCTTGTGTTTGTTACTCTTGTCACTTGAAGGCTTTACCTTGCACTGAACCCTTGAGACAGATGAGTCTCTTGCTCCTGTAGCTTGTAGCATCAAGGCTAACTACCTTCAAGATGTGTAAGGGATTTTGAGGTGGCCACCCTTGTACGGGGATGTGTCCTAGGTACAAGGATGGATGTAATGGTGCAACGTTACGTTACATTACATACTAGTTTACCTTAAGAGTTCCACAACTTCCATTGGAGAGCTAGGCAGTATGAGCCAAGTGCCTGTAGCATCAGAATGCACAATAGGCCTTACCCTGCGCAACATACCTGAGAAGGTTTCTTCTTACCTACTCCCACAGGTTATTGCTTAATTCCCAAGTTCTTATTTTATTGGTTAACTAGAAACATGACCATCAGCACACAGCGGGGCAGCATTGTTTAATGACTGTTTAACGACTATGACGTATATTTTCTCGCGCAGCACTCTTGTCTCTCAGGCGTGGACCCGCAGATCACTCAAGTCCTCTGGGCCATGAGTAGTACCACCCTTCAGACTCTCAACAGTCTTACACTACATCAGCTGGCTCTCCCCCTCCTCGCAACCCTGTAGAGTTAGTGAGGACCCAAACTGAGAACACAGTGACTCGGTCTCACGCCCCTCCACATTTTCGCCTTTATTCCAGTAATGACAGGGTTCTGCTAATAGCAGCAATGACTGTATTACAAATTAAGGGGGCCAGGCATCTGACTTACTTCTCCTTCAGTCTGGCATCTGGCATACTCTCCTTCTGCCCAGGCATCTAATGTACTCTCCTTCCGTTGGGCAACTGACTTACTTCTCCTTCAGTCAAGCAAAACATCTTCGAACCTGTGATGAGAAGATCAGCTCTTAGGTAAGTAACTTCACTTCCCACCACATTCCAGGGTTCCAACTTTAAATGTAAACTCCAACCTTTTAAACACTTCTGAAGCACCTTCGGCTTTACCTTGGCTCATCTCTGAACCAACCTTTACACAGCACCCTTACTCAAGCGCTTTCACATGTAAACATTAACTCTTCCTCAAGGACCACTTGCTACTTCTAGGAGGGAAAGGGTTAGTACTGGCTGGGCTCCTTTAAGAGTTTCTCCCTTAACCAGACTGAGGCCCAAATTCCTAGATAGCGTCAGCATGTAGTTGATCAGGCTACGTGCTGAGGGCGATACCTTAAATTACACACAATGACATAGGACATTTCTATCATCATTATTAACTACTACAAATAAACAGTTAAAGAGGTTGCGGTAAAACTCTTATTTTTCTGCCAGCAGAAGTTAAACTATTGCAACCTTTTAGCATTCAGGTTCTTGCAGCAATCTGTAACCAAAGTGAGGTATGGCAGCCACCCTCCCCTGCTTTTTACGAGGGTGCTGGTGCCTTCAAACCTTAAAACATAATTTTGCTATCTATGTAAAAATAAAACTCTACTTAATCTCTACATTATTCTTGGTTTCTACCAGGTACTACCTTTAAATAAATCATCTGTTTCAAACATTAAGCAGCAGCATTCCTAAACAACTCAACAGGTTAACCTCCAGTACTAGACCCAAACTTCAGCCTCCTGTTCAAGGGGCATAATAAGCTGGGTCAGGCGAGGAAATTAATTTATCATTCCTCCAACGGCTGACATTGTGGAGCCTCGTTCCACCACTCGGGCTGATCACGGCCACCCGATTGTAGTAGATATTGCGGCCCAGGTGCATCTGGTGATCAATATCCTGGAACTTATCCCAGTCCTCCTGGCCTAAGTCATTGAGGGACACCCCCTTGAGCAAGTACATTTTAATGCAGATCTTCTCTTCTACCCAAGAGTCCCGCATGTCCTCTACATATAGCATTCCCCCCTTGTCCAGGTAAGGGCACTCCATCCCCAACTTCAAGGCGCACTGCACATGGACCCAACGTTGTGCTTCTGACAAGCTGGACAGGGTCCCCCATCCCCGGCAACACATACGAGTCCTCGGCTCACACCGTAAAGTGCTTGTATTGGGGCTTCGGGCGTATTGGGAGAGGGCAGGCTAAGGTCTCCGCCTTCCACAGGCTTGCGGTGGACAAGCGGCAGCTTCCCAGGACAGGGCTAGGGCAAAGGTCTCCCCCTGGGCCAGGGTCAGCGGCAACAGTACCTGTGGGTTGCACCACAGTGGTGGCGGCGGCAGCAGGCCTCCTCCTCGCTGCTTTGTCCCATTCCTTCTGTCCGGCAGCAGCACACAGGGCAAACATGGACAGCAGGTGGACACACATCCCAGTATCGAAGATAAGGGTTTCACGGTCAGGGGAATCCTCGCTGCTGGAGTCCCGGCGGCCTTCGATGGATATAGGGCTGGTCGACTCCATCTGCTTCCACAAGAAGCCCTCACTGGTCGGGATTGCAGCAAGGCTTTCCTGTTCACTGCTCGCGCTCTTGTCTTCACTTCGCATCTCCTCTCCGAGCGGCCTTGTGGCGGGCTTTTTATAGCCCTGCCCCTTCGCCTCCGCGCGGGAAAATTCTCAGCACGTGAGTTGCAAAGGGTGCGAAATGCTGAGAGAAAAGTGGCGGGAAAACGCTGACTGCACACTTAACCCATTCAGCACTGGGTCTGAGCTGAAATGTCATTTTGTGCACATTTCCAAGGGCCATAACTTCGGCATACACACTCAAACCTGGCAGTCCAACAGGGCAGGGGTCCTGGACACTTCTCCCGATTTTTCTTAAAGCGACAGCGTCCAAAAATGAAATTAAAGCTGGATCAATTTAAACAGTCTCTGGGGTCTTCTGGCACCTTGGGACACCACCCACACACAGTGAAAACAGTCCATTTCCTTCAGAACGGCAAAACAGCAAAAGTTGTTGGATTTGCTCCAAACTTGGCACAGTGGTCCCTTGGGGTCTCAACACCTCCGTGACACCCGTTTTAACCCGTTAGGTCCCCGTACGGGCCACCAAATGTAGCAGGCACATGCCTAGCTGTGGGCACGTGCCCTGGAGAGCGAGGGGGGTTCTTGGACCTAGGGTAGGGCATCCCATGTCGGTATGGCATGTGTGGGTGGAGGTGCACTTACTGACTTCAGTTGTCGCTGGTCTCTATTGATGACACTCTTAGGTGAACTCAACATGGTCTTTATTGATAGGCTTCCATCCATGGAAAACAGCAGATTTCAGTTACAGGCATAATCCAAAGGTTACAGCAAACAGTACAATCCATTGGTTTCCTCCATGGCTGTCTCTCAGCTCCTCCACTACATTGAAACGCTTCCCCTCATGAGCCTAGTCTTGGCATAAGAACACTCTGGAAGGGTTGGTCTCTCCCTTATATAACCTCTGTAATGTTGCTACTACAACTGTGTTGCGAGGGCAGGGCAGTTAATGTTGCCAATGCCACCTGGCCAAGTCTCTATTTACCAAACTAAAGGGGAATGCCAGACCAATAAATTATTGGTTAGGTCACTCCTTAGGCAACACTGCCATCATGTGGTTTCATGATGCAATGATCCTAAGAAATGCATCCAACAGGTTTACAACTAAAACTAATTAAGGTTTCTATCACTATCAGGGTCCTATTCCACTGACAGGGCTCTAATGGTTCCCACTTGTAGTGTTGCCCATGGTTTCCACCCGTCACACCCTTGCTTTTTAGCACATTCGTATTGAATATAACTCAATTCAAGCCTGGATTTTTAGCATATTCGTATTGAATATAACTCAATTCAAGCCTGGCTTTTTCATATTCTCATAAATGGCTTCTTTCACATTTCTTTTGAATTAGTCTGCTTCAGTATCCAAAATTTTAACTTGATTGTCATCAAATAAATGCCCCGTGTCTTTCAGATGTAGGAACACAGTTGAGCTCTGGCCGGAGAAGTTGGCCCTTCAGTGCTTCACCATCTATCGGTGTAGCTGCTGTTTGGTTTTTTGAGCTGCTGAGCTGAGTTCTGGCCAGAGAAGATTGCCCTTCAGTGCTGCACCATCTACCGGTGTAGCTGCTGTTTGGTTTATGAGCTTCTGAGCTGAGTTCTGGCCAGAGAAGATCACCCTTCAGTGATGCACCATCTACTGGTGTAGCTGTTGTTTGATTTATGAGCTTCTGAGCTGAGTTCTGGCTGGAGAAGATGGCCCTTCACTGCTGAACCATCTACTGATGTAGCTGCTGTTTGGTTTATGAGCTTCTGAGTTGAGTTCCTGCTAGAGAAGATGGCCCTTCACAGCTGCACCATCTACCGGTGTAGCTGCTGTTTGGTTTATGAGCTTCTGAGCTGAGTTCTTTCCGGAGAAGATGGCCCTTCACAGCTGCACCATCTACCGTTGTAGCTGCTGTTTGGTTTATGAGTTTAAAACCCAGGGCAAAGCTAGATTTGACACAGATCTTGCTGATTAAGTTTGGTTTGCATCATACTGGATATTGGCAAGATCTGGGTTCAAAGCATCTGGCATTTCACCAGCCGACAACTGGAATGTCAGGCCATACCCTGTGAACTGGTATAGGGGTCTCCTTGCAGTTCACCAAGAGTTAAATAAAAAGACACAACACAAATAAAATTAATGATCTAAATGTAACAGTACTCACCCTTTCACATTCTCTTTCTTCTGTCTGTCTTTGGTCTGGGGGGCTGGGGTCTTCTGATGCCAGTAGGGCAGCTACTATAGCCATCCCGCCTACATCAGAAATGACACCTAGTGAGGAATGGAAGGTGCAGCTGGCATAAGTATAGTTAAAGATTACCAGCACCCAGTCCAAACACTGAAACAGAATAAGTACTGTATGTCTAACATAGCTATATCTATTTGTTAACCCACAGGTGTCAAACTCTGGCCCACAGGCCATATCTGGCCACAGAGCCATCAGATTTGGCTTGCATGCAAAAAGACATCAGCTTGTTTCCTATGTGGCTGGTATGCAGCTGCCGGTTCTGCTGCAATCTGTCTTCCTAGGAAGCACACAGGAATGTTGTCTTCTGGCTGCTGTTCCGGGGACTGAAATATCTTCCGGACTACTGTGTGATTCTGACAGGCACAGTTCCTATGCAGCGTGCATGCTCGTTAGGAAGTGAGACAGGCAGTGGCAGTGTTCATTCCGCATGGCCCTGCTCTTCTCCTCAGCCCAAGTAAGTGACCAAAAAAGTGAATTACAAGTAATGTCAAGTAAAAGTGGTCCTACCTAACACCACTTAAAGTGGTGTCAGTCCTGGAGTTTAAAAGACTACAGGCCTGGAGGACTCCCTGCCCCTGGGCATCCCGATTTCAGATGCCCTGCTAAAGCGGACCAAGACCCAGGTTAGTGAAAAACCTAGGTTTTGATTTGGTTTAAAACTCATGCTGGTCAGCTTAAACTGCTGGGGAAGGGGGGTATCCCTGTTTTGGATAACCCCACCTGAACTCACACCCTAAGTATTTCAATGCAGCTGGCCACTGGTCTGCTAGCCCACATGACCACAGCACTCCATGCTAATAGGCTGGAGTTCCCCTTTAGAGTGATCCCACTATCAAGGCTGGCTCCTGACTTAAAGTTTTCAGTTTTGGCCCAATTTGCATATGAGTTTGATAGCTCTGTCTAACCTATGCAAAAGCTAGAAAGAGATAGAAAGATAGAACATACAGTGCCTCCTGAGGAAAAATATTGAACTGCACCAGATACTACAGTGAGTAAAAACAAGTGCCATGACACTAGTTTGCTTTGGGGGGTCTATGGCCATTCATGCTACCTACCTCTCCCATCACCACTGCTGGCAATTGCAAGAATGGAGTAGGCATGATAAGGGGAGGGATATGGCCCTGCAGGAGGACTGAGCATGATCAATTTGTTTTACAACACCAGAGACAGAAAGATAAAGCTGCAAGGAACAACATGTTAGTATGGATTTTTTTTTATTGTTTTGTTGCCTGGACAGTTTCTATAAGATTTATCTGCTTAATGAATTGAGTGTAATTGAGTGTAATAAAAAGAAACCCCTGAATGGATAGTATAGTTGCAGTGCTTTCACTGTTCCATCCTTATAATGTCTCCTGAGCCTTTGTGTGGAAATCCCAGCAAATCCATGACAATATAACATCCTGCTTCCCACATTATTTCTCAGTATATGACTAACCAGGTTCCTGCAGTCACTGATGCGCAGGCTACATGCCTGCCATTGGATGTACTTGGCTGCTTGCTTGATGGGGGCGGACATGTTGGGATTGCAGAATGAGATTTGAGATTCTGGAGCTGTCCGGCTGTAAAATTCAATTGCAGTAACAGTTGTTTTAGTTTCAAGTCCCCTCAGCTGAGACAGATCGAGTCAACGATGTATAACAGAAGCTAATCTACATGCATGTAAATCAACGGCCAGAGATGCTTGCCCTTGAAATATAAAACAGGCATATACTGTATGAGATATAGCTCTGTGTGCTTTATCCTGTTGTAATGTAACAGTTAAGAATCTCATTTAAATCCAAAATTCCTTTATGCATATATATTGTCTAATATTTTTCATCACAGGGTGCCACCTTCCAAAAGATTATAGTCAGAAGGTCTAAAGGCAACAGTAACTAAGCCATGAAACTAATGGTCATATAAGCTTACACAGGACCGTTACATGCTGAAGCATATAGAGTGTAAAAACAATTACTGCCAAGTTGCAGATGGAAAGCGCAGTTTGTTGTGAAGTCCTTGAGGATCCTTATTAAGCGCAAGTCGAACTCTAGAAACAGCCGGGGAAATCAGAAATTGTAGCTATGCTATAGGAGACCTATGTGGCTGCTGCTATTTCAGAGGTGACAAGTGAAAATTGTTTAATGGAAAAAGGTAAAAAATATATCATAGCTGAACAACTCATTTCAGTGTACAGTCAAAATGTAAAAACCTTATAACAACCAAGTAGCAAAGCACCTTAGGAAGAGACATTTGTTAGGCTTAAAGCAGACCAAAACAGTAGCAATCTGGCTCCCGACTCTAGGTCCAGGTTACAGCTTGCCCTGCAGTGTGACCCCCCTCCCCCCAGATTCACCTTATACTCGCCTCAATCCGCAGTTTCCATAACACATGCACATGCCTCCAGTGGAATCCATGGTCTGGGTGCTCACTGCGACAAAAAGACAAATGGCTATCAGCTGGCTTTCCATGAGGGCATCCCAAATCAGGATGCCCCAATAAAATGGGCAAAACTCAGGTGAGTGAACAACCTTGTCCACTTTAAAAATGTGCTCTTTAACTTGTACCTTTGGACACAGGTATTTTGACACAAGCATTCCAGTTTGTATACTCCCTGTATTAGCCCTGTACTCACCTCAATCCCACCATACAGCCATCACTTCCAGCCTACATACAAAACTCAGAGGAAAAGCCACTGCCAGAGTCAGGGGTGAATCAAGTCTCTCTGCTGCCTGAGGCGCCCCCCATAAAAAGGCACCCCCAACTTAAAGAGGATCTCCGATGAGAAATGACCAGACTCCCTCTTCAAATCCGAACAAAACCTCAGGGCATTCAGAATTGGGATGCCCCACTGTGTGAAGCCCCAGAACTCCCATACAAACTCACCTTTCCCGGTCCTATGGCACATGTGTGGGCTTTGTCCAATAAGAGCGGTTTGCTGTGCATATGTAATACTCAGCATATGGCTCTGTTTACATGCAGAGATTTGGCAAACGCAAGCAAAGCGGCTGGATACCAAGCAGCACGCTTCACAGATTGACATAACGGGGCACCCCGATCTGGAATTGCCCTAGTTTGGGGTGCCCCGCTGTATGAAAACCCCAGGATCACTCAGGAAAAGTATCTTTATTTGGTTCCCACGTTTGGCGCTCAGCCAATCAGTGCGCTTGGTTTCGCTCAGCTTCATGCAACTTTGCTAGCCAAACAGCGGTTGTGCAGATAGCAGAACTGAATGGAGCCGAAAGAGACGAACATGCTGCTGGCAGCATTCACTCACCTCTAGCTGTGGGCTTGCCCACGTCAGCCATTTAGAAATACTTGCCAAGATTACAAGACCAGTTAAGGATATAGCGGGGATGCAGCAACAATGCTGAGAAGCGGCAAGGGCTCCAGGAACAGGTGAGTTGATCTGGTTATCTGGGGGGCTACACAAAGCTGGGTATGCCAACTAGGGATATCCCAGGAATTGGCACTCGGATGGCCCTGGAGAAGTTCCTCGTTAACGACAAGCAGGAGCTGCTTAACCAACCTTTGGTGTCTGTACAGAAACCAATCATGTCAGGGAACAAATGTGTAAAGATTTTACATGCTCATGATAAAGGGCAGCAGAAGAAACAACACATACAGTAACTTGGTGCAGTAGAAGCCTCCAGTGTTCACCAAGCCTGAGAGGAGGAAAGGCTGTTCCTGCTCTGCAGCCCCGGGATATTCCTCATTCAGGTCACTTTGGCTCCATATTAGTGAATAATGGACTGCGGTGTGAGCTTCTGAGGAGCATTGAGACGGCATACACTGGCGCCACATTCAGCACTCTCTGCTTGTAAAAAAGCTGGGCGCAATCATGCACCCCCCTTCACCACTCATTCGTGGATCAGCAAAGAGGACCACCCCCCCCAACTTCCGCAGTTGGCCAGCTTCATTAGAGGTGAAAGCCAGCTGACTGGGATGGGATGGGGGCCCCTGATCCACCAAAGAACTAGACCAGGGGCCCTCAAACTTTTTCTATCAAGTACTACTTTCCATTTTCCCATTATATCGAGTACCACCTGGGTGGTGCATGTAAGTTGTCAGCCACCTAAAAACATAGGTAGATGTAATAGAACAATAAATGCACATAAATAGCTTTCATCACCTTTTGGAGCAGTTTTGTATAGCGCAAAGTGGAGTGATGTATAGATGTCGACGATCAGGGGTAAAAGTCAGTCTGCACCTGATGTTGCGTACCACCTGATAGGATCTTGTGTACCACCAGCGATACTTGTACCACTGGTTGGAAAATCCTGAACTAGACAGCTTCGGTAACTGAGGGAGGGGTGCGTGCCAGTCCACTGAGCCACCAATGATAGGCAGTACTGGCACTGTCTGTATTTTGAAGAAAAAAAGCAATGGTTCCAATAACCTAGCAAAAAGTAAAAAAAAAAATGGTCCCACATTTTCTACCCTCCTTGCCCTGCCTCTTCAGGAGACTGCCTCACATGGCCTAATGCCTGCTGCAGTGTGGAGAATACAAATAGTTCCAGACAGTACAGATGTGCCCAGCTTAAACTTTAGTTTGGCTGTAACCTAATCCCTTAAATGAAAAGTCCACTTCTGTAGACTTTTTCCCAAGACTCTAGGGTTTGCAGTACAAAGGGTGCATAAATGATCCGCTTACCTCACCATCACTTCTGTGCCTCCGATTGGCCTCCCACAGCCGCAGTAGGTGAAGCTGGGAGCTGCACTTATGGGTTCTGGCTGGCAGGTGGGTGTGTCCTTTGTACCACCGGCTCCCTTTAAAAACAATGGAGGCCGCCATACTCCAAGAACTTCAGTGTACAGAGGTGACCATTATTTTGAGTGGGAATTAGCCCTACACAGGCCACGCCCACCCACCAGTTGGAACCCAGAAGCAGCTCCCCTCTCAACAAACCGCTGCTGCCGGAGACTGATTGATGCCCCCAACTCAGGATGCCCTGGAGGCACGGAACAAAGCCCAGGAAAGTCAAATTCACAGGTTTTGTTCCTCTTTAAGCATGCCCTCAAAAACCACCTTTTCAGATAAGTCTATAATTCGGCCTAAGTAATTGACTTCACAATCCTAATATCTTCAGCGCACTTGTCACCATGCTTAGTGCATGCTATTTGCAACCTCCACCTCCTTATTCTGTAGAAATATAAGCCCACAAGAGAGGACTCTCATTCCTAGTGTATTCCAGTATCAATATGTATTTGTGCATTTCGGCCACACCACTCCAGTGACAAAGCAAGTGCACAGCACCAAAAGCTGCTCATGGAAAAGGGAATGACAAGATGGCCGCTGCCATGCAAACAAACAATTAGAAAATACCTTCTGAGAGGTTTACAGAGGTTGAAACAATTGCAGAAAAGTACCTCTAAGCTATCTCTGCAGTTCTGCAGTTACCTTATACAGCCAAAATACATTTGATTTTAGGTCACTTTATTAAAAGATTAGTAATGCTATAAACCACACTGGCTGCTGGCAGAGATTCAAGGGAATGCTGAACTGTGTGTATGCTGATCCACATTCAGCCTGCTGCCTAATACCAGGCAGAAATACACTGAACGTACACCTGCATTTCAAGGAAATGGATCTCATTTCATCTTCATTGTGTTGATTCAAATTCTGGATGGCTTCACAGCTCATGTATAATCTGAATCAATAAATTGAAGAATAGTTGTGATTTATTCCCTTGAAAATAAAATAAGCTACATGAAAGATTTTTCAGCTCATTTTAAAGGGATTGTCTGGGCGTATATAAAAACAGCTAATATTCCCATTTTATCCCCTCCAGCAGCTTTCTTTTATCTCAGCTCTGAAAAAATGTACTTGTTTCTGAGATTGTGTATCAAAGCCTGCATGCACCTAGGATTCATTGAAGGCGCAGCTACAGTAGTGGTGTAAAACTATAGTGAATTGCTCCCTTCACTGTAACAGAGAGGGCAGCCAATGCTTTAGAATGCTCCCTTTGTTGGTGGATGTGCATCGGGAGCTGACGAGCCCCAAGTGGGCAAAAATTAAACGCTAAGGTGCTAAAGAGGATCAGGCCTCGAATTAGCTTTTAAAGAAAGGGGGTAACTAGCCAATGGGAAATGCTCCCTGGAGGTGGAACTTTATTTGTGTTGATAAGTTAGAGACAGAGGAAGGGGGTAGTGTCAAGACCCCATGTGTGATAGTGGGATCCTGCTGAGATACAGATCAAGGTAACCACTTCTAAGATGGTTGCAGCAATAGGAAGATAACGGGGATAGCAATAACAATGTGTTAGAATGAAATAAAATATAGCTGGCAGTGACTTGTTCATTTTCTAGGGAACAGTTGAAAGCCAGCAATTCAATAGCTAGGCTGAGGCCAGAACCAAATTGTTGAGACATGTGAGTGTGCCTGGTTTGTGTTCCGCCAGCAGCATCTCTGGCATCCCCCTGCCAGGCCTACAGTATTTGAATGACCGGCACAGCCTATGAGGAGCTATTTACTTGTATTGCAATATTCTGTAGCTAATGTGGTATTGATACGTTATTCATTACTAATTACGTTGCATGGTCTCTGATATGCCCTTAGAGATGAGGCCTGTACTTTATCTTCTTTTGCTTTAACATTTTTAGGACATTAGACCAATGCCCACCTTGTAACATACCTTATATCTTTTATACATTTCAATTACAAGTGTCTTTGGAAATTTGGCCCAAATACTTAACATCTAGTCTCGCTCACCAGCCAACACCATTTTTGAATACTATCTTTCCTAGAATTCCTTGGATACCACAGAGGCGTCCTAGGATAGTAGTCTACATTGCCATTATCTTCTGTACCAGCTAGCCAAGGAAATACTACAGTGGCATAGCAAAATGTGACTGCCCCATCATGGCTCCTAAAGTCATCTATTACTGTCATTTTGGCTCCATTACATACAAATAGATCTGCTTTTTCTGTAAATGCTGCCATGGAAGCAAAAATCTGATACACAAGTATGTACAGTATTTAAGTGATTTTTTATTGGCCACCTTATACCTTTTCTTCACAGAAAGGTTGCATATCAAAGTGTGAACATCAAAAGGGGCATTTTAGCTCCATTAGATACAAATGTTGCTTCTTTTCTTCTAAGGTGGAGGAGCCATGATGTTGGGATCCCCCTGACCTTATGGGTCTCGGTGCAGTTTCTACCCCTGCACTCCCTATAGTTACGCCCCTGCTCAGAAAAGGTTTGTCTGTGAAGCATTTGCATCAGCGGTGGGGGTGTCTGCCAGAAAAGAAAGAAGAATATATATAAAAACAAATGTGTATATAGTTTTTCAGCCTGCAGATATGCTTTAAAGTGGACCAAAATCTATGAGTCTCCAGGGCAGGCATACTCGCTCCCCCCCAGGGCATCCAGATTCGGGGTGCCCTGTTGTGTAAAACCCCCCAGGTAGCCCAGTAAACTCACCTTCTCACCGATCCAACGGTGCATGCATGAGCGGTACTGTTCTCTGATATACCTGGGGAGGCCGATTCATTAATAGCGCCAGGTAGCGACAGTAGCGGCATTTTCAGAGCGCCCGCTAGTAGTCGCTGTGCTTGCCCGTTGTTTTGTAGTTGATAGCGACTCAGTCGGTTTGCCGTAATGTTGAATATTGGGTGAGGAGTCGCTATTTGACAGGTTCCGCGCTGTATGGGAGCTGTATGGGAGCGCATGACAGCGAATGGCCATAGCGAACGGCTCCCAGCATATTCAAATCACGCTCAAAAAATTCTCGCGCAGTGAAATGCTTGTTTAAACCCCAGAGCGCTGGCGGCGATGGGTTAAAAGTAGTTTTTTAACCCCCAAACAACCATATTTAAAAAAAAAAAAAAAAAGTTTTTCAAAACATTTTGTAATATGAATACATTAATATCAGACCTGTAATATCAATTCTGCACAAATTTTTTTTTTTTACCTTAAAAAAAATATCTAACATTGCAGAAGTGGTCACAGAATTTTTGACATTTAAAAAAAAAAAAACCCATTAATAGCAATTAATTAAGAATATTTAAAGATTGCTCCATTGAAATGCATTGGAGAGCGCCAGGTAGCGAGAGGTCATACCTGTCGCTGTTCAAGGTCGGACGCTGGCGCTGTGGGGTGAGGCTGGAATAATGATGAATGATTCGCTATCTGGCGCTCTGTCAGTCGCTAAGCAAGATCGGCTTGATAAATGTGTGATTGCGGAGGGGAGCCGGCGTTCTCGTGGCGGTGACCGTCATTACCGTTCGCTCACCATTCGCTACCTGGCGCTATCCCTGGAGAAGTTCCTCGTTAACGACAAGCAGCAGCTGCTTAACCAATCTTTGGTGTCTGTACAGAAACCAATCATGTCAGGGAACAAATGTGTAAAGATTTTACCTGACAGCTCATGATAAAGGGCAGCAGAAGAAACAACACATACAGTAACTTGGTGCAGTAGAAGCCTCCAGTGTTCACCAAGCCTGAGAGGAGGAAAGGCTGTTCCTGCTCTGCAGCACCAGGATATTCCTCATTCAGGTCACTTTAGCTCCATATTAGTGAATAATGGACTGCGGTGTGAGCTTCTGAGGAGCATTGAGACGGCATACACTGGCGCCACATTCAGCACTCTCTGCTTGTAAAAAAGCTGGGCGCAATCGTGCACCCCCCTTCACCACTCATTCGTGGATCAGCAAAGAGGACCACACACCCCCAACTTCCGCAGTTGGCCAGCTTCGTTAGAGGTGACAGCCAACTGTCTGGGATGGGGTGGGGGCCCCTGATCCACCAAAGAACTAGACCAGGGGCCCTCAAACTTTTTCTATCAAGTACTACTTTCCATTTTCCCATTATATCGAGCACCACCTGGGTGGTGCATGTAAGTTGTCAGCCGCCTAAAAACATAGGTAGATGTAATAGAACAATAAATGCACATAAATAGCTTTCATCACCTTTTGGAGCAGTTTTGTATAGCGCAAAGTGGAGTGATGTATAGATGTCGACGATCAGGGGTAAAAGTCAGTCTGCACCTGATGTTGCGTACCACCTGATAGGATCTTGTGTACCACCAGCGGTACTTGTACCACTGGTTGGAAAATCCTGAACTAGACAGCTTCGGTAACTGAGGGAGGGGTGCGTGCCAGTCCACTGAGCCACCAATGATAGGCAGTACTGGCACTGCCTGTATTTTGAAGAAAAAAAGCAATGGTTCCAATAACCTAGCAAAAAGTAAAAAAAAAAAAAAATGGTCCCACATTTTCTACCCTCCTTGCCCTGCCTCTTCAGTAGACTGCCTCACATGGCCTAATGCCTGCTGCAGTGTGGAGAATACAAATAGTTCCAGACAGTACAGATGTGCCCACCTTAAACTTTAGTTTGGCTGTAACCTAATCCCTTAAATGAAAAGTCCAGAAGACTTTTCCCAAGACTCTATGGTTTGCAGTACAAAGGGTGCATAAATGATCCGTTTACCTCACCATCACTTCTGCGCCTCCGATTGGCCTCCCACAGCCTCAGTAGGTGAAGCTGGGAGCTGCACTTATGGGTTCTGGCTGGCAGGTGGGTGTGTCCTGTGTACCGCCGGCTCCCATTAAAAACAATGGGGGCCGCCATACTCCAAGAACTTCAGTGTACAGAGGTGACCATTATTTTGAGTGGGAATTAGCCCTACACAGGCCAAGCCCACCCACCAGTTGGAACCCAGAAGCAGCTCCCCCTCTCAACAAACCGCTGCTGCCGGAGACTGATTGATGCCCCCAACTCAGGATGCCCTGGAGGCACGGAACAAAGCCCAGGAAAGTCAAATTCACAGGTTTTGTTCCTCTTTAAGCATGCCCTCAAAAACCACCTTTTCAGATAAGTCTATAATTCGGCCTAAGTAATTGACTTCACAATCCTAATATCTTCAGCGCACTTGTCACCATGCTTAGTGCATGCTATTTGCAACCTCCACCTCCTTATTCTGTAGAAATATAAGCCCACAAGAGGACTCTCATTCCTAGTGTATTCCAGTATCAATATGTATTTGTGCATTTCGGCCACACCACTCCAGTGACAGAGCAAGTGCACAGCACCAAAAGCTGCTCATGGAAAAGGGAATGACAAGATGGCCGCTGCCATGCAAACAAACAATTAGAAAATACCTTCTGAGAGGTTTACAGAGGTTGAAACAATTGCAGAAAAGTACCTCTAAGCTATCTCTGCAGTTCTGCAGTTACCTTCATGTGTTTATACAGCCAAAATACATTTGATTTTAGGTCACTTTATTAAAAGATTAGTAATGCTATAAACCACACTGGCTGCTGGCAGAGATTCAAGGGAATGCTGAACTGTGTGTATACTGATCCACATTCAGCCTGCTGCCTAATACCAGCCAGAAATACATTGAACGTACACCTGCATTTCAAGGGAATGGATCTCATTTCATCTTCATTGTGTTGATTCAAATTATGGATGGCTTCACAGCTCATGTATAATCTGAATCAATAAATTGAAGAATAGTTGTGATTTATTCCCTTGAAAATAAAATAAGCTACATGAAAGATTTTTCAGCTCATTTTAAAGGGATTGTCTGGGCTTATAAAAAACAGCTAATATTCCCATTTTATCCCCTCCAGCAGCTTTCTTTTATCTCAGCTCTGAAAAAATGTACTTGTTTCTGAGATTGTGTATCGAAGCCTGCATGCACCTAGGATTCATTGAAGGCGCAGCTACAGTAGTGGTGTAAAACTATAGTGAATTGCTCCCTTCACTGTAACAGAGAGGGCAGCCAATGCTTTAGAATGCTCCCTTTGCTGGTGGATGTGCATCGGGACCTGACGAGCCCCAAGTGGGCAAAAATTAAACGCTAAGGTGCTAAAGAGGATCAGGCCTCGAATTAGCTTTTAAAGAAAGGGGGTAACTAGCCAATGGGAAATGCTCCCTGGAGGTGGAACTTTATTTGTGTTGATAAGTTAGAGACAGAGGAAGGGGGTAGTGTCAAGACCCCATGTGTGATAGTGGGATCCTGCTGAGATATAGATCAGGGTAACCACTTCTAAGATGGTTGCAGCAATAGGAAGATAACGGGGATAGCAATAACAATGTGTTAGAACTAAATAAAATATAGCTGGCAGTGACTTGTTCATTTTCTAGGGAACAGTTGAAAGCCAGCAATTCAATAGCTAGGCTGAGGCCAGAACCAAATTGTTGAGACATGTCAGTGTGCCTGGTTTGTGTTCCGCCAGCAGCATCTCTGGCATCCCCCTGCCAGGCCTACAGTATTTGAATGACCGGCACAGCCTATGAGGAGCTATTTACTTGTATTGCAATATTCTGTAGCTAATGTGGTATTGATACGTTATTCATTACTAATTACGTTGCATGGTCTCTGGTATGCCTTAGAGGTGAGGCCTGTACTTTATATTCTTTTGCTTTAACATTTTTAGGACATTAGACCAATGCCCACCTTGTAACATACCTTATATCTTTTATACATTTCAATTACAAGTGTCTTTGGAAATTTGGCCCAAATACTTAACATCTAGTCTCGCTCACCAGCCAACACCATTTTTGAATACTATCTTTCCTAGAATTCCTTGGATACCACAGAGGCGTCCTAGGATAGTAGTCTACATTGCCATTATCTTCTGTACCAGCTAGCCAAGGGAATACTACAGTGGCATAACAAAATGTGACTGCCCCATCATGGCTCCTAAAGTCATCTATTACTGTCATTTTGGCTCCATTACATACAAATAGATCTGCTTTTTCTGTAAATGCTGCCATGGAAGCAAAAATCTGATACACAAGTATGTACAGTATTTAAGTGATTTTTTATTGGCCACCTTATACCTTTTCTTCACAGAAAGGTTGCATATCAAAGTGTGAACATCAAAAGGGGCATTTTAGCTCCATTAGATACAAATGTTGCTTCTTTTCTTCTAAGGTGGAGGAGCCATGATGTTGGGATCCCCCTGACCTTATGGGTCTCGGTGCAGTTTCTACCCCTGCACTCCCTATAGTTACGCCCCTGCTCAGAAAAGGTTTGTCTGTGAAGCATTTGCATCAGTGGTGGGGGTGTCTGCCAGAAAAGAAAGAAGAATATATATAAAAACAAATGTGTATATAGTTTTTCAGCCTGTAGATATGCTTTAAAGTGGACCAAAATCTATGAGTCTCCAGGGCAGGCATACTCGCTCCCCCCCAGGGCATCCAGATTCGGGATGCCCTGTTGTGTAAAACCCCCCAGGTAGCCCAGTAAACTCACCTTCTCACCGATCCAACGGTGCATGCATGAGCGGTACTGTTCTCTGATATACCTGGGGAGGCCGATTCATTAATAGCGTCAGGTAGCGACAGTAGCTGCATTTTCAGAGCGCCCGCTAGTAGTCGCTGTGCTTGGCCGTTGTTCTGTAGTTGATAGAGACTCAGTCGGTTTGCCGTAATGTTGAATATTGGGTGAGGAGTCGCTATTTGACAGGTTCCGCACTGTATGGGAGCGCATGACAGCGAATGGCCATAGCGAACGGCTCCCAGCATATTCATTAACAAATCACGCTCAAAAAATTCTCGCGCAGTGAAATGC
Organism: Gastrophryne carolinensis; assembly: GCA_027917425.1. Lineage (NCBI taxonomy): Eukaryota > Metazoa > Chordata > Amphibia > Anura > Microhylidae > Gastrophryne > Gastrophryne carolinensis. The sequence continues at coordinate 338,467,165 of CM051235.1, forward strand.
TTGTTTAAACCCCAGAGCGCTGGCGGCGATGGGTTAAAAGTAGTTTTTTAACCCCCAAACAACCATATTTTAAAAAACAAAAAAACAAGTTTTTCAAAACATTTTGTAATATGAATACATTAATATCAGACCTGTAATATCAATTCTGCACAAATTTTTTTTTTTTACCTTAAAAAAAATATCTAACATTGCAGAAGTGGTCACAGAATTTTTGGCATTTAAAAAAAAAAACATTAATAGCAATTAATTCATAATATTTAAAGATTGCTCAATTGAAATGCATTGGAGAGCGCCAGGTAGCGAGAGGTCATACCTGTCGCTGTTCAAGGTCGGACGCTGGCGCTGTGGGGTGAGGCTGGAATAATGATGAATGATTCGCTGTCTGGCGCTCTGTCAGTCGCTAAGCAGGATCGGCTTGATGAATGTGTGATTGCGGAGGGGAGCCGGCGTTCTCGTGGTGGTGACCGTCATTACCGTTCGCTCACCATTCGCTACCTGGCGCTATCCCTTGTTAAATAAGGGCCTTAGTGTGAATGGCTGGTGCGGGCACGCTCCCTGTTAGAGGGACTTAATCTCACAATCTGGTAAGTTGCCCCCGGACAATGTGTGTGATCAGCTGGGGGGGGGCAAAATATGAGTAGGCATTTTTTTTTTTTTACTTACCTGACCAATCCCTTTAATGTTGATTCAATTCAATGTGATCTTTATTGCTACAACCTCTAAAAGGAGAAAAAGAGAATGGTTCATATTGGCTAGATACCAATAAAATGGTAAACATATTTATATGCACAAAATCCCTAATATACAATTACACAATATACAAAGCACTCCCAAATACTCCGCTCCTCCCCCCACTAAAATCAACAACATTAATGAACACAATAATGGAAAAACACTGCGCTTAGGTCTTAGGCAAGGACCTAACAATAAACAACAACAGAAAGGCACAGAGCAGAATAATAGTTTTTCTAGTCCATTCAATTGATAAAATGAGCTTCCAGATGGAGTCCCACTGTGCATGCACCAAATTTTTTCTGTGCCCACCACCACTTGAAGGTACTCTTACCAACTCCAGGGTATTTAGACTGCCGACAGAATACTTGATGATTACGAGCAACTAAAATTTTAAAGAGCTTGAGCTGCTTCTTAGTTACTTGCCAATGTCCATGCACAAGCCATATAGAAAGCAAAAATAAAGAAACGCATCTAGTGCAACTCTGTAGGTACAGCGGAATCACTCTTTAATACTTCATAAAATGCACTTACAAAACACTCCTTGTTAAAACACACATCCAATAACAACGAAGGTGTCCCCAATCCCTCACACTGTGGCGGCTAGTGGTAAAGAAATCGGGTCCTTCTGGTCTCCAAAATTATTCCCCTCACCTTCCACCTAAAGCGTTTCACTGGGTCACCAGCTTTTTCAAAGGTGCGGGGCCGGGGGAAATTCCAGAATATATACTGCAAGGAGGCACTTACCCTCCAGGATCTAACCAGGGTGTCCAATAGCCAGCCGAGGATGCAACAGCCTATCAGAGGCCGTAAAGTAAATCATCGGTGTCCTAACTGGTGTATGTGTCGGCATCTATGATTGCTCCCCAAGCTGCGGGGTCAGACAGACATGCTAGCAGACTTCTCTGCCAATCAGGAAAGGTTTAATGAAAAAAACTCCCTAGCTCTTTGCAAGCGTCGCCGCCCAGGATAGGTCCTCGGGCTCAGCATTAAATTCTGCCTCCTTCTAAGGTAGTGTGCACCTTCAGCCAGGGATTTTTGTATCAGCTGTTTCAGCCGACACCCAACAGAAAAGGCAATCGGCTGCCACCCAATCCAGTTCAATATGATCTGAAGGGCTGCTCCCTCCCGAGGGAATGTGGGGTAGGCCAGCAGCAACTGCTGACAGTCAGGCCAAATCTGGCTCAGACTGGACCATAGGGGGTACCGGAGCGTCTCCCGGCGGTGATAGGCCAAAACGTTTGAAAAGGGGCATAACACTCGCAGCATACAGTGAGAGGCAATGGGGACAGCCCCATACATCACGTGGTCAAAAATAGAAATACAAATAAATAAATAAAAACAATAATCAAATCTTTGAATACAGTACAAAGGCAGGTGAATCAACCAAACTTATAAATGAGGACATACATAGGTAAAAAAACCTAAAATGCATTAAAATGGGCAAGAAGGGATGAGGGAGAAGGGGGAAAAGTGCAATAAATTGCAGGAATTCCACTGTCAATTAGGAGGTATCTAGAAAACAATTCAGATCAAAGTCAATATTAAGGCCCGAAGGGGCAAAATTGTCTAGCTCGTAGATCCACTTGCTCTCTTTCTGTGAAACCTCCCTGACCAGATGTGAACCCCTCCAATTCCTTTCAACCCGGTCTATCCCAATAAAGGTCATGACTCTGGGGTCGCTGGCATGCCTTTCTTTAATATGTGCTGAGAGACTATGTAACGCAAAGCCTCGCTTTATATTGTAAATATGCTCTCTTATGCGCATCTTGAGCTCTCTAGTGGTCCTACCTACGTAATAAACTTTACAAGGGCACCAAATTAGGTAGATGACATTAGTAGAAGTGAAATTGGAGATTTTGTAATCCTTACCATTGTCCTGAACAGAAAAGGACTTGATTGGTTTGGTCACTATATGGCAGGTCTTCCAACCTATCCATGACCCACAACGGTAGAAACCTTTCATAGAGCCAAAACCTGAGGGTGGCCTGACCGGGGGATCTACAAAACTCCTGGTCAGAAGATGTTTAAGATTTGGAGCCTTCCTGTAAATAACTTGGGGATTATCTGGCAAGAGAGGGCCCAATGTACAATCGGTCTTTAAAATGTGCCAATGTTTTGACATCACTCTCTTCACATCTTTGTACTAAGAACTAAATGACGTGATAAACGAAATATCTGCCTCAGATTTTTTTGGTAAGCAATCGTTCGATTTTTGTAGTAGAGAAGGCCGACTTCTTCCCCGCACTAACTCCCTTTGGAAATAGGTATCAGCCCTATCATACTTTGTTTAAAAACCGTTGGGCCAGTTCCAAAGATTGTAGATCAAAGTCCTCTAATTTTGTACAATTACGTCTCAATCTTGTGAACTGGCCTTTCGGGATGGCTTTTAGCCACTGTGGGTGATGACAGCTGTTAAAAGGCACATAGCCATTCCTGTCAGTCGGTTTAAAATAAGTCAGAGTGTTGACTCCAGAACCTTCTCTCCTAATAGTCAGATCAAGAAAGTGAACAGATGAATTACTGCTTTCCAAGGTAAATTCTAAATTAAAGTCATTGTCATTAACCGCCATAAAGAATGCGTCAAGGTCTGCTTGGGACCCATGGTTAGATCCTGGAGGGTAAGTGCCTCCTTGCAGTATATATTCTGGAATTTCCGGAGACCAGAAGGACCCGATTTCTTTATCACTAGCCGCCGCAGTGTGAGGGATTGGGGACACCCTTGTTTTTATTGGATGCGTGTTTTAACAAGGAGTGTTTTGTAAGTGCATTTTATGAAGTATTAAAGAGTGATTCCGCTGTACCTACGGAGTTGCACTAGATGTGTATCTTTGTTTTTGCTTTCTATATGGCTTGTGCATGGACATTGGCAAGTAACTAAGAAGCAGCTCAAGCTCATTAAAATTTGGGGTGCTCGTAATCATCAAGTATTCTGTCGGCAGTTTAAATACCCTGGAGTTGGTACAAGTACCTTCAAGTGGTGGTGGGCACAGAAAAAAATTGGTGCATGCACAGTGGGACTCCATCTGGAAGCTCATTTTACCAATTGAATGGACTAGAAAAACTATTGTGCTCTGTGCCTTTCTGTTGTTGAACATTAATGAACACAAGACTTATTTGTCCCACCACACTCTCACTAAAAAGCCGGCTAAGAGCCTAAGGCTAAGGCCCAATAGTGATGGGCGAACCAAACCGCAAAGTTCCCAAACCCAAACACAGACTTCAGCCAGAAGTCCACGTTCAAGTTTGCCATCCAGCTTGAACACGGAATAGCTGGTTGATGGGCTGCTGAGCAGCTGACAGGAAGGGGGTCGCGGGTCTCAGGTAAGTTTTTAGAGCAGCCACCCCCCAAGTTTGGGCCCCCATTGATTTCAATAGGGGCCAAGTTCAGGTCCCCAAACCCAAACTCTTAAACTTGCCAGACCCGAACTTTGGGGGATTCGCTCATCCCTATCCCCCAATATAGTTACATCCAGCTGGGGTACAGATAGTCCTTTGTGACAACTCCCCGTAGAGCTGCTACAATTAATATCTAAATTATTCCAGATTTTTTAGAAATGAAGCCCTCTTTAATACAGGATTGTCAACTCTGTGCTACCCTGTTTCCCCGAAAATAAGACACTGTCTTAGATTAATTTTTCCCCGGAAATATGGCACAGCGTGCGTCTCCTCCACCTCCCTGGAGCTCCCCCCTTACGTGCCCCGTCATTACGCCCCCTAGTGGTTACAATACAATTTTCGGGGGATGACTTATATAACGATATCCTCCGAAAGCAGGCATCAGGCCTTATTTTCGGAGGATGTCTTATTTTCGGGGAAACAGGGTAGTTGGTGCAAAGCGTCTGTAGTAATGATGCTTTGCATATGACAAGATAACGTAGGCTTATTTTCTAGCCCTCCTGCCCATCTCCCCCCTCCAGAATTATCCATTCTGGGGTTGTATGTAGTTGTATAGTGATATATTGGGGTATATCCCGAGAAAATACATTAGCTTTAGGTTTCTGAAAGTGACTATTTGGAACTACTGTAAAATAAATAATCTTCCTTTACTATGGTAAAATGTAAAAGCAGAATTTAAATACTGTTGTCCCAATGTAACTGTACTCCCTGTTCTTAAAATCATACTTCAGTCAAAACACAAAAAAACACTATACTCACCTTTTATTCCTCACGGGCTTTTGCGGCTAGTTGGGTGGTGAGACACTTGGATCGGCCAAACTCGGCGCAGCCAGACGCCGCTCCCTCCTCTGCCGCATTGACAACGCTGTGCTGTTGCAAACTATACTCCATTGTCACAGAAACTATGGCACACCCCCTCCATTCACTGGAATGGATTTTAAAGAAGTTAAAAATCTAGTCATTACTTTACTAAATAAATCATATTAAGGAAGACTTTATTTTCAGATAAATGGAGTCTCAGCAGATCCTTTTATTAATGTAAGGGAATATGTAATAATGCAACGCTGTGCTGTTGCAAACTATACTCCATTGTCACAGAAACTATGGCATACCCCCTCCATTCACTGGAATGGATTTTAAAGAAGTTAAAAATCTAGTCATTACTTTACTAAATAAATCATATTATGGAAGACTTTATTTTCAGATAAATGGAGTCTCAGCAGATCTTTTTATTAATGTAAGGGAATATGTAATAATTCTTCTTAAATAACAGAGTTTTAATGCAGCATAAGGGCGTTATATGAGGTTAGGAGTCTTTTATGGAACATGTAATCCTATTATTTCATGTAGGTATTTACTTTGTTATACTGACAGACATTTTTGTGATATTATATTGGGGGATTTGTCAAGCAAAAAAAGATGGTTTTGTTTTTGGGAAACTGTTAAGTAACTGCTAGTCACTTACACATTACACAGGATTACACAGGTCTAAATCTCATTGTTATGGATTAAAAAGTCAAGCATACCTAAATCCTGCGCTTTTATGTATAACTTAGTGGGTCTCTGTTTACATTAAATCTGTAAAGATCTTATAGCAGATGCCATCCCACTCCTTCCAGTATAAAAGCCCGCTTTTGGCACTGGAGAGCTGCTGGCCGGTAATCGTTAGAGGGAAAGTGCTGATCCTCTGCCTTCTGCACCTGGCTTCTGCAGCGTGGGATGGTGATTGGTGTTGGATCAGAGGTAAGTAAAGAAAAAAGATGGTTTTAATAAATTACATTTCACTGCTGTGTGTGTGTTTTTACATTTAACCCTTTGCGAACTGGTAAGGGGTCCATGAGACCAATCAGTTCACAAGGTTTGAGGGGCTTTTTCTAGGAGCTTTAACTCTTAAAATTCAAAAAAAGCTATTTTTTAAAAATGTAACCATTGATAGTGCGGATATCAGTTGTATTTCATTTGATGATGTCATAAAGCGCTCTTTTCAGTTTGGGGGTTTCCTGAGTATGTAGAACCACATGGGGCTTTCACACGCAAATAGTTTTCTTGAAAATGTTCCCTTTTTTGTTAAAAAAGACACATTTATAATTTGTTTTACTTTTTGTACCTAAAAATATTCATAAAATACAGCAGAAATTACAAACGCGACATTTCATGTTAAAGCCCAAACTGGAAATTTTTGCAAAAATCACAGTTAAACATAGCGCACAATGGTGAAAATGGCTGTGCAATATATAGTTTGTAGGGAGATTTCAGATGTAAAGGGTTGTTTTTCTTGAAAAACTCAAAGTACGCAAAGTAGCTGTATTGTGTGCTGGACAGCAATAAATCTTCAGCACCCCAGGTCTCAGTAGAGCTCTGTGTAGCAGCGCTAGGAGAGAGCTCTGCTCAGCCAGTGCTGAGGATTTATTGCCATCCTGCACACTTCTCTACTCCTGCTTTTGCCGGGAGTTCAAGAAAACAGGAAGCATCGCTCTCTAGGTGGTAGAAGCCCTCACTGACAGCTCCAGACATCTTTTTAGTGTGTGTGGGTGGGGGGTGTGAACACAGCCCCAACACCCTGAATCACAAATGAAAACATAATGTACACATTACACACTGAAAAGGAAAGTAGTCATCCAGTTCCCCTTTAAGCCCTAATTCTGTGAGTCATGAATTACATGTGCAAAGTTACAGCATTTGAGGCCTATTAGACAAACATACTGGGCCAAAACAGAGGCACTAGAAGGAGTCAGTAATAGTCGAGATCTCGGCCTACTGGAATTTCATGGGTTTTCCTGATAGCCAGTTTGCATTCGGAAATCAAACCAAGAGTTTGTAACAGAGTATCAGTCTTCCATCTTACAATGCTACGGTTGTGCAGTTTTTCTGGTGGGAGGGAATGGAATCAAAGGAGCATATGATTGATAGCTGGAGTAATGGTTAATTTAAGAAGGTGACGAAATACAGTGTAATATGTGGTTTTCTAGTGATGTCAGGGGGTCATATCACTTGCAGGGCTTTTGCGAGGCAAGCCTTACAGTTATTATTGTAACATGTCTAGCTATGTGGAAAGACAGAGATTTGGTTGCACATATCTGCAGATACATGTGGAAGCCACACCGCCCCGTGTTTCCACAGAGCTAGACATGTTTGGTGCTTAATATTTAGATAATGAGAGTGTTAAACTGGGCGGTAAATTGGTTCCCAGGCCCTGAATAATAATGATGATAATTTTGTATAAATAATAGTGATGGAGCTACTCCCACCCCCTTTGCTCAGTTTGAATTGCCATGAACACACACAGGGAGGGATTCAGCCACCATGGATCTCTCACTGTGGAGTGTTCTAAAAGGAGGCTGGCAGCTTCCCAGGTGAGTAGCTCTGGCTGCATTGCATGTCCCAACTTTGGGGACTCAAAAATAAGAGTAGGGACCACACTAAACACAGAGTGCCTTGTCGGGGCAGTGTGGCTTCCACATGTATCTGCAGATATGTGCAACCAAATCTCTTTCTTTCCACATAGCTAGACATGTTTGGTGCTTAATACTTAGATGATGAGAGGGTTAAACTGGGCGGTAAATTGGTTTCCAGGCCCTGAATAATAATGATGATAATTTTGTATAAATAATAGTGATGGAGCTACTCAGTTCTATATTGTGTAACACCTGCAATTGGTTCATTATGGCATCCATAGAGTTATAGTAGAATAATACACAATACAATGGATGTTCTAGCTGTTTTCTGATCTTCCTCTAAATCTACAACTTTTCTCTGAGCTCAACTTCTGTAAATTACGAATTGTTCACATGCAGTTGCCTGACAAATAAACCAGGTTTTTACCAGTTTTATATATTCAAACTTTTGTTTTGCATACTTCAGTGGTACAACGCCTGCAAACTGCACCTGCAATGCACATTCACATGCACTGCCATTGTATTATATGAAAGCTCTGTTGCAATGGCGTTTTGGCCTGACAAATGTGTACTAGTTCAAAGTGCGGTCATGGGGACAGCATTATGAATATTGAAATATATTCAAGGACACATCCTGGCTTTTCCTGTGCACCTTCAGCACATTGATTGGTGCACTACAGTGCAAAGATGTGAATAGGCCCTTGAAGCAGTTATACCCAAATTTATCTACAATACCCGTCAGCTGGACAAATGGGTAGATCTAGAGCCGATCTATGTGCAGCGCACGTGTTAGAGAGGAGAGCAAAGTGGGAAATTACCCAAGGCCTCCCATTGCCATGGGGGCCCCAATCAGCAAAATAACCTACAGTAGTGTGCTCTTGTGAGCCAAGTGCAGAAAGCCAGGCAGAAAAGGAAGCACTGGATCATAATCTTCCTTTCTGGGTTCGCTTTAATGCAGAAGGGGTTAAAATTGCCTCTGCTTAGCCATATCAGATGATTAGCAAGCCAGAGTCAAGAAGTCTCTGATAGGTAACCAAGAACACCACTTTGATGTACGTTGTTAAAGTAAAGGTAAAGGTAAACACATTGTTCCTTTTTAACACTCTGTTGCAAACAAATAAAAAAGAAAAAAAGTTCAGCACTTTGAGGGCATCATTATGGCAGACATTAATGATTAATGCCCTCAAAAGTTGAATTGGATCTAATTATTAAAAAGAAAGGGTAACAGAAACTGGACACAATGAAGGGTAATTCCACTTTTGATGGCATTTCTAAAGGTTTCCATTATTATATGCCAAATGATGTCCACAAAGTGCTGAATTTTTCTTTTCTATTTGTTTGCAACTCTGTGTGTATAAAAGAAAACTGTTTTTTTCTAGCAACAATGTGGTTACCTTAGCAATGTACATTAACTGTTTTTGGCATACCTGGCAGAGATTTCCTGACTCTGGCTTGCCAGTCAGCAGATTGGCAGAGGCAGAGAGGACCCTCCACATTCCTGAGCTCATAGGTTTAACCCCATCTGCTCTAATTCAGCTTCTTCAGATGGGGGTCACAATATTGTGTTCCATGCCAGGAGGGTACAGTACAGCCCGGGTACCTCTGGGGGAGAACTGGATCCACCCAGAAGGGTAAAGGTGCTGCCATTTCAGCATGGTGGAAGCTGTGGCTCTAATGACATTTTCTGAAGTATTGTATAATTTTGGAAGAATCTCTATCCATTTATCCCAAACTCTAATAGTGTCTATTTTGCTGTTAGCTCTTCTTTCATTTAGTTCAGATTTTCAAAGAGCAATAATTGAGAAATCTCACTTTTCGAGAGACATTGTAGCTCTAAATATATTGCTTTGGGATTTCATAAGCTTTTAGTTGATTTACTGTAAGACGTATACACTACTGCTAAAAGTAGCAACCCAATAAATGCATTTAGAGCTGATGATTCTGAATCGTTCCATTTCTCCCCATACACTTGTCATCCCTCTATGTTCACCAAATGAAGCAGTAGAGCGCATGTATAAACTTGCACGGACCTGCAGGAACTGGAGAAATCGATAAACACTAGTAGATGCAATAAATAATCCACAATGATATTATAAATCATTTATGTGACTGAAAATATGGCATATTGACCCTAACACTACTACATATGTACTAATCATTATTTTATACTTAACCCTTTAAATGCCATGAATTTCCCATAACTGCCTCTCCGGCATTTAGGTGTCAGCAATGTGAAATTCACGTAGCTGACATTTTACCCAATACATGCCCTCCCCTCCTTTTTGACAGTTCAGCCAGCCGCCACAGGAAGGGGCAGTTATAGGAGTAGCGGGATGACGTCATATATAAACGCCAGTATAAAAGCTAACCAGCAGAGCAGTAAGAAGCTGGTGATCGGTGGAGGGCTGGTGCAGAGACAGGGGACTCTGATCCCCTGTCTTCACACCCAGCTTCCTCTGATCAGCACCGGCTGTTAATGTCAGAGGTGATCAACACTTGCCATTAACCCCTGGCTCCATTACCTACCTCCCCAAATCTTGGGGGAGGCCAGCCGCCTGTGAGGGCTATATGGGCTTCTAGCCTTCAGGGCCAGGGGGCCACCCAGGCCAGGTCTGCACCCTGGTCTACAAGCCCAGATAGCAGGTGGCCCAGGCTGGTTTTTCTGGATAGGGGTTGACCCCACACCATTTCATTTATATTTTTTAATGGTCTAACCCTTAAAAAAGCTTGCCCCTGCTCCCCATGCACTGAATTCCATTGAATTCCTTAAGGGTTTGTGTCCAGAAAACTGAGCCTATGACAACAAGCCTGGTACATCTAGAAAGCTGGGGTTGTGTCCTTCCAGAGAATATATAGTTTGTCGGCGGCATTTCAAATGTAAAGGACTGTTTTTCTTGAAAAGCAGCTAGGTGCACATAGCAGTTGTATTTCATTTGAAAATCTCCTAAAGTACTTTCATGGTCAATTTGACAAACAAAATGGTGTCTCATGGAGCTGAAGTGCTGCTGGGTTACCTACTGCTGTACATTTTGGGTTATATCAGTTGAATCCGGGCAGCTGCACAGCTGGGTTGCTGGGAAAGAAAGTTCCAAAATGGCCACTACTAGGATAAACTTGGTAAGGCGGTGTTTCAGCCTTGAGTGGATGTAGGAGCCAATGTAAGTGCTGACAATGATTCAGTTATATGCATGCTGATGGGGATTTTATTTTTCCAACTGTGCAAGGCTCTTGGTACAGTTTAAAGCAGAACAAAGCCTGATTTTCACTACCCCAGATTTTATCCCCGCCCAAGGGGCATCCTGATTTGGGATGCCCCACTAAGTGAAAACCCCAAGATCGGCCGTAAAACAGTCCCCTGTCCAACAGCCAATACACGGGCTCGCCTCCATTCAGCGATGTATGCCATGCATATTAATGATCGCCATATGCCAGAGCCCAGCAGGAAGGGCAACATCCCTAGTTTCCATTCAAACGGGGACGTACTTCCACTCCCATTCTATCTCAATGGCTGGGTGCAGGAGAGTGCCTCAACCCAGAGATGTTGGGGATGCAGCCACCAATGTTTACATCACCGTGGGAGCCAGGGTCCTTCTCTGAGCAGACTGTTGGCTATATTGCTTAGAGAATAGTTTTTTTTCTCTTAGATATTTGTTATTATTTTGAATTGAAATTCCTATGCCTGAATATGTTATTTTCGCCTGAGTGCCTTAACCTTTCTTACCAGTGCTGGCACTGCTGAGAAATAATTAAGAAATTACATTTTAAATTGAAGCTGTCTTAACATTTTGTAACAACTGCTTAAAGCGGATCATTTAATGAAAAGCCCAAACTCTTAAAGAAACGATTTCCCATCCCACATCTAAAATTAATTTATTTAAGTTTTTAATCATTTACTTTTTATTCTCTTTCACCGCTGGCCTGCTACTCAGTTCAGCACTCTAGGATATGGGCGCCGTCATCTTTACTCAGTAGCATCACATACTGAGGAGAGGAGTCAAAAGTGCAGGGGGTGGGGTTATAGCTGTGCTTTGCACAGACAGAGCAGAGCTGGGGTCAGGAACAGGACAGCGATCCCAGAATGCAGAGCAGCACAGTCAGAAGACACTTCCTGTTTGCAGGCAGCCTGAAACTCCATGGTCTGCCATCTTGGATATTTAAAGGCTCAGAAAATGCAGTAGATGCAAGTTGGATGATTTTAATGTGGGCAGTCTGTATGTACAGGGTGGGGGAAACATATAAGATAGGCTTTTATTCAGGGTGAAGGTCCGGTTTAACACAACCTGTTTAGTAAAAATGCTTAATTTTTTTACTTAGGCCTTAAAGTAGGCCCAATGCCCAAACTGTTTTGCTTACTATTGTCCCTAGTGTATAAGGCTAGAGAAAGTAATACCCACCTCTTTTGGGTACCCCCAATGGCAGTGAAATCTGGCATACAGTTACGTACATCACAAAGGTCCACAGAGCACACAGACAGAAGAAAGCAGGAATGTCACAACGCTGCATTTAGTTGCTGCATTTCACTGACAACTCAGGAACCCAGGCAAAAGTGAGTATTTCAGCCAAACTCTGGTTTTCTCTGGCGAAAATGTACTACAGGTCATCCCAAATCAGGATGTCCCCTAGGTCTAGGGATTATAGTGATGTAGACCTAAAACCCCTATTCTCCCAGTGTTAACAAGGTAGGAGTAGGAGGAAGCTGCTGTGGGGAGGGGGGCAAAAGGTGAGTATATGTGGGTTGTTGCGTTAGCCCAAACAGGATGAGGGATCACTGGATTGAGATGCATCCCAGCAGAGGATCCCAAATCAGGATTCCCTGAGGGCAAGCTGTCACCAGGTTCTAGAGCCTTTCAAACTTTAGAGCCGAGTCACCTGGGTTTCCTCTATTTTGTTTTTCACCTGCACCATCCCTTTTGTTGTAAAGCAGGGATTTGATTGGTGTTGCTTATTTACAGAAGCTGAGGCTTTTGCTTGGTGCTGATTATTATTATATATTATTATTATTATTATTAAAAAGACTGTAAAATATAGTTTATGTGTAAAACCTCCAAATTACACAGGACTGCCAAATGACCAAGTACTTGATTAATGAATGATCATTAAATCAGTACGGTAGGCAGTCAAAAAAAAAGTGACAGCTATTTATTCTGCTATTTATTATGCTAAGATGGCTTCAAACTGCCACTTTGCACATCCCTTGTTATTTTTGTCCATAAAGGGGCTCCATTAAATGAAGCAAAAACTAAGAAACAAAATCTTTGTTTCCAGGGTGATGGTGAGCAAAGTGACCTAATGAGTTTTTGCATGTGGTCTTTTGGATTACACCAACAATTTTTGGTGTTTGCATGCCATTTTTTAGATAGATGCTTCTATCTTTCTTTATTTTACGATACCATGCATTCGTATGACTATACGCAAAGTAAAACATTTGGGTTTATATCATGGAAACCCATAGCCACAAAAAATGTGAGCTGTCTACATGTGGCGCTCTACCTAATCGCTACCTATTGGGGGTCATACTAATTATTTGGGACGTGTAACTCTTGGTCCACATAGGGTGTAAGCCTGCATCTCGGCGAGTTTTTTAATTTTAACATACAAAAAAGTACAAAAAAAAAGTTTCCCAATGAACGCTTACTGCAGATGACTTGCCAGGCCCCTCTTGTCCTGTGAACTGGTATAGGGGTCTCATGTACTGCTTACCAGTTTACAAAGGGTTAAATGTAAAAAAAATGTTTTTATACTTACCTCAGATCCATCCCCCGTTACTGGGTCCAATGCTGATAACTCTGGCTTCTGCTCTCCAGCTGAGTGACAGAGCATCAGTAAAGCCAGCCCGATAATCAGATTCGGGAGCTTGCAGACCAGGCCCCCGGCCCTGGAGGCTGCAAGCCCACATAGCCCTTGCAGGCCGCAGGCTCTTCAGTTCTTACCCCTCCCCCCCTCCCCGGGCTTTGGGGAGGCAGGTGATGGGGCTGGAAGTCAATGGCAAGTCACCTACTTGTCACAGGTGAAGTGCCAGCAAGCCTTGTGAACTGATATAGGGGGCCAGTGGACCCTTACCATTTCACCAGAGAATAAATGTAAAACACACACACACACACACACAAACACACACACACACACACACACACACACACACACACACACACACACACTGCAAAGCAAAATGTCATTTATTAAAATGTTTTTCATTACTCAATGACCACTACAATGACTAGTTTTGTTTCTTTTTTGAATTCTGTTGCATTACTTGTTTATTAATGCATTCTTTCAGGGATTATGATCTGCCTGGACTTTATGCAATGTCACAAAATTGGGTATTGAAATCCAAGGATTTCAGATGGGGAGTGTGTTGCCTTGCCAGCCCTGTCATGGACTAATGATTCAATGTTTATAATTGCATTGAATTTAATCTGAATTTCTTTCTTTTCTTCTCACATATAAGTGTTTATTCGTGCCTTGCTGCCACCCGCTGTGCATAGTTAAGATTGCAGGTTAACTGAGTTGATACGGGCTAACTTGTAAAATACATCAGCCAATCAGCTCCTATTTGATGCATGTTGTTTTTTGTATGTATGAGACCTCCCTCTTTTCTTCAATTCTCCATTTTGTGGCCAGACATCGTGGAGAAAGGAACATTGTCCCAGAGCTACCAAGGGAAAATCTCTTTTGATGCGCACAAGTACACCTGTTATCTGAAAATATTTGTAAGAAATGACTGTGCACATCTGTCTTCAGTGTGCTATACAGGGGCAGAAGATAATAATTACTGGCGCGAGTCCTATCTGCCCACATGATTTGATACCGAGGTCACATTCTTCAGGCTTTATGGGGTTAAGCATGTTATGTGTGGATTCTGCACACTGCATGTTAAGGGGGATTCTGCCTCACACACTGTTATTGGGGATTCTGTCTCACCGCATGTGATGGGGGGATTCTGCCGCACAAACCGTGATGGGGGTTCTGCCACTCACCCTGTGATGGGGGGATTCTGCCTCGCAGCATGCTATGGGTAATTCTGCCTCACACCATGCTATGGGGGATTCTGGCTCACAGCCTGTTATGGGGGGGATTCTGGTTCACAGCCTGTTATAGGAGGATTCTGCCTCACAGCCTGTTATCGGGGGGATTCTGCCTCACAGCCTGTTATAGGAGGATTCTGCCTCGCAGCATGCTATGGGTAATTCTGCCTCACACCATGCTATGAGGGATTCTGGCTCACAGCCTGTTATATGAGGATTCTGCCTCACAGCCTGTTATAGGGGGATTCTGCCTCACACCATACTATGGGGGATTCTGGCTCACAGCCTGTTATTGGGGGGATTCTGGTTCACAGCCTGTTATAGGAGGATTCTGCCTCACAGCCTGTTATAGGAGGATTCTGCCTCACAGCCTGTTATGGGGGGATTCTGCCTCACACCATGCTATGGGAGATTCTGGCTCACAGCCTGTTATGGGGGGGATTCTGCCTCACAGCCTGTTATAGGAGGATTCTGCCTCACAGCCTGTTATAGGAGGATTCTGCCTCACACCATGCTATGGGGGATTCTGGCTCACAGCCTGTTATGGGGGGGGATTCTGCCTCACAGCATGTTATAGGAGGATTCTGGCTCACAGCCTGTTATGGGGGGATTCTGCCTCACACCATGCTATGGGGGATTCTGGCTCACAGCCTGTTATGGGGGGGATTCTGCCTCGCAGACTGTTATAGGAGGATTCTGCCTCACAGCCTGTTATAGGAGGATTCTGCCTCACAGCATGTTATAGGAGGATTCTGCCTCACAGCCTGTTATAGGAGGATTCTGCCTCACAGCCTGTTATAGGAGGATTCTGCCTCACAGCCTGTTATAGAAGTATTCTGCCTCACAGCATGTTATAGGAGGATTCTGCCTCACAGCCTGTTATAGGAGGATTCTGCCTCACACCATGCTATGGGGGATTCTGCCTCACAGCCTGTTATAGGAGGATTCTGCCTCACAGCCTGTTATAGGAGGATTCTGCCTCACACCATGCTATGGGGGATTCTGGCTCACAGCCTGTTATGGGGGGGATTCTGCCTCACAGCATGTTATAGGAGGATTCTGCCTCACAGCCTGTTATGGGGGGATTCTGCCTCACACCATGCTATGGGGGATTCTGGCTCACAGCCTGTTATGGGGGGGATTCTGCCTCACAGCCTGTTATAGGAGGATTCTGCCTCACAGCATGTTATAGGAGGATTCTGCCTCACAGCCTGTTATAGGAGGAATCTGCCTCACAGCATGTTATAGGAGGATTCTGCCTCACAGCCTGTTATAGGAGGATTCTGCCTCACAGCCTTTTATAGGAGGATTCTGCCTCACAGCCTGTTATAGGAGGATTCTGCCTCACAGCCTGTTATAGGAGGATTCTGCCTCACAGCCTGTTATAGGAGGATTCTGCCTCACAGCATGTTATAGGAGGATTCTGCGTCACACCATGCTATGGGGGATTCTGCCTCACAGCCTATTATGGGGGGGGGGATTCTGCCTCACAGCCTGTTATAGGAGGATTCTGCCTCACAGCCTGTTATAGGAGGATTCTGCCTCACACCATGCTATGGGGGATTCTGGCTCACAGCCTGTTATAGGGGGGATTCTGGCTCACAGCCTGTTATAGGAGGATTCTGCCTCACAGCCTGTTATGGGGGGATTCTGCCTCACAGCATGTTATAGGAGGATTCTGGCTCACAGCCTGTTATGGGGGGATTCTGCCTCACACCATGCTATGGGGGATTCTGGCTCACAGCCTGTTATGGGGGGGGATTCTGGCTCGCAGCATGTTATAGGAGGATTCTGCCTCACAGCCTGTTATGGGGGGATTCTGCCTCACACCATGCTATGGGGGATTCTGGCTCACAGCCTGTTATGGGGGGGATTCTGCCTCACAGCATGTTATAGGAGGATTCTGCCTCACAGCCTGTTATGGGGGGATTCTGCCTCACACCATGCTATGGGGGATTCTGGCTCACAGCCTGTTATGGGGGGGATTCTGCCTCACAGCCTGTTATAGGAGGATTCTGCCTCACAGCCTGTTATAGGAGGATTCTGCCTCACAGCATGTTATAGGAGGATTCTGCCTCACAGCCTGTTATAGGAGGATTCTGCCTCACAGCCTGTTATAGGAGGATTCTGCCACACAGCCTGTTATAGGAGGATTCTGCCTCACAGCATGTTATAGGAGGATTCTGCCTCACAGCCTGTTATAGGAGGATTCTGCCTCACACCATGCTATGGGCGATTCTGCCTCACAGCCTGTTATAGGAGGATTCTGCCTCACAGCCTGTTATAGGAGGATTCTGCCTCACACCATGCTATGGGGGATTCTGGCTCACAGCCTGTTATGGGGGGGATTCTGCCTCACAGCATGTTATAGGAAGATTCAGGCTCACAGCCTGTTATGGGGGGATTCTGCCTCACACCATGCTATGGGGGATTCTGGCTCACAGCCTGTTATGGGGGGGATGCTGCCTCACAGCCTGTTATAGGAGGATTCTGCCTCACAGCATGTTATAGGAGGATTCTGCCTCACAGCCTGTTATAGGAGGATTCTCCCTCACAGCATGTTATAGGAGGATTCTGCCTCACAGCCTGTTATAGGAGGATTCTGCCTCACAGCCTGTTATAGGAGGATTCTGCCTCACAGCCTGTTATAGGAGGATTCTGCCTCACAGCCTGTTATAGGAGGATTCTGCCTCACAGCCTGTTATAGGAGGATTCTGCCTCACAGCATGTTATAGGAGGATTCTGCCTCACAGCCTGTTATCGGAGGATTCTGCCTCACACCATGCTATGGGGGATTCTGCCTCACAGCCTGTTATAGGAGGATTCTGCCTCACAGCCTGTTATAGGAGGATTCTGCCTCACACCATGCTATGGGGGATTCTGGCTCACAGCCTGTTATGGGGGGGATTCTGCCCCACAGCCTGTTATAGGAGGATTCTGCCTCACAGCATGTTATTGGAGGATTCTGCCTCACAGCCTGTTATAGGAGGATTCTGCCTCACAGCCTGTTATAGGAGGATTCTGCCTCACAGCCTGTTATAGGAGGATTCTGCCTCACGGCCTGTTATAGGAGGATTCTGCCTCACAGCCTGTTATGGGGGGGGATTCTGCCTCACAGCCTGTTATAGGAGGATTCTGCCTCACAGCCTGTTATAGGAGGATTCTGCCTCACAGCCTGTTATAGGAGGATTCTGCCTCACAGCCTGTTATAGGAGGATTCTGCCTCACAGCCTGTTATAGGAGGATTCTGCCTCACACCATGCTATGGGGGATTCTGGCTCACAGCCTGTTATGGGGGGGGGGGGATTCTGCCTCACAGCCTGTTATAGGAGGATTCTGCCTCACAGCCTGTTATAGGAGGATTCTGCCTCACAGCCTGTTATAGGAGGATTCTGCCTCACAGCCTGTTATAGGAGGATTCTGCCTCACAGCCTGTTATAGGAGGATTCTGCCTCACAGCCTGTTATAGGAGGATTCTGCCTCACAGCATGTTATAGTAGGATTCTGCCTCACAGCCTGTTATCGGAGGATTCTGCCTCACACCATGCTATGGGGGATTCTGTCTCACAGCCTGTTATGGGGGGGATGCTGCCTCACAGCCTGTTATAGGAGGATTCTGCCTCACACCATGCTATGGGCGATTCTGCCTCACAGCCTGTTATAGGAGGATTCTGCCTCACAGCCTGTTATAGGAGGATTCTGCCTCACACCATGCTATGGGGGATTCTGGCTCACAGCCTGTTATGGGGGGGATTCTGCCTCACAGCATGTTATAGGAAGATTCAGGCTCACAGCCTGTTATGGGGGGATTCTGCCTCACACCATGCTATGGGGGATTCTGGCTCACAGCCTGTTATGGGGGGGATGCTGCCTCACAGCCTGTTATAGGAGGATTCTGCCTCACAGCATGTTATAGGAGGATTCTGCCTCACAGCCTGTTATAGGAGGATTCTCCCTCACAGCATGTTATAGGAGGATTCTGCCTCACAGCCTGTTATAGGAGGATTCTGCCTCACAGCCTGTTATAGGAGGATTCTGCCTCACAGCCTGTTATAGGAGGATTCTGCCTCACAGCCTGTTATAGGAGGATTCTGCCTCACAGAATGTTATAGGAGGATTCTGCCTCACAGCATGTTATAGGAGGATTCTGCCTCACAGCCTGTTATCGGAGGATTCTGCCTCACACCATGCTATGGGGGATTCTGCCTCACAGCCTGTTATAGGAGGATTCTGCCTCACAGCCTGTTATAGGAGGATTCTGCCTCACACCATGCTATGGGGGATTCTGGCTCACAGCCTGTTATGGGGGGGATTCTGCCCCACAGCCTGTTATAGGAGGATTCTGCCTCACAGCATGTTATTGGAGGATTCTGCCTCACAGCCTGTTATAGGAGGATTCTGCCTCACAGCCTGTTATAGGAGGATTCTGCCTCACAGCCTGTTATAGGAGGATTCTGCCTCACGGCCTGTTATAGGAGGATTCTGCCTCACAGCCTGTTATGGGGGGGGATTCTGCCTCACAGCCTGTTATAGGAGGATTCTGCCTCACAGCCTGTTATAGGAGGATTCTGCCTCACAGCCTGTTATAGGAGGATTCTGCCTCACAGCCTGTTATAGGAGGATTCTGCCTCACAGCCTGTTATAGGAGGATTCTGCCTCACACCATGCTATGGGGGATTCTGGCTCACAGCCTGTTATGGGGGGGGGGATTCTGCCTCACAGCCTGTTATAGGAGGATTCTGCCTCACAGCCTGTTATAGGAGGATTCTGCCTCACAGCCTGTTATAGGAGGATTCTGCCTCACAGCCTGTTATAGGAGGATTCTGCCTCACAGCCTGTTATAGGAGGATTCTGCCTCACAGCATGTTATAGTAGGATTCTGCCTCACAGCCTGTTATCGGAGGATTCTGCCTCACACCATGCTATGGGGGATTTTGGCTCACAGCCTGTTATAGGAGGATTCTGCCTCACAGCCTGTTATAGGAGGATTCTGCCTCACACCATGCTATGGGGGATTCTGGCTCACAGCCTGTTATGGGGGGGGGATTCTGCCTCACAGCCTGTTATAGGAGGATTCTGCCTCACAGCCTGTTATAGGAGGATTCTGCCTCACAGCCTGTTATAGGAGGATTCTGCCTCACGGCCTGTTATGGGGGAATTCTGCCTCACAGCCTGTTATAGGAGGATTCTGCCTCACGGCCTGTTATGGGGGAATTCTGCCTCACAGCCTGTTATAGGAGGATTCTGCCTCACAGCCTGTTATAGGAGGATTCTGCCTCACAGCCTGTTATAGGATGATTCTGCCTCACAGCCTGTTATAGGAGGATTCTGCCTCACAGCCTGTTATAGGAGGATTCTGCCTCACAGCCTGTTATAGGAGGATTCTGCCTCACAGCATGTTATAGGAGGATTCTGCCTCACAGCATGTAATAGGGGATTCTGCCTCACAGCCTGTTATAGGAGGATTCTGCCTCACAGCCTGTTATAGGAGGATTCTGCCTCACAGCATGTTATAGGAGGATTCTGCCTCACAGCAAGTTATAGGGGATTCTGCCTCACAGCCTGTTATAGGAGGATTCTGCCTCACAGCCTGTTATAGGAGGATTCTGCCTCACAGCATGTTATGGGGCATTCTGCCTCACAGCCTGTTATAGGAGGATTCTGGCTCACAGCCTGTTATAGGAGGATTCTGCCTCACAGCATGTTATGCGGGATTCTGCCTCACACCATGCTATGGGGGATTCTGGCTCACAGCCTGTTATAGGAGGATTCTACCTCACAGCCTGTTATAGGAGGATTCTGCCTCACAGCATGTTATGGGGGATTCTGCCTCACAGCCTGTTATAGGAGGATTCTACCTCACAGCATGTTATGGGGGATTCTGCCTCACAGCCTGTTATAGGAGGATTCTGCCTCACAGCATGTTATGATGTTATGGGGGATTCTGCCTCACAGCCTGTTATAGGAGGATTCTGCCTCACAGCCTGTTATAGGAGGATTCTGCCTCACAGCCTGTTATAGGAGGATTCTGCCTCACAGCCTGTTATAGGAGGATTCTGCCTCACAGCATGTTATAGGAGGATTCTGCCTCACAGCCTGTTATAGGAGGATTCTGCCTCACAGCCTGTTATGGGAGGATTCTGCCTCACAGCCTGTTATAGGAGTATTGTGCCTCACAGCCTGTTATAGGAGGATTCTGCCTCACAGCCTGTTATAGGCAGATTCTGCCTCACAGCCTGTTATAGGAGGATTCTGCCTCACAGCCTGTTATAGGAGGATTCTGCCCCACAGCCTGTTATAGGAGGATTCTGCCTCACAGCATGTTATAGGAGGATTCTACCTCACAGCATGTGATAGGAGGATTCTGCCTCACAGCTTGTTATAGGAGGATTCTGCCTCACAGCATGCTATGTGTAATTCTGCCTCACACCATGCTATGGGTGATTCTGGCTCACAGCCTGTTATGGGGGGATTCTGCTTCACAGCCTGTTATAGGAGGATTCTGCCTCACAGCCTGTTATAGGAGGATTCTGCCTCACAGCATGTTATAGGAGGATTCTACCTCACAGCATGTGATAGGAGGATTCTGCCTCCCAGCTTGTTATAGGAGGATTCTGCCTCACAGAATGCTATGGGTAATTCGGCCTCACACCATGCTATGGGTGATTCTGGCTCACAGCCTGTTATGGGGGGATTCTGCTTCACAGCCTGTTATAGGAGGATTCTGCCTCACAGCATGTTATGGGGGATTCTGCCACACAACCTGTGATGGGGGTTCAGCCACTCAGCCTGTGATGGAGGGTTCTGCCACTTAGTCTGTTATGGGTGGATTCTGCTGCTCAGTCTGTGATGGGCGGGGTTCTGCACACTGCCTATTATGGGGGGTGTGGATATTGGGCTGAACACACCTCAAAAGAGTTGCTGTTACCAGAAATGTCCTGGGCCATTTTTTAACCCCAGTCTGCCCCTGTCTTCGGTCATTAAAGGAATACTATCATGAGAAAAGGTCACTTATACACCCGAACTGAATAAAACTCCTGCCAACCTTGTGGTTTATTCTCTCATGGCAGGTGACAGGGTTAGTGTATCAGAGGTGACAGAACCTGTCACCCCTGATTTGCTCTTTCTTTGATTAAAATAAAGAAACATGCCTGTTTGGATATTTCTTGATGCCAGGTGTATAAGTGACCTGTCCTCCCACCATCCAGCATATTTATATGGGCTTTTATCATTGGGCTATTTTTTTTCGTGATATTGTTCCTTTATGTTGATTCTTGTAATAACTTCCATAAATATCCTAATAATTACATACTACAAACAACAGATTTTACAACACCCCTGTTCATCAAAAGAGGTAACATATGCACATCCCTCCTTAAAATGTGGAGAAACCACCCACAATGTAAAACCTACAATCATCTTTATTTTTAGAACAGATAAAAATGATAGAAAGTAAAATAGAAGTTGCTTTAAAAGCTCTGTAAAATAACGTACATTTCTTGTATCTTGTCGTCAGTAAGTAAAATTCCTTTTTCTTTGCTCCAGTTATCATTATGAGCTCCCACATATCCTGACAGCTTGATCCGAGCAGATGGAGCTCGCCAATGTGTTGCTTTACTTATGAAGAGGACTTGTGACTGTGAAAACATTTCAATGTGCTTAGCTTGAGGCAAGGCCGATAGCCAGACTGCTGTTAATTATGTTATTACACTACGTGTATGCAGACATACTGTAGCTGTTTCTTTGAATAAAAACATATTTATATTGCCAAATATACCCTAATGGACACGCCTCTTTGTTTTGCATTTGAATCTGCTCTTAAAAAGCAGTTATTATTCCTCTGGCATACTCCTGACAGGTATTCGGCACGGCAGTGATTATTTTTAATCTGCATTTTGACCGAGAGGAGTAAAATAATCATTTCTGGAGTGCCAACCAAGTATTGCAAGTAATGTGTTCCTGAAATTATACCTGTCAAGACAGATTTCATGCAAAGTCTCTGTACGGCACAGAGAGGCACAAAGAATAACTGTAAACTATTCGTCCTGTCTATTTTCTGGAATACTGAAATAAAAGGACTCCTACACAACATTTGACTTTGTGCAGGAAGAAGGGTGGAAAAGCATGAGTATTTAAAGCCTAACTGCTAAGACACTGTTACTCATCGCCACCCCTCTAATCCCAGATTAGACATCTTTTTAAATACTCACCAGTCCTCATCCCAGGATGCCCAATTAATTGACCAAAACCGGGCTGGAAGTGGATTGGTGGTGCTTTTGAGATCATTAAAGGGAATGTCCGGCCTCAAAGTGGGCAACTGGCAATTTGGATGACTGCTGGAAGAGAGGGGTTGGCTGTTTTAGTTAATCCAGACTGGACTTACTCTTTAAAGTGGACCAATCACCAGAATTTTCACTATCCTGGTGATTGGTCCTTGGCCTGCGGGCATCCCAATTTGGGTTTGCCCGCTGTGTGAAACCCCCCAGATCGCCCACTTCACTCACCTTTCTGCCGCTCCTGCAGTGCATGCGCAGGTGCTCATCCAATCAGTAGTTTATGCTCTCCATACTAATGCATGGCATAAAGGTATTGTTTAGGACTAAGCATCAGCACAGGGAATGGGGGCGGCCACATCCCCGGCTTTCCTGTGGTGTGCATGTTTCCCAGCCTTAGCAAGTAGAGGACAGAGGCTGCAGAACAGGTAAGCCACCACACATCTCCACCTTTCCAAATACTTTGGGCTAGGCAGGTTGCTTGTGCAGAGCAAGCATTTTGTTGGTTGTGGTATTTATGCACATGGCGCTTATTAAAGAAACTGTTCATGCAGACCCTTATCATAAGTGTATAAGTGTCTTAATTTCCCATGAGTTGATTTCTCTCAGTCTGCTCTCTCAGAAAAGAATTGGAATGAATTCTTACCTTCTAGAGAAATGCAGGATCAGATTGCTCCAATTGTCTTTGAAGAGATGGCGAGAGCCTCTTTTTTATCATGTATGTGCAGTTAAGTCGGACCTACACCCAATTTGTCTCTAACAACCTCATAAAAACAAGCTATGGGAGGCATCCAGAATGCTGGAGCCACCCATACATTACCCCTCAGAACACCCAATGTTCTTACCATCATCTCCAGCTTGCACAGGAAAAGGAGTTCAGGCCTTGGTCTGGCCTTGTTGGTAGCATAATTGTTTGGGACATGTGTTGCAGCCTGTAATGTGGACTTTGCTACAGACTTTAGATCAGGGGTGCCATAGGGCATGAGGCTTTCTGCATACTGGTCAGCCACACCACTGATCAGTCTCCTGTAGCCCTGGTATACGAAGCCGGTTCTGTGATGTGGCCTGTGTGTAAGAGGTGCATGAAGCTCCCATTGAGAAAAATAAATGCTCTGTATACCGCTGGGCACAGACCATGCCCACCCACCCTCCCAGCTTCAAAGGAGTCTGAACAGCAGCATAGATAGGTAGGTAAGCAGGGGGTGTCATGTCTGTGCCACCTCCCTAAACTGAGATTAATTAAAGTGGACTTCTCTGATTAACTTTACCTACCTATTGACCCCTTGCCACCCAGGGGCCTGGCATTACAGAAAGTAGCCCACTGAGCATGGATGCTCAGGATGCTCCAAGAATGGTTTCCTCTGGCGGGCACAGAATACCCCAGTCCTATCTTGGGCCTGGCCCATGTGAACCATGTGACAAAGCAATTACAAAGTATGGTCGGGTGGAACTGGGACACAGCACAGGGGGTGACATTGGTAACAGCTAAGGGTGCTGAGAGAAAGCAATAGCCCAAACACCCAGAAACTGGAATACATCCAGCCACTATAATGTGCTAGATAGGACTGTGCTAAAGTCTTCTGTAACATCGCTGTGGACACATCTCTCTAGTCACCTGACTGCCTTTTCTTAGCTCAGAATGAGAGACATTTATTCAAGACAATGGGAGAC
Organism: Gastrophryne carolinensis; assembly: GCA_027917425.1. NCBI lineage: Eukaryota > Metazoa > Chordata > Amphibia > Anura > Microhylidae > Gastrophryne > Gastrophryne carolinensis. The sequence goes on from CM051235.1 coordinate 338,491,657, forward strand.
TTTAGCAGTGTTGTTAGCTTCATATGAAAAAAAAGATTCATTAACTCTGAGATGCTAACTGGGCATCAGGAGGTTTATGAAGTATGTGTGCTGTTTTTCAGAGGGTCACATTTGGTGAATGCTCAATGCAAACTCAATGCAGCAAGTCCAGCAGATCCTATATCGGGATGTCCTGCTGTGTGAAACACCCTCCACGGCACTGTAAAATTCACCTTCTCCTGGCTCCCTCATTGGGCTGCTGGATATATAGCGCTTGCACTACCGATTGCCATATACAGAACCGAACATTACATATGTATGGCAAACAGCTCTGATTGGACCCTGCACATGCGCCATAGGTATGGGTGAGCCTTTCCCGGAGATAGGGGGTTTTACACTGAAGGGCATGAAACAAAATCCAGGATAGTCTAAATCCCAGGTTTTGTTACACTTTAAAGCGGACCAAAACCCACTGACCTTATAAAATGCATTTGGCCAAAGCCCTTGCCAATACCCCCCTCTTAGGGTGTAGAGCTAGAAATTGATATTTTCACTTTTTGAATTGTCTTGGAACACTTTTTCTTGCCGCCCCTCTCTGTAAGATGTCATCACAAACAGTGGCTGAAGTTTGGCTGAACATGCCAGCAAAGTTCTTGGGGCATTTTTGGTTAGATGTAATTTTTATCTAATGAACAATAGCCTGACTTGTTACTTTTTAATTGCATTTTTTCTGTTTTAGGTGTTTGATTAAATGCAGCTTTTAAATGCATCCTATTAAACATTGAAACTGCCGGCAGGTTTATTTTTTTATATTTTTCTGGGCATTTTTGGTTAGATACAATTTTTATCTAACGACCAATAGCCAGACTTTTTACTTTTTAATTGTATTTTTCCATTTTAGGTGTTTGACTAAATGCAGCTTTTAAATGCATCCAATTAAACATTGAAACTGCCTGCAGGTTTGGTTAGATACCCTAACCCTTAAAATTCCCCCCCAAAATGGGGTCCCCCCCTGGGAGGGGGGACCCTACGTCATTTTTTTTGTAATTTTAAGGGTTAGGGTTAGCCTAACCCTAACCCTTAAAAATCCCAAAAAACGGGCCCCCCCCCCCCCCCCCCCCGGGAGGGGGGACCCTACGTCATTTTTTTTTTAATTTTAAGGATTAGGGTTAGCCTAACCCTAACCCTTAAAATTCAAAAAAAAATGGGGTCCCCCCAATTTTTAAATTAACCCCTTATGCTCTGTCGCCCAGCAGCTATAAAAGGCTTTCAGCAGCAGGAGAGCAGAAAGCCAGATTGATCAGCGTGGGACACAGTGCCCAGGGATGGATGGGAGGTAAGTATAAAGAAAAATAAAGTAAAATATTTTTTTCTCCATGTGTCTGTGTGTTTTTTTTTACACTTAACCCCTTGTGAACTGGTAAGGGGTCCATGAGACCCCTATACCAGTTCACAAGGCTGGGGGCTGGCAAGTCACCTGCACTAGCGGGTGACTTGCCATTAACCCCCGGCACACCAATTTCCTGCCTTCCCAAAGCCCAGGAGGAGGGGGGGCAGAAGAGCCCGGGCCCACACAGGGTATGTGGGCTTGTAGGCTGCAGGGTGGGGGGGTCACCAGAGCTGGCCCCTGCACCCTGTTCTACAAGCCCCCATAGCTGGTCCCGGGCTGGTTATTTCGGGTAGGGGGGACCCTACGTCATTTTTTTGAAGGGTTTTTAACCCTTAAAATTCCCCCCGGTAGGAGGGAACCCTATGCCATTTTTTTAATTGACCCCTTATGTTTATAGTGTGGATAGTAGTATTTTATTTGTAAATATTATAAAGTGCTCTTTTCAGTTTGGGGGGGTCTCCTGGGCACGAATGGGGGGGCTATCGATGTGGTACCGTTGTAATTTGGAGAAATGGGGCTTTCACATGCAATATGGTTTTCATTAATAAAACAAATGTTTTATTTAAAAAAAAGGAGACAATTGTTTTTTTTTTTTACGCAAAATATTTAAAAAACAGTAGAAAAATTACAAGACATTTCATGTTAAAGCCTAAACTCTGCTGCAAAAAAATATATATATATATTTTCCTGGAAATTCTGGCAAAAATCACGGGGAAACATGGCGCAAAATGGGAAAAAATGACCTGTCAACAGAGGGTGACAAAACTTCAAGTAGGCTGGCAATTAAAAGGGTTAATAGTACCTATGCATGATGGATATTGTTCTGCTCGAGGGACCTTGCGCTTTCAGATTTTGCTTGTTTTTTTCGTATTTGCATATTGATATTTTAGGAAAAGGTGTTTTTTATTCTGCTTTTTTATACATTTTTTTGTGAAACCCTGTGCAACCTAAGAATTCTTCAAGGGATTACCCACTACAACAAGCTGGGTTTGCTTAGAAAGCTTAAATGTGTACTTTCAGGGAATATATGGTTTATGGGGGATATTCCAAATGTAAAGGCTTGTTTTGGTAGAAAATGCACAAGGTGCGTACTTTGTCTGCAGAGCTGAAATTTTGAAGTAAAATTACTGTTACGCACATGCTTTACTTTGGCAACTCTTCCCTTGACAGAACCTATGCATGCTGGGTATTGTTCTGTTCAGGGCATGTTGCTTTTTCAGATTTATTCTTTTTTTAGGGAAACCCTGTGCAACCAAAGAATACATTGAGGGATTACTTCCAGAAAACTGCACCCATGTCAGCAAGCCTGGTACGCCTAGAAAGCTTGAGGCGTGTACTTCCAGAGAAGTTTGTAGGGGTATTTCAAATGTAAAGGGTTGTTTTTCTTGAAAAACTGCAAGGTGCGCATATTGCATAGCATAGTTGTATTTTATCTGAAAATCTCCTAAAGCGTTGTTTTAGTTTGGGGGAGTCTTCTGGGCAGGAAAGGGTGTCTACCAATACATATGTGGTACCGCTGTAACCGGGAGAAATTGGGGTTTCACACAAAATTGATTTTATTGACAAACTTACATTTTTTTATCACAAAAAAACACTACAAATTGTAAAAAATAGTTTTGTTTTTTTTTGCACATATTTCATACAAAAATATTGAGCATACACCTTAAAAATGACAAACAAGACATATCATGTTAAAGCCCAGACTCTGCTGAAAAAAAACAATATATCACTTTCCTGGGAAATCCCTGGAAATCCCTAAAAAAATCACAGTTGAACATGGGGAGCGCAAAATAGTGCAAAATGGTCTGGCAACAAAGGGTGACAAAATCTCAAGGTAGGCTGGCGGTTAAAGGGTTAAAAGCTGCATTTAGTCAAACACCTAAAATGAAAAAAATACAATAAAAAAGTAAAAAGTGAGGCTATTGTTCAAATTAACTTGTATCTAACCGAAAATGCCCCCAAAATATAAAAAAATAAACCCCCTGGCAGTTTTAATGTTAAATTGGATATCTTTAAAACCGCATTTAGTAAAACAGTTAAAATCTGAAAAAATACAATTAGAAAATAAGTCAGGCTTTTGTTCATTAGATAAAAATTGTATCTAATGAAAAATGCAGCAGACACTGTGGCAGTATCACCCACTTCTTCTTTATAGCTGACACTGTGGCAGAATTACCCCCATCATCTTTATAGCAGACATTGTGGCAGTATCACCCCTATCATCTTTATATCAGACGATGTGGCAGAATTCCCCCATCATTTGTTATAGCAGACACTGTGGCAGTGGGTTAAAGGGATACCAAAAACCCCAGTGCTGAAATGAAATGAATATGAGGGTTAAAGGGCCACCCAAACACAGTGCTGAAATGAAGATGTGGGTTAATGGGGCAGCCAAACACAGTGCTGAAATGAAGATATGGGTTGAGGGGGCACCAAAACGTTAGTAGTGACAAGCCAGTGGTATTAGTGACTAGAGAGTCCACATTACAATAGTCCTCACTCCAACCACTATCCCTGATGATAGTTTGCCCTGAAAAGGGCAGTTTTTTAACAATAGATTCTATCTGCCTCTAAACCGCTGAAGCAGGAACCTCTCCCTATCTAAATCAGCGCTGCAATTGCACCGGGATACGCAACTCTGCCTTTTATACGGCAGGTCCTGCGTCCCACGGTCCTCTTCCAATGCCGGACATCGAACCCGCTCACGTATTTTAAAGTAAAATTCGTGTTCAGTTTTGGGGGCCCGAACCCGCGCACGGATTTTGATTCAAAATCCATGTCCTGGTTCGCAAAATTCGGCACAGATCTGAACTTTGCAGGTTGGATCCACTCATGACTAACCACAAATGATTAATTAGCATTGGCTTAGATCCTTCATTTAAACACTAACGTCAAGGCAATAAGGACTCCCTCTCACGCTACTGCTAGAAATGCTCACCTATTCCATCACTGGGACTACTAGGACTCCATGTAATGGGGAGCCGGAATCTGCTGCACACACACTGTGTGTCCTTTGCACCAATAGAAGGCAGTGCTGCTGGTGGCCTATTTGTATGGTTACATGATAGGTGATAATTATTATGTGTTAAATGTGTTCCACACAGGGGGCTATTCTAAGTGCTAATGCTCCCCAGCATGCCCAACTACAGCAAACATGTCCCAGTGATCTTTCTGCTTCTGGCTTTACAGCAGCTGGAGCCTGGCCTCATGTGACCATCAGTGGCCAATCATGTTTGTCATCAGGACAGTTGCACAAAGGGCAGGAGCAAGGGTGGGGTAGATTTGGGGTGGTCAGTATGGTACTTGCAGGGTTGTATGCACTCTGGGGCATCCCGATTAGGAAAACAGATAAAATTGACTATTGGTGCAGACTAACTATGGGTCCTTAAGGGAATATCAAGAGTGTGGTAGTATTAAAAAAAACTCTCACACACACATGTGCTTAAAACAGGATTTCTGTGAGAAATATCAATTAATGTGAAATGGGGTTGTTATTCCCACATCGGTCACTAGATGGGAGTATAGGACCACAAATGAAAAAATGAAAAAAGAATTTAATTCAGACTCTCAGAATTATTATAATTAAGAGTTGCCCTTCAGAAGGCATAAGATACATTTGAGCAACAAGAGAAACTGCTATTTGGGAGGGTTTTGGAGGGAAAACTACAAGCAACATTGTATAGAGCAGAGGTTTTATAAGTAGAGGCCAGAGGGATAGACAGTGGGATCATCCACTACCATGCTAAAGGGAAACCTGATGTAGCCTCTGGTGTGAGATGTCTGGTGGGGCTACTACAGAGACAAGGTTCGGGTGCAGTTGGAGGTGAGTAGGAAGATGTGGCTGTAGTGCAAGCAAAGCGATGCTGAGCTGTAAAAAGAGAGAGAGAGCGAGCAAGCTGAGGTCTACTCAGAGAGAGTTGAAGGCCATGCAGGAAGAAACCCAATGGGGTCCTGGCATGGATTTTACAGAGGAGACGCCCCTTAGGGGTAGAGAGGATCCAAAGGGACCGACAGGCTGCGAGGAGGAGCCACTGGGCCTCAGACTCCAGTAAGGTGTAGCTACCCCTGTCTGAGAACTGTAGTAAATGTTGTGTGTGGGAGAAGACCTCATGTTGGGGAACGGTAGACCATACGCCTGATGAAGAAAAGTTCCCTGTCTTTTACTCTCAGCCCGGCAGCCCCTCTGCTAACCTTGGGAAATTCTGCATGCCAGTCTGGGATACCCCATAGATGGTCTCCACTACAAAGGGGTACTCAGCTCAAAGTGGGGTGGTGGCCGTCCAATTCCCCCTATTGAAAAAAGCCTACATTTAACTGGGAAATACAGTACTAGCCTAGCCCCTAGCTGAAACGTTATGCTGAAACCTATTTAACCCTTTTACTGAAACGTTCTAATAAGCAAGTGTACCTGTGTCCTGCCTGAAAGACACAAGACTATTTAACCCTTACACTAAAGCAAGCTATGCAAGTTTAATGGCCTGTGAACTGTGACATCCTGAAGAAGTGGTTGGCATCTAAACCACGGAACACGTGGATTTCAACTCCCTTTGGGGACGGCGGGGTATCACTTACCTGGGACTAACTTTGTAGGTGATCTTTTTATGATTCCGTTTAGGAGTTAGCTTTTGTATATATATTTGCACACAGCTCCAGTACTTTATGTAGCACTTTGCACTTTGTTAATTGAATGCATTATATCTCTTGCACATTGGATTTACAATATTAGGGAAGTATTAATTATTAGGGATTAGCATTTATATTGCTTGTTGTTTAGTTTTTTACCCAGGGGTGATTACCTACCATGTAATCATGTATGTCTGTGATTGGATCCGTTTTTAATGAAATTAGTAATGTTTTTCTTTGATTAATAAATTGCATTTGGATATAATTAATTGATCTGATCTGTAGGGGATTTCTTTGGTGCGGGGATTTGTCCCTGAGCAGCTGCTGGAGCTGCATGCTTATTGCATACTCTTTTGTGGTCTTACTTTGTTAAAGGGAACATCCCCAGCACATATTTCCCCTATATTGATTGTGGATTAGTGGTGCAGCGGACATCATTTTAGGTGTTTGGCCTGTGAACTGTGAGCTGTGAATTTTACCATGATGTGGATTCAAATACTAAACCTTTCTTTTCATAACCCTGCAACAATAAAACAAACTGATGCTTTCACCTATCCTGTTTGCCATTGAGTGTCCCTGCTGTGGTCCTATTAACCCTTACCCTCGGCTACCATACCTGTGAGCTGTGACACTGAGATAAGTTGACTCCGTGGCTCGGGATTGCAGTTAAAGCCGACCATGAGTACTGCTGGTTAACCCCAATAACTACCGTTACAAGAGTATCAAGACAAAGCATGTACCACTTTAATATTTAGTCTACACTATACTAATATTCTTTTTACCTTTTTATATTCCCCACATCGCTCATTAAACAGACATTACAGGCAAAGGGTTAAATCAACCTGAGCTGGCTGTCAGGAGCTGCATCTTTCATCCAGCCTTCATGCAACCTGCTTTATATTTTTTAATAAATATCAGGAGCTTTCCATTTTGCTGGGCATCCTTAGCAGCAAATGGTGATTCTTCTACTGTAAGTAAATAAGAAGAGAAGGATCCCTTGCCAAGAGGATCAAGGCAATCCCATAAGGATACACTAGTACTTCTCTAATAAAAAATACCATACATTTTTAAACAAAGCAACAACATTAAAATAAACATCCCACATACATAGACACAAGAGACTAAAAACTGAAAACAAGGCTACCCCTCCTCCAAACCAGACCTCCCCTATATATCCACACAGCCCACGCCCAAATGGATCAATGAGTCACAAATCCCCCTATGACAAACTAATAATCAAGCAAGCACACAATAATATAAAACTAAAAAAAAAACAGTTTAATCGCAAAGACGGGGAGGCCGATTTATTAATAGTGCCAGGTAGCGACAGATGAGTGTAAGAACCCTGGGTTTTGCTGATGCCCGACTGGTGGCTGGGTTTTATGGTCCCATATGCAGATCCATCTGCCACCAGCGGGTGTCAGCAGAGCTCTGGCTGCTCACCCCAGCTACACTCCATCAGACACCAGAGGGTGTCATCAGAGCCTTGGATCCTCTCTCCTCATCATCTGCTGCACCTGGTGTGTGGTACTATTTAAGTGGGATCTGCCCTACACCTGGTGCAGCAGGATTGTCTCTGTGTGTTTATTCAAAGTCTGTTCCTACCGGAGTCTGGAGACTGCCGGCATCTTTCATAGTCTGTTCCTACCGGAGTCTGGAGACTGCCGGCATCTTTCATAGTCTGTTCCTACCGGAGTCCGGAGACTTCCGGCATCTGTCATAGTTTGTACCTACCAGAGTCTGGAGACTGCTGGAACCTGTCCTTAGGCCCTTGGGTGAGTGCTCCAGCACCTTAGGGTATCCTTTTGTTATTAGGTATTTTTGTTAGTGAGCCTTTTGTATCTGAATGTAAGATATTTTTGTTGCCCCTTTTCACTTTATTAAAACCATTATATGACATTTTTTGTTGTTGTGTCATTGCTCTGGCCGAACTTTCTGTTTCCGGGCGGAGAGTTCACTTTAGAGAACTCCTCGGCCCTGACATAATCCTGCTGCACCAGGTGTAGGGCAGATCCCACTTAAATAGTACCACACACCAGGTGCAGCAGATGATGAGGAGAGAGGATCCAAGGCTCTGATGACACCCTCTGGTGTCTGATGGAGTGTAGCTGGGGTGAGCAGCCAGAGCTCTGCTGACACCCGCTGGTGGCAGATGGATCTGCATATGGGACCAAAAAACCCAGCCACCAGTCGGGCATCAGCAAAACCCAGGGTTCTTACAATGAGCGACAGTAGCGTGATTTTCACAGCGCCGGCTAGTATTCGCTGTGCTTGGCCGTTGTTCAATTGTTGACAGCGACTCAGTCGGTGTGCGGTAATGTTGAATACGGGGTTAGGAGTCGCTGTTTGACAGGTTCCGCGCTGTATGGGAGCGCATGACAGCGAATGGCCATAGCGAACGGCTCCCAGCATATTCATTAACAAATCACGCTCAAAAAATTCTCACGCTGTGAAATGCATGTTTAAACCCCTGAGCGCTGGCGGCGATGTGTTAAAAGTAGTTTTTTAACCCCCAAACAACCATATTTTTGGAAAAGAATAATAAACAAGTTTTTATAAACATTTTGTAATATGAATACATTAATATCAGACCTGTAATATCAATTCTGCACAAATTTTTTTTTTTTTTTTACCTTAAAAAAAAGATATAACATTGCAGAAGTGGTCACCGAATTTTTGACATTTAAAAAAAAAAAAACATTAATATCAATTAATTATGAATATTTAAAGATTGCTCCATTGAAATGCATTGGAGAGCGCCAGGTAGCGAGAGGTCATACCTGGCGCTGTGATGGGATTAGCAGCGGCGCTGTTCGCTGAAGTCTGCAACATGATGAATCCCGCGCTAGCTGACGCTCTCGCCGGCGCTAGCCTCATTTAGCGTGATAAATGCGTGATTGTGTTCGCAGCCTGGCGTTCTGGAGTCGGTAGCCGCCGATAGCTGGCGCTACCTGGCGCTAGTGAGACACTACCTGGCGCTATCCCTTGATAAATAAGGGTCCAAGTATCCAATACAACACACAGAACAACATTTTCAAAAGTTTATAACCACAATCAAATTACAAGTGTCAATGTGCAAACAACTGAGTATAAACGGGGAGGCTGATTTATTAATAGCGACATGTAGCGACAGTTGAGCGACTGTAGCGGTATTTTCACAGCGCCCGCTAGTAGTCGCTGTGCTTGGCCGTTGTTCGGTTGTTGACAGCGACTCAGTTGTTGTTGCGTAATGTTGAATACAAGGTTACGAGTCGCTATTTGACAGGTTCCGCGATTTATGGGTGCGCATGATAGCGACTGGTCAGAGCGACCGGCTTCCACCATATTCATCAAAAAATCACGCTCAAAAAATTCTCGCGCTGTAAAATGCAAATTAATAACAATTAATTATTAATATTTAAAGATTGTTCCATTGAAATGCATTGGAGCGTGCCAGGTAGCGAGAGGTCATACCTGTCACTGTTCAAGGTCAGATGCTGGCGCTGTGGGCTGAGGCTGGAATAATGATGAATGAGTCGCTATATGGCGCTATCTCAGTCGCTAAGCAGGATTGGCTTGATAAATGTGTGATTGTGGTGGGGAGCCGGCGTCATTATCGGCCGCTCACCAGTCGCTACCTGTCGCTATTCCTTCATAAATAAGGGCCTAAGTAATTTATGAGCATAAAGAGCATTTTAATACTAGTGATACCCAGCGAGAGAGGGGGACCCTCAAAGTAACCCCACATACTTTTGGAGACCCTAAAAATGATGCAGCAGAAGAAGGTTCTATAGGGCTTATCAAAGAATGAAAAGTGCAGTGGAATAAAATATGCAGCCCCTGACAGCCAGCATGTGGCAGGCAAAAACAAGGCACGTTTTACCATTTGCCTCAAATGACCCATGAAAAGTGTTCTGTCATTTTAAATATTATGCTAATTTGACATTAGCAACCAATTTTCCTTAAAACAACTAATTTCATACATCTGCCTAATGAAGCTGTTTCTATGTAACTGTCCTTTACAATGTTTTGAGCACATAATGTGCAGCAAAAATGCTGGTATTAATTGGATTGGGAATTAACATGAAGAGCTTTAGAAATAATCCAGTAATAATTTAAATGGTCCTGCATTAATTTGTGGCTATAAAAATGTCTCTTTCAGGAACAAATTACTTACCGCTGAGAATAAATGTGCAACATACAAACATTCAATGTCAGCAACAACTCAATGCGCGATGCAAATAGAATTTAATGAAGGATGCCTAAATGAGTCACCTCAGCGTGGCTTACAATGGACACTCATTTTGTGCGTATTAATGTTTCAGCACAACAACCTTTATGCAGCATAAGAATATTGACTTACAAAAGACATCAGACTGAGAAGAAGGTCAAAAATGACATTTAGAATGTTTCAATGTTTGGATGAAGATCTGAAACTGGTGCCATCTTTTGGTGCCTGCTTTGTATATGGACTGCTTTGTCAGCCTTTAGCATCATCACAGTGACCATGACCAGTGGGCAGTCTGGAGCCAAGAATCAGCTTGCAACATACCACTGAGTGTGTCCAATACTGAGGCTTTACTGCTATATTGAAGGGACAAGTCATGGGCAGGGGTAGCTTTGGCCAAACTGATGGTAATGCAACGGGCTAGTATGGTAGGGGCATACAATTTGGAAGGGTGGGTATTTAATGTGGATATACCCCCCTGAGGCTGAGGCTATAGCATTGGGGCAGAACAGGATCTGGGAGTTCTGGGCCGGGGGTTAAGTTGGAGCACTGGGGGGAGACAAGGGAGGCAGTGTGGCAGTGGAGAATGGCAGTGCATTAAAACCATGCGCATTGCTGGGGTTGCTTAACACTGGGTAAGAAACATATGGTGAATTCTCTATTGTAATAAAAAATGAGGTTGTCCTCCCAACTTTAGACACTAGATGAGAGTATAAGACCACAAATGGAGGAAATAATTAAATTCAGACTCTTAGAATCCTGGGGTAAGTTTCCCTTTTAGGATGAGTCAGGAGACAAAAGATACATTTGGGGAACAATACTAAAGAACTTAGGCCCTTATTCATCAAGCGATAGCGCCAGGTAGTGTCTGACGAGCGCCAGGTAGCGGCAGCTAACGGCGACTACCGACTCAAGTACGCCCGGCGGCGGTCACAATGACGCATTTATCAAGCTAAATGAGGCTAGCGCCGGCGAGAGCGACGGCTAGCGCGGCATTCATCATGAAGCCGGCTGGGCCGAACAGCGCCGCTGCAAATTCCTTCACAGCGACACGTATTACCTGGCGCTACCTGCCGCTCTCCCATACATTTCAATGGCAGACGCTGCAATGATTGTTTTTAGTGGTTTTTGAGTTTTTTTATTTGGTACAAAATTCAACACATGTTTATATTGATCTGTTTTATGAATCTGGCTGGTTATTAATATGTATTAGATTTTTTTTTTTATTTTCACAATGTAATGTTGTGAGTGACATGGGAATTGCATCTCCTCCACCCAAACTCATTTGCATCAAAATCGCTGGTTTTCCACACAAACGGGGCTTGTAAAGCTATTTTGTAGCCTGTCAGGTTGGGCGGTCACGTTCGCTCTTCGAAATTGTCAGCGCCCAAGCTATTCGGCAGCCCTGTCCTTGATGAATCCCCGTTGGTCAGTGTTTGTGCAGTCGCTGTTTTAATTCGCTATGTGGCGGCGCGAGCGTCGCTGTGCCTCGCTGCGCTGCGTTGTGCGGCGCTGTGCTGTTCATACATGTGCCCTTCTGCCATTTGCAAGGAATTCACTTCCCGCGACCCCAGTCGTTGTTAATGAATACACTGTAGTTGTGAGCGTGCCTGGCCACATATTGCAGGATTAACATTCAGTCGTACCAGCTCATAACAACCCCTTATGCATTCTCATGTGTGCCACATTTTCAGGTAGTTGTCTAGTTTGATTGTGTGATGACTTTGGGAAGGAATAAGATTTGTATATTTAAGCACCACGGTGTATGCTTTAGAAGGACCTATGCATTACAGTATGTAGAATCCCCTGCTAAATCAAGCTAATAATTCGTGGCGCCTTTGGCCCTAGCTTGTTTTGCAGCGTCATTTTAATGTTTTTCCGCCACTTAGCGTGCACATAGCTGATATTAGCTTGTCCCTGTTGCGCGCATGTTTGTTTTTGAATTTTGAAGCACAGTTGCTTGCGTCATATCCGGTTCCGGGATCCTCCTTTGCGTTTCAACGCCACCTTAAGGTAAAAGTGTCTAGCGCTTATGCCAATAGCTTGTTTTGCAGCGTCATTTTAATGTTTTTCCGCCACTTAGCTTGCACATAGCTGATATTAGCTTGTCCCTGTTGCGCGCATGTTTGTGTTTGAATTTTGAAGCACAGTTGCTAGCGTCATATCCGGTTCCGGGATCCTCCTTTGCGTTTCAACGCCACCTTAAGGTAAAACTGTCTTGCGCTTATGCCACTAGCTTGTTTTCCAGCGTCATTTTAGTTTTTCCGCCACTTAGCTTGCACATAGCTGAGAATAGCTTGTTGCTGGTGCGCGTAGCGTTTTTTTTTTTTAAACTTTTTCCCAATGTCGCTTGGGTCATTTCCGGTTCCTGTTTCCTCCTTAGCGTTTCCAATATGCTGCCCAGACGCAGAGTGATGCGCCTCCCCAGCTCCTCCTCAGACTCTGACCCCACCACCCCTCCCCCACCTCCCCCACCTACCTCACCTTCCTCAAGTAGCACCCCTCCCACCCCTTCCCCTCCTGGGCCTAGTAAGAAAAAGCGCACCCGGGTGGATAGCCGAGTAAATGGCCAGGTGGTCAAAGTGAGTATTTTTTTGTTGGTATTTTTAGCTTAAAAGTTGCAGAACACACAGGGGGGATTGGGTCAGAAATTTTTTTGTTTTCAGACCAAATTTGATCACTCCCCGTGGGGCATCCCCATTGTGGATGTCCTGCTGGGATGCCCCCCCCGGAGGGCCCTAAAAATTACCTCAGCCCCGTCCCATCTGTGCATGCGTTAGCTGCGGATGCCTATTGCGCTTACCTCTAGCAGGGTGTACCCCTGCGCCAGACATATTTTAATTTTGGGTGCAGGCGCACTCCCTGTTAGAGTCAAACGTCACATGCGTACTTTGCCGTGCAGACCCAGCTGAGCTGGTATGCACGTCCCAACGGCCTTGTATGCGCATACCACAGCGGCGCGGAGCGCTGTGTTTGGCTTGCGGAGTGACGTGGGAGTGTCCTCAGTGGTGTATTTGTGGCCTTCCAAGGGGGTTGCAGACAGCGGACCACCCACAATTGGTGTGGCCCACCAAAGTGCACACAAACCCAGAATACTGATAATCCTGGGTGTGGGTCCACTTTGATCTGGTCTCTGTATAACTGTTTATGACAGTGTTCTGATGTCATGTATTGATTTTAGTTTGTTTTTTCATTTTTCATAGGACTTCTGCGTGGCCGAATATGACTATGCCCGTGGAGGGAAAAAACGCATAGCCATGGAGGTGAAGGCCACAGTGTCCCGGCGCTTCAACACCGAGCTGACCATCCGCTCAATTCAGCAGAAGTGGTCCGATTTCAAGCGCCGGTATGATGCCTACGCATCAGGTAAGTTAAAGCTTATGTTCTGTTTACCCTTTGTGCAGAATGATCTGCTAAGCTGTGTCTTTCACCCCCTCCACACAGATAAGCGTCCTCCCCTGGGGAAACGTGGGAAGGGATTCATCGGGGGAGGGTCCCTCCCGCGGGTCCTATTTAGAGGACCCAGGGGAGGAAGGGGATGACGCCCCAGAGGAGTGTGCTGCTGGGGGGCTGGCTGGATCAAGCCTCAGCTCCTCACACTCTGAGTCTGAGGACTCTCACCAGGCAAGGGGCCACTCTCAAGCAGGGAGTGAGAGGGAGGAGGGTGGCCCTTTGCCTGGTGGATCTTCTGACCAGAGTGTGAGGAGCCGAGGCTCCCCGCCTCCTCCTCAGAGCCCTCCCTGGGCTTCAAGTGGCGCTTCATCCCCTGGTGAGTGTACATTTTTTAATTGTTAGTCTGTGACAGGTTTCATCTTGCAATTTGTACTTAGCCCTTGCCATTCCTCTCTAATTTGCAGGGCATCATATAGGCGGCACCTCCATGGCGTTTTGGCGAAGGATTCTCCACGGGCATAGTCATGGTAAGTGTTTGTGGTTAGCCATCACATTCCCAATGTTATGACATTCATTAAAGTGTACCCCCAAACATTGATAGTGCTTGGATTCTCGAAGGTTCCAGGACAAATCACATCCCTCACCCAGGGCCCCCCCCCCAAAAAAACCCCACTAACTCCTTACCTCTTTGGGGGTTGCCCAAGCCACCGTCCCAGCCTCCTGTGTGACACTCTAGATGTGTGTGCGCCTGCGCTCTTTTTCCAAATGGGCTGCGCGTGCGCACACACTCGAGGAGTGATGTGTGGAAGGCAGCGGGCGCGGAGTACGTTGTCTCATGCAAATTGTGTTGCTCTGCCAAAGCGGACCCAAACCCAGATTTGCTGCAATCCTGTGTATAGGCCCACTTGTAACAGACACATGTTTCCTGGTCCATTGTCACAGCTGGTTTGATAAGGTACCCTAACCTCACAAACCCCACTACAGTGCTAGCCAACTGTCAACCCCCCCTATGTTTCTGCCCACACCATGATGGGTGTTCTAATTTGTTTTCTTGGGTTAAGTTGTTCCCGCTCCAACATGTGGCCCACTATTAACATTAGCCAAACAACTGCTAAAGATTCCTTTACATAGCACTGTCTATGTTATTTGCACATTCTCTTTAGGGATACATGTGTCAAGCCTAACAAATTGACATTAACTCATGGTCCAGGAAATATGCTAATTTAGGACAACCTGTATGTAACCATGCAAGCCTTTGCATTTTCAGACTCAATAACCAGATGGATGTCAAATAGTCAGGTGTCATTTGCCCACTAATTGTGTTTTTGTCTTTTGCTTTCTGTTGACAGATGTTGCTACGCAGACGGAGCCAGAGACCCTCCTCCCCACCCCAGCTCCAGGGACGGCCAGCAGCATGGGCCCCCGCCACAGCTGCGATGGTGAGTACATCCCACTTCATATGCCTAAAGACTTGTGAAACCTATGTCTTATAGTCACATCTGCAGACATTTTAAATTTACCTATGTGTTAATTTCACACACATCTCGATTCAATGTGTTTGTACAATAATCCAACATGCCTGTTTGCATGCTTGATTGTTGGCTCACATTCTTCATTAGGCCACATAGAGACTATTTTTGCGTTAGACACAACCAAATGGGCCCTATTAGGTCTGGACCTCTAACATTATAGGGCAAACTCGTGTACTCGTTAGGACTTAGGCCCTGATGTTTGTCTGTGACTAAACACAAAAATGGACACACTGGGACTTATACCTTCTTTGCTTCCCAAGAGTTAAACTGGAACAACAACCAGGATTTTGACTTTCCTGGGTGTTGTTCCACTACGGTGGGGCACCCCTGATCGTCACCGCTGTGTGACAACCCCCTGAACTCACTTTGACTCCAGCAAACGTACAAGCCACGGCAAATTGGCTCCTCCTCCGCCTCCCCCGCGCCCCTTTTTACGCGCGCGTGCCTGCGCCGGCCATTCACAGACGGCCGGCGCAGGCACGCACACGTCTAGAGGGGCGCCAGGGAGGGCCCGGCGGCACTGCCCCACCGAAACTGAGGTAGGTATTTTGGGGTTTGGGGGGGGTTTCACCCCCAGGGACATCCCGATCTCGGATGTCCCGCGGGGAGGGAGGTGATCGGGCAGGGAATCTGATAGATTCCCGGGCCGATCACCGGTGGGTGTTGGTACACTTTAAGAGTAAATGTATGCTTGGGATGTGTTGTTCACATTCCTGCCAGTCAATAGTACTCATATCATGTTAACCAATAAGCACACAGTGGTCAACAATGTTAATGTGAGTGTCACCTAATTGGACACACTGACATTACATTGCTACATCTGTGTCTGTTGAGGTCACATCCAATTTATTAATAAATTGTTGTTTCTACATCTCTACAGCTTGTGAAAACCAGCATCGCAGACTGTGGCGGGAGATCCGGCTCCTGAAGCTGATGCTGCTGGCCAAGAAGAGGCGCCGGCGGCGTCGTTAGGGTGGGGGGAAGGCTGGCCTCTTGATACCCGTTGTTGGGCAATGTTGGCCCTGTTGGCCATGTTTGGCTAATAAATTTTTTGATTACCATCATTACAGTGTGTTGCATTGCAAAGCATAGTTTAACTGTCTCAAAACCCATTTGTGTGTCAATTTAGCCATACCTTTGGAGCCATTTCATGTGTTAACCATAGTAAGCTATGGTCTCAAATGTGTGGGCTAAATTGACCAATACATTGACATATGTAGATCAAGATACTCATCCCTGACTGTGTTATTAGCTAGGTCTTAGGAAACACACAATTTAGAGGTGGGTGAAGCAAATATATTTACAAAAACCAAAATAAACAAAATTAATATTCTTGGCTGGGTGGCCGGGGAGGTTGGGAGTCATTGCTAGGGGCGGTGTTGGGGGACAACAGTGCAGTAAAAAATATAGACTGCTGTTGTATGAGCTGTTGTAGCAACAACAAAGTTTGGTCCTGCCGCTGGAGACATTCTTCCTGGCGCTGTATCGATTCTTCCTGGCGCTGGAGAGATTGTTCCTGGTGCTGGAGAGATTGCTCCATTAGATTTGCCAGCCGACCAAGTTCCTGGTTCTGGTGTTGGTTTCGGAGCAACTGGTCCATCTGGCGCTGCAGGGCCTCATTTTGTTGCTGACACATCAGCACCTGATTTTCCAACGCCGCAATGCGCTCATTAGTTCCATCACGCGGCTGTTGGCGACTGTAGTGCTCCAGCATCCGGACCCCTAGCTCATAGAAATCAGCACTGGTTGGTGCCACACCTCCTCTTGCTGTGATTTGAGCCTAAACAAATAGAAAACAACATTTTAGTCAAACAGAACCAATGCAGGTATGCCCCTCAAAATAAATACCCTAAACAGTCACTATACAACTTACCCTTGTCTGAGCCTCGGAAGCTTGGCCACATGGGACTTGGGAAGAGGTCCCAGCTTGGGGTTCTGGTTCCGCCTCCTGCAAAAACAACAATGAAAGGAAATGTGACATGTTGCTTCATCCACTACCCACGAAGATGCCAATGTGGTTCTAGGTCGTCTACATCAGCCATGTTACCTGCGTGTCCTCCGGCACAGGTAGGCTCGAGGTTTCGCTGCCAGAGAGTGGCAATTCCACATCCGAGATGTCCGGCAAGTTGGCATATGCTAAACAGGAAAATCAGGTTAGTAGGTCTGTGGCCCAAACTCAAATGTAACCTGGCTAGGCTATCGAGGCCATACCTCTAAAAAGTGCCAAAATACACACTAGACCAAAGGTATCTGTTAAACTCAGATTGTTAACATGTATGTTACAGGACTAAGAGGCAATAATTTTTGCTAATCACATCAGAAACATTGCTTAAATTACACATACCCGCAATCTCCCAGATGTCTTGAGTGGGGTCCTCACTCGAGCTTGGACCTTGAAAATACATGTGGACACACAAGTTGCCAGAAGCAAGTGCAACAAAAGTAGAGCCAAAATACAGACTAGAGCAAGGCAAAACAACTTACCCTCATCTCTGGCAGCCTGAACTTGAGGGGCCCTTTCTGGACAGCCACTTCCGATATTCGGGTCAACTAAAAAACACAAGGAATGTCTCTAAATATTCAGCAAACTACTACGGGGAATGTTTGGCAAAAAAGATGTCCGCCAAAATACATTGCTATCACTCCAATAACTAATAGACTGACCCTGGGGAGGCAACAAGCACTCCCAAGAGGCATCTTCAAGTTTACCAAGCAAACATGTAGCTTAGTAGACTAACCAAATTGAACCAGTGTAACATAAACAGCATAAAGGATACATTATGTATTGCTCTACACACCAACAGGGTCCTGTTGACCGGCAACATCGGAAGTGGGGTCCAAAGATGAACCAGTCACTTGGCCTACCAAGAAAAAAGAGGAATGAGACACATGCACTTGGGTAAAAGTGGATAAAGCAAGGTGGACACATGCACTTACCGACATCCAAAGAGTAGGTGGGATCCGGAGGAGATGCTGGGGCCAAGGGCATGGGAGCTAGGCAAAAATGAAGCCAACATTGAGCCATAGTTAATGTGCGTGCAAAAATACAACATGCATTAAGGTGTGTGTGAGCAGCTCTTTCACTAATATTCACTAATCAAGGCCAGTGTGGCTCCCACATTGATATGCCGATATATGGCTACACATCTCTGGCTTCAAACATATCTACACATGTTAGGGCCTTGTTAGTTAGTTGCTGTGAGTGTTACAGTGGGCGTGAAATTAGGCCGCAGGCCCATATTATGAATACTCAACAGTGCAACACTCGATTGTTTGAGCTGCTCCCACACCCATTTGTTCCCCAAACAACCAGCACCAAAATTAGGGGTAAATACCTTCAATGGCAGACTGGGGTAGCCTTGAGGTTGCTGGAAGGGCAGGAGCTTGGGTGTCCTGAGGCACATCCCGGACAGCAGCATGTGCACCTATGCAGAAAGCAACAGACAGAAAAGTAACAAATGTTTGAGCTCTAATGTAATACTTCACAGGTCCTACTGTTAGTTGGTCAGAATGAAAAAATGCTAATCACATACATTAACATTAGGTTTGTACAAAAGGCAGAAAATATGTACCTTCAGTCCAACCTGTGGTGTCATCCCCAGGATCCACACCCTGCAGCCGAGCCAGTGGGATTTTGGCCTTCAGCATCTCCTCATACGGCCTGTAGGTACTCTTTGGAGCCTGGATGGTCCCACTGTCCACATCAAGATCGTGATTCATCTTTTTCATAAGGGCCCCTCGCAAAGTGTAGAAGCGTTTCCTGCAGGATGGGCCACTACGTGGGTGTTGAGCAGTGCTACTAAGCTCCACACCAATGGCATCCCACAGTTTGCTTCTTTCTTGTTTGCCTATGGACTTGCTTTGGGAGCCAAATATCAGCTCCCATTTAGCAAGTGTAAGGCGCACAAGATGATTATTCTCAGCCAAATTAAATTCAGGCTCCCTCTTGGCACCTGGGCGCTTAGCCTGGGGTGCTGCCCCACCTTCAGGCTGTGCCCTTTTCCGTAAGGGAGGTCTGCGCACAGCACCCACCAAACTCCTACTTGGGCCTGCTGTGGCCGGCAGATGTCCTGAATTTGGCTCCATCCTGTAGCTGCACACACACACAAATACACACCCAACAAGCACGCATGCAGACTACAGAATGGCATCGCAATCTCTTAGGGTTGGGCAGGTTTTATGTGCTCTAACAGCCAATCAAAAAGCAGGCCACTTAATTGATTCACACATACAGCCCAGTTCCTTCTAGGCACACCTCCACTGCACTGACTGAAGCATGTGTGTTAGCCAATTAACTCATTACAGACCTCATTAACCAAACAACACACACCCAAATACAACAATGGACTGATGTATCTCAACCCCTTGTGACATGTGGTTAGCCTAACGGCTATTTAAAAAAACAGCAGCTTACCTTTCATTGGGCCACCACTGATTTTTGGGCCATGTCCGTTAATGCACGCAAGTTTCGGCTCAAGTACGCTAGTAGCGCTACTAGCGTGCGCGTGCGCACTCTGTTTTACGCACACCTGGGTCGGCTAATTGGCGCCCGGAAATAGCAGAGCGACGCAAAAGGCGGCAAAGCGGACCTGTCCCTTTTGAAAGAGAAGTATAAATAGAAGGAATTTTCAAGCTTCTGCTATTCTTACACTGTGGCAAAGGCTGTGGTGTGGTGCTGTGCTCGCTTCCCTTAGCTCATTTGAGCCTCTGTCTGGTTTCTGTCCTCACTCTCTGTGGCTTGTTGGGTGATTTCTGACATCAGTGCTGTTTCTTTAGGAGCTTGTTTTTGGTGGCATCTGCAAATATTGTGTAGCATACAGCAAGTGAGGCTTGATTTTGGGGCCTTTTGTGGGCTGTGCAGCAACTCCCCTCTTGGTTGTGCCTAACTTAGAAAGCTGGTTTTCAGCAGGCTGGTGGTTTGGACCACTATAGTTCTGGTTTTGTGGTGAGCTGCATTGTAGCGGGTGTGTGTGGAGTGTGATTGTTTGTGTGTGTGTTGTGTGTTTGTTTTTTTTTGTTTTTTTTGTTTTGTATATATCTTTAGTGTGTGTGATGGATAAGAGGGTGATGTATGGTGTCTGGGTGGATGGATGTATGTGTATGCTGAAAGAGCAGGAGGAAAGGGAGCGGGGTGTTGTGAGGCTTAGGGCACCCCGCTCCTTTGCAATCCGCCTTTCAGTATGGGACTTAAGTGACGAGCAGATCAGGAGCCGCTTCCGTCTGAATCGTGCTGCACTACAGTCCCTATATGATCAGATTAAGCACAAAATCGAGCCATCCACCAAACGCACTCATTCCATTCCAGGCATAGTACGCCTGTGTGCCACTCTCAATATTTTGGCACGAGGGACCTTCCAGGCAACCTCCGCCCTCCTCAGCGGGATAAGCCAGGCTACTATGAGCCGCATACTAATCCAGGTAGTTCTGGCAATTTGTGATTTAATCCCAATTTACATCAAGTTTCCTGAGGATGAGGAAGAGGTTGCCAAAATAAAACATGCTTTCTATCTGATGGGAGGATGTGCTAGGGTGCGTTGATGGTACACATATCCCTTTCCGCCCTCCCCGTGCACAGGAGCTGTCCTACAGAAACCGGAAGCAGTTCCACTCGCTTAATGTTATGGTTGTCTGTGACCCAGACATGAGGCTGCGGGCGGTGAGATCGGGGTTCCCCGGCTCATGCCACGATTCTTACGTCTTGCAGCGGACAGTCCTGTGCCGGAAGTTTGATAACAACGAAATGCCAGCTGGCTGGCTACTGGGTAATAAATTAACCATGTCAATGTATTTTGCAAATATGTGGCCTAGTAAGCCAAATTTAACAAAACAACCACAAAAAAACATGTACTAGTACTAATTGCTGTCTCTCTCCTTGTGTTTTTTCAACAGCGGATAAGGGATATGGGCAGAGAACGTGGGTCATGACTCCGGTCAGGAACCCACGGACCTCTGCCCATGAACGCTACAATGCAGCGCATCGCAAGACCAGAAGCATTGTGGAAAGAACCATCGGCCTGCTGAAAGCACGCTTTCTTTGTTTGGCACGGCCAGGAGGAGAGATGCTCTACAGCCCACAGAAGGTCTCCAAGATCATCCTTGCCTGCTGTGTGCTACACAATATTTGTATTTGCCACCGAATCCAAGCCCCCGAGGAGACAGCACTGGTGCCAGAAATCCCCAACATGCCCGCAGCAAGAAGTGAGGACACCCAGACTGGCGATGAGCTAAGGGAAAGGATGATCACTTCTTTTTTTGCGGTAAACTAACTACCCTTCACTATAATGCAAGTACTGCACTACTGGCTAAATGTATTTGAACTCCCATCAAAAAGAGCCCAAAAAAACACTAAGGGGGGTGTAAGATGACCCAAACCACTCTAAGGGGGGGTGTAAGATGATCCCAACCACTCTAAGGGGGGTGTAAGATGATCCCAACCACTCTAAGGGGGGTGTAAGATGACCCAAACCACTCTAAGGGGGGTGTAAGATGATCCCAACCACTCTAAGGGGGGTGTAAGATGATCCCAACCACTCTAAGGGGGGTGTAAGATGATCCCAACCACTCTAAGGGGGGTGTAAGATGATCCCAACCACTCTAAGGGGGGTGTAAGATGACCCAAACCACTCTAAGGGGGGTGTAAGATGACCCAAACCACTCTAAGGGGGGGTGTAAGATGACCCAAACCACTCTAAGGGGGGTGTAAGATGATCCCAACCACTCTAAGGGGGGTGTAAGATGATCCCAACCACTCTAAGGGGGGTGTAAGATGACCCAAACCACTCTAAGGGGGGGGTGTAAGATGACCCAAACCACTCTAAGGGGGGTGTAAGATGATCCCAACCACTCTAAGGGGGGTGTAAGATGATCCCAACCACTCTAAGGGGGGTGTAAGATGATCCCAACCACTCTAAGGGGGGGTGTAAGATGATCCCAACCACTCTAAGGGGGTGTAAGATGATCCCAACCACTCTAAGGGGGGTGTAAGATGATCCCAACCACTATAAGGGGGGTGTAAGATGATCCCAACCACTCTAAGGGGGGTGTAAGATGATCCCAACCACTCTAAGGGGGTGTAAGATGATCCCAACCACTCTAAGGGGGGGTTAAGACGCCAATGTTGGTTATCAAGTAATGCATTTTTTTATTTGCAACAACAATACTACTTTAAAGATCTATACTAACTGCACTTTTCTTATTTTTTCAGGCACCAAGAGATGCACCCTGATCCCTATTTGGCACTTTAAAAACTTTCTTTCCCTTTACTTTGCTTTTTCCTTTCTGTTTGAATTTTGAATTTCATTTTCTCTTCTGTTCCTTTTTTAATTTTTGTAGATTTGAAAAATAAAATCTACTATATATAGATACATGTGGCTATGTGTTTAATTCTGTTGAAAGTTTCCTTTGCATTCTACTTCCTATTTTAATTTTCATTTTCTTTCTGAGTTCTGTTTTTATTTCCCTTTTCGATTTTCCTTTTATTTCTCTGTTCTGTTTTTATTTTCCTTTTCTATTTTCCTTTTCTTTCTCATTTATGTTTTTATTTTCCTTTTCTATTTTCCTTTTCTTTCTCATTTATGTTTTTATTTTCCTTTTCTATTTTCCTTTTCTTTCTCATTTCTGTTTTTATTTTCCATTTCTATTTTCCTTTTCTTTCTCATTTATGTTTTTATTTTCATTTTCTATTTTCCTTTTCTTTTCCTTTTCTTTCTCATTTATGTTTTTATTTTCCTTTTCTATTTTCCTTTTCTTTCTCATTTATGTTTTTATTTTCCTTTTCTATTTTCCTTTTCTTTCTCAGTTATGTTTTTATTTTCCTTTTCTATTTTCCTTTTCTTTCTCAGTTATGTTTTTATTTTCCTTTTCTATTTTCCTTTTCTTTCTCATTTATGTTTTTATTTTCATTTTCTATTTTCCTTTTCTTTTCCTTTTCTTTCTCATTTATGTTTTTATTTTCCTTTTCTATTTTCCTTTTCTTTCTCATTTCTGTTTTTATTTTCCTTTTCTATTTTCCTTTTCTTTCTCATTTATGTTTTTATTTTCATTTTCTATTTTCCTTTTCTTTTCCTTTTCTTTCTCATTTATGTTTTTATTTTCCTTTTCTATTTTCCTTTTCTTTCTCATTTATGTTTTTATTTTCCTTTTCTATTTTCCTTTTCTTTCTCAGTTATGTTTTTATTTTCATTTTCTTTCTCATTGGTGGTTTAATTGTATTTCCTTTTTATTTAAAAAATAAATAAAATAATTTAAAATGTGGCTATGTGTTTAATTATGTTTTATTTTGCATTTATATTCTAATATCTGGTTTAATTTAATTTCCTTTTCAACACAAAATAAAAACTCAAAAAAGTAAAAAAACATGTTGCATTGTGTTTTATTCTGAAGGTACTGGATGGCCAGGCCACAGTAAAGCTAAGCGCAGGCGCTGTGTAGAATAGCGTGGTCACACTGACTGACAGCGCCTACAAAGCTGAGGGCCAACATCATATTCAGCAATGTAGGCGTTGTTCCCAACAACGGCAGGTAGCGACTGAGGAGGCCTGCTATAGCGAATCGCTAACGCCCGCGGCTGACGCTAGCGGCGCTCATAGCGCCATACTTCAGTCGCTCATCTGTCGCTACCTGGCGCTATTGATGAATCGGCCTCCCCGATTGGTTGGGAGCTTTTTGGAGGGAAACCAAAAGCAAAATTGTGCGAGAGGTTTTATGAGGGAAAGCTAGAAGAACATACAGGGAGAGCACCCGTAAGCCCACAACCTATGGGGCACCCCAACTAAGGGGAAGACAGGAGTAGCCCAGAAACCCTGTGTAAGATGGCTGGTGGGGCTAATACAGAAAGGTCTGGATGAAGCTGTAGAGAATGGGGAGACGTGGCTTTGGTGCAGCTGAGTTGCTTTTAGGGGCAGAGGTCTACCATGAGAGAGGAGGGCCCTGGTGTGAAGAAGCCCAGGTCTCCCTATGGCCAGTCAGCCCCTGACCATACCTGTTGGCAGCAGCCTGGCCCACCAAGTGCACTGTATCCAGGCTGTGGAAATCATTACTTTATACTTTGTCTGGTCATGCTGATACCCTTAGTAATGATAATCAAAAATGTTTGGTGGCCAAGATAAAATCAGTGACGAATAAGCTGAAAATAGAGAAACCTGAAGCATCATTGCTCAGAAAAAAATATTTGTGGCTTTCCGGGCTCTGTTTGCTACCCAAATTTAATCTGTGCTTTTTAAAATTAACCAAAGCCTGGCATTAATTCCATTCCAGGTTTTGGGCCATGTTCACGGGGCATAGTAATTCGGAATGGCCCGTTGTATAAAACCCACTGGGGTGGCTCCCAATGCGCCTGTGCGAGCTCTCATCCAATCAGTGCTTGATGCCGTGCATATTAATGTACAGTGTCAAACTCTGCCAAAATAGCCCTGCATAGATTTAAGGGGAGTGGTGTCTGGCTGTGCGCTCTTTCTTCTTTCTTTCTCCATTCTTGTAGGTTGAGTGCTGGAGCACTCATCATGAAAACCATGGATGCAACCTGCGACCCGTGTCATTGGATCGCAACAAGGTGAGTATACTGGCGATCCCAGGGGCACCCCAAATCAATCTGAGGGGGTTTCACACAGCAGGGCATCCTAGTAGATTGTAGGGAATGCTGCCCCTCCATCCAGCTGTGTGTGCCTAGCCAATCTGGAAGGCTGATTGCTGGAGTACGTATCACCCAGAGGGAAACCCCTTGTATGTGTTGTAGGATCACCTACAAAATAAGTAAACTGGCCATCCCAGGGGTTTCACACAGCGGGGCATCCTAAATTGGCCTTGGAGTCTTCTACACTACCGAGCTGGCTGAAAGCACTTTGGTCCACTTTATGGTGGACCCAAACCCACACCCCCAACAGCTGCTGGGTTCCCTTCCCGAATCAGGATGCCCCGCTGTGTAAAACCCCCCAGGTCGCCCGGAAACTCACCTTCTTTTCCGGTCCAGCAGTGCACGCGCAAGCTGTGGCCGCATCCCCGCTTTGCCTTTAGCAGGGTACATGCACGCGCCAGGCATTATGAATGGCTGGCGTGGGCACGCTCCCTATTAGAGGGAGCGCGCTCAAATCCGCTTGCCTTAGACTAGCTATTAGCCGAATGGAAAGGAGCGGATCCGAGCGTGCTGACTGGACAAAAGTCTGTGTTGTAGGACCGCGGAAGGGTGAGTGAGGTCGGGCGATCAGGGAGGTTTCACACAGTGGGGCACCCCAATCAGGGTGCCCCTGGGGCAAGTAACAACACCCAGGATTGTCAAAATCCTGGGTTTTGGTCCACTTTAAGACTCACAGTGTATAGCAAGCCACAATATAATCAAAATAAATGGCATGCATACAGTAAAAACTTGTGGGTGCAGCTTTTGGCATTCATTTGCAAACACTGCACATCTGTCTGTCTGCCATACTTAATAATGTTATATATTTTACACTTGAATTGAGTCATTGACAATATATGTCCAACTAAAATCTAGATTCTTGCCACACAGTATATACGCTTCAATGCAGGTCAATCCATCTTGAGGTTTAGTGAGCTCATATAAAAGTGATGAATTAGGAGAATGACTTATACAGGCTTGTTGTTTTTTTTATCCATTAGACTTGATAGAGTGCTGTGGAAACTCTCTACTGGTCTGTATTTGTGTACCCATACCATCCTTTACCTGTCAGTTATAGAGCTACTGCATTTGTTTCATTTAGATTTGCTTCCACATAAACTTAAATGTTTAGCTGTCATCAGTAAATCTAAATATTGCACCTTAAATGGATTGAGCATCCCAAAAAAAACACAAAAGCATACTCACCTTTTGTTCCTCTACAGCTGATCAGTCATACTCCGGCAATTAGCAACTTTCCTGATCACTGGATCGCATCCTGCACTGGCCGGGCCCAGACTCCAATCACTGGCATTTTCATGGTGGGATCATACCCCCACCTTCAGTGACAGAAGCATTGTCACTCATCACCCATTCATTGCAATGGAGGGGGGTGTGCCAAGGCCTGAAACACCCACTCCATTGTGGTAAATGGAAAGGGCATGGTAGGGGAGCGTGGTCATGACAGGCATGGATGGAGCAAAATGCGATCCAGTTGAGTTGCTGATTGCCGGAGTAGGATTAATAAACTGCAGGGGACAAAAGGTGAGTACCCATTTGTTTATTTATTTGGGTGGTCAATCACTTTAAAATATGTTAGATTCTTTTATAATGCCAGTCAATTAATTATCAGGTAGGTCAACCTCCTAAAACATTAAAACAACAAATAGCTAGCTTAGTCTTATGATCCTGGCTTAAAGCCCCCCAGGGAGGGGTAGAGGTAGATGTTTTCTGTAAGACAGATCGGCGTCCCAAAACAATTGGGCCCAGGGGGATTGGTAGGATTTTTATGGCTTGGCAGGGTATAGAATGTTGGTGTTCTGGGGTGTGTGCTAGTGTTTCCGAAGCTACGTCACACTCAGGTAACTTACACTTCGGATTGGCCAGCAACTGACCAATTAGCGCCCAAGATGGCCAATATAAATGGAGTGGTGACATCAGATAATCGGACACCGCCGCTACCCCAGGCATACACGCTAATGATCCAGTTTACTCGCAACACAGCAAGCACTAAGCACCCCCTACACATCTACAAGGTAATTTAGTCAGCTAGACATAACATTGCTAAATAATCAGCAAACACCTTGCTTACAATGTAACTGTACACATTCAGTTCCAGTGCAAGAGGGTTCAGCTGCTGACGCTACAACACTCGATTCCATTTCAACTACAAGTTATACCAGTAACCTACTGAAGGTACACGGCAACCCCTTTCCTGACTAAGATACACCTACTGACCAATTTACCTATTCTCTAGCTGAAGAAATGAAAGTTCATTACTTAGCACAAACCTGGTTTACAAAGTTCTCATGGATAAAGTTACAGTTATGTTATACCAGGTCCCATTAATGCAGCACTAAACATGACCTAAATATATACAATCTTACCAAGACTAAGAGGCCGATTCATTAATAGCGCCAGGTAGCTACAGATGAGCGCCAGTAGCGTGATTTTCACAGCGCCAGCTAGTATTCGCTGTGCTTGGCCGGGGTTTGCTTGGTGACAGCGACTCAGTCGGTGTGCGGTAATGTTGAATACGGGGTTAGGGGTCGATGTTTCACAGGTTCTGCATTGTATGGGTGCGCCTGACAGCGAATGGCCAGAGCGAACGGCTTGCTGCAGATTCATTAACAAATCACGCTCAAAAATTTCTCGCGCTGTGAATTCCTTGTTTAAACCCCAGAGCGCTGGCGGCGATGTGTGTAAAGTAGTTTATAACCCCCAACCATTTTTTTTTAATGTAAAAATTATACAAGTTTTTCTAAACATTTTGTAATATGAATACATTAATATCAGACCTGTAATATCAATTCTGCACATATTTTTTTTTTGTTTTTTTTTACTTTAAAAAAAAATCTAACATTGCCGTAGTCGTCACAGAATTTTTGACAGTTAAAAAAAAAAAAAAAAAACATAAACTCAATTAATTATGAATATTTAAAGATTGCTCCATTGAAATGCATTGGAGAGCGCCAGGGAGCGACAGGTCATACCTGGCGCTGTGATGGGATTAGTAGCGGCGCTGTACGTTGCAGTCGGCTACATGATGAATCCCGCGCTAGCTGACGCTCTCGCCGGCGCTAGCCTCATTTAGCGTGATAAATGCGTCATTGTGACCGCCGCCGGGCGTACTAGAGTCGGTAGCCGCCGTTAGCTGGCGGTACCTGGCGCTCGTCAGACACTACCTGGCGCTAGCCCTTGATAAATAAGGCCCTCATTTTGTGCCAAGGCTCTAACCCTTCCATTTCTTCACTAGGTCCAGCTCCTGATAAAGCCTGCCTCTTGGGCGAAATGCACTTACCAGCATTCAACTGGTTTACAACATCACTCTTAGCAAAAAGGAATCTATGCTAATTTAGGTACTCTACGTATGCTTGACAACTAACATTGTACCTGTGAAATCTATTGATATATTATGAAGTAAATACTGTATAACAATTAAAAACATTAAGGTATGCTCACCCTAGACAATGGTCCAGGTCATTCATTTATTCTCCTTCTAATTCAGTATACTCAATATCGTTGGAGAAGCCTGGGTGTGAACTGGTGTTGATGGGTTGGAAATGAGGTATGGTTAGGGGTGTGGCATGGCCGTGGCCTGGGGCCAAGGCATAATTGAAAAAAAAAGGTGGAATCGTTGGAAGGTATGCTTCTCCTGAGGTGCCGCACCTCTTCCACACCATGCCTCTTCCACTACACACCCCTCCCTGGCCCATACCCGCCCCCCCTGGGTCCTGGGTTGCACTATTTAATCCCAGTGCTGAAACCCGGACAAGCCATGGACATGAAAGTAAAAGAGATAATTTCAGCTGAAGGTCCACTTTAAAATGTATCCTTTATTGTATATAGTAAAAGGATGCACCAATTGCTGCAATGAAAAACTGCCTTGGTGCATTTGGGGTGTGTGTAACAACCCTTAATCATATATTAAAAAATAGATCATGATTCCTTGACTCCCACCAATGAAAATGGCCATTTTCATTTTCATCTCATCATTTATTGTTTGATAACAGAATAATGGAATAAAATACAAAACTGCTGTTAGCCATTTACTAGCTATTACTCACTGTGCTACAAAAGGAAATGTACTGCACACAGTTTCATGTAATTATCGTGTATTACCCTCTAGAAGAAGAGAGAGCAGCACTCTAGTATTCGTTTCATAGTTTCATGTAATTGTAGTTTACATTCTTTTGTGCTTCATAAAAAGCTGTGCTTATTTATGGAAATGGACGTCAGTGTCTGTGGAAAACATGCTGAAGACTTTTGTCTTCATATTATTTTTCTTTATATGTCTTATCACAACTGTTGTGGCAGTGCCAGTCTTTATTCCCACATTCAGCTAGAATAATCACTCTTTGTATCCATTGTATAGCTGTAGAAGTACATTTTTTTCCATGAATATGGTAAGTGGCCACATGGCACTTACTACTACATTGCATATACAGAGGCGACCATGCTCAGGGAGCCATATATTAGGATGTGATGTTAATACATTGGGGTGGGCTGTTTTTCCCTCCTGCTATGACTGTAACAAACAAGGTTAGTCATTCTAAAAAGCCTGCCAGCTCCCTGCTCAGAGGTCAGTTGTGTTACACTATTAAAGGCTAAATCATTTATCCTAATAGTTTCTATTGTAATCAGCTGTGATACTTTCTAAAGTAATCATGAGCCTTTTATTGGAATTCAGATAGCTTACAGTGTAATGTTATGTGTGCATCGCTCTGTGGAATGGGAAAGGTTCTAAAGATTTTCTTATCTGTAGCTCTGTTTCTATAACTTGGCTGGCTGAAGGGTAAAGGCAATGAAGCAGATGGCACCTGCTGCCCATTTTTTTAAATCTGCTTGCCTTTTCTTCCTGTCCAAGCAGGGTGGGAGGGTTACATTATAATCAAACACTAACCTGGCCCGTACTCCCCTGCTGATTATCGGGCAATCGCAGTGATGGCCGCCGCCATCTTTGCTTTGTCCGGCACTGGCTGTCAGGTACCGCTGGAAGCACCTGTTCTCCATGCTGTGCACACTCCCGCCAACCTGGACAGTCAGGACAGTCAGGAGCACACGTGCCGTGGATGGCTGGCACCACCTGACAGCCAGTGCTGGGCGAAGCAGAGATGGCAGCGGACAGCGCAGCGATTGCCCAATGATTGGCATGGGAGTACGGGCCAAGTAAGGGTTTGTTAATTATGTAACCCCCCTGCCCTGCTTTAGCACTAGGAGAGGGAGGCAGAGAAAGGAGAATTAAATAAATGGACAGTCTGACTGAACTGGTCCTGGACTCCAGATAAGGTGAGTAAAATGGAATTTGATTAACTCAATTTTATATTATTAATACTTTGTAATTTGTATTTAAAACATATTTTTTTAAGTATATTCATGAAATTAATTATAGAATTATAAAAGCAGAGTGTGAAAAATGTAGATAATAAAGTGATATAATAACCATATTTCTGCATGAATGATAGCATATTAACATTATGTAAACATTGTAACTTAACTTAAAGAACTTAATTTGTACAGTCTGGAGGAAAGAAGGGAGAGGGGGGACATGATTGAGAAACCTTTAAATATGCGAAAGGATTGAATAAGGTTCAGGAGGGAAGTGTTTTTAAGAAGAAACTTAATGATAGAACAAGGGGGCACAACCTGAAGCTAGTCGGGGGGAAGATCAGGAGCAATGTTAGAAAATATTATTTTACAGAAAGAGTAGTAGATGCTTGGGACAAACTTCCAGCAGAGTTAGTTGAAAAATCAACAGTCACTGAATTTAAACATGCCTGGGATAAGCACACATCTATCCTAAGATAAAGAGTACATACAGTATACACATAAGGGCAGACTAGATGGACCGTATGGTCTCCTTCTGCCGTCAACCTTCTATGTTTCTATGTAACTGCATACTGAATATAATAAATGCAAACACAACAGAACTGACTATTATTTATACAGCCTGGGGAAAGTACTGTATTTTCACGCCTTTGCGTCTTATGGAGTGCATGTTTTTAAAAGAAACGTACATTACAGGTGGTCCCCCGACTTCTGCAGCAGGCTGGGCTTCCTTTGATTCGGCAGGTGGGTGTGGCCTACGTGCGGTCAGGTGTGATCTAAGTGTGGCTGGGCATGGCCTATGAACGTGTCCAAATACAGGCATAATCCATAAATAAGCCACGGCCACCCACCGAAGGAAGGAAATCTGCCAAGCTGCAGGAGCCTATAGGTGTATCTGTCTGTATGTGTCTGTCCCTCTCTCTGTCTCTGCATGTGTGTGCATGTGTCTCGGTGCCTGTGTGTGTGTGCATGTGTTGAGGGATGCCACTCACTGGCTGTAATGGGGGATGTTGCACACTGCATTTGATACGTGGTGCCGCTCACTGTCTGTAATGGGGTGATTGGGAGGGATTTTGTACACTGCCTGGTATGGGGTGACTGGGAGGGGGAATTTACCACACCATTTGGTTCAGAATATTTTATTTTCTTATTTTCCTTCTCTAAACCCGGGATGTGTCTTATGGTGAGTCTTATGGAGCAAAAGATAACATCATTAAAATATTTTGAATTGAATAACAGAGGTAAAGGAAATCTATTATACTAGACTATAGATAATACAATTAGGTCAAGAGGACTCGCCGGGGGGGGGGGGGGGGGGGGTGACAGACATAGATCTATCGGGCACAACCGGGGGGTGGGATCACCGCAGGTTATGGCCCTCAACACAACCCTTACGGTCCAGAATGGGTCCCAGACCCTAAATATAGCCCCATCCTCCAAACCGTGTCATATATATGGCCTGTTCTGTGTATTATACATTTTTTGCCTGTATGCGTATGAGCTTACACATGAATCTGAGCCTCCATCAGAAGCCTTCCGTTTACTGTTCGTAGCAGTGTAAGCCAACGAGGATGGCATTTTATGCCTCTCGTAGTGTCCTCGACAGGAAGAGGTTAACGTATACGTTACCCCGTAAACCTCGTATCCTACCGTTTTTCAGCGTTTTTGAAAGTAGCTTCCCACGAAGATTTTCCGTGTCCCGTTAGATTCTGCATGCATCTTCCTCCCAATATACGTCCAAACAGCAGTTTCAGGGAAATCTGCTATGTTTGCATGCATGTACGCATGTGCGCAGCTATTAACCTCATTCATGTCCCCGTCTCAACTATTCTCTCACTCACTTCTGCTTCTTTGCTTACCTGAACTCACTCGCGGTTCCACTTTAGATGTTCTCCCCCGTCCTTCATGCTTACCTCAACTCACTCGCGGTTCCTGTTAAGATGTTCTCCCGTCCTTCATGCTTACCTCAACACACTCGCAGTTCCTCTTTAGAAGTTCTCCCGTCCTTCATGCTTACCTCAACTCACTTGCGGTTTCTCTTAAGATGTTCTCCCGTCCTTCATGCTTACCTCAACTCACTCGCGGTTCCTCTTAAGATGTTCTCCCGTCCTTCATGCTTACCTCAACTCACTCACGGTTCCTCCTAAGATGTTCTCCCGTCCTTCATGCGTACCTCAACTCACTCGCGGTTCCTCTTAAGATGTTCTCCCGTCTTTCATGCTTACCTCAACTCACTCGCGGTTCCTCATTAGAAGTTCTTCCGTCCTTCATGCTTACCTCAACTCACTCGTGGTTCCTCTTAAGATGTTCTCCCGTCCTTCATGCTTACCTCAACTCACTTGTGGTTCCTCTTAAGATGTTCTCCCGTCCTTCATGCTTACCTCAACTCACTCGCGGTTCCTCTTGCGGCATTCCTGCTTAACAAATGTTCTTCATGTTCTTAGTATTTTATTTTTTTTTGTTTGTTTGGCCCTGTGTTCATGTCTAAATAGTGTATAACTGAAACTAAAATAAACAGGAAACATGCTTAAGGTTAACACTATTTATTGTAAACAAAAAATTTAAAAAAAATTGTAAAATATTTTTGTAAATATTTTTAAATATTTTTACAATATAAAACAAAGTGACATGCCCCAGGATTCTAGTCTTCACTGGTCCCCATGGAAGCAGCAAGCTCCTGGATATCGCCCACCAGCCAATACACAGTCGCGGTCAGCTTTTGCAGTCTTTCCTGTGGTGTTCCTGTGTAACCCTTTCAGTGCCAAGCCCGTAGATTCTACGTGCTTGCTTCTACTCCACTTAAGTGCCAAGCACGTAGAATCTACGGGCTTGACTTTCCCCCCCGCTAGTAAAAAAAATAAACATCAAAAATACTCACCTGACCCCTCGTTGGATCCGGCTGGGTCTCCTCTTTAATTTGGTGCCATCCGATCCCCCGTGGGGGGTCGGATGGCTCCAGGAGAGCCCCCGGAATAGCCCCCCCCCCCCGTTTGGCAGCAGTAGCTGCTAACTGTAAAAAAAAAAAATAAAAATAAAAATGACATTTACTTACCTGCAGTCGCGCTGCCTCCCTCCGGGTCTCCTCTTCACTGGGGGGGCCTCCGATCGCCCCCCCCAGCCTCTTCAGCTTCAGGGGAGAGCCTGAAAGGGCTCTCCCCCTCCTCTCCCGACGGGTGCCGCCATCTTGCTGTTAAGCCCCGCCCCTTTGGGGCTTATGACGTCACTCCCGGGCCTCTTGCTGCCTCTCCTCGGCTGAGCTGTCAGATGCCCTGGTGATCGCTGGGCAGAGCAGTGGAGGGGCAGGGGATGCTCTGATCCCCTGCCCCCCCTCCTCTGGCCAGCGATCACCAGGGCATCTGACAGCTGATCAACACAGGAGCTGACAATCGGGTGAGGTGAGTAAAGTAAAAAAAAAATTTATTTTTTTTTTTAATAAATGACATTTTTGTGCGTGTGTTTTTTTTTTATGTTAACCCTTTGTGAACTGGTAAGGGGTCCATGAGACCCCTTATACCAGTTCACAAGG
Organism: Gastrophryne carolinensis; assembly: GCA_027917425.1. Taxonomy (NCBI): domain Eukaryota; kingdom Metazoa; phylum Chordata; class Amphibia; order Anura; family Microhylidae; genus Gastrophryne; species Gastrophryne carolinensis. Next base: position 338,525,242 of record CM051235.1, read on the forward strand.
CTGGGGTCTGGCAAGCCACCTGCAACTAGCGGGTGGCTTGCCATTAACCCCCGCACCCCCAATTACCTGCCTCCCCAAAGCCCAGGGGGGGGGCAGAAGAGCCCGGGCCCACACAGGGTATGTGGGCTCGTAGGCTGCAGGGTGGGGGGCCACAAAAGCTGGCCCCCCACTCTGTTCCTACAAGCCCCCATAGCTGGTCCCGGGCTGGTTATGATGGGTAAGGGGGACCCTACGTCATTTTTTTTTTTTATTTTAAGGGTTAGGGTTAGGGTTAGGGTTAGCCTAACCCTAACCCTAACCCTTAAAATAAAAAAAAAAATGGGTTCCCCCCCCGGAGGGGGGACCTTATGTCATTTTTATTTAATTTTTAAGGGTTAGGGTTAGGGTTAGCTTAACCCTAACCCTTAAAATTAAAAAAAAAAATGGGTTCCCCTCTACGTAATTTTTTTTTATTTTTAAGGGTTAGGGTTAGCCTAATCCTAACCCTTAAAATTAAAAAAAAAGTTTTTTTTTTATTTTTACGGGTTAGGGTTAGCCTAACCCTAACCCTTAAAATGTATATTTTTTTTTTTTAAAGGGTGAGGGTTAGGCTAACCCTAACCCTTAAAAAAAAAAAAAAAAAATGACATGGGGGGGGGGGTCCCCATTTTTTGGGGGGAATTTTTATTTTTGTATATTTTTTTATTTTTACGGGTTAGAGGTAGCCTAACCCTAACCCTTAAAATTAAAAAAAAAATGTAAAAAAAAATTTCTTTAAGGGTTAGGGTTGGGCTAACCCTAACCCTTACAAAAAAAAAAATGACATGGGGGGGGTCCCCATTTTTTGGGGGGGAATTTTTATTTTTGTATATTTTTTTTATTTTTACGGGTTAGGGTTAGCCTAACCCTAACCCTTAAAATTCAAAAAAAAATTTAAAAAAAATTTTTCAAGGGTGAGGGTTAGGGTTAGGCTAACCCTAACCCTTAAAAAAAAATGACATGGGGGGGTCCCCATTTTTTGGGGGGGGGGAATTTTTATTTTTGTATATTTTTTTTATTTTTATGGGTTAGCCTAACCCTAACCCTTAAAATTCCCCCAAAAAAGGGGGGACCCTATGTCATTTTTGGGGGGATTTTTGAGGGGGAATTTTTATTTTTGTATATTTTTTTATTTTTAGGGGTTAGCCTAACCCTAAACCCTTAAAATTACCCCAAAAAATGCCCCCCCCCCCCCCTTTGGAAGGGGGGACCCTATGTCATTTTTTTTTAAATTAACCCCTTATGTTTATAGTGTGGATAGTAGTTGTATTTTATTTGTAAATGTAATAAAGTGCTCTTTTCAGTTTGGGGGGTCTCCAGGGCAAGAATGGGGGGGGCTACCGATACATATGTGGTACCGTTGTAATCGGGAGAAATGGGGCTATCACATGCAATATGGTTTTCATTAAAAAAAAAAAGGTTTTATTTAAAATAAAGGAAACAATTGTTTAAAAAATATATATTTTTTGTTTTTTTTTGTTTTTTAAGCAGAAATATTCAAAAAACAGTGGAAAAATTACAAACAAGACATTTCATGTTAAAGCCTAAACTGCAAAAAATGTATATGTAATGTATATAATTTTTCTGGAAATTCCAGCAAAAATCACGGTTAATCATGCCGCAAAATGGGGAAAAATGACCTGTCAACAGAGGGTGACAAAACTTCAAGTAGGCTGACAATTAAAAGGGTTAATAGTACCTATGCATGTTGGGTATTGTTCTGCTCGGGGGACCTTGCGCTTTCAGATTTAGCTTGTTTTTTCTTGTTTGCATATTGATATTTTAGGAAAACATGGTTTTTATTCTGCTTTTTTATAATTGTTTTTAGGGAAACCCTGTGCAACCTAAGAATTCTTCAATGGATTACTTCCAGAAAGATGAGCCCACTACAACAAGCTCAGTACTCTTAGAAAGCTTAACATGTGTACTTTCAGGGAATATATGGTTTGTGGGGATATTCTAAATTTAAAGGGTTGTTTTGGTTGAAAAATCGCAAGGTGCGCACTTTGTCTGCAGAGCTGAAATTTTTAAGTAAAATTACCGTTATGCGCATGCTTTACTTTGGGGTGTTTGGCAACTCTTCCCTTGACAGAACCTATGCATATTGGGTATTGTTCTGTTCAGGGCATGTTGCTTTTTCAGATTTTCTGGTTTGCATATAGTTTTTTAGGAAAATGTGGCTTTGATTCTTCTTTTTTATTCTTTTTTAGGGAAACTCTGTGCAACCAAAGAATTGATTGAGGGATTACTTCCAGAAAATTGCGCCCATGTCAACAAACCTGGTATGCCTAGAAAGCCTGAGGTGTATACTTCCAGAGAATATATAGTTTTTGGGGGGTATTTCAAATTTAAAGGGTTCTTTTTCTGGAAAGACCGCAAGGTGCGCTTAGCGCGGTGCATAGTTGTATTTTATCTGAAAATCTCCTAAAGCGCTGTTTCAGTTTGGGGGAGTCTCCTGGGCAGGAAAGGGTGTCTACCTATACATATGTGGTAACGCTGTGACCGGAATTAATTGGGGTTTCACATGCAATAAGATTTTATTGACAAACTTACATTTTTTATTACAAAAAAACACTACAAATTGCAAAAAATAGATTTTTTTTAATTTTTTTGCACATATTTCACCCAAAAGTATTGAGAATACACCTAAAAAATTACAAACAAGACATCTCATGTTAAAGCCCAGACTCTGCTGAAAAAAACAATATATCATTTTCCTGGGAAATCCCTGGAAATCCCTTCAAAAATCACATTTGAACATGGGGAGCGCAAAATAGTGCAAAATGGTCTGGCAACAAAGGGTGACAAAAACTCCAGGTAGGCTGGCAGCGAAAGGGGTAAAGGAAGCAATAATCACATATTGGAAGATACATGTTTGCTAGCTAAGGACTGCACTCTTATTAATGTTCAGGCAAAGGGATGAGGCCAGAGGTCATTATGCTAATGTATTAGGCTAGGGATGAGGCCAGAGGTCATTATGCTAATGTATTAGGCTAGGGATGTGGGCAGAGGTCATTATGCTAATGTATTAGGCTAGGGGTGAGGCCAGAGGTCATTATGCTAATGTATTAGGCTAGGGATGAGGCCAGAGCTCATTATGCTAATGTTTTTAAAAACCTTGGAACGAAGCTATGTTATAGGAAAGTACATAAGTAGTCTCCAAACTTACCAGGCTGGTGGGCGACCTGTGCTTGGGGGACCAGCATTCTCTCTGGGGCCTGCCAATGAACAGGATCTGAGGCTGTTGAGGAAGGAAAAATATGTTTACTTTTAATGTCAGATTATGTCAATGCAACATTTTTTTCATAATGTCTGTGTGACAACACCCACCTTCGCCATGCATCTCAGGGGCGGCAGATTGTGGGCTCTCCAAACCACGCTCTTCACCTGCTACATTCTCATCTAAAAGAATAGAAGCAGGGAATGAGTGTGTGCTGACAGTGGCTGTATAGACGACAGTGAAGGTGTCCGCACTCTGGTCAATAAGTAGGGTGCTCGATCCAGGGCGGTCCCAAAACCCCACAAATGGTAGCAAAAGGAAAAAGTGGTGGATCCGCACTTCCTTAAAATCTTAAACTTTTATTGTATATGAATTAAAATCATCTCCATCCAAAGTGGTGCATATTAGTAGCAGCAGCAAAGCATAAAAGCAAATACAGACCCAAGGCCAGTAAAGGGTGTGCGTTTCGGGTCTTTAGAGGCATAATAGATAGAGGCATAGATAGGGGGGCCGCAACACACCACACCATTTTATAGTAATAAAAAAGAAGACTTACCCAATGTAATCGTACTGCTCGCAGCAGCGGGAGCCCTGATCGTCCATAGAGGCGATGACGTCAGCGTCCGAGAGGGGTCGCGCCAGCCAATCACAAGCGGCAACCGTGAGCCAATCAGAGGGAAGAAGCCTCTCACATGACACCGCGGGGCCAGCCAATGAGGGGGCGCAGCCCACCCCCGGCTGCAACGTCAGCAAAGCGAGGACATTGCCTGGAAACAGGCCCACAAAGTGAGACCAAATCATCCAGGATAGAGTCAATCACCCGCATAGCGAAAAACCTCTAAGGGCGCCTGGGGAAAACCGCGCAGCAAGAAGTGCTGGAATTGGTTTAGCTAAACATCATAATCTCAAAATACAAAATCAATCAACAATTAGTAAATAGCTAAATTGCACAGGGATTTGAACATGCAGAAATAACACATTTTCTGTCAGCAAAAAAGTTTAAGCCTTGATAAGCAGGGTGGAGGGCAAATGCCGACAGGGGACAAATTATGTAGAGAGAGAGAAAACCACATCCATTCTAGTGTATGCCTATATATATAAATAGCCAATAAGATTCAAACATATAAAGGCCAATAAAACATGATTAGAAAGGTTAAGAAAGTTAATCATATGTATAAAAAATCCATATCATGATAATAATTAGGGATGAGCGACTCGATCCGGACGAACCCGGATTCGTTCCGAATTTCATGGAAAATTCGATTCTGAACGAATCCGAATTTCCCCACGATTCGATCGATCAAAGTTTTCCTTTAAACTCCATTTATTTCAATTACGGACATTCTAAAATGGTGAATGAACATGTCCAGACATACCCCCTGGGGCAAGGTATCATGGGTAAGTCACATGCAGCCTATCAGCAGCCAGGAAGCCCGGTGACGTCACTGTGTTATATAAAGCGGCGGCCATCTTGCTTGTGCGCATTTCAGCCTTGCATTGCGGCCAGAGCACAGCTAGTTAGAGACAGGGACAGAGAGTTAGAGATAGGTAGGGAGAGTCAGAGAGGCAGACAGAGAGGTAGACAGAGCCAGGGAAAGATAGGGTAAAAAACGGAACCATCCAGCCAGGGACAGCTTAGAAGTGACAGTGAAATTTTTTTTTTTCATTAGCCAGATCAGTTTTCAATTCGATTTCAGTTCTTTGTGCTGTAAATCTGCCTTGCCACTGTGCATGCCATCTATGCAGTGGCTTATTTAACCCTATCTGTTACACACAAGTTTTTATCATAATATATAGCTGGATTAGTTTAAATATTTTTTGGTCTGCCTTTAACAAAAAAAACACCAGCCCACCTGGGTATCCCAAACCTGCACATAGCAGCCTATCTGTTATACTAAATACGCTTGTTGATCCTTCCTCAGCTTAATCAAAGTATTGCATTTTGAATTGGTTTTTGGTCTGCCTTGAACAAAAAAAAAACACCAGGCCGCAGGGCATCCCAAACCTGCATTAGGCAGCCTGTTATACTAAAAACGCTTGTTGATCCTTCCTCAGCTTAATCAAAGTATTGCATTTTGAATTGGTTTTTGGTCTGCCTTTAACAAAAAAAACACCAGGCCGCAGGGCATCCCAAACCTGCACTTGGCAGCCTATCTGTTATACTAAATGCGCTTGTTGATCCTTCCTCAGCTTAATCAAAGTATTGCATTTTGAATTGGTTTTTGGTCTGCCTTTAACAAAAAAAACACCAGGCCGCAGGGCATCCCAAACCTGCATTAGGCAGCCTATCTGTTATACTAAATACGCTTGTTGATCCTTCCTCAGCTTAATCAAAGTATTGCATTTTGAATTGGTTTTTGGTCTGCCTTTAACTAAAAAAACACCAGCCCACCTGGGTATCCCAAACCTGCACTTAGCAGCCTATCTGTTATACTAAATGCGCTTGTTGATCCTTCCTCAGCTTAATCAAAGTATTGCATTTTGAATTGGTTTTTGTCCTGCAATCAAAACACCAGCCCATATGGACATCCCAAACCAGCACGTCACCCTATCTTTTATACTAAATAAGCTTGTTCAGCCTCAGTTTTATTAAGCTATTGCATTTTGAATTGGTTTTTGTCCTGCTGTCAAAACACTAGCCCACATGGGCATCCCAAACCAGCACATGTCATACTATATAAGCTTCTACAGGCCCTTTTTTTTTACTTATTTTTTTTTTAATATAGAGCTGTAATAGATTATATAGTGAGGTAAATTCGCCATTTTGCACCATTATATAGAGAAGCCCACTGTGTAAATCTGAGGAGCAATAGTTTATACAGTATTGTGGGGTAAATTCGCTGTTTTGCACTATTATATATATCAACCTAAATCCCTGTGTAAATCTGAGGAGCAATAGTTTATATTGTGAGGTAAAATTGCCATTTTATAGAGCAGGCCCTGTCTGAAAATCTCATTTTGCAATCTATGTTATATTGTGAGCTAAATTCGCCATGTTGCACCATTCTTTAGAGTGGCCCTCCTATGTAAATCAGAGCAGCAATAGTTTATATTGGACAATACATTTGCCCTGTTTTGCACCATTATATGGAGCAGCAATAGTTTATATTGTAGGTAAATTCATGGTTTTGCACCATTACATAGAGCAGTCCCTATATAAACCTGAGAAATAGGTTATATTGTGTGAGTTAAATCCGCTCTTGGTTTTGTAGCATTCTATAGAGCAGGCCCTGTGTAAATCTGAGGGGCAATAGCTTATACTGTGAGGTAAATTTGCCATTTTGCAGCATAATATAGAGCAGGCCCTGTGTAAATCTGAGGGGCAATAGTTTATACTGTGAGGTAAATTTGCCATTTTGAAGCATTATATAGAGCAGGCCCTGTGTAAATCTGAGGGGCAATAGCTTATACTGTGAGGTAAATTTGCCATTTTGCAGCATAATATAGAGCAGGCCCTGTGTAAATCTGAGGGGCAATAGTTTATACTGTGAGGTAAATTTGCCATTTTGCAGCATTATATAGAGCAGGCCCTGTGTAAATCTGAGGGGCAATAGCTTATATTGTGAGGTAAATTTGCCATTTTGCAGCATAATATAGAGCAGCCCAGTTGCCATCTAAATCAACTACTGGCCGGGCAGGACAGCTTTGCCAGGGCAAACTCTGCTAGTTGCGGCCACAAGTAAAGTTTGGCTGCCCAGAAGTCCAGCGGATCCTCAAGGTGTGTTGGCATGGTCATGTCAAGGTATGACATGACCTGCTGGTTCAGGTCCTGCTCCAGGTCTTCCTGCTGCTCATGAGTAGACTCACTATGCGGGTGTAGAAAGCTACTCATTAGCGACTGAAGACTGAGGCTGCTGCTGATGGAGCTGCTGCTGCCACCCCCCCCCCCGGCAGCCATGGCAGTGGAAGGTAAGCGCAGAGGTCCCCCCGAGTCAGACCTGCGAGAGTATGGACCATGGCGCAGATAGATATTGCCCAACTGACTACGTAGGATGTCTCTGTAGTAGGTCAGTTTGTCCTCCCTCTCAGTGGGTGTAAAAAATGCCCCCATTTTGTGCCAGAAGCGAGGGTCCAATAAGGTGATAGCCAGAAGTCATCCCGCTGACAAATGGAGACAATTCTGTGGTCACTACGCAAGCACGTGAGCATGCATCGTGCCATTTGTGCAAGTGACTCGGAGGGACTACCTGTCTCCATCTCCAATGCAAACTGCCACGGTGTGTCTGGGTCCTCTGTCTCGCCTTCCTCGCAACCCTCTAGCTCCTCTGGCTGCTCCTGCTCCTCCTCTCCTGTCAGATGACTAGATAAAATGGTAATTTTGTCAAACCTAAACTGTGCTTCGCTGTGCCCCACCCCCTCCTCCTCCTCCACTTCAGCCCCCACAGGCTTCATGTGGCTGTGAAATGTATGCACCATTTCTCTAGTGCCCTGACCAGCCATGGTTTCTAACATGTGTTGTAGTACATGAAGCAGTGGAATCACGTCGTTCATCTCATAGTCCTGGCGACTGACTAATAAAGTAGCTTCCTCAAAGGGCCTGAGAAAACGGCAGGTGTCACGTATGAGCTGCCACTGGTTTACATTGAAGTTACACAGGGGAGTCCCCCTATCCGTTTGGATCATCAAGAAATCCGTGATGGCTTTTCTCTGTTCCTATAGTCAATCCTACATATGGAGGGTGGAATTCCAACGGGTGGAAACATCGCAAATCAGACTATGTTGGGAGATACCGTTCTGACGCTGAAGCTCAAGAAGGGTGTGCTTGGCGGTGTAGGAGTGCCTGAAGTGCATGCAAAGTTTCCTTCCCGTTGTTAGGATGTCTTTCAGATGGGGGGAAGACTTCAGAAAACGCTTGACAACTAGATTGAACACGTGTACCATGGCAGGACGCATGGCTCAGGCTTCCTTGTCGCAGCGCAGACAAGATGTTCTTCCCAGTGTCACCATGGGTCCCATTTGCAGTTTTCGTGGAGTAAGCCATGATTTCATGTATTGAGTTCTCATTTTTAGCAGTTCCTCCCATGTGTGACACTGTTGCTCAAGGCAAACCATGTGGTAGGCTGGAAGGGCACTGGGAAAAAAAAACAAAAATTAAAAAAAAGAGAAAAAATAAATTTTTAGAAAAAAAAGTAAAAAAAAAAAAATGAAAAAAAAAATTTGTACAAAAATTCTCAAAATATTAAAAGGCAATGGAAAAAAAACATATAAAAGAAAAATTATATACCGTATATACTCGAGTATAGGCCGATCCGTGTATAAGCCGAGGCACCTAATTTTACCCCAAAAAAGTGGAACAAGCTATTGACTCGAGTATAAGCCGAGGTGGCTTTTTTCAATTGGAATTGGAGTTGACACACAGAAGAGACACACACAGAAAAAGACACAGACACACACATACCTGTTCCATGCTGCCCCCCCATGTATGCCCTGCTGCACTCTTTACCCCCATCTCTGCCCTGCTCCATGCTGCACCCCAATCTCCACCCTGCTACACATTTCACTTCCATCTCTGGCATGCTGAATCTCTGTCTCTGTCCTGCTCCCCCTCGCCCCTATCTTTGCCCTGCTTTTTGCTGTGCCCCCTGGGACAGAAGACATTAAACATTCTTGGGGTGAAAGCAGGGACAGGCAGGGTTAATGCTGCTGTGGACAGGAAAGGCATCTTGCACCATGCCACATTTTTTGGCCCTGCCCCTGCTCTAAAGGACTGGGCATAGAGATGAGAGGGAGGTCAGCATGAACCAGCACACACACGCGCACACACACACACAAACGGTACCTGCTGCTGCTGCCGCCACCAACCTCCTCCTCCTGCCGGTCGCTCTCTCCATTCAGCGCCGCCGCTCCCGCCGCCGTCATCCGCCGCCGCCGCCGTCAGCCGCTCCCGCCGCCGTCAGCCGCTCCCGCCGCCGCCAGCCGCTCCCGCCGTTCCCGCCGCCGCCAGCACTTCCTGGCTGTTGCGCGCTGGTCGTCGGTGGGCGTGCCCCATATGGCCGGCGTCCAATGTTCTCATTGGATGCCGGCCATATGGGGCACGCCCACCGACTACCTGCATGCAGCAGCCTGGAAGTGCAGCTCAATTACCGTATTGACTCGAGTATAAGCCGAGGTGGCTTTTTTCAGCCCAAAAAGTGGGCTGAAAAACTCAGCTTATACTCGAGTATATACGGTATATATATATATATATATATATATATATATATATATGTTTCTAAAAAATACAAAATATTAAAAAAAATACAAAATATTAAAAAAAAAACAATACAAAATGAACCCCCCAAAAAAAAATGTTGATACATTTTATATGTTACTGTTATTATGTTATATGTTATTGTTGCTATTTTATATGTTATTATATGTTATTATTATAAATATGTTCAAATAAGATAAATGTTAACTATTAATAATATGTAATTGACAATGTGCCACTTTTCTCTGTGACACCATTGCTAAGTGGAAGTGCACTGTCACAGGCACAAAGGCCTAGGAGCGTGGAGGCCACAGCGGAGGGACCTGTCCAAGTTGCTTTTGTGGTTGTGCAGGAACCACAATCACCCAGTGGTCCTAAAAGGATTTTTATTGTCCCTGACCATAGTTACAGCTCCAGACGTAGGCACTGCTGTGCCCTTTGGTACACACTGACAGGCTAAAGGACTGCCCCACCTTCTGTTCAACAAAATTGTACAGGGCTGGTACTGCCTTCTTCGCAAAGAAATGACAGCATGGACTTTCAACCTCGGCTCAGCACAAGCCATCAGTTCTCTGAAAGGTCCACCAACTCAAAAGGGAGGGACTGCAGCACCAGCAACTTATACAGGAGCACATTTAGCTTCTGCACGTTGGATGAGTGGGCACATACTGTTGTCTCTTGGACATGACTTGGCAATGGATTGCTGGCGGAATTACTGACTCAGATTAAGAGGAGGAGGAGCATCTGGAGCGACAGAGGATGGGTATGACACACAGGAGGTGGTGGAGCCTTGGCTGGCTGAAACAGAGAGCGGTGTGCCACTGGGTAATGCAGCAGGCTGGACCACCACTTTGGAGCCAACTCTCCCAGGCCGCTTTATGGTGACGCTGCAAATGTTGACGCAGGGCTGTGGGTCCAACATTGGGACCCTGGCCACACTTCACCTTCTGCCTACACATCTTTCACATAGCCATGTTAACCTTCTGCGGATGCTTGATGAAAAACTGCAACATGGGCTTGTAGCTGATTTGTCCTACCAACAGTCCGCACTAATTCACTGATGCTGCTGCCGCCGCCAGCTCCGGGGACCCTCTTCCACTACCTCCTGGGAAGATAGCCTGCCACGCGAGTGGTCTACCCCAAGCACATTTGCCTCCATACTTTCCCCTTCTTCCACCATGCTGTCCGCTAAATCTGACCCTCTCCATCACTCCAAGCCTTTAAAAGTGCCCTCAAAACTCACTGATGTCCCCCTCAGGTTCCTCAACAGTGTCTGTTTAAGGAGCCAAAACGCTTGCAACACCTCCTCCCACGACACTCTCCTTATCACTACTTGCCCGCCTAGTGGAAGAAGCGGCAAGTGTCTCCTCCACTTCTTGGCTGGGCAGTAGCTGCTGATTTTTCTGATTATCAGATCATCCTCACTGAATAGTGGAGCTGAACCCAAAGCATAACATACAACAGACAGTTGACTGGGGGTGTCAGATTTCACTTGTGATGCAGTGGATGATCGTGTTAACCAATGGATGACGGCAGATGGGTTGCTGTTCAAGACACGACCGCTAGCTGATCCCGGGAGATCAGGCCTCTCACTGAGACTCCTGCTGCCACTCACCCCTATTCTGCAGAGACCTCTGCTTGATGAAATGAGGCCTTATATGTTACTATGTTACTAATATGTTACTATGTTACTAATATGTTACTAATCTGTCACTCTCCATGTTTTTTTTTTAGAGACTGGCCTGCGGGCATGGATCAGCCAAGATTTCCACCCACCAATGCCTGATGCATTAGAGTAGATTGATGATGGGGCCAGACCAACACTAGAGAAATATGGATCGTGCAAAACAGATTTAAGGCGCTGCTCTCCAGTTACAGACATTCCTCCGCATCAGACCACAAGTAATTATTGAGAAAATGCTTTACATTACTCTTACTTTTTATTAATATTCTTCGGATAAGATATATGTGCCGAAAATCTGTATATGTTCTCTTCATGCTGCTGCCAACTCCAGGGTGTGTCTTTCTGGCAATTTTGGGCTGCTGCTTGCAACTCCAGGGTGTGATTCATCCAATTTTTGGGCACCTGCTGCCAACTCCAGTGTCTCTTTCAAGCAATGTTTGGGCTCCTGCTGCTGCTTGCAACTCCAGGGTGTGATTCATACAATTTTTGGGCTCCTGCAGCCAACTCCAGTGTCTCTTTCAAACTATGTTTGGTCTCCTGCTGCTGCTGCTTGCAGCTTCACGGTGTGAGTCATCCAATTTTTGGGCTCCTGCAGCCAAATCCAGTGTCTCTTTCAAGCTATGTTTGGGCTCCTGCTGCTGCTACTTGTAACTCCAGGGTGTGATTCATCCAATTTTTGGCCTCCTGAAGCCAACTCCAGTGTCTCTTTAAAGCAATGTTTGGGCTCCTGCTGCTGCTTGCAACTCCAGGGTGTGATTCATCCAATTTTTGGGCTCCTGCAGCCAACTCCAGTGTCTCTTTCAAGCTATGTTTGGGCTCCTGCTGCTGCTGCTGCTTGCAACTCCAGGGTGTGATTCATCCAATTTTTGGGCTCCTGCAGCCAACTCCAGTGTCTCTTTCACACAATTCTTGGGCTCCTGCTGCTTGCAACTCCAGGGTGTGATTCATCCAATTTTTGGCCTCCTGCAGCCAACTCCAGTATCTCTTTCACGCAATGTTTGGGCTCCTGCTGCTGCTGCTTGCAACTCCAGGGTGTGATTCATCCAATTTTTGGCCTCCTGAAGCCAACTCCAGTGTCTCCTTAAAGCAATGTTTGGGCTCCTGCTGCTGCTTGCAACTCCAGGATGTGATTCGTACAATTTTTGGCCTCCTGCTTGCGACTCCAGTGTCTCTTTAAAGCAATGTTTGGGCTCCTGCTGCTGCTTGCGACTCCAGGGTGTGATTCAGCAAATTTTTGGGCTCCTGCTGCAAAACTCCAGTGTCTCTTTCAAGCTATGCTTGGGCTCCTGCTGCTGCTGCTTGCAACTCCAGGGTGTGTTTCACCCAATTTTTGGGCTCCTGCTGCCAACTCCAGTGTCTCTTTCAAGCTATGTTTGGGCTCCTGCTGCTACTGCTGCTTGCAACTCCAGGGTGTGATTCATCCAATTTTTGGGCTCCTGCTGCCCACTCCAGTGTCTCTTTCAAGCTATGTTTGGGCTCCCGCTGCTGCTGCTTGCAACTCCAGGGTGTGATTCATCCAATTTTTGGCCTCCTGCTGCCAACTCCAGTGTCTCTTTAAAGCAATGTTTGGGCTCCTGCTGCTGCTTGCAACTCCGGGGTGTGATTCATCAAATGTTTGGGCTCCTGCTGCCAACTCCAGGGTGTGATTCATCCAATTTTTGGGCTCCTGCTGCTGCTTGCAACTCCAGGGTGTGATTCATCCAATTTTTGGGCTCCTGCTGCCAACTCCAGTGTCTCTTTCAAGCTATGTTTGGGCTCCTGCTGCTGCTTGCAACTCCAGGGTGTGATTCATCCAATTTTTGGGCTCTTGAAGCCAACTCCAGTGTCTCTTTAAAGTAATGTTTGGGCTCCTGCTGCTACTGCTGCTTGCAACTCCAGGGTATGATTCAGCCAATTTTTGGGCTCCTGCTGCCAACTCCAGTGTCTCTTTCAAGCTATGTTTGGGCTGCTGCTGCTACTGCTGCTTGCAACTCCAGGGTGTCATTCAGCCAATTTTTGGGCTCCTACTGCCAACTCCAGTGTCTCTTTCAAGCTATGTTTGGGCTGCTGCTGCTGCTGCTTGCAACTCCAGAGTGTGATTCAGCCAATTTTTGGGCTCCTGCTGCCAACTCCAGTGTCTCTTTCAAGCTATGTTTGGGCTCCTGCTGCTGCTTGCAACTCCAGGGTGTGATTCATCCCATTTTTGGGCTCCTGCTGCCAACTCCAGTGTCTCTTTAAAGCAATGTTTGGGCTCCTGCTGCTGCTGCTTGCAACTCCAGGGTGTGATTCATTCAATTTTTGGGCTCCTGCAGCCAACTCCAGTGTCTCTTTAAAGCAATGTTTGGGCTCCTGCTGCTTGCAACTCCAGGGTGTGATTCAGCTAATTTTTGGGCTCCTGCTGCTGCCAGCTCCAGGGTGTGTTTTTCAGGCACTATAGGGGCCCCTCATAGTGATGCCACCTCAACTCTCTGCAATTGTGCCGCTTTGCGATTCTATTAGCGATGCCTCCGATCTGCATGTGATAATTATTTACAGTATTATTTCAATAACCCAGCATGCGTCCTATGCGTGTTACAGCAAGGCAAAATGGTTTACAACCCTATTGAGGCTCTAGGAGGCTCAGAAATAGCCGTTTTTAATAGCGATTCGTCGCGAATAAATTCGGGTTGAAACAATTTTTGTCCGAAAATTCTGCGAATCAGTCGAATCGAATTTTTCAAAAGTTCGCTCATCTCTAATAATAATAACTATCTGTCATAGTAATTGATGAGACAACCCATCTATGGTTCATGCCCTGAGGAAACCTAGTGGCCAGAGTGGAAATCCAATATGCCTCCCTAGCAAGTAGCTTTTTGCGTAAATCACCACCTCTAGGGCCCAGGGATGGCGCTAATTTTAAAGCTGGTCCTTTGGTCATGATGTTGTTCGTTATAGTGGCGCGCCACGTTAGAGTTCCTGGGATTATCCATTTTATGGATACCAGGTAAATGTTCAGACGGATTTTAAGCTTGAGGGAAGTTCAACAGACATATTGTTTACTGCATAAATTGCAGGTAATGAGATAAATTACAGAGCATGAATTACAATTCAAGATGGTTTTAATACTGTACTTTATACCAGTGGTGGTGGAGGTAAAATATTTTCCTTTTTCCACCTTATCACACATCCCACAACGATTGCCACCACATGGAAAACAACCCGTGATGGACAACCAAAATGGTTTCTGTGCGGTGTGGGATTGAAATAGGCTGGGAGATAGCAGGTTGCCTAAACTGGGTGACCGGCGACTAACAATATGTATCCCTTTATCTACAATAGTTTGTAGAAGCGGGTCTGCCCTAAGCATTGGGAGATTTTTTCTGAGAATGCCCGCCACCTGTTGGAATTCAATAGTATAGGGTGTGCTAAACACTACTCTCTCTTGTTGTGCAGATATTATGTTAATCTTCTTGTGGGTCAACATGGACGCCCGAGGGAGGGCAATAGTTTTAGCCCGGGGGAGCATCCATGGGGGGTATCCTCTGGCTCTCAACCTTGATTGAATCAAGGATGCTTCCTCCACAAATGACTCCATCTTGGAGCAGTTCCTCCTGCTCTTTATCATTTCTCCCACGGGTATTGATTTGATGGAATGTGCTGGGTGACAGCTCGAAGCCTGCTGGATACTATTACCCGCAGTATGCTTACGAAAAGTGCATGTGTGCAAAGTCTTGCATGTCCACAAGAATTTTCAAATCCAAAAACTCCACCATCCATGGACTCGACTGTGCCGTGAAACGCAAATTTTCATTACAGTATACTATAAATTGTTCTAGATCAGTGGTATTGCCGGTCCAAATTTGAAGCAGATCATCGATGTAGCGATAAAAGAGGGCTATGTCAGACCTCCAAGGGTTGCTACATCCATAGATCCTATGGTGCTCCCACCATCCCATATATAAATTCGCCAGAGAAGGAGAAAAGGGAGCACCCATAGAAGCACCACGCTGTTGTATGTAGATTGTCAAGAGGAACTCTGTAGCCATAATAATGAAATTACAAAGGTCATCGCTGTATTCAGCATAATGACACAAATGAAATTGAAGAGCTTGGATGGACAAATCGTGGGGAATACTAGAGTACAGGGAGGCCACATCCATGGTACAGATTGTGGACTCTGTTGATTGTGGAATCTCCTCACCCGGGGCCTCTTCCTTCTCTTTAGGTCCGACCAATGTTGGAAGATCTGGGTAAAGGTGAAGGTGGTGCCGCTGTCGCCTGCAATTTTGGCCACGATCTCCAGGGCCATTCGCCAGGTAGTCGTACCTGACCTCCATCATCTGAAAGATACAAGTAAAACACATATGATTAATTAACACATCATACAAATCACAATAACAGTTATAGGAGGTTGCTAACTTTGATTCAACATAACATTTCTAGCCTTCACCTATCCTTCTAGATGCCATTTTGTTGTTGCGCACATGTGCTCACTAACTTTTGTTTGGGACGCCGTTTCAAATCAAATTGTGCCCCCACAGTTTGGGCCTGCGCTGCCTAATCGCATATGCATGCATTTCGGCTGCAAATCAACGGCCTGAATGCACACTTACCAGCATTATGGTCTCCTGTTGCTCGCGGGTGAAGAGCGTGGGGGCCATCTTGTTTGCCTGGTTAAGCAGATATGTTGCGCCCCAGCGGTTTCCGGGATGCGCACATCCGTACACACGCTTACTCGTGAGCGTCATACACAGTCATAAGTATTTAAAGGGTACTTTGAGAAACAGCTGAGTGTCTTTATAGATATCGCTATGCCTGCAAAGAAAGGTAGCCGCAAGACTCCCAAGGCCCCTGTACGTCGTGCCGAACGGAAGGGAAAAACCTCCTCGAGCCCTGCAACTAGGTCCCACAAAACCAGTGGGCACTCGCATTCGACCAGAACATCCAGTAGCCACAAAAAGGATCCAGTGGAACACACTCCAGTCCCCTCCAAATCTGCCACATCTCGGAAGGCAAAGGAAACATCCTCAAGCAAGAATGTTCCCCGGCCAAAACATCCAAAACACAAAGGAGCACTACTAGTAAGGGCAAGGGTAAGACTTGTCCTAGAAGCCCTAGCCCCCCAAACACACCCTCTTCTGCTCCTTCCCAATGTACTGAATCGAACGTGGAGAGTCACCAGGCAGCTCATCGGCGGTAACTTCTTTGGCCAGCCAATGACACCCAGCCCCCATGCAAGTCCTGCCCAATCCATCATAAGCGAAATTTCTGGCTATTCCACGCCTGCAAGTCACCCACGATAGTCACCCAATAGTCCTCCCACTCATCCAGGGCAAAATTAGGGCGAAACCTGCGGCGTGGCATGTTGAGCGGACGCTTTAGTCAGCCACAAAGCATGGCGTTGGCGAGTGGGGTTTCTGACCCCTTTCATGAGCTGTATGGCCGAAATTCTAAAGCCACCAGCAAGGTACACAAGAACCAAATCTGGGAGGAGATCACCAGACAGGTCAACTGTGTGGGGACTGAAAGGAAAGATGTAGAACAGATCCAGTGGAAATTTTCAGACCTCAAATATGCAGTGAGACAGAAGAGGAATAAGCAAAGGCAGCACGGGTACATATGGGGGTGGGATTTGGGGGGGTTGTTGTGGGCAACCTTGTAATTAATTGTGTACATTTTATTTTCAGGATGCAAACAGGAGGAGGATACCCTACTAAACTGCAGTACACAGAAGCTGAGGAGCTTCTCCTTGGACTTATACACTCATCGGCCCTACAGGGCTTATCCGGGGCCCAAGACACTGACATCTTTGAAATGGCAGAAGGTATGTATTGTAAGGATTTTGGAATTATATTTGGCTAACAGAATTGTCTAAAACAATCCACAACACACAGCCGTATCTAGGTGGAACCGGGGAGGGGGCCCGCTCACAGGATACAGCAGTTCAGGGTTGCGCAAAAGTGTGTATGTTAAAAAGGTGGTGGAGGCCATTGAGAAACTTAGGTCCAGGTGCATGATAAAGCAAGATAATCCTATGTTCAGCCAAGTTATGTTTATGTGTTAACTTGACTTTACTGTAACATTCCAGCTCCTCAGAATTCTCAGGCAACTGCGCAACCCTCAACCAGTTTGCCCACTGCCACCACTTCACGGCAGCCAGTCCAAACATATTCAATACAGGACCAGCAGGATCTGGTAAGTGCAATGTGCAAGAACTGGTGATGCATGTGAATTAAGATGACTACTTCGGCAAACATATATTTGGCCTAATATCTTACACAGGTTATTTTATATATCCCTACAGACACCACTCCTAATGGATGCAATCCACCATCTGGAGGAGGAGGAGATCATTAACCTGGCCCCACTAATGCCTACCCAGCCACATCAGGTGTCCCTGCCCCAGCAGCAGCCGCCAACAAATCCTCTGCAGCAGAGACTAACACGCTCTCTGCCGACAGACCACCATGGGCTGCAGCAAGAGACAGAACCAACTGTCCCACGTGCTAGCTCTGCTGCAGAGGCTTTGCCATCTACATCTGGTCTGGTTGCTAGGCCTAGAGCCCCAGCATCTGCACGCGCCCCAACCCAGGGAAGTGGAGGACGCCCTCAGGCACGTCGACATGTCAGCCAGACGAGGCGTGTGCAGATCCTGGAGAGAGCATGGCGGAATGATAGCCGCCACTTTTGGGCAGTGAACCTAAGATTAAGAGAGGAGCTGGCAGCACATTTAGTCAACTTCAATAACAACTTCACAACCCTGATTGAGAAAATTAGGAATATAAACAGCCAGACCAACAGGCATAGGGAGGCTATGCTTGTGCAGTGGCAAATTATGAATGCCACACAAGCACAGATGTTGGCCATACTCCAAGCACAACAATCCAGCAGATTTACATTTTTCCTTGTATTTAATTCTACATCTTTCCTCAACATTCCCACACTATTGACCTATATGGTGATCTCCAACCATATATGGCCATTTGTGCCTAGCTTGGTGGTGTTAGAATTTTGGCCATAAACCACATGATAGTGCTCAGAAACACCACTTGGCCATGCCATATTTATTGGCTCTGTAAAGCGCCCACTTAAGCTCACATGCAGCAGGTTTATGTCTAATGGGATCATGCAAACATCATTGTGGGTGGGTGGAATATTTGTTAACTTTCTTGGATGACTAACACCCCATTCATAGCTGAAACTTGTGCTCTTAAAGTATTGTGTTGCAGTTTCTTGGGGGCTGGGTGTCATATGCTTTAACTTGCAGCCGTTGTGTGCTGTGTTCTTATTACCCATGTCTTTATTTTTAGAATAACAAACTCTGTCAAATATTTGCAGATTAAAATGCATTTCACGCCAATCTGTTTAAATGTTTTGATGGCTACATTAGGATGTACTGATAAAGTATACATGACATATCTTGGTTTAGTGACAAATCTATAACAGATCTAATGACAAGCACATAGATTGTATGGTCATAGTTTTTTAGTTAAAAAATACCCCAAATTTTGGTAAAAAAAAAAAAAAAACTTTTGGTAAAAAGCAAAAACAAAAAAATCACTCAAAAAATGAGGAAATTAAATGATCACGGACAGCTTGTCCAGATGCACTCTGGGTGCCCGCATACAATTCATCTGGAATGTCCCTGGTGGCTGGAGAGGGTGACTCTTCAACATACCGGGGGACCTGCTGCATTAACGCAAAGTTATCTAGGACACAGCAAGCCATTATGATCTTAAGCACCATGTTGGGGTCATACTGCAGGCCCCGCCGGTATGATCCAAGCTTCTAAACCTGGTTTTAAGCAGGCCGAAGGCCCTCTTCACCACACCCCTGGTCTTGCATTGGGCCCTGTTATAGCCCTCCTGGGCCTGAGTCTGAGGGCGCAGGACAGGGGTCATCAGCCATGGCAGTAGTGGGTATCCCGAATCACCTGAAAACCCCAAAAAATACAGTTAGGGTCCACCATATGTTGACACAGGTTTATAGCCACTAAAATAATAGTCTGTCATTGAAAGTCTAATTCTATTCATTCACCAAACTTACCCAGTAGCCATCCACCAGACAATTCTCCTGATTGAAGGCTCGAATTTCTCAGGATATATGCGTCGTGGGTGGATCCGAGAAAGCCAGCCATCACACTCAGAAAGTGAAGGTCAGGGCCAACCACAGCTTGGACATTTATGGAATGACCCAGCTTCCTGGTCCTCTAAGAGCAGAAATAGAGGTCATTAGTACACTAAAACAATACCAACATTTACCTAAAGACACAAGACAAAACAAGGTATCCTTATTGTTAAAGTAAAAATTGAACATTTACAACCCCAAACAATTTCTACAAAAATCTAAGAAAATAGGACAGTCGGTTTGTAATCTGGTATACATGACGAATTACGGTATGCATGACCTAATTTATTTCATACATACATGCAAATAATTAGTTAAGGTATGCATGAACTAATTTATACCGGACATACATGCTAATAATTAGTTAAGGTATGCATGAAATAAGGTATTTCGGACATACATGCTAATAATTAGTTAAGATATGCATGAAAATGATGCTTTACATACAAAATTGAATATACAGAAAAACAATTCGTTAATACAAGTCATAATGTTGACCTAAAAAACAAACCTAAAAAGATATTCCTCATCGGCTGGAGGAACTAACGCAACATGTGTGCAATCGATCGCACCCATGACATTGGCATGTCGGTTATATTAAAAAAGCCCAACTTAACCGCATTCCAGGCTACCATGTTGTCTGGGAAATAGATGTATTTTTTAGACAGGGTAGCCATGCCATCCAAAAACTTGGTTAGTGTGCAGCTCAGCATAGACTGGGACATCCCCACGGAAAGGGCACCCAGCCTCTGGAACGAGCCGTTCGCCAAAAATTGCAGGCAGCCAAGCATCTTGGTCATACCTGAAATTGCATGCCCCTTCCTTGTGGTGCTGGCTAACCATGGCCGCAGTCCGGAATAAAGAAGCGCCAGCCATGAAGTAGAAGCCTTAAAATCATCCATCGTTTAATAGAAGCACTTTAAAAAGCCATCACAGCATATGGAGTTATAAAAGCACAAAGAGAGCAGGCCGCTGCTCACTATACAAATTATGGAGGGAAACGCGGTTAAGGTGGGTCAGCTCGAACAGCTTAATGTCATGCATGTGATCGATGTCCATGCGTGCGCGGTGTGATCTGGCTTCTGCCATGGCGATGCACAGCATGCCGTTCAGCTGCAGGCGCTCATACTCCTCCACGTCCTCCTCAAACATCTTAACAGCTTGCTTTCACCTACAAAATGACCCTGTCCAGCGGAAGTAAACCCGTTTTATTGAGTGGCTTGTCATCGGCAATCAAGGCACAGAATCACCCACCAGCCCATACCAATCACGTAAGTTGGCCGAAATAATGGCAAATTGCAGATAAACATACGCTTTTTGAGAGCGCGAATACGCATTAGCGTAAACGCATATGCGCATGAAAAAAGGTACAAGCCGAAAAAGCATGTTAAAACTCACAAAAAATACACAGACACATGCGAAAGTGCATGTGTAAGAGGCACAGAATCAGGGCTCATGTCTCTAAGCCAAGCCCTCTTGCTGAAATTGCCTTGCCTGACCACATCTCTGAGCCAAGCCCTGTTGCCAACCTTGCCCTGCCTGACCACATCTCTGAGTCAAGCCCTGTTGCCAACCCTGCCCTGCCTGACCACATACGTGAGCCAAGCCCTACTGCTGAATTTACTTGTCTGATCATTTTTCTGAGCCAAGCCCTGCTGCCAACCCTGCCTTGCTTGAACATGTCTGTGAGCCAATCGCTGTAGATGACCCTGCCTTGTCTGATCAACTCTCTGAGCCAAGCCCTGTCGCTGACCCTGCCTTACCTGAACATGTCTCTGAGCCAAGCCCTGTCGCTGACCCTTCTTTAGTTGCCACCTCTTTGTATATCTTGTTATATTATGTTTTGTAACAGCCTATATTCAGCTCTACATTAATGTTATTGCAGCCTCCTGTAACAAATAACAGATTAGAAATTAAAACACAAGTATAAAAAAAAAGTACAAGAAATACACAAAAATTCAATATGAAAGTATATTCTGAAGAAGATTCTATGATTATACATTTAAACATACAGCTAATAATTATTAGTCATACTTTTAACTGATCAGTATGCAAATCACAAAGTTATACCATATATTAAATATTCCCAACCAGCATGCCTGCAGCTGTTAAACAAATATGGTCTGCAGCATGCCCTGCCACAGTACACAATGTTACATAGATTCTTCATGGCAACATTTGACTGCATAATTAAAATACGTCTATTTGTATTTTATATATATTCTACATATATATATATATATATATATATATATATATATATATATATATTGTGGGGATCTTCCCGGGGGATGGTGTGTTTGGACACAGTTCACGACAGACTTAGGTGTTATAAAAGCAGGTCTTGGCGTTTATTCATGGCATAAACAGTCCAGTAAACAAAACATACAGCAGCAGCGTGCTTCTTTAGTGTACAAAACAAAATAAAGACCTAGCCCGTCTGGGCGCTTACTTAGCAGGTTCTTCTCACCTAGCTGACACTTTCAAAGTACAGCGTTCGCCTGAACATCGCAGGGTGAGTTTTTAGCTCCAGCAGTGGCTGCGTTCGCAGCTTCCTTCACACACACACACACACAGGCTGTTCATTTCAGGCTGAGAGCAATAGCCTGCAGCTCTGCAGAGCTTTTACCTCCCAGGCTAATTAGGATCAGAGCTCACCTGATTCAAAACCCCAACCGGATCGGGGAGGTGTGGAATGACAGGTCCCTCTACCAAACCTACCTGCCATTCCATATAAATCCAGGCCCGTCAAAATTAGCAACACCTCAGCAGCATATCACTGCTGGGAAACAAATCAATCCTGGACTTACCATCTCACCCAGCGTAGTAACCTAGGTGAAATGTACACCCCCTCGATCACTTCTCCAGTGACATGTCTACATATCCCCCCCCTCTTCTTCAGACCGGAGGGCTGAGCATTTTGTCCCCACAGACAATGTACCCTCGACAATGCGTCAGCATTTGCCTGTAATTTCCCTGGCCTGTGTTCCACAATGAAATTAAAGTTTTGTAGGGACAGAAACCATCTAGTCACTCTTGCGTTTCTCTCCTTGTTTAACTTCATCCATGTTAGGGGGGCATGGTCTGTCACTAACTTGAATTTCCTGCCTAGCAAGTAATATTTTAGGGATTCGAGGGCCCACTTCACCGCCAAACATTCTCGCTCCACAATGGCATAATTTTTCTCGGCCGGGGTTAGCTTCCTACTCAAGTACATCACCGGATGCTCCTCACCATTTACTACTTGTGAGAGTACTGCACCTAAGCCTGTGTTAGAAGCATCTGTCTGAACCAGAAATTCTCGCCTGAAATCGGGGGTAACTAACACAGGTTGTTGGCACAAGGCAGACTTAAGGCTTTGGAAAGCCTTCTCGGCCTCTGGAGTCCACGTGATCATGGCTCTCTTTCCGCCCTTGGTCAAGTCAGTTAGGGGAGCAGCAACTGAGGCGAAGTTCGGCACAAATCTACGGTAATAGCCCGTAATACCAAGGAAAGCTCTGACCTGTTTCTTTGTCAGGGGTCTAGGCCAATTCTGTATTGCCTCCACTTTATTAAGCTGTGGCTTAATCAACCCTCTTCCAATAATGTAGCCCAGATACTTGGCCTCTTCTAGGGCTATTGCACACTTCTCGGCATTTATGGTCAACCCCGCATCACTTATGGTATCCAATACAGCCTGTACCTTACAGAGGTGACTTTCCCAATCAGGGCTAAAAATGACCACATCATCGAGGTAGGCAGCTGAGTAATCACGATGTGGTCGCAAAATCAAGTCCATCAACCTCTGGAAAGTCGCAGGTGCTCCATGTAACCCGAACGGCATCACTACATACTGGAATAGCCCATCAGGGGTGGAGAATGCAGTTTTCTCTTTAGCCTCATTAGTAAGTGGAATCTGCCAATAGCCCTTTGTGAGATCGAGGGTGGTTATGTATCTGGCATTACCCAACTTCTCAATCAACTCATCTACCCTGGGCATAGGATAGGCATCGAATTTTGAGATCTCATTCAACTTTCTGAAATCGTTACAGAACCTCCAAGTTCCATTATGCTTTGGGATTAATACAATCGGGCTGGACCATTCACTCTGTGACACCTCAATTACTCCCAGATCAAGCATACGCTTTACCTCGGCAGATACGGCTTCCCTACGGGCTTCCGGGATCCTATAGGGCTTGAGGTTTACTCTGCTTCTAGGCTCAGTTTCAATGTGATGATAGATGAGGTGTGTACGCCCTGGGAGGTCAGAAAACTTGTCTTTGTTTTTCTGTAAAAATTCCTGAGCCTCCTGTTTCTGTGACACTGATAGGGTATCACCAACCTTGACTGGAGGGATTGGTTGTGACAAATTACTAACAGTATTTGTCGCCCCCAAGGATTCCCTGTCTTTCCAGGGCTTAATCAAGTTTACGTGGTAAACTTGGAAAGGCTTCCTTCTACCTGGTTGGTGCACCTTGTAGTTCACCTCACTGACCTTTTCCACAATTTCATAGGGACCTTGCCACTTCGCCAGGAATTTACTCTCAACAGTGGGAACTAGTATAAGGACCCTATCGCCTGGGTTAAATGTCCTGATTCTTGCAGACCGGTTGTAAATTCTACTTTGGGCCTCTTGCGCCCTCTGGAGGTGTTCCCTTACTAGGGGCATTACAGCGGCTATACGGTCCTGCATTTGTGCTACATGCTCAATAACGCTCTTGTATGGGGTGGACTCGCTCTCCCATGTCTCTTTTGCAATGTCCAGTAGACCCCTAGGGTGACGACCATAGACCAACTCGAATGGTGAGAACCCTGTGGACGCTTGGGGCACTTCCCTAATAGCAAACATGAGGTAGGGTAACAAATGATCCCAGTCACGGCCATCTTTTTCCACGACTTTTTTCAGCATATGTTTCAAAGTTTTGTTAAATCTCTCCACCAATCCGTCCGTCTGGGGGTGGTATACAGAGGTACGGATGGGTGAGATTTTAAATAGTTTGCATAACTCCTTCATCACCTTTGACATAAAGGGTGTACCTTGGTCAGTTAGGATTTCTTTGGGGATTCCAGTCCTAGAGAACATATAAAACAACTCGCGTGCAATTGTTTTAGATGCGGTGTTTCTTAAGGGCACAGCTTCTGGATAGCGGGTCGCATAATCCATGACCACCAGAATATATTGGTGTCCTCTAGCGGATTTTACAATGGGACCCACTAAATCCATGGCTATACGCTCAAAAGGCACCTCTATAATAGGGAGCGAAACCAAAGGACTGCGAAAATGTGACACTGGGGCACTAAGCTGACATGTGGGGCACGACTCGCAGTACTTTTTAATATCACCATATATCGCCGGCCAGTAGAACCTCTGGAGAACCCTCTCCTGCGTTTTGTCAGTCCCCAAGTGTCCCCCAAGAACATGGTTATGTGCCATGTCCAGCACCTGACGCCGGTACGGCTTAGGCACCAGAAGCTGTTCCACAATCTCATCCTTAACCTTAGTGACTCTATAGAAAAGATCATTAGTCACAGAAAAGTGTGGAAATCTTTTCTCAGCATCTGGTTCCTGAGGTACCCCATTCATGACAGCAACCTGCTCTCTCGCATTTTTGAGAGTGGGGTCCTGTAACTGTGCAGTCCCAAAATTATCCCTAGACACCTCTAAGTCTGGTATATTTTGCTCAGTGGGAGGAGCCTCCTCCTCTCCAGCCAGGACCTGCAAAGGAAAACAATCATTTTCATCCTGCACACTTTTATCACTTAGAGGGGGTAATGCAACAACCTTAGGAGTATCCTCACTCCTTTCGGGGGATGTTCTTTTCCCCCAGAGAGCCCAGAATAACGGAAAATCGCGCCCCAATATTACGTTATGCATGAGGTTTTTAACCATACCCACTTCATATTGTACGGTGCCTTGTTCAGTCCCGACTTCAGCCAGCACTATAGGGTACACTTTTGTATCCCCATGTATACAAACAACACTCATATGCTTTTTACACTCAAAGTCCCCTGCCACCAGGCTGGCATGCACCAAGGTTACGAGGCTTCCTGAGTCCAGCAACGCCTTAACAGGAAAATCATTAATTGTAACGTTGCAGATTTGCGGTTCAGTCTCTAGTCCAGGAACTGCAACACAAGATGGTTCCGCAAATAGCGACTGACGTCGATTAACCTCACATTCCATGGGCTCAGTGGTAAGAGGGCAATGGGCAGACACGTGTCCCATCTCATGGCATCTCCAGCACTGGATAGAGCCTGGTCTCCTTGGCAAGGAGTCCTTTTTAGGGCCACTTAGCCACCCGGGACCATCCCCAGTCTTTTGCCCCTGAGACACCACTTGAGCCCTTTTTCCTCCCTCAGCACCCCTCCACACTCCCCCAATAGATGGAAGTCTCTTACCAGCTGATGGCACAGATCTGGCACTCCGGGGAGGTGAGGGGGCTGCAGAAACATCACGGAGGTAGTCCTCAGTCGCCTGGAACCTCTCCACAAGGTTGACAAGTTCGTTTGCATTCTTAGGGTCACCTTGTCCCACCCAGCGTTGCAGGTCAGCAGGAAGTGCTCGGAGGTAGCGATCCATCACAACCCTCTCTAGGATCTGTGCAGGAGTAGAAGTGTTTGGCTCCAACCACTTTCTCGCCAAATGGATCAGGTCATACATCTGGGACCTCGCTGATTTGTCCAAACTGTAGCTCCAGTTGCGTACCCTCCTGGCACGGACCGCAGTAGTAACGCCTAGTCGGGCAAGTATCTCCGCTTTTAGCCGAGTATAGTCCTTAACCTCTTGCTCACTGAGGTCATAGTAGGCCTTTTGAGGTTCTCCTGATAAATAGGGCGCAATTACCTCTGCCCACTCAGCGACGGGTAACTTCTCTCGCTCAGCCGCACGCTCAAACCCAGTTAGGAAGGCCTCAACATCATCCTCAGCAGTCATCTTTTGCAGCGCTCGCTGCACAGCTCTTTTCACATCAAAAGTCTCTGGAGCGGCTCGCACCACTGTGTGGGGGTTAGCAACCACAGGCGCCTCTTGTTTTGCAATCAGGTGTTCAATAAGTTGTTGCTGGGCAGCCATGGTCTGTTCATGTCGTCTATTAGCCTCTATCTGGGCCTGTTGTTGTTGCAAACTTACTTGCATAAACTGCTTCAGCATCTCCTCCATGTTGCCCGACTGTTCTTGGAGTGTAGTTGCAGCTTTCACCCAAGACATAAGCAGCTGTAGCCAAGTCTGTCCACACCGTTGCCCCTAGCAACCGTTTTGCCCGCTCCGCAGCACCAATTGTGGGGATCTTCCCGGGGGATGGTGTGTTTGGACACAGTTCACGACAGACTTAGGTGTTATAAAAGCAGGTCTTGGCGTTTATTCATGGCATAAACAGTCCAGTAAACAAAACATACAGCAGCAGCGTGCTTCTTTAGTGTACAAAACAAAATAAAGACCTAGCCCGTCTGGGCGCTTACTTAGCAGGTTCTTCTCACCTAGCTGACACTTTCAAAGTACAGCGTTCGCCTGAACATCGCAGGGTGAGTTTTTAGCTCCAGCAGTGGCTGCGTTCGCAGCTTCCTTCACACACACACACAGGCTGTTCATTTCAGGCTGAGAGCAATAGCCTGCAGCTCTGCAGAGCTTTTACCTCCCAGGCTAATTAGGATCAGAGCTCACCTGATTCAAAACCCAAACCGGATCGGGGAGGTGTGGAATGACAGGTCCCTCTACCAAACCTACCTGCCATTCCATATAAATCCAGGCCCGGCAAAATTAGCAACACCTCAGCAGCATATCACTGCTGGGAAACAAATCAATCCTGGACTTACCATCTCACCCAGCGTAGTAACCTAGGTGAAATGTACACCCCCTCGATCACTTCTCCAGTGACATGTCTACAATATATATATATATATGTATTAGTTACCAAGACCAAGGACCTGAGATTAGTTTTACCTGTCTTATTTTAAATAAAATAAAGCATGTAGGTATACCTGCATAACCACTGAGGCAATAAAACACCTTTTGGTTTGTATCTAGATAGCTGCATAAGCTGTACAATGGTGAAATTATAGTTATAGGGTCATAGATGCTCGCCTATATTTATAAAGCAAACAGCAATGAAACAAAGAAAGTGAATTTTTTAGTCATATTATGTCCGTAAAGCCAGCCAAAACCCAAGATTTTCAATCTCTTGTGCTTTGGTTTTCTTTAGGGATGGGCTCTAGGGATGTGATTGGAGGCACATACACCAGGGCATCCCAAGTTTGGTTGTTCCTTGGGAGTGCTTTCATTTGGCCCCAGAGTCTTTTCAACTTGTTCTGACTGAAATCAGACTAACAGTCAAAAATGACTTAAACCAGACCAACACAACAAACAGGGCTCATATGCCCCCTCCCCGGGGCAATTTAGATTGCTGCACATAAATAATCATTTACCTTTTTCTAACTCCTGCTGTAGTACATTTTAGAAACAAAACTGACGGCTCGTGCGTTTGCAGGCCATCTGCAAACCGAAAGTGCTGCTGGGCTTCTAGTGGTCTCTGGTGAGATCACTTGTGCTGTGCACCAGTAAGGTAACAAACGAGAAATGTTATGCACATCAAAATGATACGATACTCAACGGATGATAGAATTCGCATTCATAGTTTGATCGCAATAGTTTCCACAGATCAGTTGTTGTTTGTTTGCAGCTGCTTTAGCGATTTGTGTCTGAAAGTGATAAAAGACACCTTTAATGTCTTACATAAATAAAAACCACGTACCTGTCCTGCAATCCAGCGCTTATCATCTGGCAATTGTGGTGCTGCTAGCGGCCATGTTTATCTCTTCCTGGCTAGCCACTCTGTGCTGCTGGTAGTGAGCTAACCAAATGCACACTTTCCCACATACCTATTCAAATAAATAATTGAGTGTCCAGAGAGAGACATAGTGGGCAAAGATCAGTGCTGGATTGCGGTTAAGTGTTTCTTATTTAGTTACCCCCCAGCAGTGCTAGGTGAGGGTGGCAGGGCAGGGGAATTTGAAAAACGGGCAGTCTAGCTGGACTAGCCCTTTAAACTAGGATGAAATAAATCAAGGGAGCCAGTAAGAAAGGAATGACAAGATAAAGAAGATAAGAGGTAAGGGTAAAGGAAAAGCTAAACCCCACAGCCCCTGCCAACAGAAAGTAAAACACGATAGAGCTATATTAGAGATGCTTGGAATATTCAAGGCTGCCAAATTTCACAGAACTTTGCATGCCTGTCATCTAAATTACTGATGAGTTTTTCATGGTAAGGAAAAAAAACTGCATTCATTTTTTGTCACTTCTGAGAAGACAGTAAGCTGCATTTGTTTTCCTGGGTCTTATGGCTAATAAATGACATAATTTTATTTAGGTCAGTGCACAACTGTATCAAAATATGGTGTAGATGGGCTGCCTGGTTTGATGAATCCCAAATCATTTGTGTCCATAATTATGACCAGAATAGTTAGGAACATATTGCGTGATACATTTGGGTACCATGTACCAGTGTAGTCTGAATGTATAAGCTGAACGTATAAGCACTTAGCCAGGTCAATTTTGTTCAAATTAAGAACTCCCCAAGTCACATTTAAGAATGCATGAATGTGCGGGATAGTGCTTGGCCTTGGGAGGTGAGCACATATCTTTGCTCAAAGGCCATTTATATGAGGAATGGTGGAGGTAATTTTACCAATTGATTATTCCAGTGAGCCAGCTATATATATCCACAGACCTTATTTTGAGCCCTGAAAAACTAAATAGGCTGTCCAAAGTAAGGCCCTTATTTATGAAGGAATAGCGACAGGTAGCGACTGGCGAGCGGCCGGTAATGACGGGCCCCGCCACGAGAACGCCGGCTCCCCACCACAATCACACATTTATCAAGCCAATCCTGCTTAGCGACTGAGATAGCGCCATATAGCCACTCATTCATCATTATTCCAGCCTCAGCCCACAGCGCCAGCTTCCGACCTTGAACAGCGACAGGTATGACCTCTCGCTACCTGGCGCTCTCCAATGCATTTCAATGGAACAATCTTTAAATATTCGTAATTCATTGTTATTAATTTTTTTTTTTTGTTAAATGTGAAAAATTCTGTGACCACTTCTGCCATGTTAGATAATTTTTTTTAAGGTATACAGAATTGATATTACAGGTCTGATATTAATGTATTCATATTACAAATTTTTTTAAAAAACTATTTTTTTTTGGTTTTCAAAAATATGGTTGTTTGGGGGTTAAAAAACTACTTTTAACCGTTTCGCTGCCAGCCTACCTGGAGTTTTTGTCACGCTTGGTGCCAGACCATTTTGCACTATTTTGCGCTCCCCATGTTCAAATGTGATTTTTGAAGGGATTTCCAGTGATTTTCCAGGAAAATGATATATTGTTTTTTTCAGCAGAGTCTGTGCTTTAACATGAAATGTCTTGTTTGTAATTTTTTAGGTGTATTCTCAATACTTTTGGGTGAAATATGTGCAAAGAAATAAAAAAAAATCTATTTTTTGCAATTTGTAGTGTTTTTTGTAATAAAAAATGTAAGTTTGTCAATAAAATCTTATTGCATGTGAAACCCCAATTAATCGCGGTCACAGCGTTACCACATATGTATTGGTAGACACCCTTTCCTGCCCAGGAGACTCCCCCAAAACTGAAACAGCGCTTTAGGAGATTTTCAGATAAAATACAACTATGCACCGCGCTAAGCGCACCTTGCTGTCTTTCCAAAAAAAGAACCCTTTACATTTGAAATACCCCCACAAACTATATATTCTCTGGAAGTATACACCTCAGGCTTTCTAGGCGTACCAGGTTTGTTGACATGGGCGCAATTTTCTGGAAGTAATCCCTCAATCAATTCTTTGGTTGCACAGAGTTTCCCTAAAAAAGAATAAAAAAGAAGAATCAAAGCCATATTTTTCTAAAAAAAACTATATGCAAACAGAAAAAAACAAGTAAAATCTGAAAAAGCAACATCCCCCGAACAGAACAATACCCAACATGCATTGCTACTGTCAAGGGAAGAGTTGCCAAACACCCCAAAGTAAAGCATGTGCATAACGGTAATTTTACTTAAAAATTTCGGCTCTGCAGACAAAGTGCGCACCTTGCGATTTTTCAACCAAAACAACCCTTTAAATTTAGAATATCCCCATAAACCATATATTCCCTGAAAGTACACATGTTAAGCTTTCTAAGAGTACTGAGCTTGTTGTAGTGGGCTCATCTTTCTGGAAGTAATCCATTGAAGAATTCTTAGGTTGCACAGGGTTTCCCTAAAAACAATTATAAAAAAAGCAGAATAAAGACCATGTTTTACTAAAATATCAATATGCAAACAAGAAAAAACAAGCTAAATCTGAAAGCGCAAGGTCCCCCGAGCAGAACAATACCCAACATGCATAGCTACTATTAACCCTTTTAATTGTCAGCCTACTTGAAGTTTTGTCAACCTCTGTTGACAGGTCATTTTTCCCCATTTTGAGGCATGATTAACCGTGATTTTTGCTGGAATTTCCAGAAAAATTATATACATTACATATACATTTTTTGCAGAAGAGTTTAGGCTTTAACATGAAATGTCTTGTTTGTAATTTTTCTACTGTTTTTTGAATATTTCTGCTTAAAAAAACAAAAAAAAAAAAAAAATATATATATATTTTTAGACAATTGTCTCCTTTATTTTAAATAAAACCTTTTTTTTTTAATGAAAACCATATTGCATGTGATAGCCCCATTTCTCCCGATTACAACGGTACCACATATGTATCGGTAGCCCCCCCATTCTTGCCCTGGAGACCCCCCCCCCCAAACTGAAAAGAGCACTTTATTACATTTACAAATAAAATACTATCCACACTATAAACATAAGGGGGGGGGGCATTTTTTGGGTAATTTTAAGGGTTTAGGGTTAGGCTAACCCTAACCCTCAAAAATCCCCCCAAAAAAATGACCTAGGGTCCCCTTTTTGGGGGGAATTTTAAGGGTTAGGGTTAGGCTAACCCTAACTCTTAA
This sequence comes from Gastrophryne carolinensis, assembly GCA_027917425.1. NCBI lineage: Eukaryota > Metazoa > Chordata > Amphibia > Anura > Microhylidae > Gastrophryne > Gastrophryne carolinensis. Next base: position 338,556,423 of record CM051235.1, read on the forward strand.
AATTAAAAAAATAAAATATACAAAAATTAAAATTCCCCCAAAAAAATGTTATTAAACCAGATTCTGTTACATGTTTCTTTTTTGTGTATAAGAAAGAAATGTATAATAATACAATATAGGTATAGTGCTCCACTACATATAGCATTATTTGTATAGTACAGTGGATAAGAAGTCTACACATTCCTGTTAAAATTGTAAGGTAAAAATAAAGAAGAATTATTTCAGAATGTTTTCAACTTTCAATGTGACCCATAATTGTAATAAAACAAACTGAAATTATAACGCTCAAATAATTTGTAAAGTGCAATTATGGATGTGGCTGTGTTCAGAATTAACCAATCACAACAATTAAACTCATGTTAAGTTACCAGTCAGTATACACATGCCATCATTAAACCAGTCCAACGCTCCCTCCCCAGAGCAATTCAGATTGCTGCACATATAATTTCCTTTACCTTTTTGTGAACTCCTGCTATATTCAATCTTACAAACAATATAGCGTCCTATAGTGCTTCAGGTCACTTACAAATAGGAAATGCTGCTGGGTTTCCTGCCACTGTGCATTGTGGGTTATGTCAATTGAATCCAGGCAGCATCACGGCTGAGGTGCTGTGAAAGAAAGCTCCAAAATGGCTGCGACCACGAAAAAACGTTTCTGTTTTGAGTTTATACAGGAACAAATGTAAGTAGCAGACAGAGATTCAGTTTCATACATGCAGATGGGGCAACTGCATTTTGGGGAGTTTTTTTCCCCAACTATGCAAGGCTGGTTTAAGTGATAACCACATTAAAGCTAACCTGTTCTAGTAGAATTTTTCTTAGTTGCATTTTACAGTACAAGACATGGCCTCTAAACAACACAAAAAAGGGATCTCAATCTTGATTGGTATCAGTCATGAATAGGGTACAATTGCAAGGCATTCGATATATCATGGACATCCTCTGTCCCTCATTTAGGTCTGATATATAGATTTGTACAAAAAAGGATCCACTAGCCTACTGTACCAAATTAGTTTGTTTTTCTGAAAACAAAGCCAGATACTATATTTTCTTATTAAACCTGACCAACAACCATTTGACATAAAATAGAAGTTGGTCCTGTCCAGGTGGTAATCTTACCTCAATCAGTGCTTCCGGGTGATTAGCCTCGATTCAGAGACACGTTCGTCCGGACTTCCGTAGCTGTCTGTGAAAGTTTTGGTGGGTGTTAGTCTTTTTTTTGCTTTTTTTCGTCCATTTTCTACTCGCACGAACGTTGGGGAAAATGTGTATATGCTCTTTCGATGAACGAAAGCAAATCGGAACATTTCCAAACAAAATCGGAAATTTTCCGTTCGTTCAGATAACTTCCATTGTTGGGATGGTTTCTGTCTGATTCAGAGAGCTGACTTCCGACGGATCTCCACCCTATAAATCCGTTTCATTTCCGATCCACTTACGAGACCTTTGAGGGCTCGGATTGCTATTGTTGAACATGTTTTTGTGGCTATGTGGAGGAGTCTCCGCGCCTTTAGCACCAAGGCATTGCATGTATCAGCATGGCCGAGGCCATAAATTGTATAGCAATGCATACCTGAATCAATACATTTCATGTATGCCTTATAGATGCATTTTAATGCTGACCTAAATTAGTCCTTAGCATGAAAACATTTATTTTCCCACACATCCATATAATTGCTATATTTTTTTAGACTTATGTCCTTTGTGAATTATATTAGGATTGTTGAACTTGAATCTTAATTTGTTGTAGGAGTTATTGTTTTAGTTGGTTACCTTTTCTTTGTGAAATTATTTTATATTTGGTTGCAGGAACCGCAAGATGTGCCACTCGCTCCTGATGCCCGTTCTTTGCCTGCAGAATGCGGGCCAGGGGTTCTCTAATCGGGCACTATGCAAAACCCGGGCCGTGGTGGCAAGGGCCCTCTGGCTTTTGAAGTCCAGATTTAGGTGTTTGGACCATACGGGGGCGGGGGGGTACACTGCAGTATGACCCCAACAAGGTTATACCCAAATTTTAATTTACGTTTTTTAACAGGGACCACACGTGCCAGTGCGAGTGGCACAACTGAGTGTCAGGGTCCTTCAGTTGGTGGGCGAGATGCAGGAGCTGCGCAACTCGTTGGGGACCACAGATGAATAATAATGTTCTGTGGCCTGCCATTGCTATGTATTTTGTTTTTTATAGTTGTAAAAATTTTACATTTTCAAATTTTTTTATAAATTTTATATTTTATGATGGTATAAAAAAATGTTACATTGTCATTTCACTTACAAAATACATTAACACAAAACTAATGGGCCCAGAAATATTTAAAGATGAATATTCACATGACCGAGAAGTGATTTGGGTAAGTTTTAGGGGGCTAAAATGGAAGAAGAACTTAACCGAGAAGTGGTTTGGGTGAGCTTTAAGGGTCCAAAAGGGAAGATGGAGGATAGTGCTAAGTGGTTTGGGTGAGCTTTAAGGGTCCAAAAGGGAAGATGGAGGATAGTGCTAAGTGATTTAGCTAAACATTGTAGTAGAAGTGAGGGAGCATATGTAGGCAAGCACTTTAATGAGTTAAGTTTGTAGTGCGCAGGCGCAAGATGGTCAGGATTTCCGTCTGGATGAATATTTATTGAAAAAGGGAAACAGAATCGAACGGGAAACGTATAGGATTCATTGGAGGATATGATGGGAAAAGGGCAAAAACGAAAGCCTACGTTGTAACATGTGAAAATGAAACGGAAAAGTCTGGATGGAAAATGACATCCTCGTATTCGTAATCTGCCGTACGAACGGACGGAAACTTTACAGAAGGTTTTCAATGCATGCATAGAATCGCTCGTATACTCATACGAGAACGGAAACATTTCACACAAAAAACAGATCGGCGCGAAAACTGAAGTTTTTTTGTGTCTCTCTGAATCGAGGCTATTGTCCAGCAGTGATCCCGTTTACAAGGCATGCAGGGTTAATCGAGAGGGAGGATGCCAGCAATCATGGTGCCCCTCCCCCCAAAAGGCACCAACACCCATTTTATGTAAAATGGGCATTGGGCTGGTTAATTAACATTTAATGATTTTTTTATGGTTGAAAAGTAGCAAATCTTGAGTGTTTTTGCACCTTAGATATTTATGGCCATTTGGTATAAAAAGAGAACAGCAGCTAGCTGAGGTGTCTCTGTGTTCCAGCTCAAATCAAATAACTGAAAGCAATCATTTTTAGTAGAGTCGTGATTTGACAGCTGTTTCCAGTTAGCAGGGGGCCCGGTATGTGTACATGACACAGATAAGCTGATATCATACTGTGATGCTGTGTTGTTGTTCAGAGGAAGTTATGAATTTGCCCTGAAGAAATGGAATGACATAACAGTATATCACTCAGTGTTCTAGTGTAAAAAAGCTGATGAAAAAAATTGGTTTGTTTACACACTATTTTTTATCTGGGAAATTCATATTATTCGTATTGATTCTTGTATGAAATGTTATCTTTAGACATTGCAATAGCAATTTAGGCAGGTCAGCCAGTCGGAGCTAGTTTTGTCTGGAGTCGGAAAATATGTCCCAACACCGACAGCATAAAAAAATCTCTTCCTAATATTGCATACAGGAACACACACAGGAACATTAATCATAAATATATTTTATGTTCTCTCAATCTCAGACTCTTATTTATAAAACTCAGTGATAAGCAGCAGCAGCCGAGTGGTTTAGTGGTGATAGATTATGGACCTTATTTATGATGTGTGCCGTTTAGCATCTTTCTGTTGGCTATAGTGTCTAGTTTGGAGCTTGGACTACAATGGACTATAATGGCGCACACTGACACTTCATAAATCAGGCTCCTCGAGTTCTGCAATCTCCCCTGTCCCTTATAGACTGGATCTCATGCTGCCCCAACGCCTTTAGTGCCTGAAACTTAAAGGAATTTAAAGGTATTGGGTAGCTCCTTTGTGCAGGACTGGTGTTCCCGCAGCTCCTCCATGCAGAATCCAAGATCTTCATACTTACCAATGGCATGGGGCCAGTGAATCCTTCTTCCAGCACTAGCAGCCACTCATGGAGGTGTCCATGGAGCCTTGTTTACTACCTCACCTACTTCATTCATTGCAATGAAGAAGGTCTTCCCAAAGTGGGTGGATGTAAAGCCATATTGATGGATGCTACAATGTCTACCAGCAATGGCAGATAGAAATGCTTATTCTTCTACTCATCTACTCATTGGTAAGTATGAAGATGCCAGCACTGCACAAAGGAGCCGGGGGGGGGGGGGGGGGTTGAATATAGACTCTTTTTATGTTATTGCCTGGACAGGAAGTTTAGAGAGACATTCCAGGCAAAGTGTTAAACTAGCATGTTCTCTGCTCTCTCCCATGCTGAATTTGAGGGGCTTCATCTTTTCTACAGCCAGCAAAACATGTACACAAAGACTATAACACATGACAATTAAAAGGGGCAGGCAAGGACAGCCCAAACATGACATATGTGCAAAATAGTGCAAAGAATAAACCCTAGGGGAAAGCTCATCATATGTAAATATATCTTTATATATATGTTTGTGTATATATAGTAGTGCCTAAATTCAGTCCAGGAAATCCAGCCCCTTTTAAACTCACCCATCCATATGGCCCCGCCGCATCTCTTCCGGTCCGGCATATTGAGCAGCCAATCATGCGCACCCTGGCCGCCAGTGATTGCTTTTCGTGCACGTCAGCCAGGAACCTGAAAAGTAACAGGTGGACCTATTTGCTCCATGAACAGTGCATGCGCATCTGACTGGGGGTTGTTGGTGTGACCTGGGCACCTGACACTACAGTGACGGAGGCTCCAGGCAACCCAACCCCCCTGACCAGAGCTACACCCCCAGCTAGGCAATGTGGCAGCACTGACAGCAGATGAGCATCAAAGAAGGGCAGACAAACCCTCATACATAACAAGTAAACAAATAATGCACCTACAGTGCATATGGAAGAACTATAATTATTCTATACCCCGTGGATCCTTTCCAAATAACGTATACTAAAGAACACAAGCATCATGTGAGGATACTAAAATATAAGTCTATAGACCCACAACCACTCCCCCGGAACTCTTGATGAATCAAGGCCAAAGTATCTAAAGTTACAAATGAAAAACAAACAATAAGATACACTGCACTGTAAAAAATAAACACCATCTAAATAAAACACCTGAAAAACAACATATGAGTGATATTAATAGCAAAAAATCCCAAGGAACAATATATATATATTTGTATGATTATGCCTGAATCCCTAAAGAATCCCTAAAGAATAGTCTATAGGCACAGTCCCCACTGACTAAATAACCAAATAGCAAAAAAGTCCAAACTATATACCCCATCCCTAAAATCGAGTAAAAGTAATATCCTCATACCTCATACCCAAAGGGGCTTGCACATCCAAGCAATATATCCACTGAAGTTCTATTGGCTGCATGTTCTCCATCACCACCACGAAGGACCATATTCACCTTTTCCAAGGCTATAACTTGCATGCTATCATAATTTCCACCGAGTTTTTGATTACATCTCGCCAGTTGAATATTAGATACATGTGCTTGAATTCAGGCCTTAAGGGTGTTCTTTGTTTCGCACCACATAATGTTTGGGACAGTCGCACTGAATCAAGTATACCACTCCAGTCGGTTTGCAGTTAAGAAATTGTTTGATCTTGTAATGAGTACCTGTGCAAAACAACACATGCCTGCACAATTCTCTTGCCATACCAGGGCTGCTGCTCCCAGGTCAATCAACAGAAACCAAAAACTACAGACAGACTGTGCTTAGAATCTGGCAGGGCATACTTCATTTACTTATGTTGTAATTTTTGTGCTTTATCAATAAAGTTGGTTCTAGGACGTCATGCGCCAGTGACCAGCTGGGCGGATCTTTTGATACAGGTTAAAAGCTCTATGAGTTTGGACTTAAAACAACACTCGCTTTATGAAGGGGATTCTTGAGAGAGTTTGTACATCTATGGGTAAACTTTGCATGACAAAATATTGTTGCTTTGTTACACATTTGCAATTAGATTCTGTCTTGTAAGCAAAAACTACCACATTGTTTACCTTTGATGTAAAAAGCTATTTATGTATATAAGCATGCTTGCTACAGTATGACATGAACTTCATGCTGCACCCCTGAGGGTTCTTTTTCTTTTTCCACAATTCAAATCATGTGAGACCCAAATGTAAGGTTATCACACAGGTGAAAAGGAAACAACAATCTTTTTTGACAGTTGGATGGGACTTTCTTGATATATATATATATATATATATATATATATATATATTTTATAAATCTTCAACATCCTGGCCAGTTAAATATTGTGAGACAGCCAGGCCAGTTAAGACTCACCTTTTTCAGTTTAGACAAATGCAGTCAATCTCCTGATGTGAATAACCAGAAGCCTTGCATGGTGAAAAAAAAATGCAGTTGAATTTAGGGGATTGCTGATAATGCCATAACATAAGCTGACCCTTCGTTCCTGGGCTGCAATAAAACTGTATACAACAGATGCCTCCCCTGCGGTCTTACAACCTATGGTTTATATTAGTCGTGGAGAATGATTGGCTTACCCAGTCATCACTAGACTGAAGGAATGTAAATCGCTCTACATCTGCACTAAACTAACTTTTCCCAGTTCAACCCTGAACCTGTTTTTACATACATGATACAAGAGTACCAACTGGTTTCAACTAGGTATTGCAGTATACCACAATGATTGTTACAGGGGCAGTCATGCTAAATATTTGCATGGTGTGGATTGCAACCTGCATCCCAGTGAGCTTTTTAGTGTTTAAAGTACAAAGTTTGTTCTACTTACATTACTAGAAAAATAATGTACCTAAACTGTAAAAATATGTCATCACATGTACATGTGATTTGGGGGGGGGGGGGGGGTTGTAGGACAAATATTTTATTTGCACTTTTTTGTGTGTTATTACTAAAAAGCTCACCTGGATGCTGATTGCAATCCACGCCACAATGCACACTGGTAGTCACACTGGCTTCACCAAATATTTAACATGACCCCTGTAGACTCATATTGGTCAGTTCTCTAATGATGTTTATGGAATGAGGGGTGGTGATTTGGGAGGTGTTTGGTGAAATGAGTTACCTCACTTTGCTATAAAAGAAGGACTCCAGAATGGGCCATATCACATCATATGATATAATATCATAGACAAAATGTACTAAATATAAAAGCTAGTGTATGGAAGTGCACAGAGTTGCAAATGGAACATGACATGCCTGCTGAAGATCACAGAGAGGAGAGCTTGCTGCAGATCACTCTCTCTCTAGCTGCTGATGATACACGTCCTGTCCCAACTAGTTGGGGTTGGCCCCTGACTGGAGGTATCAAAGACTATGGACCTGATGCAGAGCCTCCTCTGAACTGCCCTTAAAACCTTCCGATTGTCCGGGGCTCCCGTTTGAATCGTGGCTCAAATGTGATGCAGAGCCTTCGTCGGAATGGCTCCCTAACTGATCCGTCAATTTCACTTTACTCGGGTGCCCTCAAGTTGATCGGGGCTCCCGTTCACGTTCACGTTTTTCCCTGATTTTTCCTGGCTTTTTGAACGTACCTGCTTGGTTTCCGTCGTATTTGACCTTCCATTTTGGTGGTTTTAACAAGTATACTTACATCTCCATGGCTCTTCAGTTGCCAATCAGGCAAGCGCACATCCCTCAAACTCCCTTGGAATATGCATATGGCCACAAATGCAAATTTGACACACATCTTTTTTTTTTTTTTTTTTGTGGGGGTTTCCTTGTCCTTAATGCATACCTTAATCATCTAGTAGTTCCTTCTTCCTTGTCCTTAATGCATACCTTAATCATCTAGTAGTTCCTTCTTCCTTGTCCTTAATGCATACCTTTATTGTTTGTGTATTTTTATGTTTTATTGTCCCATATCTAAACCTTTTGTGTGTCATGTCAATGTGTGCTGATGTTGTGTGATGGTACTTTTGCAGGAAACACAACTCTCAAAATTTTCTTAATTATTTATTAGTTACATTTTTTTTTTTTTAAATAAAAACATTTTTGTTTTTAAAACGTAAAAAAAAATATTTACATTTTGTAACCAAAAATTTAAAATTAGGCCTCGGGGTCTGTAGCCTGTTTTCTTTGATCTGTGAATGAAAAACATTACTTTAGCATTGTTTTTTTTTTTTTTTTTTTGGTTTGTGCACTTTTTAAATCGGACCTTCTGCGTGATTTAATGAAAAGGCCAAACTCTTCAGAAACGTTTCCACAGCATCTTAAACTAATATATATTATTTTTTTAGTCAATCAATTATTATTCTTTCCCCCACTGGCCTGCAACTCAGTCCCAGAATTTAGGATACGTGCAACGCCATGTTGACTCTGAAGCATCACACTTACTGAGGAGAGGAGAGTGGGATAAGGTACAGGGGGTGGGTTATAGCTGTGCTTTGCTCACACAGAGCCGAGCTGTGCTCTGGAAAAGGTTGGTAAGATGATTTGTAAGGTGGTCAATCTGTATGTACAGGGTGTGGAAACTATCTAAGATAGCCTCTTATTCATAGTTAAGGTCCGCTTTAAGGGCTTTTTTGGATACATTTTGATGGAAATGTTAAAGTTTTTTTTTTTTCTAATGGTATTGTTTGCTCATTTACTTTTGTTTAAATAAACACCACTTACAAGGTTTAGGCCGCACATTGCGTCGGAGGCGGAGTCTCCCTTCATCCTCCCTCTGTGGCAGTTGGGAATCTGGATGAATGACAAACACACTGATATTAGAGACTGTTGTTCTTTCATTAATATAATATTATGTTAGGCTTCTAGGTATCAATCTACTCACCTTCCCCAGCAACCTCTTCCTCCTCGCCCCCTTCCTCACTCATCCCTTGGGATGTTCCAGCGACGTCTGAATCTAAAACAATAGTGCACCTGAGTATCTGTATTTAATGCATGTCTTACCACATATCTAACTATATTTCCCTTACCGGAGTCCGGTTGAGGCTCTGTTCTGCTAGACTCCCTGCCGTCAGATTCCCCCCTCCCCTGCATGCTGAGGTCCAGCGGCTCCTCCGAGTCACTTACAGAGGAGGCGGTGGCCGTTGACCCTGGCAGTGGGCCACCTACACCTTCACCTGTTTCGCCCAACACTGGGCTGCGTGTCCTGGTCCGGGTGGGGCGGAACCGCAAATTCCATTCATGGGCTGAAATACAAACACAATCATTAAACCACGCCCAGGCGAGGCCAGGGTTATAGGTGCATTTACATTTTCAACACTTACATGGGAAATGTTTTGCGAAGTACCGCCTCACCCGGGGCTTATGTCTTCTTTTTAAATCAGACCAGTTTTGGGCGATCTGGGTGACGTTATAGGTGGTTTGGGATCTTCGTTCAATCGCGTCCACCACCGCCAGGGCCAACGTCCGCTTGTCATAATCTGACGGCAGGAAGTCGTAGCGATTCCTCAGCATCATCTGTCAAAAATAGATACAAGGACCCACCATTAATACACAAAATACATTAACAAGTTTCTTGGTCTAACTAAAGTCACTTTATTAACCTCTTGCTGCCTCACATTGCCCTAGTTCTGCTATCTGCATGTAGGCTAGTTTGTAGCTGCGGACATGTGTTAAACTAAGGTGGGCTTGTATTTCACGTCACAAACTAAGTTCTTACAGACTATTCTTGCGTTTTTTTTTTATTTTTATTAGAAGGAATGTGTGCGCGCACATAAACGCACGCTCGCACGCTCGCATACTCACATCCATGATGATGTCGTCCTGCTCCCGGGTAAAGATGGCGGGCGACATCTTTTCTTGGTTTGCAAGGTATAGCTCTGACGTTCCCCCGCAGTGACGTGCGTGCGTGCCCACACGGGAAACATATTTAAAGTACAAGGCACTCAGCTGTGTGTTGGATACCATATCATTATGGGCAGACCTAAAGGGAGCAAAAAGAGCCAACCAAGGCCCGAGGCACATAGCAGCCGCACACATGCCTCATCCTCCCAAAGACAGAAGAGCAGGCACCAGACACAGGCAGAACATGCCCCAACTAAAACGCAGGATATTCCACACACACAGGCACATTCAAAAAAATGCAGGACCAAGGAGACATTCACCCATTCACCACCACCTGCCAAAAAAGCACGAACACACAAGGGTGCAAAGTCGAGTAAGACCCTGCAGCATCCTCAGCCTCAACACACAAAACATACCCACAAAACAAAACACATCAGCAAGGGAAAGCGTATTGCCAAACCCACCACCCCACCAAGGTCACCCACCCCTCCACCTCAACCCTCTGGTTCTCCCAATTCCAGTACCTCACATTCCACATGCAGCTCCACATCTCATAGCTCAACAGGAACCCAGACATTAAGCCATAGCAGCACACACACCACATCACCCTCCCCCATAAGCCCCAGAACCACACACGACTCACCAGATAGCCAACCATCAATTTCCACAGATGCAGGGGACACCATACACCCATGTGGCCGATAACTACGCCGTGGCTCCCTAACTGCACGTTTTTGCGATGCTCAAAGCATGGCTGTGGCAAATGCAGTTTGTGAGCATTATGATGCCCTATTTGGCAGGACCTCCAAATCCACCACTAAGCAGGCTAAGCTGGAGATCTGGACGAATATTTGCCGCCAAGTAAATAGTGTGGGATCTGTCAGGCTAGATATTCAACAAATCAAAAGGAAATTTGGGGACCTGAAATACTACAGTAAAAAAAAAATGGACATGCGCTGTCAGCAGAGGTAAAGGGCAAATTAAATGCATTTGTAGTCGCATGGTTAAAAGGATGTTACACTTATTAGGTGTGATTTAATCTTCCCCAGCCAACAGACAGGGGGTGGCTTACCCACTAAAATAATCCTTACTCCCGCCGAGGAACGTGTATATACATACATACACCCGGCCAGCATCCAGGGCCTGGCAGAGGCACAAGACACAGACCGGAATGTAAGGTCCCAAGGTGAGTCTGATTTTGCCATGACCTATTACAAAAAGTTCAAGAAGGCAGTGTTATGCTACACAACACACTGTACTTGGCCATTTAGCTAATCTTCCTATCTACATTCTAAGGACCAAGTCAGCAGGACACACCAGGCCCCCAAACCCCTGCGTTAGCACCGAGGCCAAGGGCACACCAGGCTTCTACACCACAAACCCAAATTGTGGATTGCGATGAGGTAAGTCAATGGTCCTTGGTGTGTACTTTTAACATTGATATTTGAGAGCTTTTGTGGACAGAAATAAACTAAAAGGATGCTATATTTCTTTACAGACCACAGGAAGCCCACCCATCATCGACCATATACGAGATTTGGAGGAGGACACCCCACATATGTCACTAACCACTACTGAACCAGTGGCAGCAACGCAGTCAACCCCGGCACAGTCACCACATCCACAACCACCTTCGGAACCAGAACCAACCACCCGTCCCACTGCTCCAACCCAGTCTAGACGCCATATTTCCCAAAGAAGGCAACCTCAAATTTTGGAGGAAACATGGAGGCAGGAAAATATAGCCTTTGCTGCGGAAACACAGCAATTCAATGAGACTGTGTGCACCCAACTCACAAACCTCAACGCCCAATTAGAGGTATTAAACAGAAATATCTCTGCCCTAACCAGCCATATGGGTGAGATTAATCAAAGCCTGGCCCACATTGCAGCCAATTTGCAGGCACAACATCATTCCTCGTCACCATGCAACCCAACATACCACTAAAATTTGTGGGGAATAAATTTTCTGACCCCACGTGTAATTTTTCTTTTGGTCCCAAAAAAACAAATGACAAAACAAAATTTTTTATAAAATAAAAAAAACAAAAAACCAAAAAAAATTTGTGGTCTCTGAAAAAACACTAAACACTAGTTGTGCACGTATGGTTTGCGCGGTGCCACTTTGGGTGCAAGAAAAAGGAGGGGTGGGGAGGGCTGAAACTAAAGGTGGTGGAGTAGCCCACAAGCCATGATTCGGTTTAGGACCGTTGCAGGCGTCTATTGTAGTGCCCCCCCAGTCTCATTCAAGACAACGGAACCTCATCTTCAAGAGAACAAAGCCTCGCTCCAACACAGAGCGAGTCCTCCTGGGGGCAGTATTGTAGCGCTCCTCTGCCTGTGAAGATTGGTGCAGGATGGGGGTCTTCATCCAGGGGACCAAAGGATAGGCAGAGTCTCCTGCCCTAAAAAAAAAAAAAAAAATTAAAAAAAAGGTCTGCATTGCAACAATAGAAAAGAGGGACAAATAGGTGAGCGGGGTAGGGTGGAAGGAAAGGACATTTGTAATGAGACTACATGCACATCCAACCTGTACTCTCATTAAAAAAGTCTGGGGAATACTACTTACATAAGAGGGCAAGAACATGACGCAATAGGGTACAATCACTTAACCCATTTAATTTGTAGCTCAATAATTAGGCTCCAAATATGCTACGAAAATATATATATATACAAGTTTCAAACACATACCCAGTAGCCAGCCACCAAAAAGATCGCCAGATTTGAATCGCTCATGTAGGCAGGAATTCCTAGGCAGGGAAAGCCAGAAAAACGACGCCCAAAACCAAGTCAGGGTCAGCCAGTGCCTGCACATTTATGCTATGTCCCATCTTCCAATTCCTGCACACAGGCAATAAAAAAAAAAATTAGGGAGACCCTGTAAAAAGGACCCCCAAAAAACCCCCCTAAAATATATATCAAATACTCATGCCATCGATGTCCAAAGGCGTGCGGTGCAGCCTGGTTCCTGCCATACTCAGCAGGACAAGACCGCGGAGCTGGCGCCGCTGTTGTGCTCCAACAGAGGACTGCATATTATTGCCCGAGTGCAAATACGGCTACTCTGACTTGCCGTAAGTGAAGGCTCGGCGGCCTCGTTTTATTAGGGTGATTTCAATCGGAAATCAAGGCTCTGCATCACTGAAAAAAACGGACCAATGAACGAGGCGTCCGTTTTCCCGGGAAACAGCCTCGTGCGAGCCGACAATCGGAAAGGCGGCTGAGCGCACACCTGAGCGCATAAGCGCACACTAAAATCAACGTAGCACCCTTTCCTGACCCGATCAAAGGCCAAAACCAACGGGAAAACACATGGGAGAGCTGAACGGGGAGGCTCTGCATCAAGCCATATGGCCTCGATTCAATAAAGGTAGAAAAAAATTCTCATGGTAGTAAAAGATTCAATTCATGAGAAAAAAGCCTGAGAATGTCACTGTTACTGAATCACCAGAAAAAAGACAATGAAAGTCAATGGCACTTTTTACTACAGTGTAAAAAGTACTCTACTTTTCCTTAGTAGTAAAAAGTGCCATTGACTTTCATTGTCTTTTTTCTGGTGATTCAGTAACAGTGACATTCTCAGGCTTTTTTCTCATGAATTGAATCTTTTACTACCATGAGAATTTTTTTCTACCTTTATTGAATCGAGGCCTATGGGCCTGATGCAGAGCCTCCCCCGGTCTGAGCTTAAAACCTACCTTCAATTTGATCGGGGCTTCCGTTCCCGTTCACACAGGCGGCCCGTTTTTCCCAGCTTTTTCCTTGCTTTTTGAACGTACCTGCTTGCCTTCCGTCGTATTTGACCTTCCATTTTGGTGTTTTTTTCAAGTATACTTACATCTCCATGGCTCTTCAGTTGTCAATCTGGCTACACGCAAGCGCACATCCCTCAACCTCCATTGGAATATACATATGGCAACAACTGCCAATTTCACACATATATATATATTTAAATAAATTATTTGGGGTTCCTTCTTCCTTGGCTTTAATGCATACCTTAATCTCCTTGGTTGTTCCTTCTTCCTTGTCCTTAATGCATACCTTAATCTCCTTGTTTGTTCCTTCTTCCTTGTCCTTAATGCATACCTTAATCTCCTTGGTTGTTCCTTCTTCCTTGTCATTAATGCTTACCTTTAGAGATGAGCGAACTTTTGAAAAATTCGATTCGACTGATTCGCCGAATTTTCCGACAAAAATCGCTTCGACCCGAATAAATTCGCAACGAATCGCTATTAAAAACGGCTATTTCTGAGCCTCCTAGAGCCTCAATAGGGTTGTAAACCATTCTGCCTTGCTGTAACACGCACAGGATGCGTGCTGGGTTAGTTAAATAATACTTTGAATAAATATCACATGCAGATCAGAGGCATCGCTAATAGAATCGCAGAGCGGCACAATTGCAGAGAGTTGAAGTGGCATCACTATGAGGGACAGGAGCCCAAACATTGCTTTAAAGAGACACTGGAGTTGGCAGCAGCAGGAGCCCAAAAATTGGATGAATCACACCCTGGAGTTGGCAGCAGCAGCAGGAGCCCAAACATTACTTTAAAGAGACACTGGGGTTGGCTTCAGGAGACCAAAAATTGGATGAATCACACCCTGGAGTTGCAAGCAGCAGGAGCCCAAATATTACTTTAAAGAGACACTGGAGTTGGCTTCAGGAGCCCAAAAATTGGATGAATCACACCCTGGAGTTGGCAGCAGCAGCAGCAGGAGCCCAAAGATTACTTTATAGAGACACTGGCGTTGGCTTCAGGAGCCCAAAAATTGGATGAATCACACCCTGGAGTTGGCAGCAGCAGCAGCAGGAGCCCAAATATTACTTTAAAGAGACACTGGGGTTGGCTTCAGGAGCCCAAAAATTGGATGATTCACACCCTGGAGTTGGCAGCAGCAGCAGCAGGAGCCCAAATATACACTGGAGTTGGCTTCAGGAGCCCAAAAATTGGATGAATCACACCCTGGAGTTGGCAGAAGTTGGCAGCAGCAGGAGCCCAAATATACACTGGAGTTGGCTTCAGGAGCCCAAAAATTGGATGAATCACACCCTGGAGTTGGCAGAAGTTGGCAGCAGCAGGAGCCCAAACATTACTTCAAAGAGACCCTGGGGTTGGCTTCAGGAGCCCAAAAATTGGATGAATCACACCCTGGAGTTGGCAGAAGTTGGCAGCAGCAGCAGCAGGAGCCCAAACATTACTTTAAAGAGACCCTGGGGTTGGCTTTAGGAGCCCAGAAATTGGATGAATCACACCCTGGAGTTGGCAGAAGTTGGCAGCAGCAGCAGCAGGAGCCCAAACATTACTTTAAAGAGACACTGGGGTTGGCTTCAGGAGCCCAAAAATTTGATGAATCACACCCTGGAGTTGGCAGAAGTTGGCAGCAGCAGCAGCAGGAGCCCAAACATTATTTTAGAGAGACCCTGGGGTTGGCTTCAGGAGCCCAAAAATTGGATGAATCACACCCTGGAGTTGGCAGCAGCAGGAGCCCAAATATACACTGGAGTTGGCTTCAGGAGCCCAAAAATTGGATTAATCACACCCTGGAGTTGGCAGAAGTTGGCAGCAGCAGGAGCCCAAACATTACTTTAAAGAGACACTGGGGTTGGCTTCAGGAGCCCAAAAATTGGATGAATCACACCCTGGAGTTGGCAGAAGTTGGCAGCAGCAGCAGCAGGAGCCCAAACATTACTTTAAAGAGACCCTGGGGTTGGCTTCAGGAGCCCAAAAATTGGATGAATCACACCCTGGAGTTGGCAGAAGTTGGCAGCAGCAGCAGCAGGAGCCCAAACATTACTTTAAAGAGACCCTGGGGTTGGCTTCAGGAGCCCAAAAATTGGATGAATCACACCCTGGAGTTGGCAGAAGTTGGCAGCAGCAGCAGCAGGAGCCCAAACATTACTTTAAAGAGACACTGGGGATGGCTTAAGGAGCCCAAAAATTGGATGAATCACACCCTATGCACAGCAAAAGTGTCTTTATCAGGCCTAATTTCAATTAGAATAAGTGCAAATGGTTATATGGTCTTAAATAGAGGCTGCTGTAGTCACAGAATGGGATGCCCCAAAAACCAGCAGTGCACCTGGCAGGGACAAGTAGTGCTATGCACAGCAAAAGTGTCTTTATCAGGCCTAAATTCAATTAGAATAAGTGCAAATGGTTATATGGTCTTAAACAGAGGCTGGTGTAGTCACAGAATGGGATGCCCCAAAAACCAGCAGTGCACCTGGCAGGGACAAGTAGTGCTATGCACAGCAAAGGTGTCTTTATCAGGCCTAATTTCAATTAGAATAAGTGCTAATGGTTATATGGTCTTAAATAGAGGCTGCTGTAGTCACAGAATGGGATGCCCCATAAACCAGCAGTGCACTTGGCAGGGACAAGTAGTGCTATGCACAGCAAAAGTGTCTTTATCAGGCCTAATTTCAATTAGAATAAGTGCAAATGGTTATATGGTCTTAAATAGAGGCCGCTGTAGTCACAGAATGGGATGCCCCAAAAACCAGCAGTGCACCTGGCAGAGACAAGTAGTGCTATGCACAGCAAAAGTGTCTTTATCAGGCCTAATTTCAATTAGAATAAGTGCAAATGGTTATATGGTCTTAAATAGAGGCTGCTGTAGTCACAGAATGGGATGCCCCAAAAACCAGCAGTGCACCTGGCAGGGACAAGTAGTGCTATGCACAGCAAAAGTGTCTTTATCAGGCCTAATTTCAATTAGAATAAGTGCAAATGGTTATATGGTCTTAAATAGAGGCTGCTGTAGTCACAGAATGGGATGCCCCAAAAACCAGCAGTGCACCTGGCAGGGACAAGTAGTGCTATGCACAGCAAAAGTGTCTTTATCAGGCCTAATTTCAATTAGAATAAGTGCAAATGGTTATATGGTCTTAAATAGAGGCTGGTGTAGTCACAGAATGGGATGCCCCAAAAAGGAGTGCACCTGGCAGGGACCAGTAGTGCTATGCACAGCAAAAGTGTCTTTATCAGGCCTAATTTCAATTAGAATAAGTGCAAATGGTTATATGGTCTTAAATAGAGGCTGCTGTAGTCACAGAATGGGATGCCCCAAAAACCAGCAGTGCACCTGGCAGGGACAAGTAGTGCTATGCACAGCAAAAGTGTCTTTATCAGGCCTAATTTCAATTAGAATAAGTGCAAATGGTTATATGGTCTTAAACAGAGGCTGGTGTAGTCACAGAATGGGATGCCTCAAAAACCAGCAGTGCACCTGGCAGGGACAAGTAGTGCTATGCACAGCAAAAGTGTCTTTATCAGGCCTAATTTCAATTAGAATAAGTGCAAATGGTTATATGGTCTTAAACAGAGGCTGGTGTAGTCACAGAATGGGATGCCCCAAAAACCAGCAGTGCACCTGGCAGGGACAAGTAGTGCTATGCACAGCAAAAGTGTCTTTATCAGGCCTAATTTCAATTAGAATAAGTGCAAATGGTTATATGATCTTAAATAGAGGCTGCTGTAGTCACAGAATGGGATGCCCCAAAAACCAGCAGTGCACCTGGCAGGGACAAGTAGTGCTATGCACAGCAAAAGTGTCTTTATCAGGCCTAATTTCAATTAGAATAAGTGCAAATGGTTATATGGTCTTAAATAGAGGTTGCTGTAGTCACAGAATGGGATGCCCCAAAAACCAGCAGTGCACCTGGCAGGGACAAGTAGTGCTATGCACAGCAAAGGTGTCTTTATCAGGCCTAATTTCAATTAGAATAAGTGCAAATGGTTATATGGTCTTAAACAGAGGCTGGTGTAGTCACAGAATGGGATGCCCCAAAAACCAGCAGTGCACCTGGCAGGGACAAGTAGTGCTATGCACAACAAAAGTGTCTTTATCAGGCCTAATTTCAATTAGAATAAGTGCTAATGGTTATATGGTCTTAAATAGAGGCTGCTGTAGTCGCAGAGTGGGATGCCCCAAAAACCAGCAGTGCACCTGGCAGGGACAAGTAGTGCTATGCACAGCAAAAGTGTCTTTATCAGGCCTAATTTCAATTAGAATAAGTGCAAATGGTTATATGGTCTTAAATAGAGGCTGCTGTAGTCACAGAATGGGATGCCCCAAAAACCAGCAGTGCACCTGGCAGGGACAAGTAGTGCTATGCACAGCAAAAGTGTCTTTATCAGGCCTAATTTCAATTAGAATAAGTGCAAATGGTTATATGGTCTTAAATAGAGGCTGCTGTAGTCACAGAATGGGATGCCCCAAAAAACAGCAGTGCACCTGGCAGGGACAAGTAGTGCTATGCACAGCAAAAGTGTCTTTATCAGGCCTAATTTCAATTAGAATAAGTGCAAATGGTTATATGGTCTTAAATAGAGGCTGCTGTAGTCACAGAATGGGATGCCCCAAAAACCAGCAGTGCACCTGGCAGGGACAAGTAGTGCTATGCACAGCAAAAGTGTCTTTATCAGGCCTAATTTCAATTAGAATAAGTGCAAATGGTTATATGGTCTTAAATAGAGGCTGGTGTAGTCACAGAATGGGATGCCTCACAGCAGACTTAAGATCAGTTCAGTATATATGCACAGTTAGTTAGTATAAGCAGCCTGAAAACGCTAACAAAGCCTGTCAGCCAGCCAGTAACAAACACTCAGGCTGGATGAAAAAAAAAAAATCTCCTTGTGACTGCCTCCGATTTTTCCTAACTTTCCCTGTTTTTCGCTGACTTTCTGTCTGTCTCCTGCCTGTCTCCTGCCTGTCTCCAGCCTGTCCCTGTCTGTCCCTGCCTGTCCAACTGCCTCTCTCCCTCAGCTACACAGCGTTCTGTCTCTCACAAATGCAATAGAGAAATGAGGAAGGAAAAGCAAGATGGCCGCCTTAAATAGCGCTGTGACGTCACCGGGCTTGCTGGCTGCTGATAGGCTGCATGTGACTGTCCCAGCATACACTGCCCCACCTTACATGTCTGGACATGTCCCGTCCGCATTCTTAGAATGCCTGTAAATGTAAATGAATGGATGTTAAAGGAAAACTTCGAGCGAACGAATCGCGGGGAAATTCGGATTCGATCCGAATAGAATTTTTCATGAAATTCGGATCGAATCCGGGTTCGTCCGGATCGATTCGCTCATCCCTACTTACCTTAATTGTTTGTGAGTTTTGCTGATTTATTGTCCCATATCTAAACCTTTTGTGTCATGTAAATGTGTGCTGATGTTGTGTGTGTACTTTTGCAGGAAAGACAACTCTCAAAATATAATTAAATGTTTTTTATTTAAACTTTTTTTTTTGTTGTTTAAGGTTTTTTTGGCATAAAATGCCATGAAATTTAAAAATTTTAACATTTGTCAAATGAAAACAAAAATTAGGCCTCGGGGTCTTGAGGGTGTGGTAATCTTTGATCTGTGAATGAAAAACAACATTCGTTTAGCATTTTTTTTTGGTTTGGTTGTGCGTTGTGCGGACCTTCTGCGTGATTTAATGAAAAGCCCAAACTCTTTTAAAAATATTCTGCAGCATCTTAAACTAATATATATTAAGTTTTTAGTCAATCAATTATTATTATTTCCCCCACTGGGCTGCAACTCAGTTCAGGAATTTAGGATACGCGCGCCGCCATCTTGACTCAGAAGCATCACACTTACTGAGGAGAGGAGAGTGGGATAAGGTACAGGGGGTGGGTTATAGCTGTGATTTGCTCACACAGAGCAGAGCTGTGCTGTGGAAAAGGTTGGTAAGATGATTTGTAAGGTGTAAGATAGACTCTTATTCAGAGTTAAGGTCCGCTTTAAGGCCTTGTTTGGTTAATTTTTTGGGGAAAGGTTTCTGAATTTTAGTTTTCAAATGGAATTGTTTGCTCATTTTCTTTAGTTTAAATAAACACCACTTACAAGATTTTGGCCGCACATTGCGTCGGGGCGGAGTCTCCCTTCAGCCTCCCTCTGTTGCTGTTGTGAATCTGTTTGGATGACACACTGATATTAGAGACTGTTGTTGTTTCATGAATATCATATTAAGTTAGGCTTCTAGGTATCAATCTACTCACCTTCCCCAGCCACCTCTTCCTCGTCGCCCCCTTCCTCGCTCATCCCTTGGGATGTCCCTGCGACGTCTGAATCTACAACTAACAATAGTGCACATGAGTATCTGTATTTAATGCATGTATTTCCACATATCTAACTATATTTCCCTTACCGGAGTCAGGTTGAGGCTCATTTAGGCTCGACTCCCTGCCGTCAGATTCCCCCCTCCCCTGCATGCTGAGGTCCAGAGGCTCCTCATACTCACTGGCAGAGGAGGGGGTGGCCGTTGACACTGGCGGTGGACCACCTACACCTTCACATCATAAAACCACTCCCAGGCGATGCCAGGGTTATAGGTGCATTTACATTTTCAACACTTACATGGGAAATGTTTGGCGAAGTACCGCCTCACCGGGGCTTATGCCTTCTCTTTAAATCAGACCAGTGTTGGGCGATCTGGGTGAAGGTATAGGTGGTTTGTGATCGGCGTGCGATCGCGTCCACCACCGCCAGGGCCAACGTCCGCTTCTCATGATCTGACGGCAGGAAGTCGTAGCGATTCCTCAGCATCATCTGTTGAAAAAAGATACAAGGACCCACAATTAATCCCCAAAATACATGAACAAGTTTCCTGCCCTAACTAAAGTCACTTTATTAACCTCTTGCTGCCTCACATTGCCCTAGTTCTTCTATCTGCATCTAGCCTAGTTTGTAGCTGCGTACATGTGTTAAACTAAGGTGGCCTTGTATTTAACGTGACAAACTAAGTTGTTTCAGACTATTCCTGTGCTTTGTTTTTTTTTTTATTATAAAGGAATGTGTGCGCGCACATAAACGCACTCTTGCACGCTCGCATACTCACATCCATGATGATGTCGTCCTGCTCCTGTGTAAAGATTGCGGGCGACATCTTTTCTTGGTTTTCCTGGTATAGCTCTGACGTTCCCCCGCGGTGACGCGCGTGCGCGCAGGCGCGCACCCGCTGTTGACCACGCCCCCCCCCCGGAAACATATTTAAAGCACAAGGCACTCAGCTCTGTGTTGGATACCATATCATAATGGGCAGACCTAAAGGGAGCAAAAAGAGCCAACCAAGGCCCGAGGCACATAGCAGCCGCACACACCAGACACAGGCAGAACATGCCCCAACTAAAACGCAGGATACTCCACACACACAGGCACATTCCAAAAAACGCAGGACCAAGGAGACATTAACCCATTCACCACCACCTGCCAAAAAAGCACGAACACACAAGGGTGAAAAATCGAGTAAGATCCTGCAGCATCCTCAGCCTCCACACACCAAACATACCCACAAAATAAAACACATCAGCAAGGGAAAGCGTATTGCCAAACCCACCACCCCACCAAGGTCACCCACCCCTCCACCTCAACCCTCTGGTTCTCCCAATTCCAGTACCTCACATTCCACATGCAGCTCCACATCTCATAGCTCAACAGGAACCCAGACATTAAGCCATAGCAGCACACACACAACATCACCCTCCCCCATAAGCCCCAGAAACATACACGACTCACCAGATAGCCAACCATCAATTTCCACAGATGCAGGGGACACCACACACCCATGTGGCCGACAACTACGCCGTGGCTCCCTAACTGCACGTCTTTGCGATGCTCAAAGCATGGCTGTGGCAAATGCAGTTTGTGAGCATTATGATGCCCTATTTGGCAGGACCTCCAAATCCACCACTAAGCAGGCTAAGCTGGAGATCTGGACGAATATTTGCCGCCAAGTAAATAGTGTGGGATCTGTCAGGCGAGATATTCAACAAATCAAAAGGAAATTTGGGGACCTGAAATACTACAGTAAAAAAAAATGGACATGCGCCGTCAGCAGAGGTAAAGGGCAAATTAAATGCATTTTTAGTCGCATTGGTAACAGGATGTAACACTTATTAGGTGTAATTTAATCTTCCCCAGCCAACAGACAGGGGGTGGCTTACCCACTAAAATAATCCTTACACCCGCCGAGGAACATGTATATACATACATACACCCAGCCAGCATCCAGGGCCTGGCAGAGGCACAAGACACAGACCGCAATGTAAGGTCCCAAGGTGAGTCTGGTTTTGCCATGACCTATTACAAAAAGTTCAATAAGGCAGTGTTATGCTACACAACACACTGTACTTGGCCATTTAGCTAATCTTCAAATCTACATTCTAAGGACCAAGTCAACAGGACACACCAGGCCCCCAAACCCCTGCGTTAGCACCGAGGCCAAGGGCACACCAGGCTTCTACACCACAAACCCAAATTGTGGATTGCGATGAGGTAAGTCAATGGTCCTTGGTGTGTACTTTTAACATTGATATTTGAGAGCTTTTGTGGACAGAAATAAACTAAAAGGAAGCTATATTGCTTTACAGACCACAGGAAGCCCACCCATCATCGACCATATACGAGATTTGGAGGAGGACACCCCACATATGTCACTAACCACTACTGAACCAGTGGCAGCAACGCAGTCAACCCTGGCACAGCCACCACATCCACAACCACCTTCGGAACCAGAACCAACCACCCGTCCCACTGCTCCAACCCAGTCCAGACGCCATATTTCCCAAAGAAGGCAACTTCAAATTTTGGAGGAAGCATGGAGGCAGGAAAATATAGCCTTTTCGGCGACAACACAGCAATTCAATGAGACTGTGTGCACCCAACTCACAAACCTCAACGCCCAATTAGAGGTATTAAACAGAAATATCTCTGCCCTAACCAGCCATATGGGTGAGATTAATCAAAGCCTGGCCCACATTGCAGCCAATTTGCAGGCACAACATCATTCCTCGTCAGCATGCAACCCAACATACCACTAATTTGTGGGGAATACATTTTCTGACCCCACGTGTAATTTTTCTTTTGTTCCAAAAAAAACAAATGACAACGAACAAAATTTGTTTGTAAAATAAAAAAAAAAAAAAAAAAAATTTGTGGTCTCTGAAAAAACACTAAACAATAGTTGTGCACGGATGGTTTGCGCGGTGCCACTTTGGGTGCAAGAAAAAGGAGGGGTGGGGAGGGCTGAAACTAAAGGTGGTGGAGTAGCCCACAAGCCATGATTCGGTTTAGGTCCGTTGCAGGCGTCTATTGTAGTGCCCCCCCAGTCTCATCAAGACAACGGAACCTCATCTTCAAGAGAACAAAGCCTCGCTCCACCACAGAGCGAGTCCTCCTGGGGGCAGTATTGTAGCGCTCCTCTGCCTGTGAAGATCGGTGCAGGATGGGGGTCTTCATCCAGGGGAGCAAAGGATAGCCAGAGTCTCCTGCCCCCAAAAAAACAAAAAAAATAAAAAAAAAAAAAAACGGTGTGCATTGCAACAATAGAAAAGAGGGACAAATAGGTGAGCGGGGTAGGGTGGGAGGAAAGGACATTTGTAATGAGACTACATGCACATCCAACCTGTACTCTCATTAAAAAAGTCTGGGGAATACTACTTACATAAGAGGGCAAGAACATGACGCAATAGGGTACAATCATTTAACCCATTTAATTTGTTGCTCAATAATTAGGCTCAAAATATACTACGAAAAAAGTTACCAAATAGTGTGTTAAGGGAAAAAACACAGTCAGACAGGGTGCGCAACCAATACAAGTTTCATACACATACCCAGTAGCCAGCCACCAAAAAGATCGCCAGATTTGAATCGCTCATGTAGGCAGGAATTCCTAGGCAGGGAAAGCCAGCAAAACGACTCCCAAAAACCAATTCAGGGCCAGCCAGTGCCTGCACATTTATGCTATGTCCCATCTTCCAATTCCTGCACACAGGCAATAAAAAAAAAATTAGGTAGACCCTGTAAAAAGGACCCCCCAAAAATATATCAAATACTCATGCCATCGATGTCCAAAGGCGTGCGGTGCAGCCTGGTTTCTGCCATACTCAGCAGGACAAGACCGCGGAGCTGGCGCCGCTGATGTGCTCCAACAGTGGACTGCATATTATTGCCCGAGTGCAAATACGGCTGCTCTGACTGCCCGTAAGTGAAGGCTCGGCGGCCCCGTTTTATTAGGGTGTTTTCATTCGGAAATCAAGGCTCTGCATCACTGAAAAAAACGGACCAATGAACGAGGCGTCCGTTTTCCCGGGAAACAGCCTCGTGCGAGCCGACAACCGGAAAGGCGGCTGAACGCACACCTGAGCGCATAAGCGCACACTAAAATCAACGTAGCACCCTTTCCTGACCCGATCAAAGCCCAAAACCAACGGGAAAACGCACGGGAGAGCTGAACGGGGAGGCTCTGCATCAAGCCATATATATTTATGACAGACTTCCTGTATTCTGGGTAGACCTGAGTACACATCTTGCTGCCAGGAGCTGTGCTGCTGTAACCTACATATTCGAGTGGAGCCTGAGTCACTTTCCAGACTATTCTCCCGTGGGTCCAGCAGCTGGTGCCGTGTGGGGGATCTTCTGTTGCTGCTCCTGAATTTTTTTATTACCTCCTGCCTGTTAACCTGCTGTGTGAAGGTGAAGGATCTGCTACTGCAGCTGCATATCTCCTCATCCCCTTCTGTGTGTCAAGAGTAAACCATCTCCTTGAGTCAAATTTAAGGGCCCTGCAGATTGTGTGTCTTGTGTCAACTTTCTCCTGGAGGTATTTAGCTATAGACTATATATATAACCGTAGAGGAGTAGCTAGGCTTTCTGGCACCCGGGGTAAAGATTCAACATGGTGTCCCCACCTCTTCTCAGGCCCCCCTTTGGTACCCCACTGACCTGCTGCACCCGGGGCAAGTGCCCCCCCCAGCTATGCTCCTGTATACCTGGGTATATGTGCACAGACTAGCTTAAGCCCCAGCTGGGTCTTTCATTGTGTTGTTATATTGTGTATGCTCCATTTGTACTTGCAAGTTAACCTTTACTGCATAAAGTAGTAGTACTATTATAGACTGTGTCAGTGAATGACTTAGGCCCTTATTTAAGAAGGGATAGCGTCAGGTAGTGGCTGGTTAATGAGAGGCAGCGACAGGTAGCGACTGGTGAACGCCGGACACAGCATGCAATTACACATTTATCATGCAGAATCTGTTTAGCGACTGGGATAAAGCCATGTAGCGTCCGATTCATCATTTTCACAGCCTCAGAGTACAGCGCCGGCGTTCAGCCTTGCACAGCGCCAGGTATGACCTCTCACTACCTGTCGCTCTCCCATACATTTCAATGGACGATCCTTTTCTTTTTTAACAGGGTTTTTGTTTTTTGTTTTTTTCAAAAAAACTCAAAAAATTCTGTGACATCTTCTGGCATTGAAAATGCAGTTTTTTGACAAATTTTTATTTTTTTATATATTTCTTCAGAAATGACATTACAGGTCTGCATTAAAGTGTTCATGTTGCAATGTTGCTACAATGTAATTCCATATGATTTTGCTTTGTTACTAGTGGATAGATGCTGAAAAACAGACTTTAAACACACCGCATCTAGCGCTCTGGGCTTCAGATAAGCATTTTTCTGCGCCAGAGTTGTGTGAGGCGTTTTTTTTCTTGAATATGTTGTGAGTCGTCGCTATGAGCAGTCGCTACCATGCGCTCTTATACAGCGCTGTACTGGTCAAATAGGGACTCCTCACAATGTATTCAACATTACTGCACAACGACTGAGTCGCTATAAACTAGCGACTCACGGCCGAGCACAGTGACTACTAGCGGGCGCACTGAAAATGCCTGCTACAGACGCTCTTCTGTCGCTACCTGGCGTTAGTGATGAATCAGCCTGCCCGGTAAATGGTTGCTAGGAGAAGTAGTCCCTCTGCTCCAAATGTATTGTTTTGCTTAGACAACTTGATTTGTTTCCCAGTAAGGTGTTCCCTACAGCTACATTTGACTACATTTGACTTACAGAGTCGGCTACATTTTACTTTTACTTTGACTTTATGTTACTTTACTTTCATACAAAAAAAAAAGTAATTTCTAATCCTTAATTGCAGACTGGCCCCATTTTATGATCAGGATGGGTGAAATGTTTAAAGTGGCGAATCAAAACCTACTCTTTCACTATCTTAAAATAACCTAAACATATTCAGTTTATTTTAACCTGCTAAAACGGGGTTTGATTCAGCACCAGACACAAAAATTACACTACACTCTTTTTGGTGCGTAAAGGTGAATTCAGATCCAAGAGTACAGCATGTACTTCCCTTCATTTTCTTTACTAGAGTGCACTTTTCACTCCAAAGTGCAATTTTTTTCATCTGGTGCTGAAATTACCCAAAAAAGTCTTTGAAAATACTAGATTGTTTTCTTTCAAATAGAAGTTTTTTCAATGGGCCTGCTGACCAAGAATAATAGCTTTAAGAAAATGCCCACCCTATGGACTATATTTATAATGTGCACCATTTAGCATGTTTCTGGTGGCTATAGTGCCAGTTTTGTGTGCTGTAGACTACAATGGCGCTAGAAGTCGCAGTGACGGATGCAAACTAATTTGCTTTGATGCATTAGGTATTGGCCGGCCTGTGTCAGCACCTGTTTGACCCGACTGCAGATTATCCCAGCACCAGTCAGTGCAACTTTGTACCGCCCTTTTTTCTGCACTACACAGTGTATTCAGAAATTTTTTCCTTCTTGAAATCTTTGGCACTGTATTTTTCAGGCGCTGGTCAGTGTTTCATGATTATAGTTATAAAAAATCCCTGTTGGGGGTAAAGGGGACAAACTATACAGTGCGTTTAGGCTGTGTTTTAGTTGTTGTCTAAATTGCACATTCGTAAGAAAAAGAAGCCTTGAAAATCAATATTAGTATTAAAAAAATGACATTTGGCGACATCTAGGTCCTGTGTTTCCATTAGTGAAAAGTCACAATGCAAGTTGTGTATAAAAAATGTGTGTACTATTAATTATATGCATAAAACACTGCAATCCAGCTCTGCCTATAGTGCTCTATGGGGTCTTGTGCTACAGCACCACTTACAACTGGTGCTGCTTCAACCAGAACACCCGATGCTGCGACCATTTAGGCGCAAGCGTTAAATAAGAGGCTGAGGCAAAAAAGTGACGCTGTGTGGAGCTGATGCTTTGTAATTCAGACTCCAAGTTTCCAATTAGCCTACGTGCAGGTTAAAGTTTTGGGTCTTTTAGATTAAAGGCCTTTCTCTTACTTGGAAATTGCAGTAAATTACCAATTTTGCTCAATAACTTGTAAATGGAATTCACAGTCAATGCCCTTTTCATCCAACCTATACAGTTTCAAATGACAGAGACATTTACCTTCATTTTATAATAATTCCTTTTCTTGATTCACTCTCCTCTGTCCTACAGGGGGGATAAGGAAGATGAATTGGGGCAAGGGGTAGGGGACCTAGGACAACTGCTTTAAACATAAAGTATCTATGTTTCCTATAGTAAAGCATGATATACAGTATGCAGCTTATAGGACTCCAGGACAGCAAAGTGTGGTACTGCATGTACTGTAGATCAGGGGTTGGCAATTATTTTTTTCCATGGGGCCACAGGAGAAATTATAAATATTGTGGAGGGCTGAACTCAATTCTGCATAATATTAATTGTATTTCTTTATAAAAAGCAGTAAATAGCATTGTTTTGCTGGTAGCTGGTATGAGTATTAGTTATAGTTAAAGTGGACCAAAATCCAGCAGGATCATACCGGGAATCTATAAGGTTCCCGGGCTGATCCATTCCTTCCCTGCGGGGCATCCAAAATCGGGATGTGAAACCCCCCAGGACGCCCGCTGCACTTACCTGAATCCCGGTCCAGCGGCTCATGTGTGGGCCACGGGCGCATCTCACGCTTCTCTCTAGCAGGGCGCGTTCCCGCACCAGCGGGCGCACTTCCTGTTAGAGGGAAGCGCAAGATGCGGTCACCAGCATGCCGCTAAGCCTTGACGCCGCTTTGACGCGCATAGCTCAGTGGCTCCGAGCGGGCGCGCATGTGCTGTAGGAGCGGGGTGAGGTGAGTTGAACCAGGCGATCTGAGGGGTTTCACATAGAGAAGGGGTGCCCCAGGGAAGTGGACCAAAACCCAGCATAGTCAAAATGGGTTTTGGTCCACTTTAAGCTTAGCAGCAGCTCGAGGCTTCCAGTCAGGGCACTTGAGGCCCGCCCCTCCACCCAGGCAAGATGGCGCCGGAGCCTACCTCCTTCTCCTCCCCTGGTTGAGCTCTTCTTCACTGTCGGGCGCCCGCCCGTCCCTCTTTGCGGTGGGTTGGTGCCTCCCGCACTGTACACAGGCGATCAATTAAGCAGCAGCCGCTCGGCTCGTCGGGTCTGGTGCATTCTCCATTGAGACAGAAATACATTTATTTAGGTAATGCTGTGATGTGGCATTATGCAAATAAGGCATGTTGTTGTTTCATTATATAATAATGTAATTATATAATTGGAAAATGAGTACAGCTATGTTAATTTGCATATTTTAATAAAGATGGGGATTGAGAAAACAGCACAGGGTGTGTTGTATAAATCTTTAATATTTAAATATTATCTTATTTTATCTTATCCATTTTTACCAATCTATCCTTCATAACCTTATCACATCTTTAAGTAAGTATTTTTACTTTCCCCTCTTTTATTTTCTTTGCTTTCTTTTTTTCTCTTTTCTTTCTCTCTCTTCTGTTTCCTTTTACCATATGATCCGTTTTGCTTGTATTGTGTTGACAAGTCTGATTTCACAAGTGAGCAAGAATCATAAACCCTTATTTAAAGTGGACCAAAACACAGGATTTTGACTATCCTGTATCTTGGTCCTTTCCCCCGGAGGGTGCCCTGTTGCTTGAAACCCCCCAGATCGTCTAAGCCAACTCACCTCTTCCCGGCCCTATGGCGCTTGTGCGACTGCTCGTCCAATCAGCATGCTCGGAGCCACTGACGTCACGTCTTCTAAGTCTTCGTCTAAGGCCAGCAGCTCAGAGCGTGCTGATGGCCGCATCCCCCGCTACCCTCTAACAGGGAGCGTGCCCGTGTCGGCCATTCACAAATGCCTGGCATGGGCACTCACTCTGCTAGAGGGATAGCGGGATGCGGCCACAGCTTGCGCATACGGTGTTGGACCGGGAAACAAGGTAAGTGTATGGGGCGACCTGGGGGGTTTCAGACAGTGGGGAGGGAATCGATCAGCCTGGGAATCTATAAGATCGCCGTGGGTTTTGGTCCACTTTAAAGGAAAAGCTGTTTTCCTGTTCTGGGATGTAAAATAAACATTTGTGTTAGGACTGTGCTCCCATACCTGTGATTTACTTATCAGCATGCTGTTTCCACAATTCTCATATTCCTGGGGCTCTGTTGTTCTACAGTGGGGGTGGGAGTACCTGTGATGTTACGTATCAGCATGCTGTTTATTATTATTATTTATTTATAAGGCACCATCATCCTCCATCCTCCTACCTAGTGCTGTACAATGTAGTAATTACAAGCAGGGAACATACAGTACATAGACAATTATAAATGCAGTTTTACAGACAATGAATATTCTGAATACAAGATACAATAGCAGTCTCTAAAACAACATTAATTTATTGAAAAAACAAAAAAGATCCTAAGACAACTGTTAAAAACATGCCAGCAGAGCTATTTTTAACACCTGGTTATACCAAATTACTCAACTATAAAGTGTAGAAAATATATATACAATCATATATGAAGATGAGAATTCACAAGATACCCAATGATTGACTCAGTTAGTATTGCCCCAAAAAAGTGCTAGTGTATAAATATGTGCAATTAAAGCTAAAAGAGGAAAATAGCAAGCTAGATAGCTCAGTAGGTAAACTGATGGATTCTGAATTAGAGAGTCCAGGGTTCAATTCCTGACTTGGTACAATTGTGTCTGCCTACAAGATGCAATAGGAGAGACAGCCCTGCCCTTGAGAGCTCACAGTGTAAAGGATAAGGGGTGCAAACAACATTTCCTATATTCCTGTGGCTCTGCTAAAGTGGGAGTGGCTTTCCTGGCCTTTAGTAACAACTACTGACTACAAGTCCCAGAATCCATCTACTGTAACAGATAAGCCTATCAGCAGCTAAATCAAGAGGAAATAATGACCTTCCCAGGTGAGAACACTGCCAGTAACTCTGCTGGTAGCTAATGGCACACGAGATTATCATCTCATATGGAAAGGCTGAGCAGGAGAGGGTTAAACATGTGAGCTCAGAAATTTGGAGCGGTGTCTCCATCTTAGCCAATCATATGATTAGCAAGCCAGATTCAGGAAGTCTCTGCTATGTACACAACACACACCACTGGTGTACGCTGCTAAGGTAAACACATTGTTGCTAGAGAAAGGTGTTTTCTTTCATAACACATACTTGCAAACAAATAGAAAATAAAAGAATTACAGATAAGCTCAGCAGCGTGTAGACATCATTCTGGCACACAATAATGAAAACTTTAAAAAATGCAATCAAAAGTGGGATTAACCTTCAACTATTTAGGTAACTGGTTGTTGAAGAGTACCCTCCAGTGCTTTGAATATAGCAGGGCTTAAATGTTTGTCTATGAATATCAATTATCTATCTTTCTTTTGTTAGTTAAAGAGGAAAAATAGTGTTTGTCTTATTAATTAGGCAGTGGGGGGGGCACCTATAACTGCCCTGAAGCTACAGACCTATTGAGGTACCTCCACTACTCTCACATCACAGCTTGCATGGGGGAGGCAGCAAACATTGGAGCAAGAAATGTCAGGTGCAAAATGCTGGACAACAATTGGCCCTTTTGGAGTTAATCAGAGAACAGGGGAGCAGCCGTCTGAGGCTTTCCACATATATAGACAAGATGCACGCAGCTTGAAGAATTGCACTTCTTA
Source organism: Gastrophryne carolinensis (assembly GCA_027917425.1). Classification (NCBI taxonomy): domain Eukaryota; kingdom Metazoa; phylum Chordata; class Amphibia; order Anura; family Microhylidae; genus Gastrophryne; species Gastrophryne carolinensis. The sequence goes on from CM051235.1 coordinate 338,586,976, forward strand.
TTGTGATACAATCTGCTGGAAGAATTGGCGATTTTCAATTATTGGACTTTTATAAGAGACTATTGTGCTCTCTGACCTTTATCTTTATCTTTATTGTTTAGAATTTTTAGACATCTCTTGATACTGTCAATGAGTCACTGAGCATGAAAAAATACAATTCTGTGATTACTCACCTGTAGAATTGGTATTATGAGAATACAGTACGTCCTGCTCCAAATCTAACACTTACAGTTGGGATATACTCCGCCAGATGGCGCTGGACTGCAGAGACATCAAAAATAGGCTCCTCCCGGCCCCTCAAATACTCAGGGACCTCCCACAAATCCCCAGCATTGAAAAGCAGTTAATGAGAAGCCGGGAGAATTAAATAATCCAAACTATCAACTATAACAATGATAACAATCACCATACAGGGGATCCAAGAAAATGCAAAACCAAGGGTGGGTTGGAGCAGGACGTACTGTATACTCATAATACCAATTCTACAGGTGAGTAATCACAGAATTGTATTATTCTTAGTATACAGTATGTCCTGCTCCAAATCTAATACTTACAGTTGGGACATCCAATAGCAGTGTCCATAAAGTAGGGTGGGATCCCCAAGAAAAATCAGCAGCAGGCAGTTTAAACCACTGCCGCCTGCAGAACCTTTTGGCCAAAAACAGCATCAGCTGAGGCCCTAACATCAACCTTGTAAAACTTTGAAAAGGTATGAACAGAAGACCAAGAAGCAGCCTTGCAAACTTGTTCAACAGAAGCCTGGTGCTGAAAAGCCCAAGAGGCACCAATAGCACGAGTGGAATGAGCAGTAAGGCGGAAGGGAGGATTCTTCCCCTTTGCAGAGTAGGCCTGAATCACAACCTGGCGAATCCACTTGCTGATAGTAGACTTGGCAGGAGCTTAACCCTTCCTAGGACCAGAAGGTCAGCATCAGTTTTCCTGAAAGGTGCAGTAGCCACCAGATAGTACTTCAGACACCTAACCACATCCAAAGAGTGCAAAACTCTCTCCTTAACATTGCTAGGATTAGGGCACAAAGAAGGAAGAACAATATCCTGATTCAAATGAAAGGCAGACACTACCTTAGGCAGAAAGTCAGGTTTGAAACGAAACACCACCTTGTCCTGTTGCCTCTCATAGTAGGGGGGCTGAATGGACAGAGCCGCCAACTCAGACACACGCCTGACAGAAGTAATAGCCACCAGAAACACAACCTTGAGCGTAAGAATGGCCAAGGCAGCATCCTGCACAGGTTCAAAGGGAGCACCCTGCAAGGCTGACAGAACCAAGTTCAAATCCCAAACAGGCACCATAGGTTTACGTGGGGGACGCACATGAGTGACCCCCTGGAAAAAAGTCCTGATCAGAGGGTGCTGAGCAAAGGACTTCTGGAAAAAAATAGCCAGGGCAGAAACCTGACCCTTCAGAGTACTGAGTTGGAGCCCCATCTCCAACCCATGCTGCAGGAACTCCAGAATCCTGGGAATAGAAGACATGACAGGGAAGAGACTTAGACTCACACCAGTCAATGTAGGCACGCCAAACCCTGTAATAAATGGAAGAGGAAGACTTTTTCCTAGCTTTAATCAAAGTATCCACAACTGAGGAAGACAGCCCCTTCTCCATCAAGATGGAGGTTTCAGCAGCCAAGCCGTCAAAGCCAGAGTTTGTGAATTGGGATGGCGTAGTGAGCCCTGAGTGAGCAGATCTGGCACCAAGGGCAGAGCGTACTGATCTACTGCCAGCTGTACCACATCTGCGAACCACACTCTTTTTGGCCACCTGGGGGCCACCAGAATTGCTGGCACCCCTTCCAGAGCAATCTTGCGCAGAACCCTGCCCAGCAGGGGAATTGGGAGGAAGACATACAGGAACTGAAGACTGGACAGAAAGACAAAAGCTGGAAGCTTGTGATTGTGGCGGGACGCAAACAGATCCACATCTGGTTGGCCCCAATGGTGACACAGAGATTGAAACACCCTGCTGCATAGGGACCATTCTCCCTGGCGAGAGGTCCCCCTGCTCAGAGAGTCCGCCAGGTGATTTTCCACCCCCGGGATGTACACAGCCGATATGCAGGGGACATCCGCCCAAGTCAGAATCAGAGACGCTTCCTGGAGAGCCCCCTTGCTCCGGGTCCCTCCCTGATAATTGATGTAGGCAACTGCCGTCTGGCTGTCCGAGCACACCTGAACAGGCAGGCCCCGAAGATGAGTAGTCAAGCAAGCCAGAACTAACCTGATCGTCTGCAGCTCCAAGACATTGATAGGTGTGTGGGCCTCCTGAGAGCCCCACCTCCCCTGGAACCGCAGGGACTTCCAGAAACCCCCCAACCTGACAGACTGGCATCCGTGGTGACCGTCTCCCAGGAAGGGGCAAGAAAGGATCTGCCCCCAACAGGTTCCTTGCATCCATCCACCACAAGAGGGACCTCCTGGCCAGGGGGGAGAGCACACAGACCCTGTCCAGGGACGCTGGGTCCTTGTCCCATACAGACAATAGGTGAAGTTGCAGAGGCCTCAAGTGGAACTGAGCATAAGGGACCGCTTCGAAGCACGCCACCATCAGGCCCACCAGCTGCCTCCCCTGCCTGATGGAGGGATGGGGACAAGCTAGGAGGGACTGAGCCTGTGCAATCAGACTGTCCACCTTCTGCTGAGGAAGGAAGATCCTTGCCTGAACTGTATCCAGATTCATTCCTAGGAATGGAGTTACCAAGGAAGGGGACAGTGAGGACTTGGGGTGGTTGATCACCCATCCAAATGACTCCAGAGTGGACGCCACCAGCTGAGTATCCAACTCTGCCTGATGTAGAGACTGGGAAGTGATGAGGATGTCATCCAGCTAGGGAAGCACGCAGATGCCCTGACATCTGAGCAGAGACATCACGCCAGCCAGCACCTTGGTGAACACCCTGGGAGCTGAAGTGAGGCCGAAGGGCAAGGCCACAAATTGGTAGTGTTGATCCATCAGAGTGAACCTGAGGAACCTTTGATGACCTGGGAACACAGGAATATGAAGGTAAGCATCTTTGATGTCCACAGAAGTCATGAAATCCCCTTGGCGCAGGGAACTAATGACAGAGCGCAGAGTCTCCAAGCGAAAGCGCCTGCCCCTGACAAACTTGTTGAGGATCCAGTCCAAAATGGGCCTGACAGAACCATCCTTTTTGGGTACTGTGAATAGGTTGGAATAAAAGCCCTTGCCTTTTTCTCTTAAAGGGACCTGGCAGATGACCCCCAGCTCCAGGAGGCCTTGCACTGCTTGCACTAGCTCCTGAGCTGACACAGGGTCCTGAGGAATCCGGGATCTGATGAATCTTGGAGGGGGATCGGCAGCAAACTCCAACTTGTAACCGGAGGACACTACCTCCTGAATCCACCGGTCTGAAACATGAAGCCTCCAGACGTGAGTGAAGTGCTGCAGCCGTCCCCCACCCGGATGGGTGAGGGCGACCCATCATGCCTGAGGGGGCTTGGGAGAGGATTTAGCTTTGGGACCCCAGGAGGAGCCAGGACGTCCACGTCCTCTGCCTCTACCCCAGAAATCTCCCCGGGCCCCAGGGAAAGAAACCCCCCTCCCTGTCTTGCACCACGGTAAGGGGAGGAGAAGGAACCCTGACCCCGAAAAGGCCGAGATTGCCGCCTGCCACCTGCCTCCCTTAGCAAAAAGGTCCAGGCGGTCTCCAAACATACGCAGTCCTTTAAAGGGAAAACCAGTGAGGGCCTTCTTGGCATCGTTGTCAGCAGCCCACTGGCGCAGCCAAACCAAGCGGCGTATAGCCACTACGAGGGCAGAAGTTCTGGCACACATTCTGATGGTGTCATCCAATGCTGATAGGACAAAATTTACAAAAACATCACAACTGGAGAGTGCATTGAACACCTCACGAGGCAAATCATCAGGGGCACTATCAAGCATATTTCTGATAAGGGTTCTAGTGGCCACAGTAGTAATGGCAGAGGCACAGACCGGGCGCAGCGCCGTCCCCGCACATGCAAAGGCGTGGGATGCCAGCTGATCAATACGCCGGTCTTCGGCATCCCGCAGGGTAGTAGAATCAGGGGAATGCATGACAGAGGTGTTAGATAGCCCTAGGATCGGGGCATCCACCTCGGGGGGGGATGACCAACATTTAACCACCTCAGCAGGAAAGGGATACTTCCTATCCCAACTCTTTGGAACCCCGGGAAGTTTACTGGGGCGCTCCCATTCCTTGAGCACAAGGTTATGGAAATGTGCCTGCTCTGGAAATTCCAAACGTGATTTTGCTGTATGGAAAAGCTCCCCTCTTTGCCTGAGAGCCTCAACAGGGAGAGAGATAGACAGAACCTCAAAAATCTGGGTCAATAATCTGTCAGTGTCATCCGGGGCCCAGGGGTCACAGCCAGAATCGTCATGACCCCTTGGTCTCTCATCAGATGAGCCTGAATCAGAAAAGAGCTCCCCTTCATCAGACGGGTTATAGCCACACAGATTCCAAAACTCCTCAGTTCCCATAGAGAAAACAGTAACATTAGGCGTCAAGTGCCGCTTCTTAGCAGGGGACTTACGCGCTAAGGACTTCGCAATAATCTGTTCAACAGTAGCCAGTCTAGAAGACACATCAGGCTGAGAATCCCCACTAGTATGCAACTCAACAGGAGTGAGAATTAAGCTTGGGGGAGTAGGTGAAGTGAAACGAGGTGCAGACACTGGCAGGCCAGATTGCAATGCAAGCACCTGCTCAGCACAGGGTACACAGACCCGCGCCTTGTCAGCGTCAGCATGAGGCTGCCCACATGCTACACACAGCAGGTCTTGTCCCAAAGGAACCCCGGTAACATTATCCTGGGATGCCTCCATATGGTGATTATAGAGAGTCCGTCGCGCATAGGCCAACCAAGCAGAAAAGATGGAGTCGGTATACTTCGAGGGGCGGGCCAGTAAAAGCCAAATATGGGCCCCGCCCCCGAAGAGCGCGAAGCCAGAAAGGCCAACAGCCAAAGATGGCGCACCAGCGCCTGAGATAATGCCGCCGTCAAGCGCGGAACCAAATCAGCGCGCGGCGGCGGTAAATTTAAAAATTAGTAAAGACAAGTCAGCGTGGCAGCTGACACAAGAATAAAGGCATGGGAAAAGAGAAAGCACAGACTGCATAACATACATATCTATACACATACACCCCCCCCCCTTTTCCCCCGAAGACTACAGGGAGGATGAGGGAGGACGGCGGCCACTTAAATAGGGCCCACCGATAGGCAGGGGCAAGGGGCAATAGTGCGGGAGGGGCATCCCATAGAGGCTCACCATAAGCCTGAACTGCCTACCCTTTTGGTGGGGGATTGCGGTGGAGCAGCGCTCCTAAGCACCAATGGCGGTGCTGCCTACCTTCACCCGACCAGCGCAGCCAAGGCTGGGAGGCATATTACTAGTGGAATGGGTGGGAATAGGCCTACAGGGCCGCAGGTTAATAACCCCGCTCACCTGCGAGTAGAGAGCCAATTTCTCGTCCTTCGCAGCCAGACTGCAGAGAAATTCTGGGGATTTGTGGGAGGTCCCTGGGTATTTGAGGGGCCGGGAGGAGCCTATTTTCGATGTCTCTGCAGTCCAGCGCCATCTGGCGGAGTATATCCCAACTGTAAGTATTAGATTTGCAGCAGGACGTACTGTATACTAAGAATATAACACCTGTAACTGAATGTCATTATCTCTACAGCATGCGATAGTATTTATACATTGTTCACATGGGATAGACATCAGGTGAGCTGTTTGCTGCTGCCGGAACTGTACCTTTAAATTACATTAGGAAACTTATACTACTTATACTATAAGTGAAATAAAGCAGTTCCAAAAATATTGGAACCCATTAACTATGGATTGTATACTGTATGCAATATAAAAATCTACTACCTATAGTGAAACTAGCAATGCATGTTTTATTTGCATATTTATGCTGATATGTTTTCCATTTGGTGTTCATTCTAATGAAGCAGAGCCATGTATGAGTAAGTGAGGTCATTCTCGTCTTAGTTGTATTTAGAGTATTTAAAAAGACCCAAACCTCTAGTGATACTCTCCATATACAGTATATAGTCAATATTATAGCTGCCTGCCAAGACGGTGAAAACAGACATCACCACTTGACTTGTTTTGGCACTTGTGGCATGCCTTAGTGCTTATGTAGATAAGTGTTCTTTATACTCATACCCCTCGATTCAAAGAGCAAAAGTTAATTAATTTCGGATCGAGAATCGTAAGTTTGGGTGTTTTCCTGTTTTTTTGGCCATTTCCGACTCGCACGAGCCTACGTACGAATGCGTATATGCTCTTACGATCATCTCAAGTTCGTTCCTAAATTTTAGGATCAAAATGTAAAACTTAGGATCAAATCCTAAAACTTAGGATCAAAACGTAAAACTTAGGATAATCGAATGTGTTTAGGTGTGATTCAGAGAACAGTTTTCAAACCTCTAAATACGTTTTAAAAGAAAGCCACTGCCGACACCTTTTAGCAGTCGGATTGCTGTTCTTGAACAGGTTTTTTGGCTATGTGGAGGAGTCTGCTTGTCTTGAGCTCCAATGAACTGCATGTATCAGCACGGCCGAGGCCATACCTGATTCAATACATTTCATGTATGCCTTATAAAAGCATTTTAATGTGGACCTTAATTAGTCCTTTGCATGTAAACCTTTATTTTGCAATATATTTGCGTTAATTAAAGAAACTTATGTCCTTTGTTATTTATTTTTTTTTTTTTAATTCTTTATTTTGAATTTTACAGGTTTATAACATACATACATTCAATAGGGTCAACAATGCAGGAAACATAGAAGGAATAGGGGAGCTCAAGTAGATCACTATCATAACAGAGGAGACATATCGCAGTTGGGTAATGATATCAGGCAACAGTACATAATGCCATATGATGCGGATACCTGCTATAGGGGATCACGAGGCGGGAGGACACAACGTGACGAAAGCCGCCTAGCGACCATCCGTCCACTCCACCCCGTCCCTTCTCCGCCTCAGTAGATACATTTAGCCATGGGGCTTTCTGCTAAGAATGGTTTCAATTCCCTCTTATCGAGTAGGATCTCAAGCCCTCCCCAAGGTACAGGGACTAGACGTACAAGGGGGGACCGAGGGGGGGTGGGGGAAAAAGAGGGGAGGGGGACGATACAAAAGGCTTGAGGGAGGGGTAGGTGTAGGTATAGGTATAGGTATGGCGTGTGGGACAGGGCACCAGGCCGAGCGCCGCCCAGTAGTTGTCCAATTCAGGCCCAGCGCAGGAGAGGGCAGGGTATATCTCGCTCGAATGGAGCATGACCGCGGGTGGCACCACAAACGACACAGCCCCCAGTAGATCCTTTGTTATTTATTTTTAAATTGATGTACTAGAATAATATTTTTAGATTGCATTTATTGGTGTAGTTGTTTACCTTTGCTTTGTTTAATTATTTAAGCACATCTTTGGTCAGATGCATCACACTTACTGAGGAGAGGAGAGCGGGATAAAGTGCAGGATGTGGGTTACTACTGTATTTTGCACAGACACAGCAGAGCTGGGGGCACGGAAAGGTCAGAAATTAAAGAATGCAGAGCAACACAGTCACAAGGCCCTTTCTGTTTGCAGGCTGCCCGATAATACCTGACCCGCCATCTTGGCTGTTTCTAGACTCATAACATGCAGAAGTTGCTGGGTGTTTTTTATATTTGAGAGCAATCTGTATGGAGAGGGTGTGGGTAACCACACACAAAATTTTAAGTTGTACCATTTGAAGCCAAAATATTAAAATTAAATCCACAAGTAAAAAATGCAAGTTAACTAAAAATTAAACAAAGTAAGATTTACTTATGCAAATGCATTCATTAATGGTTGGTTACTACAAAATGAATGAAATAAAGAAAAATAAGACCAAATATTTAGAATGCACTTTAATGAGGTAAGTTTGTAGTGCGCAGCCGCAAGATCAGAAGGATTTGCGTCCAGACAAAAAAGGAAAAAGGGCAAAACCAATGTTGCAACCTGAGAAATGAAACGGAAAATTCAGGATGGAAACTGACATAGGTCTGATTCCCGAACTGGTATACGAACGGACGTACATTTTAGGATAGAAACGTATTTGCTTATAGAATCACTCGCAAGTTCATACGAACGCACGAGCGTACGGGAAAAATAGGATGATCGGCACCAAAATCCAAGCTGTTACATGTTTCTTTGAATCGACCCTATATAGTGTGTTTGTGTAGCACCCAGATCCAGGGTAGAAAGCGGCTGGCCTTACTTTGTAGTGAGAATTTGTCTTGATCTGCGTTGCTTCAGGGATTTTTGAAAGCAGCCTGTTTAATATTTTCAAGAGCTTCAATATAAATGTATAACACATCCAGAGGGCAGAAGTCAGAGACATGGCTGAGCTCTGGCTGCCTGGATTTTTACATTGTTAGCTTCCCTCCAGCTCCAGAGTAAAGTTATTACATATATTGTAACAAAGCAGATGATCGAAGATACAGAGCACAACTAGAGAGCGGGTGAATGCTCAATGAGGCAAATATATGGGCCACTGTGCCTCTGCCTATACATATAAGGAGCCTACCTCAGATGTCACCCATGTTTTGTGTGCTGTGACTACCTTCTACTACCGGTGACCCCACTATTTGCTCCAAGTGACATCCTTCTGCTTGTGGTGACACCCATGACATTCTTGTGCCTGTGGTACCTCTGTGTTCCCAGTAACAGCTATCTTTAGAACAGCAACACTGTGTTCAAATTGACAGCGACCACAAATACCCCTTATTAGAATCTCAAGCCTGTGCAAAATTCTGAGGGTAGCTAACCTCGGACCAAGTGGTGTTCCCAGTAACACCCATCACTTTTCAATCACTTTTGCACCAAAAAAGCAAAATAGGGGTCTAGAGATGACACCATAAGGATATACAAAATTTGATTTTTATTTGCCACCAAATAGTTCAAACACACAAAAACACAACAAGACCAGTATTAAAAACACCTATTCCGAGCCATGCTGGTACATATAATATTTGAAACCAGAGCCGGCTCCAGGTTTATGTGGGCCCTCGGGGGGCATGGTCTCAGTGGGCCCCTTTGCGGTGGATAGTCACGGGTCAGGGGTCTATATATTGTACAGCCAAAACGAAGAAGGGCTGCTTGCCCCTCGACCCCTTATAGGAGCTATTTTTTAGTTTGGCCCCACATGAATGGAGAAGTATTGAGGAAGAGGGAGGCTGAGGGAACATAGATGAATGGGACAGAGCTAAGAGAACAAGGATAGATAGGTCAGGGCTCAGGGGATAGAAATGGATGGGGCAAGGCTGAGTGGATAGGGAAAGATGGGTCAGGGCTCAGGGGATAGGGATGAATGGGGAAAAGCTGAGTGAATAGGGAAAGATGGGTCAGGGCTCAGGGGATAGGGATGAATGGGGAAAAGCTGAGTGGATAGGGAAAGATGGGTCAGGGCTCAGGGGATAGGGATGGATGAGGCAGAGGTGACATACAACCAATGGGGCCGAGCTGAAGAGACAGGGATGGATGGAGCAGAGAGACAGAGAAAGGAAGTGTGTGCAGTTCCTTAACCACATTGTGCCAGCTGTCAGTGGGCCCCCCTGATGGGTGGCAGGGCCGGATTAAGAGCATCCCGGGCCTGGTGCTGTAGATTTTGACGGGCCTATTTATCGAAGTATATAAAATGAAAACGCAACACAAAGCAATTTTGTTTAAGACAAAGTGCATTTGTTACATGTCTAATGTACATTAAATTACCAGGATAGCTGAATACATGTTAGTGTATGAAAATTTTGCATATCTTCATAGAGTTTGTTCTATGCTATGCCCCCAGACTGTAACACCTATCCGATGTGACGTCACACCCACAGCTTTTTTGATTAACACACAGGGCTTGCTACAGGGCTGAAACACGAGAAGCAGGGCAGGATTAAGAGTGGTGGAGGCCCCAGTGAGGGGTGAGGGAATCGACTGGCCCTGGAGTCTATTAGGCTCCAGGACAGGCAAAATGTGCCTCTTTACAGTGAAACAAAACCCAGGAAATTTGGCTTTCCCAGGTTTTATTCCAGTTCCCTGGGGAATCCCAAATTGGCATGCCCTGCTGTTTGAACACCACCCAAAATGATGATTTTTCACCTCTTCCTGGTTCCAGCGGTGCATGTGTGCGGCTTTTGCCCAATGAGATCCGCCTGCGTGGTCACGTCAATTCAGCAAACGGCTCTCATTGACTAGAATGGGGAGTGTGCACTGTTGCATCCTCCAGGGCGTGCTAGCACGCTGCCACGGTACGCTTCACATTCAGAACATTGAAAGCTGCCTGCCGAATGACATAGTCACGACATACGGCGAAAAGGTAAGTGTTTACGGGTGTCCTGGGGGGTTTCACACAGTGAGGCATCCCGATTTTGGATGCCCCGCGGGGAGGGATCGGATCAGCCTGGGAATCTTATAGATTCCCGGGACGATCTAGCAGGGTGTTGGTCCACTTTAATATGACTGCCTGACTTATGACTACATATAAGGTATGTACCAGTATAGCATTCCCAGCTACAAGCATCTTAGACCCTGTACATTCACATCACAACACGCAGACAGAACTATATACACACATACTACAAGATGCAGACGGCAATATATACACACATACTACAAGATGCAGACGGCAATATATACACACATACTACAAGATGCAGACGGCAATATATACACACATACTACAAGATGCAGACGGCACTATATACACACATACTACAAGATGCAGACGGCAATATATACACACATACTACAAGATGCAGACGGCAATATATACACACATACTACAAGATGCAGACGGCACTATATACACACATACTACAAGATGCAGACGGCAATATATCCACACATACTACAAGATGCAGACGGCAATATATACACACATACTACAAGATGCAGACGGCACTATATACACACCTACTACAAGATGCAGACGGCAATATATACACACATACTACAAGATGCAGACAGCAATATATACACACATACTACAAGATGCAGACGGCAATATATACACACATACTACAAGATGCAGACGGCACTATATACACACATACTACAAGATGCAGACGGCAATATATACACACATACTACAAGATGCAGACGGCAATATATACACACATACTACAAGATGCAGACAGCACTATATACACACATACTACAAGATGCAGACGGCACTATATACACACATACTACAAGATGCAGACGGCACTATATACACACATACTACAAGATGCAGACGGCACTATATACACACATACTACAAGATGCAGACAGCACTATATACACACCTACTACAAGATGCAGACGGCACTATATACACACCTACTACAAGATGCAGACGGCAATATATACACACATACTACAAGATGCAGACAGCACTATATACACACATACTACAAGATGCAGACGGCAATATATACACACATACTACAAGATGCAGACGGCAATATATACACACATACTACAAGATGCAGACGGCAATATATACACACATACTACAAGATGCAGACGGCAATATATACACACATACTACAAGATGCAGACGGCACTATATACACACCTACTACAAGATGCAGACGGCACTATATACACACATACTACAAGATGCAGACGGCAATATATACACACATACTACAAGATGCAGACGGCAATATATACACACATACTACAAGATGCAGACGGCACTATATACACACCTACTACAAGATGCAGACGGCACTATATACACACATACTACAAGATGCAGACGGCAATATATACACACATACTACAAGATGCAGACGGCAATATATACACACATACTACAAGATGCAGACAGCAATATATACACACATACTACAAGATGCAGACGGCACTATATACACACATACTACAAGATGCAGACGGCACTATATACACACCTACTACAAGATGCAGACGGCACTATATACACACCTACTACAAGATGCAGACGGCACTATATACACACATACTACAAGATGCAGACGGCACTATATACACACATACTACAAGATGCAGACGGCAATATATACACACATACTACAAGATGCAGACGGCAATATATACACACATACTACAAGATGCAGACGGCACTATATACACACATACTACAAGATGCAGACAGCACTATATACACACATACTACAAGATGCAGACAGCACTATATACACACATACTACAAGATGCAGACAGCACTATATACACACATACTACAAGATGCAGACGGCAATATATACACACATACTACAAGATGCAGACGGCAATATATACACACATACTACAAGATGCAGACGGCAATATATACACACATACTACAAGATGCAGACGGCAATATATACACACATACTACAAGATGCAGACGGCAATATATACACACATACTACAAGATGCAGACGGCACTATATACACACATACTACAAGATGCAGACGGCAATATATACACACATACTACAAGATGCAGACGGCACTATATACACACATACTACAAGATGCAGACGGCACTATATACACACATACTACAAGATGCAGACGGCACTATATACACACATACTACAAGATGCAGACGGCACTATATACACACATACTACAAGATGCAGACGGCACTATATACACACATACTACAAGATGCAGACGGCACTATATACACACATACTACAAGATGCAGACGGCAATATATACACACATACTACAAGATGCAGACGGCAATATATACACACATACTACAAGATGCAGACGGCAATATATACACACATACTACAAGATGCAGACGGCACTATATACACACATACTACAAGATGCAGACGGCAATATATACACACATACTACAAGATGCAGACGGCAATATATACACACATACTACAAGATGCAGACAGCACTATATACACACATACTACAAGATGCAGACGGCACTATATACACACCTACTACAAGATGCAGACAGCACTATATACACACATACTACAAGATGCAGACGGCACTATATACACACATACTACAAGATGCAGACGGCAATATATACACACATACTACAAGATGCAGACGGCAATATATACACACATACTACAAGATGCAGACGGCAATATATACACACATACTACAAGATGCAGACGGCAATATATACACACATACTACAAGATGCAGACGGCAATATATACACACATACTACAAGATGCAGACGGCAATATATACACACATACTACAAGATGCAGACGGCAATATATACACACATACTACAAGATGCAGACGGCAATATATACACACATACTACAAGATGCAGACGGCAATATATACACACATACTACAAGATGCAGACGGCAATATATACACACATACTACAAGATGCAGACGGCAATATATACACACATACTACAAGATGCAGACGGCACTATATACACACATACTACAAGATGCAGACGGCACTATATACACACATACTACAAGATGCAGACGGCAATATATACACACATACTACAAGATGCAGACGGCAATATATACACACATACTACAAGATGCAGACGGCAATATATACACACATACTACAAGATGCAGACGGCAATATATACACACATACTACAAGATGCAGACGGCACTATATACACACATACTACAAGATGCAGACGGCAATATATACACACATACTACAAGATGCAGACGGCAATATATACACACATACTACAAGATGCAGACGGCAATATATACACACATACTACAAGATGCAGACGGCAATATATACACACATACTACAAGATGCAGACGGCACTATATACACACATACTACAAGATGCAGACGGCAATATATACACACATACTACAAGATGCAGACGGCAATATATACACACATACTACAAGATGCAGACGGCACTATATACACACCTACTACAAGATGCAGACGGCAATATATACACACATACTACAAGATGCAGACAGCAATATATACACACATACTACAAGATGCAGACGGCAATATATACACACATACTACAAGATGCAGACGGCACTATATACACACATACTACAAGATGCAGACGGCAATATATACACACATACTACAAGATGCAGACGGCAATATATACACACATACTACAAGATGCAGACAGCACTATATACACACATACTACAAGATGCAGACGGCACTATATACACACATACTACAAGATGCAGACGGCACTATATACACACATACTACAAGATGCAGACGGCACTATATACACACATACTACAAGATGCAGACAGCACTATATACACACCTACTACAAGATGCAGACGGCACTATATACACACCTACTACAAGATGCAGACGGCAATATATACACACATACTACAAGATGCAGACAGCACTATATACACACATACTACAAGATGCAGACGGCAATATATACACACATACTACAAGATGCAGACGGCAATATATACACACATACTACAAGATGCAGACGGCAATATATACACACATACTACAAGATGCAGACGGCAATATATACACACATACTACAAGATGCAGACGGCACTATATACACACCTACTACAAGATGCAGACGGCACTATATACACACATACTACAAGATGCAGACGGCAATATATACACACATACTACAAGATGCAGACGGCAATATATACACACATACTACAAGATGCAGACGGCAATATATACACACATACTACAAGATGCAGACGGCAATATATACACACATACTACAAGATGCAGACGGCAATATATACACACATACTACAAGATGCAGACGGCAATATATACACACATACTACAAGATGCAGACGGCAATATATACACACATACTACAAGATGCAGACGGCAATATATACACACATACTACAAGATGCAGACGGCAATATATACACACATACTACAAGATGCAGACGGCAATATATACACACATACTACAAGATGCAGACGGCAATATATACACACATACTACAAGATGCAGACGGCACTATATACACACATACTACAAGATGCAGACGGCACTATATACACACATACTACAAGATGCAGACGGCAATATATACACACATACTACAAGATGCAGACGGCAATATATACACACATACTACAAGATGCAGACGGCAATATATACACACATACTACAAGATGCAGACGGCAATATATACACACATACTACAAGATGCAGACGGCACTATATACACACATACTACAAGATGCAGACGGCAATATATACACACATACTACAAGATGCAGACGGCAATATATACACACATACTACAAGATGCAGACGGCAATATATACACACATACTACAAGATGCAGACGGCAATATATACACACATACTACAAGATGCAGACGGCACTATATACACACATACTACAAGATGCAGACGGCAATATATACACACATACTACAAGATGCAGACGGCAATATATACACACATACTACAAGATGCAGACGGCACTATATACACACCTACTACAAGATGCAGACGGCAATATATACACACATACTACAAGATGCAGACAGCAATATATACACACATACTACAAGATGCAGACGGCAATATATACACACATACTACAAGATGCAGACGGCACTATATACACACATACTACAAGATGCAGACGGCAATATATACACACATACTACAAGATGCAGACGGCAATATATACACACATACTACAAGATGCAGACAGCACTATATACACACATACTACAAGATGCAGACGGCACTATATACACACATACTACAAGATGCAGACGGCACTATATACACACATACTACAAGATGCAGACGGCACTATATACACACATACTACAAGATGCAGACAGCACTATATACACACCTACTACAAGATGCAGACGGCACTATATACACACCTACTACAAGATGCAGACGGCAATATATACACACATACTACAAGATGCAGACAGCACTATATACACACATACTACAAGATGCAGACGGCAATATATACACACATACTACAAGATGCAGACGGCAATATATACACACATACTACAAGATGCAGACGGCAATATATACACACATACTACAAGATGCAGACGGCAATATATACACACATACTACAAGATGCAGACGGCACTATATACACACCTACTACAAGATGCAGACGGCACTATATACACACATACTACAAGATGCAGACGGCAATATATACACACATACTACAAGATGCAGACGGCAATATATACACACATACTACAAGATGCAGACGGCACTATATACACACTTACTACAAGATGCAGACGGCACTATATACACACATACTACAAGATGCAGACGGCAATATATACACACATACTACAAGATGCAGACGGCACTATATACACACATACTACAAGATGCAGACGGCACTATATACACACATACTACAAGATGCAGACGGCACTATATACACACCTACTACAAGATGCAGACGGCACTATATACACACATACTACAAGATGCAGACGGCACTATATACACACATACTACAAGATGCAGACGGCAATATATACACACATACTACAAGATGCAGACGGCAATATATACACACATACTACAAGATGCAGACGGCACTATATACACACATACTACAAGATGCAGACAGCACTATATACACACATACTACAAGATGCAGACAGCACTATATACATACATACTACAAGATGCAGACAGCACTATATACACACATACTACAAGATGCAGACGGCAATATATACACACATACTACAAGATGCAGACGGCAATATATACACACATACTACAAGATGCAGACGGCAATATATACACACATACTACAAGATGCAGACGGCAATATATACACACATACTACAAGATGCAGACGGCAATATATACACACATACTACAAGATGCAGACGGCACTATATACACACATACTACAAGATGCAGACGGCAATATATACACACATACTACAAGATGCAGACGGCAATATATACACACATACTACAAGATGCAGACGGCAATATATACACACATACTACAAGATGCAGACGGCACTATATACACACATACTACAAGATGCAGACGGCACTATATACACACATACTACAAGATGCAGACGGCACTATATACACACATACTACAAGATGCAGACGGCACTATATACACACATACTACAAGATGCAGACGGCAATATATACACACATACTACAAGATGCAGACGGCAATATATACACACATACTACAAGATGCAGACGGCAATATATACACACATACTACAAGATGCAGACGGCAATATATACACACATACTACAAGATGCAGACGGCAATATATACACACATACTACAAGATGCAGACGGCAATATATACACACATACTACAAGATGCAGACGGCACTATATACACACATACTACAAGATGCAGACGGCACTATATACACACATACTACAAGATGCAGACAGCACTATATACACACATACTACAAGATGCAGACGGCACTATATACACACCTACTACAAGATGCAGACAGCACTATATACACACATACTACAAGATGCAGACGGCAATATATACACACATACTACAAGATGCAGACGGCAATATATACACACATACTACAAGATGCAGACGGCAATATATACACACATACTACAAGATGCAGACGGCAATATATACACACATACTACAAGATGCAGACGGCACTATATACACACATACTACAAGATGCAGACGGCAATATATACACACCTACTACAAGATGCAGACAGCACTATATACACACATACTACAAGATGCAGACGGCACTATATACACACATACTACAAGATGCAGACAGCAATATATACCCCCCCCCTCTTCCCCAGGATGCAGACAGCACACACACATACACACACACACACACACACACACACACACACACACACACTGTACAACTTTAAAACCTTTTCATTGCAGCAGTGTGTGTGTCTCCTGTCAGCACATGGAGCATTAGAGGAGCAGCTCACGTCATTCTGTTTCCTGGTGAAGGGCTTGTGCTGCGCAGAGGAGGAGAGGTGGGGAGAAGGCGCTTCCTTGTCTGTCCCCCATCACTGCTGAGCTTCAGAGAGATACAGAGGGGGGAGTGACGCTGCAGGGACAGCCTACCTGCGTCAGGACTGACACCCGCCCAGACCCCATGGAAGCTTTAATGCTGTTATTGCGCCGGGAGGTGGAGCGGCGGGGCGAGGACTGGGTAAGGAGTTTGTTGCCCCCGCCTCGCCGCCCCCTCCTCCTGGGCGGTCTCGATGGGTGAGGCGAGCCCCTCTCTAACACAGGCTTCCCCGGCGGGGCCACCTGTGCCGGCTGGAGCAGGCCCCTCCCGCTCCCGCCGGGCTGCGGGGGCCCGTGTTCCCCCCGACCCCCCGCTTCCCGAGGGGGGTCTTCCTGTGAGCCCCCCTCCACGGCGCAAGGTGGCCTACCTGCTGCGGCGGCGCGGCCACGGTCCAGGGGTGGCCACGCGTGCCAGGTCTCGAGGCAGCCTCCATCTTTCCCGCCGTCCTCCCAGCAGAGTGAAGCTGGCCTGCGGGGAGAGGCTCCGCCCCCTCCTGTGCAGCAAGGGAGAGGCGGGGGCGGAGTTTCGAGGCAGAGCTGCGAGCAGGCGGCCTTGCGCTGGCCGCCTGCTCTAGTGCTGGAGCCCCGGGCGTCTCCACTGACGCTGCTGGGGCTCCATCTTCAGCAAAAAGGGGGGGACACAAGGGGGGAGCCCCCGGCGTCCTCACGGACGCTGGTAGGGCTCCCTCTTCCAGACGTACAGGAGTCCCAGGCGTCTGCTATGACGCCGGGGGGGGGCTCCTAATTCACCACACAGTGGGGGCCAAGGAGGGGGGCCCCCCAGCGTCCTCACGGACGCTGGCCAGGCCTCCTTTACTTTAAGTACAGGAGCCCCGGGTGTCTTTATTGACGCCACCGGGGCTCATAATTCAATGCACTGGGTGGGACAAATGGCTGGGTCCCCTTAACGGAAGGTGCAGGGGCTCCCAGCGCCTGGGTGGGACGCGTGCGGGGCCCCTCAAGTGGCACACCCCCCAGCCCCCTCGGGCATCCCAGTTTGGGATGGTGGGCCCAGGGACGTCCATCAAGTTTCTCGGGATCGAGATCGACACGGTGGAAGGGGTTTGCAGGTTGCCGGCAGACAAGGTGCGTGATTTGGAAACGGGGCTGGAAGGGATCCTTGGGCTTAGGAAGATTCGGTTGAAGCAGCTCCAGTCAGTGCTGGGCAAGCTGAATTTTGCCTGCAGGGTTTTGCCGATGGGACGGGTTTTTATGCGCCGGTTGTCATTGGCGACAGTTTGGATCAGGGAGCCGCATCACTTTATTCGGCTAACGGCGGAACTGAAGGAGGATGTGGGTTTCCTTCCTAAAATCATTCAACGGGCTGGGATACTGGTTGGATCGCATGAGATCGAACGAGGAGGTGGAGTTATTTACGGATGCGGCAGGTTCAGTAGGCTTCGGAGCCTATTTGAAGGGGGGGTGGAGTGCTGGATCATGGCCGCAGAGGTGGGCGGAGTCAGAACTGATAAGGAACCTGGCCTTTTTGGAGTTGTTCCCGCTGGTGGTGGCGATGGTCTTGTGGGGGGAGTCTTTAAGGAACAAGGCAGTGTGTTTCCGCTCAGACAACACGGCGGTAGTGGCAGCGGTTAATTCTCAAACGTCATCATCCCCCCCGGTCGTCGTGCTGTTGCGTCAGTTGGTACTGGCATGTCTGCGGTGTAACATATGGTTCAGGGCAGTTCACGTGCCGGGGGTTGAGAACGGGGTGGCTGATGCTCTCTCTCGTTTGCAGTGGGATCGGTTTCGGAGCTTGGCGCCCAAGGCGAGCGTAGTGTGCCCGAGTGGTTGAGGGAGATCGTTTGAGCCGGTGGTTCAAGCTGATTCAGAGGTCGGTCGCGCCTTCTACGTGGGGGGGCTACTCGAAGGTGTAGAGGAGCTTGTTCGAGCTGGAAAGAGAGTTTGGTGTTCCGCTCACGGAGGGAGGGAGGCAGGACCTGTTCTTCTGGTATGTGGGGGAGCTATTAGCAGGGGGCAGTCCCCGGTGGTAATAGACAAAAAACTGGCGGCCCTTGCTTTTTTGTGCAAGTTGGCGGGGTGGAAAGATTTTACAAAAATGTTTTGGGTAAGGCAGGCACTGAAGGGGTGGCGCAGGGAGCATAAGACAGTGGATAGGAGGCGTCCGGTCTCCTGGGAGATTTTACAAGGGGTCATGGGTCGGCTTCCTCAGGTTTGTTCGTCGGAATTTGAGGTACGGCTTTTCCAAGCGGCATTTTCGGTGGCGTTTTTTGGGGCGTTACGGGTGGGGGAGCTAGTTAGCCGGAGTAAGCGGGAGCCAGATGGCCTTCAGGTGGATGATGTGTTTTTTGCAGGGAAAGGGGTTTGGATTCGGATCCGCGTGTCAAAGACTGACCAGGGAGGTAGAGGGGTGAGTATTTTTTTGGGTCAGCTGGGTCCGAATGTTTCATGCCCGGTTCTAGCACTAAGGGGGTTTTTGGGCGTTAGGCCACTTACGGGGGGGCCATTGTTTATGCACGAGGACGGGGCTTTTTTGTCGCGCTTCCAGTTTTTGGCAGTGTTTCGGAAATGCTTAGCGGTGATGGGGCTGTCTAGCAAGGAGTATGGCACTCACTCGTTTCGCATAGGAGCGGCGACGGAAGCTGCAAGATTGGGTTTGCCGGTGGACCTGGTAAAAAAGCTGGGAAGATGGGAGTCAAAAAGGTTTATGTCCTATATTCGTCCAGGGAGAATTGAGCAGGTGTAACAGCTTGGTGGGGGGGGGGGGGAGTGTCGGTACCGTTATTAATGTTATTTTCTTTTAGACTCGGCGTGCTCGATGGTGGTCGGCCATTCATTTGTTTTTTGGGCGGCGCAGAGAGCGGCATTGAGAAGGAGCAGCGAACAGCTCGCCATTTCGGGGGATCGAGCGAAGCTGGTGTGGGCCGGTGTCAGGGGATTGAAGTGGAAGGATATGAGAGAGCGCGTCTTGAAGTCGGCAATGAAGTGGGGTCCTCCAGGGGTGTTAGTGTGTCACGCGGGGGGGAACAATTTGGGCAAGGTGCCAATTAGGCAGCTGATCAAATCGATCACCAGAGACTTACTGTTTTTTCTAGGGGAATTTCCCGGGGTGGTTTTGATTTGGTCCAAGATAGTTCCACTTTTCGACTGGAGGCATGCGAGGGATCCAAGGGCTATTGATCGGGTACGTATTAAGGTGAATAAGGCAATTGCCCGGTTCGTTAGACTCAATGGAGGGCTGAGTGCGCGCCACATAGAGGTGGAAGGTATTAGGGGTTTCTACAGGGCCGATGGGGTACATAATAGCGGAAGAAGGTGGTATCAGCAGAAGGACCTGATAACGTCAATGGACTGGTGACAGCAGCTGAGAACATTGCAGTAGACCAGGTAGCGGCGGTGAGTAAGCAGCCACCAGTAATGGCAAGCAGGTGAAGAGCAATACATTTGCTTTACCAGTGCTGCCCAGGGACTCTTGCATTACAGACAAAATGGTGCATGTTTCCAAAAGACAATGCATAGCAGTAAATGAGCCATCTTTGGTGCAGTTGGCAGGATTCTTCTTCCGCTTTTGTTACGCTGCAGCATTTTTCCTTTAATGCTACACAAGCAGAAAGGTGTAAAAGGCACATAGATGATTAGTATCGATCTATTCAAGACCTTACATTATTTAACTGTAGTATAATACTTGTGTATGCATAAGCACAATACGAAAAATGACATACAGTATAAATAAGCAAAACAATGCTTTCATTTAATGTTGGATAGAACAGTCAAGCATGAAGTACCATCATATAAAAACAAGTAAACCAAGGATGAGTCATAGACGCAGCAAGTGGAAAAATACACTTCTGGAAAAACGCATACAGCAGCACTGAACTCAATATACAGAATAAATTATACGCTGCTGCAATGATTGTGGAGAAGACAAAAATAACAATATAACTAATAAAAATAATAATAATGTCTAATAAATAAAAATGTCTATGTGCCTTGTTGCGAATACGGTTATATCCTAGGGGACCCATATGACATGGCATTTGTAGAGTAGCAGCCCCATTACCCAATGCCTACAGCTGCCTCTATCTATCTACCTGTTAAATTTTAAATCTAGTGATGTTCTGCATTGCCCAGGAAAAAAAAGCTCAACGCAGTGCTGCTCTATCATTTCATGGTGGTCAAAACACAGCATGCAGCATTTTGCCACTATTGCAGAAAAGGGCAAAAGCTGTGCTCAGAATGGCAAATAGAGCAGAATGAAGCATGTGCCACTGGTCACAACTCCCTCCTCCATTCAGAAATGCCTGCCATGGGTATGTGCGTCATCTAAAGGTATAGTGGGGATGCGGACGCAGCCTGAAGATGAGCCGATCGGAAAAGGACTAAAACCCAGGATAGTCAAAATCCTGGGTTTTGGTCCACTTTAAACCTGAATAACATTCAGTGTTGTTCCAAGCACAGGGATGCATCCTGATTGCTGATACCCACATGCACATTAACAGGAGAGATTTTTACCTATTTCCTCAGTCCCCCCGGCAAAATCAAATGCTGTAATTGTCTGCCATGGTCACTTGGTTGTCCACGGACAGATACCAGGAGAAAGCCTGCGGACCACATGACTGCAGCGGCACTTGTTTTTGCCAGGGGACCAAGGAGAAAGGTACGATTTCTGCTGTGTAATGTGCAGGGGGCATCGGTAATCGGGATGCCCCCCTGCCCTCAGAAAAACACCCATTTTGTGAAAATTGAGTGTTGCTCTGATTAAAACACATCTCACATGATATATAAATATCTTATGCATTCTATGCAATGCTGCTTTCTTTGCTTCAATTCCTTGAGACCCCTATACCAGTTCACAGGGCAGGAGGACCTGGAAAGTCACCTGCCAGAAAGTGGGTGACCTACCATAACCCCCTGATCCATTACTTGCATCCCCAAAGCCCATGCATGCATGCATGCTAGTAGTCTTCAAGGCTGGGGGCTGGCCACTCTGTGCCCTGGTCTACTAGCCCCATAGCTGGTGCCCGGGCTGGTTTTGCTTGGAGAGGGACGACCCCACGCTCTTCTTTTTTATTTTTAGTAGTTGTATTTCTTTTGAAAATCTCATAATGTACTCTTTTCAGTTTGGGGTGTCCCCAGAGCAGGAGCGGGTGTCCATTGATAAATCTGTGGTATTGTTGTAGTCGGGGGGAATAAGGATTTAACAAGCCCTATGGTTTTCTTACATGTTTTATTTTTTAAACATGTGACAAAACTTTTTTTTTTTTTGTTTCTTTTTTTACATATTTTACCCAACAATATAAGAATTAATTCTAACCACAATGAGCTGCCAGCACCCAAATTGATCAAAAAGTGCAATGTGCTACAAACAATGACCACGTGTACAAAATGACAGCATGTGCAAAACTTCGCATGTGCAAACAATCAGCCTAAACACACAATCCATAATACAAATTCATAATAAATAAGAGACAGGCATATATTTAGAAAAAGTAAAGTTCATATCACCATAATACTTGAGAGTCCCAGGTTGCCACTCAGGGGGCTATATCAGCATCTACACGTAACGTGGGCGTGACCCCGCCCTCTTCCTCAGGATACAGATACAGGTGTTGCACTTTTTGATCAATTTGGGTTATGCATAAACCATAGTTTTGGTTTGTGCATGCCCAAAATTAGTTTTGTTTCTCTTGGGCTGTGTTGTTTATTTTATCTTTCTTATTTTTAAATATTAATTATTCACTTAGTTACACTGTCATATTTACTATTTTTGTGATATATCAGCTGTTCACGCTTCATGAAGTCACGTAGTTATTAGCTATATACCTTTTTGAGTCAGGCAGTGTATAAATACCCTTATTAGAGTCATTTAAGGTTTGGCCACTAGAGGGCCTTGTCTTTCATGTTTTTTAAATAGTCTTTGTGTATGTGAAGTGTATAGTTTGTCTCAATTGTATTGGTACTTTTTGATATTAAAGATATACATTTTTATACTTTGGTTTGTGCGGCCTTGCTTGAAGGGGACTGTTTTGAGTCTGTGCTGGCAGCTTATTGTGGTTAGAATTAATTTAGGTGGTACTTTGTACCAAGGTCCCCAGGAGGCCTGCACCCCCTTATGCTTATTAGTGGCTGTGCATTACATTAGTATTTTCTTGCAACAATATAAGAAAACACAGAAAACATTACAAAAAAGCCCCCCAAAAAATATATAATTTTCCTAAAAATTCCTGCTAAACTCACAGTTAAATTATGAAAAATGGTCGGGCAACAGAGAGTCCCAACATTTCTAGGCAGGCTAGCAGTTGAAGAGGAACTTTGGGATTCCAGTCCTTGGGGCATCCTGAATTGGGATGCCCCGCTGTGTCAAACCTTCATGAACCCTGGAAACACTCACCCTCTCCCGGAGCCCTCACTGCGTCTGTGTGCTCGGGCCACATCCCCGCTTGCCTCTAACCGTGCGTGCACCCGCACCTGGCCTTCCTGTATGGGCAGTGTGATCATGCCACGGCTGCAGGAGCTGGCTGCGCCGCTCGGCTCCCTTCGGCGCCGCTCGGCCGCTTAGCTGTCTAAGCAGCTTTGCCGTCGCCGAAGGGAGTCGGGTGACAGTGAGCGTGCTGATTGGCTGAGCCCACCAATCAGCGCACTCGCTCTGACCCGAGTCTGTGCCGTGAGAGCGGAAGGAAGGTGAGTGAAATGGGGTGACCTGGGGGGACATCCCAGTTTGGGGAACAACATATGGTAAAGCGAAATTCATGTGTGTTGTTCCACTTTAAAGGGTTAATAGGGGCAAAGGGTAGAGAGTGCTTCCCTGATACAACAGTTACATTAGACCTAGAAAGGCACTTCTCTAAAATTTCCCATATCTAAGACTCTAGAGATTGTTTATAATCTGGTGTCTCCTTATACACAGTGATTCGTTTAAAGCTCGTCCACCTTTGCAAGCAAATAGGTGGGTGAAACTCCACCCCCCTGGGGCATGTTGTACAATTCAATGTAACGATGCCTGACCACGCTTCCTTTGGATGAGGCAGGTGGGGCATACCAGGACCACTGTTCCCTCTAAGGTGCACACGCGCACCCGCATCTGTCCCTCCGCGCAGCCCTGTCTGCCGCCAGTGTATGGATCCGGCGGCAAGGTTCGTGAGACTTACTGGCAGACAGCACAGCCTATAAGCTGAGGCTGTATGTGCTGCGCATAGGTGTCCTAGATGCTGATTTGCTGCATTGAAAAAGGGGGCAGAACTAGGTATCTCTCCCGCTCCGACGGGAGAGCTGACTGCATGGGTCCATACTCTGATCCCCAAACATCTACCTAGAAGCCAATCCCTCCCCGCCGCCGATCTCCCTCTTCCTCCGCCCTGCCGACAAGCAGATGCCAGCGCAGCTCCTGTCATAAGAAGGAGCCAGGCACCACAGAGGCCAATGGGATGGCCTGCCCCCCATCATGTCTCCCAGCCGGACCCAGTTGCCTGCACTGCTCCTGTGATAAGAGGGAGCCAGGCTCCCCCATGCCCTCAGTTCGGCCATCTGGCTCCATCATAGGTGAGAAGTCCCCAAAGGAAAAGGTAAGGCTGTGGGTAACGGGTTATGGGGTAACTGGAGTGTATGGGAGTTAAAGTTGGCCTACATGTGTGCTGGTTGAATTAGTGCTCCTGGGGTATCTGGGGCAATTCCGGATGCCTCATTGTGTGAGCCACCCCCCCCCCCCCTCCAGAGGCCTGCTGGAGGGTTTCACTCCAGAATTGAGATGCCCCAGGGACAATTATAGTGAAAATCCCGGTGATCCGCTTTAATGGGTGTCTGGGGCTAACTGGTGTGTATGTTGGGGGTTTATGGGGTGGGGGGTTACTGATGTGTATGTTTGGGGAGTTACTGATGTGTATGTTTGTGGGGAGGGCTTAATGACTGTAAATTCAGGAAGGCCCCCATCCTTGGGTGCTGCCTGATTTGGGATGCCCCCCGAGTTTCCACTAAACTCTCCTTTACTCTGGCTCCAAGGATGGTGTAAACATCCCCAGCATCTCCCGCCCTGACACCAAATTGGGATGCCCTCTCAGGTTGTAAGTCAGCCGGCTGGCTTTTAGGGCATGTTCCTCTTTAAAGTGGGCCAACACACAGCTGAAGAATGCATGCAATGCCACCCAATGCTGATGTATGCGCCTGGGATTTCAGTAAAGTGGACCAGGAAATTCAAGGTTAAGGTAATACCATTTATTGGCTAACTCATTTAGATTGAAAATGCAAGCTTTCGAAGCTGTTCAAGCTTCTTCTTCAGGCATAATACAGATCTGTAACTTAGACACACATTTATACAAAAAACTACAAAGGAGTGACAATTGTTTTTACACTGACACACATGAAAAATAGCTAAGTCGTAAAATCGTATACTGTGAGATAAGAATCAGGGGGATTATAACAATTAATGGTGGGCTGATAAGAATGAGAGGGGGAGAGAAAGTGTGTGGAATTTTTACTGCCCTCACACCAGGCCAGACAGTCTGTTTAATATCAGACCTTGTGATGAGTCTTGTCTATTCAATCCATGTCATAGTGACACATAAAATTATTGTCCCTGTTTAGCCCACAGTCCATCGATTTAAAGATTTGGATGCATTTGCACTCCCATTCCAATCTCTCCTTTTGTGAGCGGAAACCCCCTTTGAGCACTGTGAGTTTGAGGTCACATAGTCCATGGCCTGGTCTGCAGAAATGGGCTGCAACAGGCACATCAGTTTTATTATTTTTGATTGTGAACCTGTGCAGATTCAGTCGCTTTCTTAGCGCTTGTCCTGTCTGCCCGATGTAACATGCTGAGGGGCACTGCACACACATGATCAAGTATACCACATTAGGGGATTTGCATGTAAAACTACCCTGTATTTTATAATCATGTTGCATACCTGGTGTCTTTATTCTGTCAGTGGTGTAGATGTGTGCGCAGGTTTCACACCTTTTCTGCAGGCAAGGCCATGTCCCATTTTGTGCTGGGTCACCTGGGGGCGCTCCTCACAATGAGTTTGCTGAGGTTGGGAGGTTGTCTGTATGCCAACAGAGGAGGATCTGGGAAAATCTCAGAAAGTCTCTCATTCCTGTGTAAAAGGGGTTGGAGTAAAGTGGACCAAAACCCACAGAGATCGGGCCTGGAATCTATAAAATTCCCAAGCTGCTTGCTTCCCTCGCCCCCCAACCCCCTCCCCCCCGTGTGACACCTCTGAGGCCGGGCAAAAACTCACCTTCTTTCTCAGTCCAACGGTGCATGCGCGAGCAGCGGCCGCATCCCAGATATCCCTTTAGCAGGGCGTGTTCCCATGCCAGGCATTTGTGAATGGCCAGCGCGGGCACTCTCCCTGTTAGAGGGAAGCAGAGGATGCGGCCGCCAGTGCGCTCGGGCATTGCCCAGCTCCCTAGCTGCCCTGCACAGCAGCAGCTCCGGCTAAGAGGGAACATTGACCAGGTCACCTCCAGACCCAAACATTGACAACATCAGAGCACAGGATGAGGGGAAACCTCTGCAGGGGAAAGGAGGGGAGCATTTCTTTTTTTGTTTTGCCTTGGACAGGGCCTCTGTACAACAATAAAAACCTTTACAGAGAAATTCTACAATCTCTGAAGTCTACAAGTAACATAGATCTAAAGATGATGAGCTGAGTTAGATGTGTTTGGGAACTCCATTGAAGATCAGATCATCTAGCGTTTTATATTTTATGAATTACAAAATGCATGAGACATAAAATGGAAGATTGAATTGAAAGATGATTCCTTGCCTGTTCAAGGAATTAGAAGGAAAGTGGCTGAGGGTTATAAGGCTAAAGGGATTAGCTCTGAATTATATGAAGGGCAAACTGTTAAACTCATCTAAAAAGCATGAATAAGATATTTGCTCCTGGAAAATATTTGTAAAGTGTTTAAATGATTTAGCAAGCTAGACCCATGTGTGTGATATATATTACTTGGCACCTCTGGATGGGGAAGTGCTGGATAGGGGAAGGTATGCAGTGGACAAGTTGCTAGACGCAACCAAAGGAGAAAATGGCAGCTAAGTGGCCCATTTTCAGGAAGACAGTGATGTGTTGTACAGAAGCTACATAAGTCTGCATGTGCAGCGTGACTTACAGGGACAGTGATTTGAGAATGTGCAGCATTGTTCCAGGCAAAACTGTGCAGCTGGGAGTTTGCACCCAAATGCCCCGAGTATGGCTATCTGGGGATATGCCCCCGGGTGAATGTACAATGGATGAATTTGTGATGAGACACTCCATCCTCCAGCAGGTACAGTGGTAGGCCTCGGCTGGGAGCTGGAAACAGGCGGTGCAGTGGCAGGCCTCGGCTGGGAGGTGGAAACAAGCGGTGCAGTGGCAGGCCCTGCTGGGAGACTGGAAACAGCAGGTACAGTGGTAGGCCTCGGCTGGGAGCTGGAAACAGGCGGTGCAGTGGCAGGCCCTGCTGGGAGACTGGAAACAGCAGGTACAGTGGTAGGCCTCGGCTGGGAGCTGGAAACAGGCGGTGCAGTGGAAGGCTCTGATGGGAGACTGGAAACAGCAGGTACAGTGGAAGGCCCCATCTGGGAGCTGGAAACAGGCGGTGCAGTGGCAGGCCCTGCTGGGAGACTGGAAACAGCAGGTACAGTGGTAGGCCTCGGCTGGGAGCTGGAAACAGGCGGTGCAGTGGCAGGCTCGGCTGGGAGACTGGAAACAGCAGGTACAGTGGTAGGCCTCGGCTGGGAGCTAGAAACAGGCGGTGCAGTGGCAGGCCCTGCTGGGAGACTGGAGACAGCAGGTACAGTGGTAGGCCTCGGCTGGGAGCTAGAAACAGGCGGTGCAGTGGCAGGCCCTGCTGGGAGACTGGAAACAGCAAGTACAGTAGGACGCCTTGGCTGGGAGCTAGAAACAGGCGGTGCAGTGGCAGGCCCTGCTGGGAGACTGGAAACAGCAGGTACAGTGGTAGGCCTCGGCTGGGAGCTGGAAACAGGCGGTGCAGTGGCAGGCCCTGCTGGGAGACTGGAAACAGCAGGTACAGTGGTAGGCCTCGGCTGGGAGCTGGAAACAGGCGGTGCAGTGGCAGGCCCTGCTGGGAGACTGGAAACAGCAGGTACAGTGGTAGGCCTCGGCTGGGAAACTGGAAACCGGCGGTGCAGTGGCAGGCCCTTCTGGGAGACTGGAAACAGCAGGTACAGTGGTAGGCCTCGGCTGGGAGCTAGAAACAGGCGGTGCAGTGGCAGGCCCTGCTGGGAGACTGGAAACAGCAAGTACAGTGGGAGGCCTTGGCTGGGAGCTAGAAACAGGCGGTGCAGTGGCAGGCCCTGCTTGGAGACTGGAAACAGCAGGTACAGTGGTAGGCCTCGGCTGGGAGCTAGAAACAGGCGGTGCAGTGGCAGGCCCTGCTGGGAGACTGGAAACAGCAGGTACAGTGGTAGGCCTCGGCTGGGAGCTAGAAACAGGCGGTGCAGTGGCAGGCCCTGCTGGGAGACTGGAAACAGCAGGTACAGTGGTAGGCCTCGGCTGGGAGCTGGAAACAGGCGGTGCAGTGGCAGGCCCTGCTGGGAGACTGGAAACAGCAGGTACAGTGGTAGGCCTCGGCTGGGAGCTAGAAACAGGCGGTGCAGTGGCAGGCCCTGCTGGGAGACTGGAAACAGCAGGTACAGCGGTAGGCCTCGGCTGGGAGCTGGAAACAGGCGGTGCAGGGCAGGCCCTGCTGGGAGACTGGAAACAGCAGGTACAGTGGTAGGCCTCGGCTGGGAGCTAGAAACAGGCGGTGCAGTGGCAAGCTCTGCTGGGAGACTGGAAACAGCAGGTACAGTGGCAGGCCTCGGCTGGGAGCTAGAAACAGGCGGTGCAGTAGCAGGCCCTGCTGGGAGACTGGAAACAGCAAGTACAATGGTAGGCCTCGGCTGGGAGCTGGAAACAGGCAGTGCAGTGGCAGGCTTTGCCGGGAGACTGGAAACAGCAGGTACAGTGGTAGGCCCCGCTGGGGGACTGGAAACCGGCAGTGCAACGGCTGGGAGCTAGAAACAGCAGTTGCAGTAGCAGGCCTTGACTTGCAACTGGAAACAGCAGGTGCATACTAGCAACTAAATGCATTGTTGCTAGGGAAAACTGTTTTCCTTTACAACACAGAGTTGCAAACAAATAGAAAACAAAAAAAAATCAACAGATAGGATTAGCACATCGATTACATAATTTTGGCACATGAAACACAAAAAGTGGACCAAAACCCAGGATTTTGACTATCCAGGGTTTTGGTCCTTGCCTCCGCGGCACCCTGATCAGGGGTGCCCCACTGTGTAAAACCCCCCAGGTCGCCCGAACAAACTCACCTCTTCTACCTAACACGCATGTGCAGCGCGATACACTCGAGCGCTGGCGGCCGCATCCCCTGTTACCCTCTAACAGGGTAGCGGGGATGCAGCCACTGCTCGGGCATGTGCTGTTGGACCGGGTACGAAGGTGAGTTTTCAGGCGACCTGAGGGGTTTCACACAGCGGGGCACTCCTGGGGGAGCGAGTATGTCTGCCCTGGAGTCTCATAGAGTCCAGGGTGGGTTTTGGTCCTCTTTAAAAATGCCATCAAAAGTGGAATTACCCTTTAAGGAGGGTAGGAGGATAAAGAATATGGTGTGGAAATGAATAGGAATTATGTTACATGAGGCAAGATTCACTCTGTAATGTAAAATATACTAATAATAAAGTGTATGGAATTTGGAATAAAAAAAGGTTTATTCGCAGTATTTAAATTCACAGCGGCTTCAACTGGAAATTTTATAAATGTCTGTGTCGTAATGCAAAAGAGAAACTGCTGCTACTATTACAGTCTCTGTCTTTGATTCTCACTATCATTTTAAAACATTTCTTAAAAGTAGTATTTTTGCTTAATATAATTATAACTCCAATTAAAGGCACTGTACACCCAACAGCAATGATGAAGACCACATAAAAAGTGGTCTAACAGCTACTCTGTCCCTCTGTGCTCTCCGAGCAAACATGGCAAGCCATATTGGTCCTGCAGCTGTCTCTGACCACAGCTGTGAGTGTGCACATGACTCATGAAGCTGCACCATGACATTCCCTTCCCACCTCAGCCTTGACTAGAAAAATTGAAGCAAAGAAAGCAGCTTCACTCAAAATACATACAGTTTTTTACAGATAATCATAGATCTTTATTACTGTTTTCAAGAGTGATAAGGTGGGAGGAAGTTAGTATATGCTGGGAAAGAGACTTTAAGGACACTTTGAATATTATCATCCCTGCTATTATACAAAACAGCATTGGATACTATTGGTTATATTCAGAGATTTCATTGTCTCTCTAACAAAAGACTGAAAAATAATTCTTCCAACAACCTCTATCATTCAAAACTGAGACATCTATTCTACTTGTTTGTAACATGAGGTCATTTTATCAGCCAGAAATAAAATGATGAACAGCAAGAGGTATTCAGCTTTTGTCTTCCCAACTCATCTACACTGGCCGTTTTGATACTGTGTATGTTTAAATAAATAAATAAATAAATATATATATATATATATATATATATATATATATATATATATTCAGAGACTGCTAAATATAAAGAAAAAGTATTTCAGTTACAGGCTCAGTAAAATGTTTCTCACTCTTTGGCACCATCTAGTGAAGAAATAAAAACATTACATTGTTTGCCCCTTGAACAAATTCAAAAATGTTTAGGATTTTTAGGCCAATTAAAGTAAATTAGCATATTTTGTAAATTACACACCTAGGGTTTAGAGGGGGAAAATAAGAAAATAAAATATTCTGAACCAAATGGTGTGCACCTTTCTGCCCCCAAGAATATGTTAATGGGAGGCGTGGCAGAACCCACCCAAACCCCCCCCCCCCCCAAAAAGGCAGTTTGGCGTGTGTGTGTGTGTGTGTGTGAGAGAGAGAAGGGAGGGAGTGGCACAGCCCTATGACACAGAAAAAGTGTGCCAGTCATGCCCCCCCAGCAGGGCCAGCTCCAGGTTTATGTTGGCCCTTCGGTGGCATGGTCCCAGTGGGCCTCTTTGTGGTGAAGAGTCACGTCATATCACTGAGGGATGTCCCAAATCTTGATGCCCCCTAAGGATCATGCTATTTGGATCAAAACTCTAGTTTTGGTCTACTTTGAAGTGCACCAAACCACTTTAAACCTGACCTCGGAGTCTAAACAAATCTAGGGTCTCCTGATTTTGGATGCCCCTGTGTGTGACCCCACCCCCCCTTGTTCATTACTGTCCTTGAACTGGTGAATGCACTGTGGGATCTCTAGTTTGAGTTAACTGTCAAACCAGGAGGGTTCTTTCACAAACAAGGACATCCCAAAATGAGATGCTCCTGTAAAGCGGACCAAAACTCAGGGGTGGAATTTCTGGCATAGTGGGTATGCCAGTGATCCCAAGGAGGTTCACACAGTAGGGTATCATAGATTGGGAAGCTCCAGGGATAGGAAATCAGCTGGGGTGGGCAACTTAAAAGCAGAAGAAAACTTAGCTCTTCCTCCCCTGGAATCTAAATCGAGATGCCCTGTTGTATGGAACCCCGTCATTCAAGGAAATGTGGGCACCAGCTGTGGCAGTGCCCTCCCAGTCTGCCATCGGTCAAGTGCCCGGACAAAGTTTGGTCCTGTCAGTGGGCCCCCCAGAGGGTGGGGGCCCCCAGCAGCTGCCCCGCCTTGCCGTGTGCTGATGCCGGCCCTGCCCCCCATAATGCATCATAGCTAGTTACGCTCCTTCCCAAGGGGTTAAAAAAGTAACAAATAAATTGCAGCAGGGCTCTCACCCATGCAGCAGACAACAGTGCGGAGGGGGTCCCACAACTTTGCATAGGTTGCATGGTGGGTAAGCCTGCCACTGGTACCATACTCTTTCCATTTACATATAATGGATTGAACAGTGCTCTGTGAAATGTTTAGAGATTGGGCTATTTTTTTCTAACCTAACCCTGCAATACACTTTCCCACAACTTGTGTTAACTTGGGTTAATGCAAGCGTGGCTTTCTTCAAAATTCAGTCTTCAAAAAATAATTTTATGTTTTACTCCAAGCTTAATAAAGTGTTTTAATTAGATTCCCATCAGTTCCAGAATGAGGTTCTCAGCCAGTCACAACTGAATTAACCTAAATAACCACTGAATTATTTTTTAATGTTTTATATTGCTAGCATAATTTCCCAGAATGCTTTTTAGAACAAAAAAAAATGTCTGATTAGCAGGGGGGAGGGGTACTAAAACCAATAGTGAGACCAGATGTAGGGATCCAAATGGCTGCTCTTCAGGTGCAACTAATTTCAGTTTCAGTTAATTCATTCACATCAAATAAATGAGAAACAATTAGCTAAATAAAGTATTTCCAAAAACTCATTTAAATGAAAGATTAAGGAAAGATTACTGTAAATTAAAAAATAAACAGCATGCCTTTAGCCAGGATAGTACAGGCATTACTCTAATACGGGACAAGCTATTTGATGGTGTACATGGACATTATAGAGTAGTGATGGCCTTATGGGTATCCTCAGGATGCTATAGGAGCTCTTCAAAATGTGATCATAGGCCTAATTCAGAGCCTCCTCAAAACCGTGTCGTATTTGGTTCGTTCTGTGTATTTTTCACTTTTTTTCCGTATGCCTAGGTGCGTACGCATGATCAGGGCCGCCATCAGAAGCCTTCCGTTTACTGTTCGTAGCTGTGTATGCCAACGAGTCATTTTCTGGCTTTCGTTGCGTCCTCGAGAGGACGAGGCTTACGTTTAAGTTACTTAGTAAACCTCATATACTACCGTTTTTCAGCGTTTTCCAACGTAGCTTCCAACAAAGATTTTCAGTGTCCCATTAGATTCAGCATGCATCTGTCTCCAAATATACGTCCAAACGGAAATCTCTAGGAAATCTGTTGGAAAGCTGCTATGTTTGCATGCATGTACGCATGCACACAGCTATTCATCTCATTCATGTCCCCCATCTCAACTATTCTCTCACTCACTTCTGCTCCAATGCTTACCTTAACTCACTAGCGGCTGCTGTATTTAACATCTCCCGTCCTTCATGCTTACCTCAACTCACTTGCGGTTCCTGTTTAGATGTTCTCCCGTCCTTCATGCTTACCTCAACTCACTTGCGGTTCCTGTTTAGATGTTCTCCCATCCTTAATGCTTACCTCAACTCACTCGCGGTTCCTGTTTAGATGGTCTACCATCCTTCATGCTTACCTCAGCTCACTCGTGTTTCCTGTTTAGATGTTCTCCCGTCCTTAATGCTTACCTCAACTTACTCGCGGTTGCTGTATTTAACATCTTCCGTCCTTAATGCTTACCTCAACTCACTCGCGGTTCCTGTTTAGATGTTCTCCCATCCTTAATGCTTACCTCAACTCACTCGCAGTTCCTGTTTAGATGTTCTCCTGTCCTTCATGCTTACCTCAACTCACTCGCGATTCCTGTTTAGATGTTCTCCCGTCCTTAATGCTTACCTCAACTTACTCGCGGTTGCTGTATTTAACATCTCCCATCCTTAAAGCTTATCTCAACTCACTCGCGGTTCCTGTATTTAACTTCTCCCTTCCTTAATGCTTACCTCAACTCACTCGCAGTTCCTGTTTAGATGTTCTCCCATCCTTAATGCTTACCTCAACTCACTCGCAGCTCCTGTTTAGATGTTCCCCCGTCCTTAATGCTTACCTCAACTAACTTGCGGTTCCTGTTTAGATGTTCTCCCGGCATTCATGCTTACCTCAACTCACTCGCAGTTCCTGTTTAGATGTTCTCCTGTCCTTAATGCTTACCTCAACTCACTCGCGGTTCCTGTTTAGATGTTCTCCTGTCCTTAATGCTTACCTCAATTCACTCGCAGTTCCTGTTTAGATGTTCTCCTGTCCTTAATGCTTACCTCAACTCACTCATGGCTCCTGTTTAGATGTTCTCTCGTCCTTAATGCTTACCTCAACTCACTCACGGTTCCTGTATTTAACATCTCCCGTTCTTAATGCTTACCTCAACTCACTCGCGGTTCCTGTTTAGATGTTCTCCCATCCTTAATGCTTACCTCAACTCACTTGCGGTTCCTGTTTAGATGTTCTCACGGCATTCATGCTTACCTCAATGTTCTGCATTCTCCTCTTAGTTGCCTCTTCCTTCTTGATGTCTTCTGCTGTATGTAATTAATTTGATGTGTTCATGCATCATACGTTTATAGCTTAACATAAAATAAAGACGAAACATGGTTAAGTTTAAATATATATTTTTTTCTTTAACTCTGTAATTTTTTTTTTTTTTTTTTAAATATCAAACTTTATTTTTTTTTTCTGTTAAAACATGTATAATTTATTTTTTTGTTTAATAGAAAAATGTTGTTATATTTATAAATACATTTTCAACATGTTTAAACCCCCCCCAGAAAATTATTAAACAACAACATGTGGCAGGCCCCAGGAATCTATTCTTCACTGGTCCCCAATGAAGCAGCAAGCTCCTGGATGTCGCCCACCAGCCTATACACCGTCACGGTCAGATGTTGGAGTCTCTCCTGTGGGGTTGCTGTGAAAAGGAAGAAATAATGAATATACATTTTTAAAAGCTGTGGAATGAAATATTAATCATGTTCAAGCAAAGGGACAAAGCCATATGTCATTATGCTCATTAATTAGGCTAGGGATGAAGCCATATGTCATTATGTTAATTTAATAGGCTAGGGATGAGGCCATGTGTCATTATGTTAATTTAATACGCTAGGGATGAGGCCACATGTCATTATGTGTACTCTCTCCTCTGTAGACAGGTCCAGTGGCTGCTCGGAGCCACCTGCAGAGGAGGGGGAGGACCTTGGCCCTGGAGACGCACCACCTTCACTTGGCCCAGAACCATCCCGCACTGGCCGAACTGCTTGCCTCCAGGTGTCTGATTCTATAATCCCATTCGCTCACTAGAAGAGAATATAATTCCTAAACAGAGACCTGCCTAAGGGCTTTGGGATATCTAACATGTAATAGTAATGTACTTACTTGGGAAATGTTGAACGAAGAATCGCCTCACCCGGGGCCTCTTCCTTCACTTTAGGTCCGACCAGTGTTTGATGATCTGGGTGAAGGTGAAGGTGGTGTCACTATCAGCTGCAATTTTGCCCACTATCTCCAGGGCCAACGTCCTCTTTTGATATTCGCCCACCAGGTTGTTGTACCTGTGCTCCATCATCATCTAAAAGATAAAAGCAAAACACATTTGATCAATGCAAACATCATACAAATAACAATCTCACTTATAGCAGGTTCCTAACTTACATTCCCCATAACATTTCTATCCTTCAGCTATCCTTCTAGATGCCATTTTGGTGTTGCGCACCAACTTTTACTTGGCACTGCGTTTAAATTCAAATTTCACCCCCACTGTTTTGCCCTGCGCTGCCTAATCGCATAAGCATGCATTTCGCCTGCAAATCAATGGCCTGAACAAACACTTACTAGCATAATAGTGTCCTGTTGCTCGTGGGTTAAGAGCGTGGGTGCCATCTTGTATGCCAGTATCAGCAGATGTGTTGCACCCCAGCGGTTTCCGGGATGCGCACGTCCGTACGCACGCTTACGCGTAAGCGTCATAGACACTCATAACTATTTAAAGGGTAAATGGACACACAGCTCAGTCTCTTTACAGATCTTACTATGCCAGCTAAGAAAGCTAGCCGCAAGTTAGCCCCGGCCAAGGAACGCCATGAGCGTCGTGCAGAACGACATGGTGAAAGCTCATCCAGGCCTACAACTCGGTCCCACCAAGCCAGTGGCCACTCTCATCCGACAAGGAGGTCCAGTCGCCACATGAAGGATACATTGGGCCACACTCCAGGCCCCTAAATCTGCACCAGCAAGGAAGCCAAAGGAGACTTCCTCCAGGAAGAAAGCTCCCCGCCCCTCAACATCCAAAAGCCAAGGGAGCACTACTACTAAGGGCAAGGGTAAGACTAGGCTTGCCTTAAGCCTAGGAGATCACCAGACAGGTCAATTGTGTGGGGACGGAGAGGAAAGTTGTGGAGCAGATCCAGCGGAAATTCTCAGACCTCAAATATGCAGTGAGACAGAAGAGGAATAAGCACAGGCAGCACGGGTACATATGGGTGTGGAAGTTGGGCTGGTTGTTGTTGTGCAAGACCTTGTAAGTAATTTTTTTTTATTAAAAGGTTGCAAACAGGAGGTGGATTCCCAACTAAACTGCAGTACACCGCAGCTGAGGATCTAGTCCTAGGACTTATACACCCCTCGGCACTACAGGGCTTATCCGGGGCCATAGACACTGACAACAATGTCATGCCTGAAGGTTAGAATTTTAAGGATTGGTTAATTTGCTTTGCATTTAAAAAAATGTTGTTAAAAAGCCTAGGTCCAAACAGGCCCATAGCTAGGGGGGAGCAGAAGGGGAGGGACGCGGCCAGGGTGCAGCAGTTCAGGGAGGCGCCAAAGGGTGTCTGGAAAACCGGGGTTGGAGTCCCTTTAGAAAGTTTGGCCCGGGTGCCCTAAAGCCTAGCTACTCCTATGGGTACACAAGGTATGTTTATGTGTTAACTTGCCTTTACTGTTACATTCCAGCTCCTCAAAATACTCTACCAGCTGCGCAACCCTCCACCTGTTTGCCCACTGCCACCACGTCCCGCCAGCCATTACCAACATATTCTACACAGGACCAGCAGGATCTGGTAAATGTAATGTGCACTAACTGGTGATGCATGTGAAGGAAGATGACTACTTGCCCCAACATATATTTGAGCAACTAACTCCCACAATTTTTTCCTGTCTCTACAGACACCACCCAGATTGGATGAAATACACCATATGGAGGAGGAGGAGCACATTACCAGGCCCACACTAATGGCAACCCAGCAACATAATCTGCCACCGCCCCAGCAGCAGCAGCCCACAAATCCTCTGCAGCAGACTCAATCACGCCTTCTGCTGGCAGACCAGCATGGCCAGCAGCAAGAGACAGAAACAACTGTTCCATGTGGTAGCTCTGCTGCAGAGGATTTGCCTAATACATCTGCGTCTGTTGCTAGGTCTAGACCTCCAGCATCTGCACGCGCCCAAACCTGGGGAAGTGGAGGACGCCCTCATCCACGTTGCCATGTCAGCCAGGGGAGGTGTGTGCAGATGCTGGAGACACAGCATGGTGCAATGACAGCCGCATCTTTAGGGAAGTCAACAAAAGATTAACAGAGCAGCTGTCATCACAATTACAAAACTGCCATAACCTCTTCACCACCCTGCTGGAAGAAATTAGGACTAGCAACAGGCAGAGGGAGGATATGCTGGAGCAGTGGCAGATGATGAATGCCACCCCCCGTACCACAGCCTGTGTCTTTCGATGGGCCCGGTTATAGCCCTCCTGGGCCTGAGTCTGAGGGCGCAGGACTGGTGTCATCAACCATGGCAGTGAAAAGAATAAAACAGAAAGTTAGTGTCTACTTCTTAGCTACATTGTATATCATGTCATCATTGTATATCATCACAGGGAAAGAACATCCATATGTTGAGACATGTTTTTCGAAAAAAAAGATTCATAGTCATACAGTGAAAGGTTAATGAAATTATTTCTCAAAACTTACCCAGTAGCCATCCACCAGACAAATTTCCTGATTTAAAGTGACCATACAGGCTCGAATTTCTCAGGATATAGGTGTCGTGGGTGGATCCGGGAAAGCCAGCCATTACACTTAGGAACCGAAGGTCCGGGCCAACCACAGCTTGCACGTTTATGCAGTGGCCCATTTTCTGGTTCCTGTAAGAGCAGAAATACAGGTATTTAGTACATACAAAAACAAGCCAGCAAATAACCAAGTTAAAACTAACAAAATAAGGTATTCTTATTGTTAAAAAGTTTTATTTTATGACTTAAAAATGATTACTAACACCAATAAGTAATAGTTGGTCAGTCGGATTTAAATAAGGTATGCATTAAAATGATTAGTTAAGGGCTACATGAAAATTATTAGTTAAGGGCTACATGAAAATGATTAGTTAAGGTCTGCATTAAAATGATTAGTTAAGGGCTACATGAACATGATTATTTAAGAGCTACATGAAAATGATTGATTTATCTATACATTAAAACATACTGTGATTAAATGAATTAATACAAGTCATAATGTTGACCTAAACCACCTACCTAAATAGATATTCATCAGCTGCTGAAGGCACCAACGCAACATGGGTACAATCAATCGCACCCATGACATTGGGCATGTCGACTATATAAAAAAAAAACAACTTAAGCGCATTCCAGGCTACCATGTTGTCTGGGAAATAGATGTATTTTTGACACAGGGTATCCATGCCATCCAAAAACTTGTTTAGTTTGCGGCTCAGCGTAGGCTGGGACATTCCCACGGAGAGGGCACTCAGCCTCTGGAACAAACCTTTTGCTAAAATTGCAGGCAGCCAACCAATTTGGTCATACCGGCAATTGCATGCCCCTTCCTTGTGGTGCGGGCTAACCATGGCCGCAGCTCACTATACAAGTTATGGAGGGAAACGCGGTTAAGTCGGGTCAGCTCGAACAGCTAAACGTCATCCATGCGATCGATGTCCATGCATGCGCAGTGCGATCTGGCTTCGGCCATGGTGATGCAGATCATGCCATTTAGCTGCAAGCGCTCGTACTCCTCCACGTACTCAGCAAACATCTCGACAGCTAGCTTTCTCCCACAAAATGACCCCATAAGTTGAGCGGAAGCAAACCCATTTTATTGGGCGGGTGATCATCGGCAATCAAGGCTCTGAATCATGCGCAAGCCCATACCAATAACGTAAGTTGCACGTCATAACGAAAAATTGCCGACAAACATATGATCATCGAAAGCGCGTATGCGCGTTAACGTAAACGCAAATACGCATGAAAACTGTAATGTAAAATACGAAAAACCATGGAAAAACTCACAAAATTTACATGACAGACACATGTGAAAGTGCATGTGAAAGAGGCTTTGAATCAACCCTAATATCTGAAAGAGAGAGAGAGTGGCCATAGGGTGTTGGAAGGAGTCTTGAGTGATATGTGCCATGCTTTATTAGAATAGGACAGCAGGCACAGGAGGGGTTAATGAGGTATTAGGTTTGACCAAAAGGAGGCCCTAGCATGATGGCACACTTTAATGATAGTGAGGCAAAAGGGTAGCATTGCGAAGTGTTGAAATTAGTTAGTTTGGCTGTATAGGGCCCAGAAAATCCTGATGGTGGCCCCCGCATTTAGCCCATCAAAATATTTTTTTTAGATAGATTGTGCAATGTTCTTGCAGTAAATTTATAATCCTATATACCAACATGTATTGTTAACAGAACAATAACTACACAAAATATGTAAATTTTGACATGTAATAAACATCCAATCTACGAATAAAGTATAGGCAGGGGGTGTGTGATTTAAAGGGTGGATCTGATGCAATATCAAGGTCTTTTATGCTCTAGCAAGTCAAGACCCTTGCTAGAGTCATTCCAGTTTCCTCTCACAAAAACATACTGGTATCCTACTAAACAGGCACAAATCTCTGAGGATTATTATATTTTAGGCTCCCCTGGGGTACAATGTTCTATGTATTCTAAAAGCACTATGTAATATTCTATAAGAGAAAAAACTATTTGGAGCGACTGTAAATTACCTTAATGTTTTTTTAACAAACTGATAAATCCCCACGTAAGTTAATAGTTCATTTTTTAGAATCTGACAATTGGATAGGTTAACTGGTGTGGGAGTTAGTTAGGTAACTGCCTCAGGTTTGGATAATATTTTATTGTTTGGTCAGGTTTTAACATTAGGATGAGGCTTTTGTTAGTTGTTAGTAGTAACTTTGGAGGAAAGGTAAAGAGTAGGTTAAGAAGTCAAGTGGCAAGTTTATACAAGGAGTTTAGAATGAATTAGGGCTTATGAAATCTGATTTTGAATGAAAAAAGAACCTTAGTGTACGTTCAAAAAGACAAGGAGGGGGGCGTGGCTTCGGCATGAGGGAGTAAGGAAGCTTGTGGAGGAGCTCCCGTCTGACTTTGGACTTTTAGTTGATTTAGGCACCCTGACCCTCACCCAAGTTGCCCAGATGAGGGGCAGCAAGAAACGGAGGACCGGGGGCAGCGTCCGGGGCCCCCCCAAGACCGCCATTGGGGATTTTTTTTCTCCCAAATCCTGGCCGGGAGCCGAGGTCCCGACTTCCACGATGGCGTCCGCCGGACAGAGAGGCCGGGAGAAGACAGGAAGACATGCTGGGGCGGGCGTGCTTCCCTGCAAGCCCCCACAGATAGCGGCGGGAGAGACAGAGACGGAGCTCACCTCTGTCGCCGGCGGGGTCCGTGCTAAGAGTGAGATGGAGGAGGCTGCGGGGACTCGGCGGCCGTCCGGGAGCCCAGTGTGTGGCGTGAGTGAGGAGGAGGAGAGGTAGAGCGGCGGCGAGAGGAGGAGGCCGCGATCTCTGCGGAACAGCTGTGAGGGGGAAGCTGACGTGCCTGGCGATGACGGCGCCGACCCGGAGGTGAGCAGCTGGGGAGGTGAAGTCCGGAGGTGCAGCAGGGCAGGGTTGGAGGCAGCTGTGCGGCCCGGACACAGGGGGAACAGCGCCATGCCCACAAGTCAGGGGACATGGGGGGGAGAGAGAGCCAAAGAAGTGGTGGACTGGCACCAGGGGAAGCGCAGGCGGCAGAACACCCGGTGGGCCCAAGCCCTGAGTTAGAGGGCAGAAGCTGGGCTGAATCCCAGGAGGCGCAGAGCCGCAAGCCTGGTCCCTCAAGTGTGGGAGGGGTTCCCCCTCACCCAACCATGAGAATGAAGCACCGCCGGGATCAAACGGGGTGGTGCGAGTGGAGATACATCCTGCTCCGGTGGATGCCTGCACCTGTGCCGACCAAATGAAGCTTCCCTCAAGTCTGGCCCTTTTTAAGGTGAGCGATTTGGGTTGGTCCTCGGGGTCCAGTATTGGGTCCCCTGGCAACGCTTCCCCCAGGCGAGGCCGGTCTGACCGGTTCTCCCCCGGAGTCCCCTGCGGGATACCCCCCAAGCGGCCAACCCTCCCCGATCCCAGCTCTAGACCCAAGTCTGCAAGCAATATTGCAATACCTACCGACGAAAGCTGAGCTTAAGGCTGACCTGGAGGCGGTGGCGATCAGAATCGAGAGGGCCCTGCGAAGGGAGATTGAAGATATCCAACAGAAATCCTCAGCCCTGAAGACTAAAGTTGCCACTCTTGAAGATTCCCGGGCAGACCACGAGATGCGGTTAACAAGAATGCAAGAACTGTACCAGCAGCAGATGACCGACCTCAGGCTTCAAGTGGACAATCAAGAAAACAGAAATAGGGGTAATAACCTGAAGATTCGTGGCGTCCCTGAATTGGTTCAAACAGATAATCTGCGCTCTTCAGTAACAGAATTATTCAACTCCCTGCTAGGGAAGCCTCTGGACGCTGAGCTGCTAATCGATCGGATCCACAGTGTGAGTGGTGAGCCGTCTGGCTGGAGACCCCCAGGCCCCCAGAGATGTCCTGTGCAGGGTGCATTTTTTCACCGTTAAGGAGGACGTCCTGCGGCGGGCTGGGGAGCAAGGTAGAATTGAATGGAGGGGCTCGCAGATCTCGATACTACCTGATGTATCTCGTCGCACCCTGCTGATGAGAAGAATGCTCCGACCTTTGCTCGACAGGCTCCGGGAAATGGGGGCCTCCTATAAGTTCCATCTTGTAATTCGTAAGGACAACGCTGCTTTTGCTCTACGCAGTAAGGCGGACTTACCGAACATGTTTGCTTTCTTGGGCCTGGATCCTTCACGGTCCCAGATTGGCTGGACTTTGGCCCACCCCCCCGCTCCCACAAAGGGCCCCTAGACGCCCTAGATGGGTCCGCGAGCAAGGAGGGGGGAGACCCAGAAGGAACCCAGAGCAGTAGGGATGCCTTGAGATCCCTATATAGATCCGTGGATATCCGGTATATATTTTTGTGTTATCTCTGTTATACCTATGTTATCGCCTATGCAGGTGGGTGAGTTGCTGCGATTTCTTTGATGAGGGGGGTACGTGACTTGGCCGTAACCGATTTTGTTGGGCACCCCCCCCCCCCCCGCCTCCTCCCTGGTCTACTGGCGATTTTGTTGGGGTCTAGGGGTGCGGGGCTGGGTTACCCCCCCTCCCCTGGATCTCGTGTTTCCCCCCTGTGGTTGCCTGGCAGCCAGTGACTGGATTCGACGGTCTTGTATGGTCAGGACCGGCTGTGGCCTGCTGTGGCTTAGTTGCGGGGCTCGCTGTCTCCCCTAGCGTGGCAATTCTTTTCTCCCGCCCGTGCAGGGGGGCAGCCTTAGCGGTCCAGTCACGCGGTTCCTGATGGTCCATGGGTTGCTCCCCGGGCTCAACCTTTTAGCAACTTTTGAAGTTTTGGTTAAGGTGTGGTGGGGCAGTGATCAAGCGATATGTAGGAGGGTAGGTTGGGTGCCTGGGCTCGTGATGCTGAAGGAGTCAGCAGGAGCATGCTCCTGAGTGGCGGGGTCACTTCTCCAATTAGGTTTCTGCGCCATCCCGTTGGCTGTGTGCCAGAGGGATTTGCGTGGTTTTGAGGGCCACGGCCCTCTTAGTTCTCTATTGCCCCCTCTTTAAGGAGGGCTAATTAGTTCTGTTACTCTAGTAAGTTTTGTTTCTCTTTTTCTGTCCCGTATTCCCATCTCTCTCTTGCTCTTTGCGTTTCTCTCCTTCTTTGGTTGTCCGCTCGCCTTTCTCTTTAAACGGGCCCCTGGTCTTGCTTCCCGGGGTCGGAATAGCACAACGCGACCAAGACACTGTGACACTATCTGGCTGGGTAGGCGTCCTCTCCCTGTAACCTAACTACATAGATGAGTCTTAAACTTTGTACGTTCAACGCTAAAGGGTTGAATATCCCTGAGAAAAGGGCAAAAATCTTATATGGGCTCCACAAAGAGAGAGTGGACATAGTCCTTCTACAAGAGACACATTTCTGTCAAGGGAAAATCCCCAAAATTAAAAATAGGTACTACGATAAATGGTTTCACAGTCCTAACCCTGAGAGTAAGTCCAAAGGAGTATCCATTGCCATACACAAAAATATTGCTATTGAAAACACACAGGTTAAGGTGGACCCCGGGGGCAGGTACCTGTTCCTCAAATTTACTTTGTGTGGGGCGAGATATGCCCTGGCTAATTTGTACCTACCCAATCAGGGACAGGTGGAGGCGGGATTGGGGATATTACGCTCGCTGGAGGACTTCGTGGAAGGAACGTTAATCATAGGTGGGGATTTAAACTTAGTCTTGGACCCAAGGATTGATTCCTCTCAGGGGAAGTCTGCAATTTCCCATTCTAAACTCAACAGATTTCGTTGGGCCCTCCAGTCCTTGCAGGTGGTAGATGTCTGGAGGATCCTTCAGGGAGGGGAGAGGGACTATATGTATTTCTCCCATACTCATAATACATATAGCAGGTTGGATTATTTCTTCCTGAGCCACCATGCCCTTGCAATTGACCCTGAATCCTCAATTGGTCGGATGCTTTGGTCTTATCATGCCCCGGTTTTCTCGAGCCTCCCGG
Organism: Gastrophryne carolinensis; assembly: GCA_027917425.1. Lineage (NCBI taxonomy): Eukaryota > Metazoa > Chordata > Amphibia > Anura > Microhylidae > Gastrophryne > Gastrophryne carolinensis. Next base: position 338,631,518 of record CM051235.1, read on the forward strand.
TACTGGACGCGACCCCCAGGCAATTCACTTGGCATCTGAATGACAACCTTCTGAAGGACACTTTATGCATGGCCAAGATCAAGGCCGTGGTAACTAATTTCCACCTTGACCACAGCAATGACAGTACCTCATTGCCGATACAGTGGGAGGCGCTCAAGTGTGTGCTTCGGGGGGTCTTTATTAAACATGGCGCGAGGCTTAAGAAAGAGAGAGCAAGACGGATTGTGGAAACTCTGGGACGCATTCAGGAGTTGGAGAGGATGCACAAGACCCTCTCATCCCCTGGGGAACTACGAGAACTGATAGAGGCCAGGCAGAAGTTGAAGGGGGTCTATGACCAATGTTACCTTAGGTACAGAGATAGGTGCAGGGCAGGCCTATATGAATACTCGGATAAATGCGGTAGATTGTTGGCTCGGTCGCTCCACCCAAGGCAGGGCTGTACATTTATCCCCAGCCTGAAAACAGCGGATGGAAGGGAGGTACACAAGACACCCCAAATTGCGGACGAGTTCCAGTCCTACTACTCAGGCCTGTATAACATGGGCAACGCCTTGCAGGGGAGATTAGCAGGTAATATAATGGATGGATAATGGATAATTATATAGCAGAGACAGCTTTACCGGTCATCCCCCCGGAAGAAAGTGAGGCCTTAGAAGATCTGGTGAGACAAGAGGAGGTGGTGAAGGCCATAGGGGAGACCCCCGCGGGGAAAAGTCCGGGACCAGATGGGTTTACCCCCAGGTTTTATAAAACTTTGGGACCCCTGATTGCTCCTTTATTGACGAGGTTTTTTAACTCTGTGTCCGGTCGCTGCCCCTTCCTGAGACGGACCATGGAAGCCCACATTGCGGTCATTCCAAAGCCTGGAAAGGATAACGCTTGTCCGGGTAACTACAGGCCGATCTCATTGATCAATGTGGATATCAAACTATTCGCCAAAAGTATGGCAAACAGGATTCAACCCCTGTTGCCCTCGCTGATACATAATGATCAAGTTGGGTTTGTCTCGGGAAGGGAGGCCAGGGACAATTTGATCAAAACTGTTTCGTTGATTCATCTCGCTCAATCAAGGGGAGTTCCATCATGCCTTCTGGTAGTTGATGCAGAGAAGGCATTCGATAGGGTGCATTGGGGGTTTCTGAGGGCCGCACTTTCCCAGGTGGGGGTGGGGCCAGTTATGATGGATAGAATCATGGCTCTTTACCATGACCAAACTGCTAAAGTTAAAATTAACGGCACCCTCTATGAATCAACATCAGGAATGGTACATGGCAGGGATGTCCTCTGTCCCCCTTGCTCTATGTTCTGGTAATGGAACACTTGGCGAACGCCTTGAGAGCCAACCCCTCCATCAAAGGGGTGCCATGCGGGGGGAAGGAATATAAGCTCTCCCTCTTTGCCGATGACCTCCTCTTATACATAACCTCTCCACATACCTCTCTGCCTTCTATCATTGGGGAGTTTGAAAGATTCAGTAAGCCAACGCAACTTTAAAGTCAACATGGCTAAAACAGAGATCTTGAACATTTCCCTAGGGGAACAGGCCCGGGAATTAATCCAGGTAAATTTCCTGTTTAAGTGGCAGCGGGAGTCAATAAAATACCTTGGGGTGCAGGTGTCCACGGACCTGGGGAAATTGAACTATGTGTCACTCCTCAACAGCACAATAGAAAGCCTGAAAATATATGCTAAAAAACAATACTCCTGGTTAGGGAGAACCAATATCCTAAAAATGGACGTGCTACCTCGGTTCCTATATGTTTTTCAGACTTTGCCGCTGTTGCGGGAACAGGGGTTCTTTAAGCAGCTACAGGCTGCCTTCTTCAGTTTCGTATGGGGCGGGAAGAAGCCCAGGGTGAGTAGGAGGATGCTATGCTAGGCCTAAGCGAGCGGGGGGGGCTGGGGGTCCCCGACATGGAGTCATATCACACGGCTGCGGTCCTAGTGAGGCTCGTTGACTGGTTCCACTATAAGGGGAGTAAACAATGGATGGATCTGGAAAACGACACTTCTCCAATCAGTCTGACTGCCTTGCCTTGGGTGGACCCCGAGTTCCGTCAAAAGAGGCGGGAACTTCCCTACCTTGTAAACCCTCTGTTGACCCTCTGTTGACAGGTCTCTGAAGCAAAGGGGCTTATCGCATAGACCTGGCCCTCTCACCCCGCTCTTTGATAACCCTGCATTCACTCCGGGACTGGGTGCCAAAACATTTCTCATATGGGATGCGTCCCAGGACACAAGGTTGGGCGAGATTACCTCTGGGTCTGGCCTGCCATCGCTATCTGATTTTGGAGAGCGGGGGGGGGGGGGAGGAAACTGTCCTGGTTTTTATATGCCCAGTTGAGCTCCTTTATTGGTTCTTTCGCCCCCGGGACTACCCTATCTCGGCCCTTAACAGCGCTGGAGACGATCCTTAAGGCTCAGTTCCCCCCTTCACGAGCAATCTCGACTATATATATATATATATATATATATATATAATGTACCAGGATGGGGGTATGGAGGAAGGGCTCCCACTATTTTGTAGGAGATGGGAGGAAGAACTGGGTCGGACGTTTGAGAAGGAGGACTGGGAAAAAACCTTTGCCTTAACGCATAAACCCTCGATGGCTTGCAGGGCCCAGGAAAGGAACTATAAAATCCTGACCAGATGGTATAGGAGCCCTGCGGATTTGGTGAGATACGGAGGCTTGTTGGAGGTGTAACAGAGCGCGCGTGACCCTAACTCATGTCTGGTGGGAATACCCCGCTTTTAACACTTTTTGGGAGGGGGTGTTGAGGATATATGAGCTTACGACGCTTGACAGTGTCCCTAACTCCCCTCAGGTGACCCTTCTGTCGATGACTCCGGGCTCAGTGGCAGCAGGGGGGAGGGGCCTGCTGAGGCACATGCTTACGGCAGCTAGATCAGTGATACCCTGATACTGGCGTTCCAATACTGTACCCTCCTTGATTGAATGGTACGGGGAGTTGGAGAATATCAAAAGGATGGAGGAACTTGCACTCGACGGCGTCGAGGGTGGGGCCTAGAAGCACTATAAGACCTGGACAACATGGGAAGTGTCTAGGAGTTCCCCGGAGATCCGAGAAATACTGGAGGGAATTGGTTGATGTGGACATTCTCCTTTTTTCCCCTCTTTTTCTTTTCTTGTTTTCTTCTTTCTTCCTCTTCTTTCTCCATTTATTTCTTTTATGCTTGTCTCCTTGCCTAGCACTTTCTTTTATGGGCATTACTGTTATTAATATTTTGTCAATGCATAGTGAGAGTGTGAATTCTTGAGTGAACTAACTACTGTTTATATCATCACTGTAAGCTTTTACCAGTTCTGCTGTTATTATGCCTACGCTGTGTATCTTCATTGTATATTTAAGGCGCTATGGCCTTGCGCTTTTCTTGCACTGTTTCTTGTTGTCTCTATGTATGTAAAGTCTTTATAAAACTCAATAAAGATATATTGCACAAAAAGACAAGGAGAGGAGTTTATAAAGATGGAGCAAGTCATAGAGGGGGACAGTCATGTTCTTATTGGTAGTATAAAGATTATGGTGGAGTCAGCTATGGTTTCCAAGTTTTAATTTCACCAATATAGCATTTGTGACATAATATAATCCATGCAAAATCTATATCTGCTGCACTGGTAGAGCTATAGGCTACAAGACTTCTATGTGCTAGGCCCAAATACACTTTTCATTCCTTTAATTTAAAGTGAAATTACAGTGGGGCAACATAATGGGAATGACTGATGTAAAAGCTCTGTGTTACATATTGCAACCCATCAGGCAATAAACACTACAATGAATCGATGTGTAGTCATTTCCTTTACTAGAAAGTAGATTCCGAAATGGAATAATGAAATGATGAAATAAAATTAAATTAAATGTTTTGTGAGTTTTTCAGTCTACCTACCACATGAAGAAAGCCCACTCATAGCTGAAAAGCTATCTTAGGTATCTAGGGCTGCATGCTGTACATGTTCATTGTATTCCAGGCGATCTTTTGTCCTCACTGAACAAGCTTCCAGCTGTGTATGATCTATATTAATCTGGCACATGGTAACAAGTTTTATAACTCCGAAGAGAAAATGATGGATTACTGCTGGATGACAGGAAGGCATCAATAGATCTTACTTATGAAAAGGCTGCTTCCTACTGGGAACATAAATGGGCCCAATGACAGGATTAACACTTACATCATGTTATGTTTAGAGTACACACTTTTAATTTGAATATCTAGGAATTATAATCCATAAACTATCCTCTAAGTATAATAGTAAAAAAAGTAAACTGACACCTGGCCTCCTTGCTTCTTTTGGTCAAGGGTAGAAAGAACACTTTTTACATTTTTCGTCTCAAATTCCTGGGCATCCAATAGGTCTCATCAATTACCTTACCTGCCTCTCTTTTTAAGGACTTGGACTCATTAGGGTTGATTCAGAGAGACATAAAAAGATTTTAGTTTTTGTGTCGATCTGTTTTTTTTTTTTGTTTATTTACCACTTGCGTATGAGTGTACGAGTAATTCTAAGCATGCATTACAAGCCTTCTGTAAAGTGTTCGTCTGTTCGTATGCCAATGAGAATGTAATTTTTCAGCTTTCGTTTTTCGTTTAGGTTACTTATGAAACAACCTAGGCTTCCATTTTTTGCCTTTTTCCAACGTCGCCTCGAATGCATGATTTACGTTTCCCGTTAGATTCTGAATTCCTTTTTCTATAAATAAACGTCCAGACGGAAATCTTTACGACCTTACGCATGCGCACAACCAAATTAACTCATTTTTTTAGAAAAGTTTTAAAATGTACAAAATTTAAGTTTTTTAACAACATTTTTAAAAGAAAAACTAGATACAAAGCCATGGCAGGCCCCAGATAATTAGTCTTCATCTGTGGTCCCCAACGAATCACGCTGCTCCTGCATCTCGCCCACCAACCGAAACACTGTGGCACTGAGTTGAGCCAATCTTGCATGTGCGGTGTAAAAAAAAGAAAAGAAAATTATTGTTCTGCAAATACATGTTTAACAGCTGTGGATGGAATGATTATTAGGTTGCAAGCTAACTCATGATGCCATATGTCATTATGCTAAGACATTTCTTGAAGGAAGAGGCCATATGTCATTATGCTAAGGAATGTCTTAAAGGAAGAGGCCATATGTCATTATGCTAAGGTATTTCTTAAAGGAAGAGGCCATATGTCAGTATGCTAAGGAATGTCTTAAAGGAAGAGCCCATATGTCATTATGCTAAGGACATTGACAATGGATTTAGGTTGATTGGTGATGATGTTATTTTACACATACTCAAAATATTTACATTACAACTTACTTCGGTGGTGGGCGACCTCTACTTGGGGGACCACCCTACGGTCTGGGGCCTGCCACTGCTGGGAATGTGAGGCTGTAGATACATTTAAAATAGCCTCAATTCTAATGTCTGATTCAACAGTAAGCAAATGACACTTAGAATGTGTGTGTGACATCACCCACCTTCTCCATGTTCCTCCAGTTGCTCCAGATCCTTAACCCGCTACATATTCATCTATAAAAAGAGATTACGGGAATCAGCTTTGGTTTGAATAGCATGTATGTTTGTGGGGTTACATTAAGAGTCACATACCAGAGGCTAATGGCTCTGTTGTTTCGTACGACTGCCTGCCCACGCCGTGACGCCCCTCCTCTGTAGAAAGATCAAGGGGCTGGTCGGAGGCCGCTACAGAGGAGGGGTAGGAACGTGGCCCTGGAGGTCCACCACCTTCACTTCTTGCTGCAGATTCATGCCCCACTGGCCTGACTGCGCACCTCCGGGTGGGCCTGATGCGATAGTCCATTTCCAACACTATAAAAGAAAAGCATTTTTAAATAAAGGCCTACCTTCTGTATTATTTATATCTAGCATGCAATCAGTATGTACTTACTTGGGAAATGGTTAGCCAAAAATCGCTGCACCCAGGGCATGTGTAGTCGCTTAAGGTCCGACCAGTGCTGCATGATCTGCGTGTGGGTGAAGGTGGTGTCCGTTTCCTGTTGCATCCGGGCCATGATCTCCTATGCCAGATTCCTCTTCTCAAACGCGTTGGGCAGGTAGTCGTACCTGTGCTGAAGCATAGTCTTAAAAACAACAAAAAATAGTTGTTAGATCAAACAGCATACAAATATCATTCACAATTAGATCAGTTGACTAAATGACATTCCCAAACACATTTCTAGCCTTAAACTATCCTTCTAGATGCAAGTGAGTTGGTTCGCACATCTGCACACTAACTTCTGTTTGACACGGAGTTTAAATCACTTTTAAAAACAACTGTTTCTTCCTGCATTTCATTAAGGCCTATGCATGCATTTAGATGGCAAATCAATGTCCTTACAATACACTTACGAGCAAAATGAGCTCTTGTTGTTGGCGGGTGAAGATCGTGGGCACCATCTTTCTTCTTGTCCGCAGCAGATGGGTAATGCCCAGTGGTTTCCGGGTTCCGCATGGCCGGACGCACGGCCGGACGCACGCAGACGCGAACGTGTAAGCGTCATACCCAGTCAGTATTTAAAGGGTAATGGACACACAGCTCATTCTCTTTCAGATTGACATCATGCCACCCAAAAAAGCGAGCGGAAAGCAACCAGCAGCAAAGGAGGCCAAGACCAAAAGGCCAGAGCGGCATGAGGACACTTCATCCTCTAGACCGAGCACTCGGTCGCACAAATCTACTCCAAAGGTGCCTGAAACGCGGAGCAAAAGTGGCCACCAAAAGGCTACATTGGCCAAAACTCCAGGCCCATCAAAAACATCAAGCACCCGCAAGGAAGGATTCTCCAAGAAGAAGGAAAAAGTAGGCAGAGGGAGAAGAGGGCCAGAAGCCCGAGCCCACCAAGCACACCCTCTCCTGCTCGGCCATATTTCCCACCAGCACACGTTGAAACCAGGGAGACATCCACACCTGTTAGTTCTGTGGCCACCCAGCCAAAGACCCCCAGTCCTAATGCTAGCCCAGTACATTCTTTTTCAAGCAACGTGACGGCCTATTCTTCACCACACACACAGCCAAGTATGTCCCCTGAATTGCCACCAACCAGAGAAGAGCCAGAAGAACAACAAGTAGGCCGAGCCTTGCGGTGAGGCCAGTTGAGCGGCCGGTTTGGGGAGGCACAAACCCTAGCCTTGGCAAGTGGCCTTACACTGCATTTTGATGAGCTATTTGGGCGCAATTCAAAAGCAACCAGCAAAGTGCGAAAAAAACAAATCTGAGAAGACCTCACCAGACAGGTGAATGCAGCGGGGGACAAGAGGAAAGATGTGGAGCTGATCCAGAGAAATATGCAGTAAGGAAGAAGCAGAATAAACGGCGCAATCACAGGTACATATTTTATGTTATCATTTTGATGCTTGTTGTAGTGACCACAATAGCAAATAATTTGTAGGCTCTTATTTTCAGCTTCCAAACTGGCGGAGGCTTCCCCACCAAATTACAATACACCAGAGCTGAAGAAATGGTCCTGGCTTTAATCCACCCTGTAGCATTAGAGGGCCTCTCTGGCAGACACGACACGGACACCCAGGACATTTCTGCAAGTTAGTAATGACTGTTTTAATGTGAACTATTGTAAACTTGGGAAATGAGGCTCACAGGCAGATATGAACACAGGCCCCTAGGGAGTGACTTTGAGGGGAGGTTACTGTTGTAGGCGGGTGTTTAATGGCTGAGGAATGGCCTTAATGATGGACACTCTCCCAGGGTGCAGTAGTTCATGGTCCTTAGAAAGGTTTTCAGTCCATACACGACCTTTGACATTATTTGTGGAAAATCTTAACCAATTTCTCTTACCAAAGCACTGCATGTGATGTGAATATAGTCAATAATTGACAACACTTACTTCTTTGTCTTTCTACCACTGGAGTTTTAGCTGTGCTTTGGTCAGACAAACTTGAACTGGGGTCAGGGAAAGGTCAACATTGCAATAATACACAGCAGCATACTCAGAAGGCAAATGCTATTTGCAAGCTGACTGTTGGCCTTTAAGGCGACATTTTGGCAGTGTAAAGCCTCCTAACATGCAGTACTTGCATGTTTGGATTATTTAAGGGGACCAATCGGTATGTACAGGGTGAGGCATACATATAAGATAGACTCTGATTCATTTTGAAGGTCAGCTTTAACCGTTGGGGGAGTTGTCATTCCTGCTTGCCCACGTGTTTTCTCAAGCATATGTACTCATCAGGCTCATCCAGGGATGTTTGTGTGTTTACGTGCCTTTCACTTTTTACAACAGCACAGCATCCAGCCTCTGGAAGTGTGAAAGCCTCCTCCCGTTGGAGCACGCTGTCGACTTCCCTGCTGCCTAGGACACAGGACCAGATATATAGGGTAAGTGGACTTTGCTGATGGTGATGCATGTGAATGGACAGGACTAATTAGGTTCTAAGAGATATTTATGGCCAAATCTGACACACTTTTTCACATGTCCAAACAGACTCCAACACTAATGGATGTAATCCAGGATATGGAGGAGGAGGAGGATGCCAGCTGGATTGGACCTTCGCAAATTACCCCCCTGGAACCTAATCTGCCACTGCCCCAGCATCCTACTGCACCAAATCCTCTGCAGCAGAGTGAAGCTGGACGCATGCTGCCAGCCCATCGCGGGCAGCAGGCTGAGACTGAGCCTACAGTCCCCAGTGCTAGCTCTCCTGCAGAGGTTTTGCCTAGTACATCTGGTACTGTTGCTCGCCCTAGACCTCCAGCATCTGCAGGCGCCCAAACCTGGGGAATTGGAAGACGCAGTCAACAACGTCGACCAGTTTCCCAGGGGAGGCGCGTGCCGATTCTGGAGTAAGCATGGCGCCATGACAGCTATTACTTTAAGCAGGTGACTCAACGAACAACAGAGCAGATGACTGCACAATTAGAGAACTTCAATACTACATTCTCCACCATGCTGACTGAATTTAGGCTGAACAAATGGCCACCTTAAACAGACAGATGGCAGAACAAACAGCCACCTTAAACAGACAGATGGCAGAACAAACGGCCACCTTAAATACAAACTTCACTGCCATGCTACTTGAATTTAGAACTAGCAACAGACAGATGCTGGAGCAGTGGCAGATTATGAATGGCACACATGCCCAGGTGTTGGCCCACCTCCAAGGGCCCACCACAACCTCAATATTAATCTCAATTTGACCTGGATCAGGTAAATATCTTTACTCTACATCCCAAATATATTTACCTGTGTGTTGAGCGCAACCAAGATTGTGTGTTTTATGGCTTGGCTGGTTTGTTTTGGAATCCGGCCATATATCTCATTAGAGTGCGCACATACCCCACTAGCCAATGGCTGAGCTTAAGCCTCAGTGAAGCGGCCGCTCAAGCTCACACGCAGCAGGCTTGGGCCTAAGGAAATGCTGGCTGCCTCATCCTGTTTGGTGGCAATATTGGGGTGACATTCTTGGCTTGAAACTAACAACATTTGCCAATAGCAAAGATTGCCATGGGGTCTGGCTGTCAGAGGCTGCCAAAATTACAAGCAGGAGAGGTTGTGTATGTGGCCCTATGTATTCCCCTTGAAAGTCGTGCTCCCTATGGATCCGGATATTGGTGGGTGGGTAAACTTCGGCCTGGAGTCAGTTACCTTAGAACTCCTGGATGTGCACAATTGCTAGAGGCCAGGAGTCTGCCCAAATTAGAGTTATGTTTTAAAATGTATGTACATGGAGTCTGTGAGTGCCCTTCAACCAAAAATGGACATATTTCCTGAAAATATATTGAATGTGACTTTAGCTGTTCTTGCCTAAGTTTATGCATTCATGTTTGTGTTGTTTGGATATTAATGAAGGTTTGAAATCACAAACATGAGAAAATAAACTGCATGAGTCTCAAATCAGGTGTAAAATGTTTAGTAATTAACTCATTACTAAATTGTTTAACCAAAAATAAGGCCTTTACAGAGGCAACAAATATTACAAACACACAAAAACATAAACAAACAAAACAAATGTTAAGAAAAAAAAGAAGAAATAACATGTGCACGCACAGATTGGCCAGAGGCACTAGGGGTGCCATCATAAATGTCATCTGCCTCCTGGCTGGGTGGAGAGGGGGGCAGATCTACATAACGGGGGGCACGCTGCATCAGGGCAAAATTATGCAGCTCACAGCGTGCAAGGATAATTTGGATGACCTTGTTGGGGTCATACTGCAGTGCCCCCCCCCCCCGTATGATCCAAACATCTAAATCGGGACTTCAGCAGTCCAAAGGCCCTCTGCACTACGGCCCGGGTCTTCCGGTGAGCCCGATTATACGCCTCCTGGGCCGCATTCTGCGGGCGAAGAACGGGCTTCAGGAGCCAGGGCAGAAGCAGATATCCAGAATCCCCTGAAAGAATAACAAAATACTTACATAAATTACACATTCTAAGCAACATTATTGTTTAACATGTCATCAAGGGCAAAAAACAGCCATAGGTTAAGACATGGGTCATCAACTATATTCATAGCCATACAGTGAAAATGGAATGATGGAATTTGAGCAAACTTACCCAGGAGCCATCCACCAGATATTTCTCCAGACTCAAACCGACGAAATAATCCGGAGCTCCGCAAGATATAAGCATCATGGGATGAGCCTAGATACTCGGCAAGTACACTAAGGAAGCTCAGGTCCGGGCCAACCACTGCTTGGATATTCAGTGAGTGGCCCATCTTGCGGTTCCTGAAACCAAAAGAAAAAATATTACAGCAAGCCAAAGTAAACAACTCAAACACTAACTCCTAACATCCAAAAAAAACCTGTTCTACAATCCAAATAACATTAACCAAGTACATAAGTAGTTTAAATCACAAATATTATATGGATGTGGAAGAAAATAAAGATTAACATGCAAATGACTAATTAAGGTCAGCATTAAAATGGTTTGATAAGGCCTACATGAAACTAATTGATGAATGTATGCATTGTAAAGTGGTTCAAAGGGACACTTTAGAAGGAGGGATTAAGGTATGCATTGTAAAGTGGTTCAAAGGGACACTTTAGAAGGGGGGATTAAGGTATGCATTGTAAAGTGGTTCAAAGGGACACTTTAGAAGGAGGGATTAAGGTATGCATTGTAAAGTGGTTCAAAGGGACACTTTAGAAGGAGGGATTAACAGATAGTTACAATAAAGTTTGCCTAAACAATATGACATAATTAACTTACCTATAGATGTACTCGTCGGCTGCGGAAGAGACCAATGCAACATGGGTGCAATTGATTGCACCAATGACGTTGGGCATGTCGGCGATATTAAAAAAAATCCAACTTAAGCGCGTTCCAGACTACCATGTCGTCCGGAAAGGAAATATATTTGGGACTAATGGTATCCATGCCATCCAGAAACTTGGATAGCGTGCGGCTCATCGTAGGCTGGGACATCCCCACGGAGAGGGCACCCAGCCTCTGGAACGAGCCATTCGCCAAAAATTGCAGGCAGCCAAGCATCTTGGTCATACCTGAAATTGCTTGCCCCTTCCTTGTGGTGCAGGCTAACCATGGCCACAGCTCACTATACAATTTATGGAGGGAAGCGCGATTAAGTCGGGTCAGCTCGAACAGCTCAACGTCATGCATGCGATCGATATGCATGCGTCGCCGGTGCAATCTGGCATCGGCCATGCTGATACATGCAATGCCTTGGAGCTGAAGGCGCTCATACTCCTCCACATAGCTGCAAAACATGTTCAACAATAGCAATCCGAGGCAAAAATGGTCCGTAAGTGGAGCAGAAATGAAACCGTTTTATAGGGTGGTGGTCCATCGGCAATCAGGTCTCAGAATCAGACGCAAGCCCATCCCAATAACATAACTTATCTGAACTAACGCAAATTATCAGATTTTGATCTGAAAATGATCCGAACTAACGCAAAATATCAGATTTAGATCTGTACATCGAAAGCGCATACACGCGTTAGCAGGAAAGAACATACACATGGAAAAAGTAACGTAAAAACCAAAAAACAAGCTAAACAATCAAAAAAAATACACAGATGTTTTAAAGATTAAATATAACCGCTCTGATATTTCTTAAAATTATTAAATTATTGAATTATTATTGCTCAACGTGTGTTAATCCTTTACCCCTATGGATCCTAAATGCACATATTATTCCAAAAACACAGAGCAATCAATGATAAAACAACACACTTTAGGTCAGCTTTAACTCTTAAAACATTATATAAAAAAGTCCAAGCTTCTGGGGTGGTTCCCCAATCTGAGAGTATCCTCTAAGGCCAAGGATTTTAGTGACCTTCTATCACAGGGATGTTCAAAACACTGTAGCAAATTCCACCACGTGTATATAACAGCAAATTGCTGATGAGAATCTGGTGCCCACCACCTCCTTCAAAATACTCTTACCAGATAATAATAAGCCTTAGTGCCTTAGTGCACATGATTAAAACGATATTACGCTAGATTTTTCTATTTGGTTTTTCCTTTCTATGTGGTTTGTCCAATCTGGGACAATTTTAAAAGCCAAAGTGGGATAAGAATACCAAATCGGCTCTGTTAATAACAAGAGAGGAATGGAATATTGAGGATCTAATAAGGCATTCAAGCACACCTCCACCTGTTAAAGCGGGGACCAGAATATTTAACCGGCTCTCCTATCCAATAAGAGAGGAATAAAACATGGAGGATTTTTAATAAGGCACTAAGGCTTATTATTATCTGGTAAGAGTATTTTGAAGGAGGTGGTGGGCACCAGATTCTCATCAGCAATTTGCTGTTATATACACATGGTGGAATTTGCTACAGTGTTTTGAACATCCCTGTGATAGAAGGTCACTAAAATCCTTGGCCTTAGAGGATACTCTCAGATTGGGGAACCACCTCAGAAGCTTGGACTTTTTTATATAATGTTTTAAGAGTTAAAGCTGACCTAAAGTGTGTTGTTTTATCATTGATTGCTCTGTGTTTTTGGAATAATATAAAAAAAATACACAGACATATGCAAAAGTCCATGCGTATCTGTCTCTGAATCAACCCTATTGTCTAGATTTCTTGAAGGTCACTGCACACCTATACACAATGAACAAACTATGAGATCACAGATTGCAGTCCCATATATCAGGTTTTCCTATAACTAATTTATGTATATCAGTGGTAACTTTAGAATCTACCCTAATACCCTAATTACCTAACACTACCCTGTGTATAAGAATTAGGCTAGGGGGCGCATGACCGAGGAGCCGGCTGATGGACGTGCTCAGCTAGAGCTCCGTCATCCCGGGCACTAACAGACCACCCAGCAGCAGCCTGAAAGCTCAGACTCACCTCCAGATCAAAGGAGACGAAGGGGGAAAAGGCCGCCCGACCAGTGGAGCATGCAACAGGGTCGCAGATCAAAGCAGGGGCCACCAAGAGCAGATAGACTCCAGCAGCAGCCGGAATCTAAAATGGCGACCGTAACTCCAGCAGCAGCACGTGCAGTGAGAGGTGAGCGAGGGGAGACAGCTCTGACACTAACCATGCTGCACGCAGAGGATTCACTGGACTCTGTAGACAGCCAAGCCCAGTTCCCCACTTAGTTCCAGAACCAATGCGCCCAGATGGCCCTGGATCAGGGATCACTGCAGCACATTAGAGCGGTGATTAGGGAGGAGATCTCTGTGGTCACTAGAAGCCCAGCCCAGCTCCTTAGGGAGTTAAAGGAGCAGGGGCATAGAATCCAGACCCTGGAGGGGCAAATGAATGATGTCACAACAGTCCTGGAGGGGCATGAGGATGAAGTGCAGGCATTACATGAGGAGATTGCTGTGCTGAAAGATATGCATGAGGACTTGGAAAATAGAAATCGCCGCTCCAACCTCAGATTCAGAGGCCTTCCTGAGTCCATGGAGGATGCCCAGGGCACGATTATGGCCCTGCTGCAGGAGCTGACGCCCAATATACCGGTCGAGCGGTTAGAGCTGGAGCAGGCGCACCGTGCACTCACCAAACCCAAGGGACATCAATGTTAAGTTTGTTTATTTTAAAACCAGGGAAGCAGTGATGCAGGCGGCGAGAGATAGAGATAAAGAGCCCCTACAGTTTCAGGGGCATCCCTATCAGGTCTTCACGGACTTGGCCCAGACCACCATTGCCAAAAGGCGGGCTCTTAAACCATATTTGCAGATCAAAACCTACGCTATAGGTGGGGCTTTCCATTTAAAGTGACATTCACATACAACGGAAAGACAGTGCAAGCCTCCACAGCCTTGGAGTTAAAATCTACCTTCCAAGCACTAGCCTCAACACCATCCCTGAGAGCCCCCGCAGCGAAGGAAAGATGCCCCAATGTCATCTGGGGGCTCCCAAAGTAAGAGGCAGGGGAGAGATAGATCTCAGGCCTTGAAGAATCTGCCATCCCAGGCCTTCCAGAGCACATCAGAGGGGTGACAAATGGGCGCAAAAAATTAGGTTTCGGTGTCACACCTCTGGTCGTATGGAGAGTTTAGTTTGGTTAACACTGTCTTTGGACGGTAAATGGTTGGTTATGCTAAGTTAAGTTTCTGTTTGATTCCAAGTTTTTTCATGTTAGTAGCTGCCTGCTCTAGTGTGGACAGGTGGAGCTGCATTGTTATAAGCCCTACAGCGCTCGCCTAACTTGGGTGCGGTGCCTGGGGGGCCCCTGACGGGCCCCGGTCTCCCCACGCCGGAGGGGCGTGGGGGGATTGGGGGGCGCCGGGGGCTGCCCGGGCTGGTGCAATTTTGGATAATAGACGGCAACAGGAATGATGCCCGGTGGGGCCTGTGGGTGGATAGGCGCAGCTTGGTGATGGGGGCTGGGCCGTTATAACAGCAGTTACAGTCAAGGTTGTGATCATGATAATGGCTATAATATTGTTGTGTTCAGCATTTAGGGTGGGGTGCCCTGGTGCCCGGGGGCCGAACCATGCTTACCCCCTGTCATTCTCCCAGTGGCGAAGGCCCTGGTAGAATGATACTAGTGGATGAGATCCACGTATTGCTATTTGAATGTTATATGTCTCATGCGACTTGTGTTTTGTTTTTTGGGATGTTCTCCCTCTTTCTTCTTCTCTTTACTCTAGTCACTTCTATCTACCCTACCTATCCTTTCCCTTCACTTCTCACCCATGGGGCAGCGAAGGTGCTTGGGCTACTTGGTAAGCAAAGCACTCATAATTGGGTTAATCTCATGTTATGGCTGTGAAGGTGATCTGACTGAACGTGCAAGGCCTTAACTCCCCTAATAAGCGATCGAGGGCATTTAAACTATTTAACTCTCTGAGAGCGGGAGTAGTATGCCTGCAAGAAACGCATTTCTCCTCGACCTCCTCACCGCGCTACCTGCACCCAAGGTACCCGCAATTTTTTCAAGCCACGGGGCAAACAAAGCAAAAGGGGGTCCTCATAGCTTTTCACAAAAACTCCCCATTTGTCTGCACTGAGCGGCTGGCAGATCCAGCGGGCAGATATTTGCTTCTCCAGGGAGTCCTGAATGATGTGCAGGTCACGCTGTGCAATTATTACGCGCCTAATGTGGGACAGGCTAAGTTCCTGTCCAGGATCTGTGAGCTAGTTAAGGCACATGTACAGGGGACAGTAATCCTATGTGGGGACTCTAACGTGACCCTACATAACAGGCTAGATAGGTCCTCCCCCCTCCTCCCCACAGCTTGAGGGAGAAGCTAAGGCTTTACCAGTATAATCCAGGGGGCCCAATTGGTTGATACATGGCGGGAATTGAACCCAGGGAAAAGAGATTTTACCCATTACTCCCACCCTCACAAGCTGCATAGTAGAATTGACCATATTAAAACCTCCTTAAGGGGTTTTTTGACGCAAATCCTGCGTGCAGAGATAGTATCAGTACGTTGGTCTGATCATGATATGGTTACAATCACATGCTGCAGCTTGCTAACTAAAACAGGGCCGGCCTCGTGGGTGTTAAACGACTCCCTATTATCTACGGAGGAGGCAGTACAGCAGGCGAAAAAGACTGCCACAGAATATTTTGCGCACAATAAGGGCTCAGTGGACTCACCCTCAATGTTGTGGGGAGCTTTTAAGGCTGTTATGAGGGGCCACTTCCTAGGGATGACTTCGAAGCGGAAAAGGGAAAGGGAGCTGCAGGCTCAGGTACTGGAGAAGGAGTATGCAGAGGCTGTCAAGAAGTTTAAGGACTCAAAGTCGGGTAGCGGGGTGGCCAGACTGGAAAAAGCCAGGGTGGCTCTAAACCAGTTTCAAATCAGTCAGGCAGAAACTAGGTATAAATAGTCGAGGTGGGAAATACTATGCCTGCAGTAACAAACCCAACACCCTGCTGGCTGCCCAACTCGGGTGTCAGGAAAATCCGGCCCCTCCAATAAGGCTGAAGGTGAAAGGCGGGGCTCTAACCACCACCCCCCAAAGAATATTGGAGGAATTTAGGGCAGGCCTGGCAAAGCTGTATGAGGCCCCCCAACCAATGGATGGGAAAGTGGTTTCTGAGTTTTTTGAGGATATCTCGCTCCCTAGGTTAACTGAGCCACAAAAACTAGCTATGGAGGCGGATTTTACAGCTGAGGAACTGTCACAGGCTATTAAGGAACTTAAGCCAGCTAAAAGACCAGGCCCGGATGGACTAACCGCAACCTTCTATAAAAAGCTCAGCCAAGAGGTCACCCCCCCACTAGTTAACCTCTTTAACCATATAATGCGGGGTAATTTCTTTGAGGGTGAAATGTTAAAGTCAAACATCGTTATGATCCCAAAGCCAGGAAAGGATCATCAAAATGGAGCAACTATAGACCCATTTCCCTCTTAAATATTGACCTTAAATTGTTTGCTAAAGTTTTAGCCACTAGGGTAAATTGCTTTTTGGGTTGCCTAATCCACAAGGACCAAGTGGGGTTTGTCCCATACCGTCAGGCTGGAGATGGAGTCAGGTGTATACTACAACTGATAGATTCAGTTAAGGGTACTGATCAGGTGACCATGTTGCTGTCTTTGGATGTTGAGAAGGTGTTTGACTCCATCTCCTGGGAATACTTGCGGTGGGTGCTGGGGAGGTGGGGATTTGGGGAGGGAATGCTGGCTGCTGTGGATGCGTTATATAACTTACCAAAGGCCACCTTGAAATACGCGGGTGTAGAATCTCCCCCCTTCTCAATCAATAGAGGAACTAGGCAGGGGTGCCCTCTGTCCCCCCTCCTATTCATTTTGGCACTGGAGCCCATGGCTATTAAGATCCGGAGCAATGGAGGCATCAGGGGGATTTCCGCAGCTTCAGGGGAAAATAAGCTATCGCTCTTCACAGATTATATGCTCCTGATGGTTACAGGTCCACATATCTCTATTCCCAATATATTCAATACCCTTTCAGTATTCGGAAGCTCTGGATATCTCCTTGAAGCCTTCCATAAAGCAGGCCCTTTTGGCTAATTTCCCTTGGACCTGGACGCAGCAATTGCCGTATCTGGGGTCAAAATTACCCCACATATGAAACGCTGTTTAACCCTTTAAGTGCCAGCCTACCTGCAGCTTTTGTCACCCTTTGTTGCCAGACTACGTTTCACTATCTTGCGCTACATATGTTCAACCTTGATTTTTGAAGGGATTTCCAGGGATTTTCCAGGAAAATTATATATTGTTTTTTTCAGTCTGGGCTTCAACATGCATGTCTTGTTTGGCCTTTTTTTTTAGTGTATTCTCAATACTTTTGGGTGAAATATGTTCAAAAAAATAAAAAAATAAAAAAAAATCTATTATTCTCTGGAAGTACACACCTCAAGCTTTCTAGGCGTACCAGGCTTGTTGACATGGGCACAGTTTTCTGGAAGTAATCCCTCAATCAATTCTTTGGTTGAACAGAGTTTCCCTAAAAAAGAATAAAAAAGAATCAAAGCCACATTTTCCTAAAAAAAACTATATGCAAACAAGAAAAAACAAGTAAAATCTGAAAAAGCAACATCCCCCGAACAGAACGATACCCAACATGCATTGCTACTGTCAAGGGAAGAGTTGCCAAACACCCCAAAGTAAAGCATGCGCATAACGGTAATTTTACTGGAAAATTTCAGCTCTGCAGACAAAGTGCACACCTTGCGATTTTTCAACCAAAACAACCCTTTACATTTAGAATATCCCCCATAAACCATATATTCCCTGAAAGTACACATGTTAAGCTTTCTAAGCGTACTCAGCTTGTTGTAGTGGGCTCATCTTTCTGGAAGTAATCCATTGAAGAATTCTTAGGTTGCACAGGGTTTCCCTAAAAAAAATTATAAAAAAGCAGAATAAAAACCATGTTTTCCTAAAATATCAATATGCAAACATGAAAAAAACAAGCTAAATCTAAAAGCGCAAGGTCCCTCGAGGAGAACAATACCCCACGTGCATAGGTACTATTAACTCTTTTAATTGCCAGCCTACTTGAAGTTTTGTCACCCTCTGTTGACAGGTCATTTTCCCCATGTTGCGCCATGTTTAACCGTGATTTTTGCTGGAATTTCCAGAAAAATTATATAAATATTTTTTGCAGTAGAGTTTAGGCTTTAACATGAAATGTCTTGTTTGTAATTTTTCTACAGTTTTTTTAATATTTTTGCGTTAAAAAAAACGGCTAACCCTAACCCTTAAAATTTAAAAAAATTACATAGGGTCCCCCCTCCCGGGGGGGGGGGCATTTTTTTTTTTTTATTTTAAGGGTTAGGGTTAGGCTAACCCTAACCCTTAAAATTTAAAAAAAAAAATGACGTATGGTCCCCCTTACCCGTCATAACCAGCCCGGGACCAGCTATGGGGGCTTGTAGGAACAGAGTGGAGGGGCCAGCTTTTGTGGCCCCCCACCCTGCAGCCTACAAGCCCACGTACCCTGTGTGGGCCCGGGCTCTTCTGCCCCCCCCCTGGGCTTTGGGGAGGCAGGTAATTGGGGGTGCGGGGGTTAATGGCAAGTCACCCGCTAGTTGCAGGTGACTTGCCAGCCCCCAGCCTTGTGAACTGGTATAAGGGGTCTCATGGACCCCTTACCAGTTCACAAAGGGTTAACATAAAAAAAAACACACACAAAAATGTCATTTATTAAAAAAAAAAAACTTTACTCACCTCACCTGATTGTCAGCTCCTGTGTTGATCAGCTGTCAGATGCCTTGGTGATCGCTGGCCAGAGGAGAGGATGCTCTGATCCCCTGCCCCTCCACTGCTTTGCCCAGTGATCACCAGGGCATCTGACAGCTGAGCCAAGGAGAGCCTGGACAACACCCGGGAGTGCCCCAAAGGGGCGGGGCTTAACGACAAGATGGCGGCGCCCATCGGGAGAGGAGGGGGAGAGCCCTTTCAGGCTCTCCCCTGAAGCTGAAGTGCCAGGGGGGGCGATTGGAGGCCCCCCCAGTGAAGAGGAGACCCATCGGGAGGCAGCGTGACCACAGGTAAGTAAATGTCATTTTTAATTTTTTTTTTTTTTTTACAGTTAGCAGCTGCTGCTGCCGAAGCGGGGGGGGGACCTATTCCGGGGGCTCTCCTGAAGCCATCCGAGCCCCCACGGGGGATCAGATGGCACCAAATTAAAGGGGAGACCCGTCCGGATCCAACAAGAGGTCAGGTGAGTATTTTTTATTTTTATTTTTTTTACTAGTAGGGGGAAATGCCAGGCACGTAGTTTCTACGTGCTTGCCACTTAACGGTAGGAGAAGCAACCACATAGAAGCTACGTGCTTGGCATTTAAAGGGTTAAGGCTAACTATTCACATATCCCGAAGCTGGTCAACTTAATGTTAAACCCTTGGTATAATCTAAAAATATTGTGGCTAGGTAGGCTAGCCGCAGTTAAAATGACCCTCCTGCCGAAGCTTTTATATTTATTCAGGGTGCTCCCAATTTCTATCCCCTTATCCTTTTTTAAGCTGCTGCCAAATAAGATATTAAAGTAAATCTGGGGCCAATCAAATCAAGGGTGAACAGGAAAACACTATACCACAACACCACCAGGGGAGGCATGGAGGGTGCCTCTGCTTCATAAATACTACCTGGCGGCACAGGTTGCTCCTCTGCCGCTTCTCCATGCTAAACAGGAGGCCCTACTGTGGTTCCTGGAGGAGGCAAGAAGATCCTTGGATATAGAGACCCTACCATGGGTCCCTAAGCGAGTGCGGCCTAAGACCATCTCCCCAATCCTGTGTTGCCTGTTGGACAAATGGGATCTTTGCAAGACCAGGGCAAAGCTGGAATTTAAACATTTGCCATTGGTGAGGCTGTTTGATAACCCATTGTTTCTCCCAGGAGTCATGCATGGTCACAGCTTCGGATGGTGGAAGGCCAATGGCATTGTGACTATACACAATCTCAGTACCCCAAAAGGAGTGCTATCTTTTGTGGATCTTTAAAGCGCCAAACAGATCCCCTCCTCGGAAATCTTCAGATATTTGCAACTTTCGCATTTTGTTGGTAGCATTCTGAAGAGGGGATCTCCTCCATACAGGCTTACCCCACTGGAGCAAGCATCTCTTCGCCAGCCGTTTGCAAAGGGGATGATCACATATATCTATGGGGCTTTGGTGCAATGGGCTGACCCCCCACGACATGGATACATGGAGAGGTGGGAGGCGGAGCTGGGGGCCCCAATTGAAGGGGAGGATTGGAGGAAAATTTGGAACAATGTGCGGAAAACGTCGCTAAATGTGTTAGCGACTGAAAACGCTTATAAAATAGTACTCTGTTGGTACTACACCCCGGCAAGACTTCATAAATGCTCCGCCTCACACTCCCCCAGATGCTACAGGGGATGGGGAGCAATTGGAGAGTACCTCCATGTTTGGTGGGGATGCCCAGTGGTACAGGGTTTATGGAATGAGGCATACAAAGTGTTATCTCACATCTTGGGTAGATCTCTTTCCCCGACTCTGCTTGAAGCTTTATTATCATTGAAGCAGCAGCCCTATACGAGGGATGAGTGGAGTCTAGTAAAGCATCTATTGGTTGCTGTGCGACTAACAGTTGCAGCGAATTGGAAAGCCCCCAGACTATTATGGCAGGAGGTAGAGGCGAGGATGGCGAACATAATGGTGAATGAGCAAATGAGAGCCTCCATTATGTCTAATATGGAAAAGGCTGACCAGGTGTGGGAACCATGGAGAGAGTTCCAACGGAAAAAGTGTTAGGGGCTATTAGGTTTGATGGCCCTAGGGATTAGGGTTAATGAGCACTGACCCAGCAGGAGGGGAGATGTTGCGTGCTCTGGGACGCCCCTCTTCCTTCCATCCACCTTTATAGGGGCCCTAACGTCGCCACCCTTCTTTTTTTACCCCCTCCCTCCACTTTTCCTCTCTTCCCTTTTCATTCTTTACCCTTTATTAACTTCTCTCTCTAGAAGAATCTAGCTGATTATTTTAAGCACAATGGGGGATCGGTGGACTCTCCAGTCTCCTTATGGGAAGCCCATAAATTGGTGATGAGAGGGCATATAATACAAATAGCCACAGCAAGAAAGAGGGAAAGGGAGGCTAAAGTGAAGGAATTATCTGATCAGTTTAGGAAGGCCGAGGAGGAGTGGAGGGGCAACCCATGTCAGGCCACCAAAGACAGAGTTGATTTGGCCCGCTTGGAACTTAACTTGCTCCTGGACTGCCAGGCAGAGAAACAGGTGCGGTGGTCCAAACAGTACTTTTACTCCAGAGGCAACAAGCCGGACTCCATGATGGCCAAACAACTCAGGCAGAGCAAACCCAAAAGCCAACCCATTCAACTGAAGATACAAGGGCTCACAACAGCCAATCCCTTAAGGATTGTGGGTGCCTTTAAAACCTTTTTGGAGGATCTCTATTCTAGCCCGGGGGGAGCAACTCTCAAAAAATTGAGGACTGTTTCTCGGACATTGAGCTACCGGTTCCCCCGCGGGACTGTCTAGATAGTATGGAAGAGCCCATCACAATACAGGAATTGTTGGATGCAATAAAGACCATTAAACCCAAAAAGGCCCCGGGTCCGGATGATTTCCCACTATTGGGGCCTCACCTGGTAGCATTATTTAACTCCCTTAGATCGGGCATGCATCCCAGTCCTGAGTCATCAATGGCTAATATTGTCATGATCCCCAAACCGGAGAAAGATCCCCTACTGACCCATAACTATCGGCCTATTTCATTATTTCATTACTCAACCAGGACGTTAAACTCCTGGCTAAAATCCTGGCCTCGAGGCTGAATTCCTTCCTGGGCTCTTTGGTCCATAGAGATCAGTCGGGCTTTGTCCCCTCCAGACAAGCTGGTGATAACATTAGGCGTATAGCCCACTTAATCCACTCCATCCAGGCCAGGAGAATTCCTGCTTTTTTACTATCTTTAGATATCTACAAATCCTTTGACACAATCTCATGGGAATATATGCATAAAACGTTAGAGAGGTGGGGTTTTGGTAGCAAGTTCCTACAGTGGATCTTGGCATTGTATCACCGACCGACTGCGAGGGTTAGGTAACTTGGCTTCTCTTCAGACAGGTTTGGTATTCAGAGAGGAATCCGTCAGGGCTGCCCCCTATCCCCCATCTTGTTCATTTTGGCTATGGAACCCTTGGCGCTTAAAATAAGGGCTAATAAAAATATTAAGGGCATTGACATTGGAGGGGTGCACCATAAGGTCTCGCTTTTTGCGGATGATGCTGTCCTGGTTTTGTCACAACCTATCACCACTTTACCTAATCTTTTCCGGGTGCTGGACGAGTTTGCAGAGATATCTGGGCTCAAGATAAATAGGTCTAAATCGGTTGCCATGAATGTGGGGCTCTCAACGGGATCAGTGTTGCACCTCAAATCCACATATGACTTCAAGTGGACTTCAGGTGGCCTCCCCTATTTGGGTGTTCACTTGGCACCCACATATGGGGGTCTCTACGCAACTATCCACCTCTGATACGAACTCTGAGCTCTTTGATGGACTCCTGGACAAACCTTCCCATATCATGGTTGGGTCGGGTGGCCGCTGTCAAAATGACAATCCTCCCCAAAATCCTGTATTATTTTAGAGTACTACCCGTCAGGGTTCCGGCCTATATGCTCCAAATCCTTCAAAGACGGATTTTCCAGTTTGTCTGGGGGTCTACTAGACCCCGAGTGGCAAGACGCACAATGTTTGCTCATAAATCCCAGGGGGGTTTGGGGGTGCCTAATATTACACATTATTATAAGGCAGCACAAATAGTGCAGCTGTCCCAACTACATGCAGCAAGAGACCTCCCGTTGTGGGCCCTGCTGGAGATCCCAAACCTGGGGGAGTCCCCACTGGAGGCTTTACTATGGACGGACCCTCGATATAGACCAAAGGACCTGAGCCCTTTGATGGTACACTCCCTTAAGGTTTGGGACTCGGTAAAATATTCCTCGGGATTAATGTCATCTCACGCTCCTCTTCTGAATTTATGGGACAATCCTCTATTCCCACCGGGTCTCCGGGGAGGGGCGTCCTTCTCGCATTGGGTGTCGGTGGGTATCTGTGCGATCCATCACCTCCTGACGGACAAAGGCCTTATGTCATTTGAAGAACTGAGAGATAAATATGGGCTCCCACGGACGGAATGCTTACACTACACATAGTTGAGCCACTGGCTTAGACCTATGCTGGCTGGACTAGTCCCGTACAGGAAATGGACCAAATTTGAGTCCATGTGTGTGGGGGAGCCGGATAGTCCGGGGAGGATCTCCATGTTATATTCTTCCCTTAATGATTTCCCGAAACCTCTTGATCACAACTATGTTCGAGAATGGGGGGAGGACCTGAGATTGGAGGGGGAGGAGGTTGACTGGTCAGGGGTGTGGGGGGCGACCTGGGGCTGTTCGATTAATTCACTCACAGTGGAGTCAGCCTATAGAGTCTTGTTACGCTGGTATTTGGTTCCTGCTAGAATACACAAAATTTATCCTGCATACCCAGAGCATTGCTTCAGGGGATGCTCGGTAAAAGGGGATGTGCTTCATATATGGTGGACCTGTCCATTTGTATCACGTCTCTGGCAACAGGTCTTCCGCATGGTAGCTGAGATCATGAGTGTTTCCCCAAAAAGGGACCCATGGGTGGCGCTGCTTCGCCATAAGGCCCCTGAACTTACTAGGCTGCAAAACAAGCTGTTCTCATTTATTATGCTGGCCACTAAACAGATGATTGCAAAGGCCTGGAAACAGCAGCTGGTTTCTATCTCGGAGGTTAAAGCTAGACTAAATGGATTCTTGATAAATGAAAAACTTACCAGCATTCTGAATGACAAACATGAGTACTTTCTAGAGGTTTGGGAGCCTTGGATCCAGTATGCAACCCCTAATATATCGATGCTAGCATTGAATTAATGACTATATTGAGAGGCTACTAGGAGCGGACCAGGGACTCTTATCCCTTTCCCCTTCCCTTGCCACCCCCCTTCGTGGTTCTTCTTCCCCCTCCCCTTCTTTTTTGAAACCATACCTCTGATTGATGTTGAAACCATATTGGCATGATTCTTGTATTATATATTGTGTATTGTGATCTCGCTGGTCTGTGCTCGGGATGGTGGGAGGTGTCTCCGGAAGCGAAGAAGGGGAGGCCCCCCTTTGTGCCTCCTGCCTCCCGGGCTGGACTAGTATTCTCCCGCATTATATATCTGGTTTCAAGTAATAGTTGGTATACTTTTTGATGTTATCGACACTGTTCTTTTTATTGTGAATGTAATGCTGCTGATTTCATTGAGATCTTGTAATACTGTGTTGTCAAGAAAACTCAATAAAAAGATTGAAAGATAAACAGGTAGTCCACTGAGGACGCCTTAAATTGCTATGTGTGGTTTAATGTATAATGAGTTTATAAATTAATTTGCATAACATCCTCTACCGCAGCTCCTCCCAAGAGGGTCTTCGGTAGAGCAAAAGCCTCCCCCCCCGGGGCGGGTTCTGGTCACGGTGGTGCAGCCAGTCTGTTTAGAGTTAACAGCACTTTAATAATGATAAAGACAGCAATTATCTGACATTTATACCGCTTAGATTAAATAACACCAGTATGCTGTATTATTATCTGTTTGACTGGAACATGCTGTGATTATATACCATGTTGTAAACTCTAAATTTGCTCAATAAAAATATTGTAAAAGAATTAAAAGAAATATTTTGTGCAGTTTTGAGAAACTGGAAAAAGGGCAGACATGTTAATTTGGTTAAATATCCACACACACCACATTATGGAATAATTCCAAGAATTACAATCCTACCGGACACAATATTTTGAGAGAGGCAAGGAATATCCAGGCTGGGCAAATTCATAAAGAGTCCTTTGAGCGACTTAGAGATGTTTTTAACTTTTCTTCTAGAGATTTCTTCCACTTCTTACAGCTGACATGCTCCAAGAGCCCAGTTCCTTTCCAATTAATTTTTGATAATTAGGGATTCTATTGAACTCATAATCAGGTCACCAAAGCCTGTATCATCTCTATGTAGCATTCTATATCTTATACCACCCTGATAAAGTTATGGAGAATAGCAACCAATGACCCAACATTAAATCAGGATGACATGGATTAAAATTTCAAGCCACATTCCTGCATCTGTAATAGAGGCTATTGATCCATCCCCTGATGCTGTCCTCTTCCATTTACCTAACCCCTTCACCCCCTGTCGCTGCCCTCCACCTCTCACCTAACCCCTCCACCCCCTGAAACTGTCCGGGTGTGTGCATCAGCCAGAGGGAAGCCAGAGATGGCAGCACAGCCCGCAAGTGCATCATGGGATACTTGGTGAAGTGAGTATGCTAGGCAATCTTGAAAATTTGGACCTTTGATTTGAACCTTCAATTTGGAAAAGGGAATCAGTGACCCTGGAGCCTTTAAGCTCCCTGTGGAGCAGGTCCCATTCAGCTGGGTGTCAGTACTCTGTAATAGTACTTGCTCCAAGCACTTGTGTGTCAGTACTCTGTAATAGCACTTGACTGCCGGTACTCTGTAATAGCACTTGGGTGTCAGTACTTTGTCATAGCACTTGCTCCAATTCCTTGGGTGTCAGTACTCTGTAATAGCATTTGGGTGTCAGTAATCTTTTATACTAATAGTTCAGGACACTTGTGTGTCATTACTCTTAAATATCATTTGTTAGTGGAGTATCCACTGGTTCGGGGCACTTAAGAAAAAAAATAAAAAAAATAAAAATGTTTTGTGCAGTGTCCACTGGTTCAGGGCACCTTGCTGTCAGTGTTCTTTAATACCAATCGTTCAGGGCACTTGTGTGTCAATACCAATTGTTAGTGGAGAATACAATGATTCAGGGCACTTAAGACTCTCTTGAGAAAAAAGGGGGGTGTGTAGTGTCCACTATTTCAGGTCACTTGTGTGTCAGTGCTCTTTAATACCAATAGTTCAGGGCACTTGTGTGTCAGTACTCTTTAATACCAATAGTTCAGGCCACTTTGGGGGTCACTGATATTTAATACCAATAGTTCAGGGCACCTGTGTGTCAGTTCTCTTTAATACCAATAGTTCAGGGCACTTGTATGTCAGTGCACTTTATTACCAATTGTCAGTGCAGTATCTGCTGGTTCAGGGCACTTAAGGCCATCTTGAAAGAATAAAAAATACAACTTTTTTGTGTAGCGCCCTATGTTTCAGGGCATTTGTGTGTCAGTGCTCTTTAATATCAATAGTTCAGGACACTTGTGTGTTAACGGCTCTTTAATACCAATTGTTAGTGGTGTATCCACTAGTTCAGGGCACTTAAGGGGCATTTTCCTGTTTTTTTTTAATTTGTCCATTTCGGGCCACTGTTACTGCAGGTGTCTAACACTGCAGAACGCAGCAAATAAGGGAGAGGGAAGTGGCCGTGGTGCTGCTGGGTGAGAATGTGTTTTATCCTTGCCTGCTACATCTTCCTCTGGTGCAAGCAGGCGTCAGGGTTTGGAGTGCATATATGTAGGCCCCAATACTGCTGGCACAGTGGTACCAGTTCCATTGGATTGTCTTCTACACATTCCACTTCTGCTGGGAGTGCTGAGCCTCCACCTCACCACCCTAAAATCAGCAAGACTTTCCAGCCACAAGTCACTGAGTCAATAATGCTCTATGCTGACACTCCTAGCTTGCATACCTGCCATACCATCCACCTGCCCCTGCCCCAGTTGCAGACCTAGGGTTCACAGATGCCCAACAGCTTATGTTAGAGGATGAGGACATGGCCAGCAGACCATCAGAGGACACCTTCGATGATGAAACCCTAGTATCGACTGCTGCAGCTTTCTGCAATATGGAGGCTGAGAGAGAGGCTAGCAGGGAGTGGGTTTAAGAGGATGCCAGCGGTGATGACGAAGTTCTAGACCCAACATGGACCGAAGGCCATCAGAGTTTGTAGGAAGAGGTGGTGGTGGTCACATAGCCCCAGTCAGCCAGAAGTAGAGGGAGAAGGATGCCAGTGGTCAGCCCATTGTGGCCACTGCCCACCATGCCCAGGGACTGAGCACACCAAGGCAGGCTCAAAGGATCTTACCAGTGTGGCATTTTTTCAAGTGGTTCACAGAGGACAGGACACAGGTCATTTGCAAACTGTGCCACCAGTGCTTAAAACAAAGGATAATTCTTAATAACCCCAGCCCCATATCCGTAATGAGGCACTTGCAATCATAGAAACACCTAAAAACATGGAAATATCTGAGGCTCCCTCTGCTACTTCAGTTGACTCAGTTGCTACCACCGCCTCCCCAACAACAAGGCCACCTGTTTCCCCTCAAAGGGAGGATGTGGGACCACCTCCAGCAGCAGCACCACCACCATCACCAAGCCAGTTAGCACCATCCCAGGAAAGCGTTCAGCTTTCCATCCCAAAAACTTTAGAGAGATAGCTGAAGTTGGTCCCATCTCACCCACAAGGCCTGTCCCTGAATTTGAGCATTTCCAATTTGCTGGCCTTTGAAATGCTCCCATTCCATCT
Source organism: Gastrophryne carolinensis (assembly GCA_027917425.1). Lineage (NCBI taxonomy): Eukaryota > Metazoa > Chordata > Amphibia > Anura > Microhylidae > Gastrophryne > Gastrophryne carolinensis. Next base: position 338,659,389 of record CM051235.1, read on the forward strand.
GGTGGAGATGGCTAGTTTTAAAGATCTGATGGTGGCAGCTATTCCACAATACAACGTTCCCAGCCACTACTACCTTTCTCACCAGGCCATCCCTGCCCTGCACCAGGTTGTGAAAAATATGATGTGTACTGGGAAATGCCATTAGTTCTAGTGTCCACCTCACCACTGACATGTGGAGAGCATGGGTAAGGTACATCTCTCTTACTGCCCACTGGGCACATATCCTCCACCACCTAGAATTGCTGAAAATCAGTCAGTGCCTCTTGTGGCCTCGTCCTCCTCTGCTTCCTTCAGCACAGCCCCTGCACCACCAATTTGAGCACTGCCATAGGGAAATGGCAGCATGTGGTTCTAATACTGTCAGGGTGGAAGACCCCACACCTCCCAGGTGCTGTGGACCGGCATCCAGGAGCAAACAGATGAGTGGCTGCTGTTGTTGCATCTGAAGCCTGGCAAGGTGCTGTGAGACAATGGGCGTAACCTTGTAGCAGCCTTGGGACTAGCCGGGTTGACACACATCCCTTGTCTGACGCATGTGCTCAACTCTGTGGTGCAGGGCTTCCTGGCTCATTATCCAGATATGCAGGAGCAGCTGCATAAAATGCGTAGCGTATGCACGCACTCTCGGCATATCCACCCTGATGCCGCTGCCGCTCACCTGACTACACTGCAGATATCCCACCCACCACCTCATATGTGACTTGCCCACCAGATGGAATTACACATTGTATATGTTGGAAAGGGTGTGTGAGCAGCTGCAGACAATAGTGGAGTTTCAGCTCCAAAATGCGAGTAGAGGTACAGACCAACAGCACTTCACCACCAGTGAGTGATCTTCCATGAGGGACATCTGTGCTGGTGCTGCAGTGCTTCCAGTACACCACCAACATGGTCAGCGCTGATGAGGCTATAGTCAAAACCCCTTCAGGCCATGATGAAGGATGTGAGGGAAGCAGAGCAGAAGGAGGAAGGCCCGTTTTTCCAGGCGTCAGGAGTGCACACGTGGCCCGCAGGATAGGTTGTTGGGCTAACAGTGGTCAGGTACGCCACTGTCCAGCCAGAGAACAGTTTTGGAGGATTCAGTGGAGGAGGAGTAGCACTTTCTCTCACAGCAGGGTGGCACCCAGCGCAGATCAATGGAGCATGGCTGGAGGGAGGAGCAGGAGGAGGAGACATCTGACACTGAAGACAACTTCTTGATTTAGGGCAGCCTGGCTCACATGAGGAGGAGGGGCAGCAAGTTGCCAACACAGCAGGGGCATAGGCACCACCTCACAGGGGAGGGTGAGCATAGCCACAATGTGGAACAACTTATTCTATTGTCCGCCACATTCACCACCATTGGAGAGTCCTGAGCACCAGGAGGCAGACTTTGACTCACATGGTGGATGATTACCTGTCCACGAGTCTCCTCGTGCTGAGTGATGGGTCCTCCCCATTCAATTTCTGGGTCGCTAAATTGGACACATGGCCAGAGCTTGTGTTCAGCTCTGCAGGGGGTGTCATTTGCCCAGCCAAAATGGATATGCTTACATGCCTCACATGTATATATGTATATATTTCTTTAGGTATATATTTATTTATTGAAGTTAATAGATATTTATTAACGTCTATATTTATGGCGCATGCGCGAGCCATGGCTGCTTCCCTGCTATCCCTCTAGCAGGGCACATGCCTGTGCCAGGCATTTGTGAATGGCCAGCGCAACCACGCTCCCTGTTAGAGGGAAGCGGGGGATGCGCCCACCAGCCTACTTGGAGCCTCTGGCCTTAGACAAAGGCTTAAACAATGTGACGTCAGCAGCTCTGAGCTCGCTGATTAGATGAGTGGTTGCGCATGCGCCGTGGGACCGGGAAGAGTTGAGTTTATTTTGGCCGGTTGGTTTCACGTACCCCTGATCGAGGTGCCCTGGGGGAGAGGACCAAAACCCAGTATAGTTAAAAGGAGCTGCCAAGAGACACAGAAATGGACAGGGACAAAAAAAAGTCTCTGAACACTAGATGGCATCCTAATCCATGTATTATCTCTCTGCATTTAATCTCTACAATCTGCAATAATATATAAATGGGTCACAGGAAAGATAACTAGATTAGTAATGGAAAGCTAAGGAGATCGGGCTGCGACTTCCTTACATTTAGTTTCCAAGGGGGATGAGCTTTGACCAGGGGCATACCCTGAGAGGATGCGACTGCACCAGGGCCCAGATGGTCAGGGGGCCTCATCATTGTTGTTCCTCTACCTTTATCATATTTGTGCTCACGTGGCATCATTTAGAGAAAGGAAGCACCACTTCCTCTGTTTCAGTCCTTAGTTGTCTAGTTGCATCCAAATAAAAATATAAAAGTTAGAAAGTGACAGAAAAAATGTTACTGTATGAGCCTTAAAAAAGGCCCTATTTAATGTTCGCACCAGGAACCAGGCACATTTAGTTACGGTACTATTTTTGATGAAGAGGAGCCTGCATTCATACCTAAAATAAACTCCTGCCTGCACTGTGGCAAAGCAATTTATGCTTTAGGCCATGATCCATAGCAAGTGCAGTGCATGGTTATCCACAGCAGAGCAGCTTGTGCAAAAATGTATTACGTCTTGTTTATGTGAACAACACAAAAAAGTTGAGAACACCTATAAAAGGAGGGGACCATCATTGTTTATATTGTTTTATTAAAAAAGTACAAAGATTTAAACTTAAAGCGGATGGAAACTCATTTCTGGGTCTACCGCTCAATATCTGCCCCCCCCCCCACTCAAGCAGTCGGACACTGCTTTTTGCTCCTAGGTGCTGACTAGCCGCATCCCCGGCACACGCGCGCTCCGGCACCCAGCCATTCACAAAGGCTAGGCACGAGAGTGCACACAGCTACAGTAAAGCCAGGGATGCGACTGTTGGCGGATTTTGCATTGCGGGACCCTCCAGGATCAGGTAAGATCACCAGCACCTGGGAGGTTTCCCACAGCGGGGCATCCGGTGTTGGATGCCCCAGGGGGTAGGCTAGTGGACGGGCCTGGAATCTTTTAGATTCCAGGGCCTGCCCATGTGGATTTTGACCCGCTTTAAGTCCTTGGGTGTCATTATGACCAAAATGAAGTCACCAACTTAGTAGGGATAGGACCTCTTCAGACAGAAAGTGAAGGTGTCATATGGGGAAATTTGACCAGTTTCCAGAGACACGTGCAGATTTTTTTTTAGCTAAATAAGCCTACTATTGTGTCATCTCTCACCCTTAAAAAGGTCCTTTTTAAATCCAACAAGATTTGTACTTTGCCCATAGTTCTCCCTTTTTGAGATTATAATGTATAACTTTTCTTGAAATTATAAAGCCTAGACTTGCCTTAGCTTAAACCCTCCGAAAAAAGAAAAAATACTGTTATTTCCATAAATGCAAAAACAAGGCTTGCCCAGGCGCGGGGGGGGGCCCTCACTGGCGCTGATAGCTTTGCTGCTGGCCCCATGGCCCATTATTATTATTATTATTATTATTATTGTTTATTTATATAGCGCCATCATCTTCCGTAGCGCTTTACAAAGTCATCAGACCAAAGACTGAAAAGCCTCCTGAACCAGACCATAACCCATAACCAGGGCAAGTGGTGGAGGCCCCCTCATAATCTGGCTTTGCTATCACCAATCAACTTTTGTATGGAAATACCCATTTTTCCCAGAATTTCAGAAGGAATGCACTCTAATCAGCATGTGCAACATTTGCCACCATCATACTTTTAATAAGGTCCTCAATTAACACCTGTTATACCACAGAATTAATTACTTCATCAAGTTAACTCGCCAAAGCTATTTTTTTTTAACAACCCCCTTTCAATTAAACATCCAACTCAGAATGAGCGGCATGATTTCCCTAAGTCTTTGCATTTTTTTTCTATCACTCTAGTACACACATTATTTGTTATGTAGAAAGATCACTTCAACCAATAACATTGATTTATCAGGTCAATGATGCTCCCTTTTCTTAATACTATTGTAATTAAACTTACCGCCCCACCTAATCTGAATGGATTCTAGCCTATAATATTTCCACATGGGAGATTTGATAAGATATGCAGCTCCAGTAATATTTTATATTAAAGAGGAACGTGGTGTATGGCACGCTAGCATCCACCTAGGTTTCTTTGTGTCATTGTAAATTGCATACTGTAACATGTTCTACCTGCAGCCATATGACCAGCCAGGCCTCAGAATCCAGAAAGCCACATTTTGGCTCAAGGTTAATGATGTGCAGCTTCTTTTTATGTTGGTTGTTAAAGAATTCTGGGGTGCATGCTCACAGTGCCACTCATTCTCAGAAACTATGAGGGAGCTTCTGTGGGGGGAAAAAACCTCAGTAGATTTTAGTGTTTTCATTACGGTTCACAGACCCTTTAAAAGGGGAAAGCCAGTCATTCGCCAACCCCCGGCCCTGGCCTCCTCATCCTAGCTTTGAGACAGGAGGGTTACAAAATAAAATGCTTTACCTGAACCCAGCCACCCAGCCCTGTTACCCCAGCAATTTGAGAAAGGCCATATTTTAGTTTAGCAGCCAAAGGTTGTATATAACTATATACACGTCTGCAGGATTCATGTTGAGGAACAATACACTCTCTCAAATTAAACTGCCTGGGTTGCAATTGCTACATCTGAGATCAAGATATGGGTCTGTACTTTTACAGGAGATCAGAACATGTTGTGCTTAAAAATGACTTAAGCAACACAGATTAAAGCAAATACAGGACCAACACCCTTCTAATCTGCAAAATAATTGCCCATAGGTTATAGATGGCTTTGGCTTACACAACATGAAATCCGCATGAATCATCAAAAGCACTTATTTGAGGTTTAGTGTGCCAAGAGGGGGTAGGGGCAGGGTAGTTCCACCTTTAATGACATTTTTAAACATTTCCATTATTGTGTGCAATATAATAACATAGTATGTAAGGATGAATAAAGACTTTAGTCCATCCAGTTCAGCATATTTATCTCCTTCCAGTGGTCTAGTAGCCATAGCTGGAAATGTTATTACATGCCAGGAAGGCATCAAGGCCACTTTTGAACGTTTTTACTGTATCCTTCATTACTACCTCCTCTGGCAGCGAGTTCCATAGTCTCACTGCTCTTACAGTGAAGAATCCCCTCCTATGTCGGTGGAGAAAGCACCTTTCCTCTAACCTTAGTGGATGCCCCCGGGTTATGTTTACACTCCAGGGTATAAATAGATTGTGGGACAGATCTTCATATTGACCCTGAATATATTTATACATAGATATTAGATCACCCCTCAGGTGTCTTTTTTCTAAATTAAATAAAAATACAATTCTGTGATTACTCACCTGTATAATTGTTTTTATTGGTATCCTGCTTGGGTCGCTTCATTATTGACAATTGGGTTATCCGCCACAAGGTGGCGCAGCTGACTGCAAGACAAAACTTGTGGCTCCTCCCACCCATATAAAGGCAGCTATTTCCCCATAATCCCCAGTGTTGAAAAGAAGTAAATACAGAGACAAGCCGGGAGGTCAGAGACCATGTTACTTCACACAGCCCCACTATAAACACTCTCAACGGTAATCGCCATAACAAGGCAAAAGAGGATAACAAAACGAGGGTGGGATGAAGCGACCCGAGCAGGATACCAATAAAAACAATTCTACAGGTGAGTAATCACAAAATTGTATTTTTCTTGGTATCCTGCTCGGGTCGCTTCATTCTTGACAATTCGGACATCCAAAAGCAGTGTCCAAAAAAGGGTGGGATACCCAGAGAGCAACAGCACCTAGTTCATGACACTACCGCCTGAAGCACCTTACGGCCAAAAACAGCATCAGCTGAGGCCCTAACATCAACCTTGTAAAACTTAGAAAAAGTATGAACTGAAGACCAAGTAGCGGCCTTACAAACCTGTTCAACCGAAGCCTGGTGCTGAAAAGCCCAAGAGGCTACAATAGCCCTGGTAGAGTGAGCTGTGTTCTGAAAAGGGGGTTCCTTCCCGTTGGCAGAATACGCTTGCTCCACCACATGTCTGATCCACTTGCCGATAGTGGATTTGGCTGGAGGCAAGCCCTTCCTAGGCCCATCAGGAAGGATAAAAAGAGAATCCGTCTTCCTAAAGGATTCCGTAGCAACCAGGTTGTACCTAAGGGCTCGGACCACATCCAGAGAATGGAGGGTCCTCTCCTTAGAATTAGAAGGCGCAGGACACAAGGAAGTCAAGACAATGTCCTCATTGAGATGAAAGGCAGAGACAACCTTGGGTAAGAATTCCAGCTTAAGACGAAACACCACCTTATCCTGATGACGCTCAAAGTAAGGAGGCTTCATACAAAGCGCCGCCAGCTCTGAGACGCGACGCACCAAAGTGATAGCTACCAAAAAGACAACCTTCAGAGTCAAAATGGGTAAGGCAGAATCGCACCAGGGCTCAATGGGGGGACCCTGGAGAGCAGAAAGCACAAAGTTCAAATCCCACACCGGTAGCATAGGTTTACGCGGCGGACGCACATGGGTAACTCCTTGGAAAAAGGTCATGATAAATCTATGATTGGCGAAAGATCTTTGGAAAAAAATAGCCAAGGCCGAAACCTGTCCCTTGTAGACCCGAATCTAAGCCATGTTGTAGGAACTCCAAAATCCTGGAGAAGGAAAAAGTGCAACAAGGGAAATTCTTACACCAGGCAATGTAAGCGTGCCAGACCCTGTAATAAATCATGGAAGAGGATTTCTTCCGAGCCTGAATCATGGTACTCACGACCGAGGCAGGCAGCCCCTTTTCCGTCAGGATGGAGGTTTCAGCAGCCAAGCCGTCAAAGCCAGCGTTTGTAAATTGGGGTAGCGTAGCAGTCCCTGAGTGAGAAGCCCTGGATCGTCAGGCATGACGTAATGATCCACTGACATCTGGACTATGTCCGCGAACCAGCACCGTCTCGGCCAGCGGGGGGCAGGATGGCCAGTACCCCTTCCTGGGCTATCTTGCACAGCACGCGACCCAGGAGAGGAAAGGGAGGAAATGCATAGAGGAGTCGGAACTCCGTCCAAGGAATAGCTAGCGCGTCTGTGGCGAAGGCCAGAGGATCTCTTGACAGAGAGACGAATTTTGGAAGCTTGTGACGGGACGCAAACAGGTCCACGTCCGGTTGACCCCAGCGGCGACACAGGGCATGAAAGATCTTGTTGCTGAGAGACCATTCCACCAGACGAGAGATCCCCCTGCTCCTGGTTCTCCACCCCTTGGATGTAAACCGCCGAGATGCAGGGAACATTCTCCTCCACCAGACAGGATCAGGGACACTTCCTTGAGGGCTCGCTTGCTCTGAGTCCCGCCCTGATGATTGATGTAGGCGACCACCGTCTGATTGTCTGAGCGGACCTGAACCGCACAACCCCATAGATGGGGAGTCAACTGAAAAAGGACCAATGAGATCACTCTCAGCTCCAGGAGATTGATAGGCACATGAGCCTCCTGAGGGCCCCACTGGCCCTGGAACTTCAGCGATTGCCAAAACCCTCCCCAACCGGTCAGACTTGCGTCCGTGCGGAGTCAGAAAAGACCTGCCCAAGATTCCTCGAGTGCAACCACCACGAGAGGGACCGTCTGGCCAGAGAGGACAGAACAAATTCCTGCTCCAGGGACTCCTGTTTCCGATCCCAAACGGTCAAGAGATTCAACGGAAGAGGTCTCATGTGGAACTGGGCGAAGGAAGGAAGAGACCCCCATGAGGCCCACCAACTGCATCCACAGCCGGATGGATGGGTGTGGACACGACAAGGCCTGCGTCTGAAGACCCTCCACCTTCTGCTGAGGGAGGAACACCTTGACCTGAGGTGTCCAACGTCATTCCCAGGAAGGACCTCATCAATGACGGAGTGATCGAGGACTTGGGATAATACCATTTTGTGAAATACTCACCTGTAAAATGGGTATTATAAGTATGTCACACACCCCGCTTCAAGATATCCATAACATGTGGGTAATACCGACCTGAAGAGGGCGTTCCTGCAGAGATGATAGCAAAAAGAAAGCCCCTCCCTGATCCATAAATACCTGGGACCTCCCACTCATCACCCAGTATATAGAAGCAGTAAGGTAAGGGACCAGGAAGAGGCAAAAATAAGTCATAACCACGCAAAGTTCACAAAATAAAGGATCCAGAATACAAGAAGGGCGGGTGAAGCGGGGTGTGTGACATACTTATAATACCCATTTTACAGGTGAGTATTTCACAAAATGGTATTATTCTAAGTATGTCACACACCCCGCTTCAAGATATCCATAACATGTGGGACATCCAATAGCAGTGTCCATAAAAGGGCGGGGATCCAAAACAAGGCAACAATGCACAACTTAAACCACAACAGCTTGCAGAACTTTGCGGCCAAAAACAGCATCCGCTGAGGCCCGAACATCAACCTTGTAAAACTTGGAAAAAATGTGAACAGAGGACCAAGTAGCGGCCTTACAAACTTGCTCAACAGAGGCCTGGTGCTGAAAAGCCCAGGACGCTCCAACCGCACGAGTAGAATGAGCAGTAACACGAAAAGGGGAACTCCTCCCCTTGGCAGAATAGGCCCCAATGATGGCCTGACGAATCCAATTACTAATGGAAGATTTGGCAGGAGCCAAACCTTTCCTAGGCCCAAAAGGCACCACAAAAAAAGCATCAGTCTTACGAAAGGAAGACGTAACCACCAGATAATATTTCACAACACGAACTACATCCAAGGAATGCAGCGCCCTTTCCTTGTCGTTGCTGGGATTAGGACATAGAGAAGGCAGAACAATGTCCTGATTCAGATGAAAGGCAGAGACCACCTTAGGAAGAAAATCCGGCTTGAAACGAAAGACAACCTTGTCCTGATGCCTTTCGAAGTACGGAGCTTTAATGGATAAAGCTGCAAACTCAGAAACACGCCTAACCGAAGTGATAGCCACCAAAAAGGCCACCTTTTGAGTAAGTGAAGACAAAGCAGCCTCATTCAAGGGCTCAAACGGAGGACCCTGAAGAGCAGAAAGAACCAGGTTCAAATCCCAAAATGGAACAAAAGGCTTCCTAGGAGGCCGTACATGCGTAACTCCTTGGAAAAAGGTCTTGACTAAGGGATGAAGTGCAAAGGACCTTTGAAAGAACACCGCCAGGGCAGAAACCTGCCCCTTCAAGGTACTAAGTTGAAGCCCCAGATCCAGACCATGTTGAAGAAACTCCAGGATTCTGGAAATGGAAAACTCCCGACAAGAGAAAGACCTACTTTCACACCAGTCAATATAGGACCTCCAAGTCCTATAGTAAATAGTAGAGGAAGAGCGCTTCCTGGCGCTAATAAGAGTCTGAACCACCGCGTCAGAAAGACCTTCCTCCTTACCGAAGGTAAATTGGGATAGCGCAGCCGACCCTGGGTGAGCAGGTCCGGCAGTAGAGGCAGAACGAATTGATCCTCTGCCAGTCTTACCAGGTCTGCGAACCAAATCTGCCTTGGCCACCTTGGTGCCACCAGAATCGCCGACGTGCCCTCCAGGGCCAGCTTGCGCACCACTCTGGCTACCATTGGAAACGGAGGGAACAGGTAAAGAAACCCCAGATCCCTCCAGTTCAGAGACATGGCATCCACCGCCAGAGCCAGAGGATCCTGAGAGAGAGACACAAAGACCGGAAGCTTGTGATTGTGACGAGAGGCAAAGAGGTCCACCGCTGGGAACCCCCACCTGAGACAGATCGAACGAAACACCTTGGGACTGAGAGACCACTCCCCCTGACGAGAGGAGGCCCTGCTCAGAGAGTCCGCCTCCGTGTTCTCCACTCCCGGAATGTAGACTGCTGAAATGCACGGGACGTGGCTCTCCGCCCAGTCCAGAATCAAAGACACTTCCCTGAGGGCACTCCTGCTGCGAGTCCCCCCCTGGTGATTGATGTAAGCCACCGCCGTCCGGTTGTCCGACCGGACCTGAACAGGCAGGCCCCGCAACTGATGAGTCAAGCAAAACAGAACCAACCTGATGGCTCTCAACTCCAGAGGCTCGTGAGCCTCCTGCGGGCCCCACAGACCCTGAAACTGGAGGTCCTTCCAAACACCCCCCCAACCTGACAGACTGGCATCCGTGGTGACTGTTTCCCAACGCGGAGCCAGAAAAGATCTGCCCTTCAACAGATTGACTGACCCCAGCCACCATTGCAGGGATCGACGAACTCGGGGAGTCATCAGGAAGGACTGATCCAACGATAGAGGAGACTTGTCCCAAACCTTCAACAGATGAAGCTGAAGTGTCCTTGTATGAAACTGCGCAAAGGGAACCGCCTCGAATGAGGCCACCATTAACCCACCAGCCTCATCCCTAGACGGATGACTGGACGGGGGGCCGACAAGAGAAGCCGAACACCCTGGCCTGTGAAGTGTCCAGAGACATTCCCAGAAATGTCACTACTCTGGACGGAGAAAGAGAAGACTTGGGGTGGTTGACCACCCAACCGAACCTCTCCAGAGTGGACACCACCACTCTGGTGTCCAACTCCGCTTGGTTGAAAGAAGAGGCCATGATTAGAAGATCGTCCAAATAAGGCACAATGCGGATACCCTGAACCCTTAGCAGAGCCATCAACCCCGCTAGTACCTTGGTGAACACCCGAGGAGCCGAGGTGAGACCGAAAGGGAGTGCCACAAACTGAAAATGCCGATCCTCCACCACGAACCTGAGAAACCTCTGGTGTGCTGGAAAAATTGGAACGTGTAGATAAGCATCCTTGATGTCTATGGACGTCAGAAAGTCTCCCTGACGAAGAGAGTGAATGGCCGAACGCAGCGTTTCCATGCGAAATTTCCATGGCCGGATGAACCTGTTGAGAAACTTCAGATCCAAGATGGGTCGGACCGATCCGTCCTTCTTGGGTACCGTGAACAGATTGGAATAAAAACCCCTGCCCTGATCCGAAGGGGGCACTGGGCAAATGACAGCCATGTCCAGAAGATTCTGTACTGCCAACAGGAGCCCCTGCGCCGCCAGAGGTTCCGAAGGCATCCGAGACCTGAAAAATCTGGAAGGGGGGCGGAGCTCGAACTCCAGCTTGTAACCGGAAGACACCACTTCCCGGATCCATCTGTCCGAGACCTCTTGATCCCAGGTCTGGGAGAAGTGTCGCAGCCGTCCCTCCACCCGCATGGGTGAGGGCGCCCCCTCATTGCTGAGCCGGCTTAGTAGCCGGCTTGGGCTTAGAGCCCCAACTGTATCCTGGACGGGCACGTCCTCTGCCCCTGCTCCCAGAATCTCCTCTGGAAGAGGGGAATGCAAATCCCCTGACAGATCTGGCCCCACGAAAGGAGGGGGTAAAAGAAGGCGCCCCCCGAAAGGGACGGCGTTGTTTCTTGCGTTGAGGTAACCTACCACCCTTGGTGACAGAGTCCAATGTCTCTCCAAAAAGCCGTAATCCAACAAAAGGTAGAGCCGCCAGTGACTTCTTGGACATAAAATCGGCCGCCCACTGGCGCAGCCACACCGACCGCCGAATAGTGACCAGCAGCGCCGATGTCCTACCACACATCATCAAAGTGTCATCCAAGGCTGTTAACACAAAGGATAAAAACAACTCACACCGTTTAAGGCTAAGGAACTCAGCACTACCAGGACGCAGCCCGGAAGAAGTCAGCAGGTCCCTGACCACGGACCTGGCAGCCAACACCATTAGTGCCGAAGCGCAAACGGGCCGCATAGCTGACCCAACGCTAGCAAAACCATGACAAGCCATCTGGTCAATACGTTTATCCTCTCCATCCTTGAGAGTGGAACAATCAGGTCTATTTAAAACCGAGGAATTGGACAACCCCAAAACCGGTGCATCCACCTCGGGGGCGAGATGCCCAGCGCTTAATCGCCTCCGGAGGGAAGGGATATTTCTTATCCCACCCCTGAGGGATGCCAGGGAGCCAAGCCGGCCTATCCCATTCCTTAGCAATAATTTTGTCAAAATGCCTTTGTGTAGGGAATTCCAAGCGCGGCCTGGATTCCTCAAACAATTCACCCTTCTGCTGTGACACCTCCTCGGGAGGGGAAATATTCAGAACCTCCAACATCAGAGCCAGAGCGTGAGGAGTATCCGAGGATCTCCCCAAGTCACCAAGCTCAGCATCAGCGCCAAAGGACTGATCATCGTCCGAAATATCAGAATCCTCATAAACTTCCCCTTCCTCTAGCGGGGAATAATCAGACCAATCCAGATTATTAACATCCTCATGGTCCTCCACCAGCGGAGCCGGCGACAAATGCTTCCTCTTAGTCGGAGCCTTACGGGCGACCGAGCTGGAGATAATTTTTTCAAGGTTAGCCAATCTGGCGCACATCTCAGATTGCAGCTCCCTGCCCATGACAACGTCAAACGGGGTGCGTGTCAAGGTGGGAGGAGGAGATGAAGCGACCGGCGGTGCTGACCCAGACGCCTGGGGTTCGGACTGCCGCGTAATAGTTTGCTGTGCACATGGTATACACAGAAGTACATCGTCCCCAGAAATGGATACCCCACACAACATACACTTCCGGGGATGCCCCGAAGGGGCCCCGAGCCCAGTATCCGGGGATGCCTCCATAAGGTGAACTTTTAAGAATAGTCGCTATGACCCAGGGAATTACGCCACTAGACAACCCGGGATGCCCCTTTAATGTCCCGAGTGGGAGGATTTATGAGCAATAATGAACCCAGTGATCAAGGATCGGGAGAGACCCCCTAAATGCTACTGGAGATCCTCCTGAAACCCCCACCTGGAAGACACAGAAAAGGACTTATAAGGCTATGAAGACAAAGACACCCATACAGCACAAGGATAGGGAAGAGGAGGGGGGCCATAGGCCACTCACGGAACCGCGGGAGCACGAAATGGCGACCGTGAAGAATATCCTCCTGAGCTTGCTGACAGAAGAGGAGAAGGGGGCGTGGTCAGCGCAGGACGCACGCGACTCCGAGCACCGCCCCCCCCCTCCTCCTACGCAAGGCAGAGCTCCGCAGCGGCGCCAGGGAAAGATGGGGGCGGGCAGCGGTGACGCGCGCAACACCGGCCCCGCCCCCAGGTACATCGTGAGGAGAAGTCTCCTCAGGAAAAAAGGCGCCAAGAACCGGCCGGCGCCGCAGCGTGAAGTGCGGCCGCCGTGCCCGGTCGGGTGACACAGTGAAACACACACACAAGCCTCAATCAGACCAAACAGCAGGGACGGGCCGCGTCCCTGCGCCGACGGTCCGGCCCCGCCCCCCCCCCCCCCCCCACTAAATGTACAGTATAACATGGCGTGAGGTAACTACCGCTGCCATTGATGACTGAGTCAAGATGGGGGGGGGGGGGGATAAAAGACAGGTCCAGCACCGCACAAAGCCTCCTGTAAAAAGGCTGCGGCGCCGAGAAAAAACATTTAAAGAGACACTAACATCAGTAAAAAAGACACAACACCCGAAAGAAAGTGTTAGAGACTAATAAAGAAGGGACCCACACTCCCTAACCCCACTGTGGAAAAGGGATCCTGGGAGGGCCATTGAGTATTAAATTAAGGGACAGGGCATCCCAAACCAGGGTCACCAACCCGGTGTAACCGCCTACCCTCTCATATAGGGTCTCACGGTGGAGCATTGCTCCTGAGCACCTAAGGTGCTGATATACCCTCGCCTGGACCCACAGCCAAAGCTGGGAGGCATATGGATTTCTGGGAAAAAAGGGGTCCAAACGGGAATAAATAAGTAACGGGCCGGGAGTCATCCCGGCTACCTGAAATCCCCCTGTGCAAGGAGGAGCCATCATCTTCTGACTTGCTCGCCGTCTGCAGAGATGGAAAACTGGGTGATGAGTGGGAGGTCCCAGGTATTTATGGATCAGGGAGGGGCTATCATCTCTGCAGGAACGCCCTCTTCAGGTCGGTATTACCCACATGTTATGGATATCTTGAAGCGGGGTGTGTGACATATTTAGAATAATTGATCACCCAACCGAATGCCTCGAGAGTGGACAATACCTTCTAAGTGTTGCTCTCGGCCTGCTGAAGAGATTGAGCAGCAATCAACAAGTCGTCCAGGTAAGGAAGAATACGAATGCCCTGGTTCCTCAGCAGGGCCATGACACCCGCCAGCACCTTGGTGAACACCCAAGACGCTGAAGAGATTCTGAACGGCAGTGGCACAAACTGGTAGTGTTGATCCTCCAAGGCGAACCTCAAGAACTTCTGATGTCCCCGAAAAATAGGGACGTGCAGATAGGCATCCCTGATGTCCAACCTGGTCATGAAGTCGCCAGGCCGAAGTGAACTCACCGCTGACCGTAAGGTCTCCATGTGGAAGTGTTTGTCAGGTTCAAACCTGTTGAGACCCTTCATGTCCAGGATAGGTCTCAGAGATCCGTCCTTCTTGGGCACCGTGAAAAGATTGGAATAGAAACCTCGACCCCGTTCCTGAAGAGGCACAGGACAAATCACTCCAGACGACAGATATCATTGGACAGCCAATCTTAGACCCTGCGCCGTCAAGAGGTTCTGGGAAATCCGCGACTGAAGAAATCTTGGGGGGCAGCAAAGCTGCCAGCTCTATTTTGTACCTGGAGGACACCACCTCCTGAATCCACCCGTCCGAGACGTGCTGTCTCCAGACGTAAGCAAAGAGCAGAAGCCGTCCCCCCACCCGGATGGGTGAGGGCGCCTCCTCATGCCTGGGGGGCCTTGACAGGTGGCTTGGACTTGGACACCCAGGAGGGATTGGGACGAGTGCGGGATCTACCACGTCCCCAGGAGTCCCTGCGGCCGCCAGAGAACCTCGTCCCCCTCGGAAGGGACGAAAGGAAGAAGAGCCCAGAAAGGGCCGCACCGTCTTCCGGCGCTGAGGGAGCCTCCCATCCTTCGCCAAGAGATCAAGACGCTCCCCCCAAACAGACCAAGACCCAGGAAGGGAATCCCAGTGAGGGATTTCTTGGCAACAGCGTCGGCCGCCCACTGTCGCAACCAGATAGACCGACGCAGAGCAACCAGCAGGGCCGAAGCCCTGCCGCCAAGCCGGACAGCATCATCCATGGCTGAGATTATAAAGGCAATGAAATCAGCACAAGACAAAAGATCCATATACTCCTCCACTCGCTTGCGAGATCTAGCGACATCCACAAGGCGCCTTACCGTCTTTTTGATGGCAATGGAAACAATGGCCGCGACACAGACAGGACGCAGACAAGCACCCACAAAGGTGAAAGCGTGGAAAGCGAGTTGATCCATGCGCCTATCAGCATTATCACGAAAGGTAGTAGTGTCAGGGGACGACATTACAGAGGTGTTATAGAGCCCCAGAACAGGAGCATCCACCTCCGGCAGAAGTGACCATAGACGAACCAAATCCTCCGAAAAGGGATACCGTCTGTCCAGGGTCTTAGGCACCGAAGGCAATTTATTAGGTCTCTCCCACTCCTTAAAAACCTGACCTTGCTCAGGGAAAAAACAGACGCTGTCTTTCAGGCCAAAAAAGATCCCCCTGTTTCTTCTTGGCCGCCTTCGGGGGAACAATGTGCAAGGTATCAAATACCGCAGACAATAGCTTTTTCGTGTCATCGGGAAGCCACATGTCCTCGTCTGAGGAGGACCCAGGTTCACTACAAAAGTCACCCAGGCCGTCCCCTGAGGAGTCAGAATCATGAAATAACTCGCCCTGCTCCATGGAGTCACGGCCACCAAAGGCCTCATAATCATCATCGGCAAAGAGGGAATAAACAGGTTCCAAATGCCGCTTCTTACCCGAGGCCTTGCCACCGTCCGGGACAACTGCCGCTCAAGGCTGGCCACCCGCAGCGCCCGGTCCGAATGGCCCCTGCTGGCTTCCCCCTCACTGGGGGCTAAATGCAGACGCAGGGGTGTTGGCGAGGCCTTAGGCAAAATAGGACTGGAAAGAATGGCGCTCGCCCCATCCTGTTCCGCAATGAAGCTCTGCGCGCAGAGGACACAAACCGCGCTGCGACCGCTCAAAGGGCATGTACCGCACATGAGACACAGCTTAGCCCGCCCCGAGGGGCCCCTAAGCTCGCTATCCCCAGAAGCCTCCATATGGTGATTAGAAAAAACGATAATCCACGGGTAACAAGCACTAAGGGCCCAAACCCGGACAATCCCCCAATAGCCCCTAAAAAGCCAGAGGGGGGTGGATGGACCACAGTAAGCAATATGGGACCCGCCTGAAAGACACGAGGGGACATACATGCATCGCAATAACACAAAAAGATAGATAAAAAAATACAAGCAAAATAAAAGGACCGGACTCACGGACCAGGAGCACAGCCGGCTAATGGCGGAACAAGCGCAGCAGAAGCAGTCCTGGACACAGAGGAGAGCAGAAGCAGCCTGCTGGATAGAGTAAGCTCCCACACAGCTAGGAGGGAAAATGGCCCCGCCCCCCGCAGCGCACGAACCTCCGGGCGCCCGTGCGAGAGAAAATGGCGCCCGGAGAGCAAGACAGGCAGGGAGGGGCGCCCCCCGGCGCCAGAATGCCAGAGAGGCAGAAGGGCAGGAGCAAGGAAGGTAAGTATAACAAGCCAGTGAAAACACAGTGGAAAACACCAGACACACAAGCACATCACTAAAGCATGTGGGATACACGGCACACAGTCCCAGGTGGTTCCCCCCCCCCCCCATATAAGCTCACCATAGCCTATGGCCGGCTACCCTTTGGGTCAAGGCTCTGTGAACGCCTGACCCTCGGCATTCCCCTACCTTCACCTGATCTGCAGCCGGGGCTGTGAGGCAGAATGGGTCCTGGAAGCAGGTGGGAATAGGGCTGCAGTGGCAGACAGGCTTGGGGTGCCCCGCTCGCCTGCGATATCCATGAGAGAGATAGCATTCCATCTTTGCAGTCCGACTGCAAGAGAAATCTGGGGATTATGGGGAAATAGCTGCCTTTATATGGGCCGGGAGGAGCCAAAAGTTTCATCTTGCAGTCAGCTGCGCCACCTTGTGGCGGATAACCCAATTGTCAAGAATGAAGCGACCCGAGCAGGATAACCAGAAAACCTAACTTTGACAATCTTTCAGGGCATTCTAGCCCCCGCACTCCTTTTATTAACTTTGTTGCCCTTCTTTGAAAAAGCTCCAGTTCTGATATGTCCTTTTTAAGCACAGGTGCCCAGAACTGTACACAGTACTCCATATGGGGGCTGACCAATGACAAATCAATGTGTTAAGGTTAACGATTATATACATTTTATTTATTTGTTTGCAGTTCTGGGTTATAAAAGATGGTATGTTAAAAGTATAGATCAGAGACTCCCTGATTGTAGCTTGCCAATCATCTGATTGGCAGAAGCAGAGAAAAGAGTATTATCCCCTTTTGCTCTAATGCAACCTCTTCAAATAGGAAGGAAACAAACAAGGATTGTTGCTGCTTTGTTTAGCTAAAGCTGCTAATGACTTAATCTGTTACAGTGGAGGAATTTTGGGAGTTGTAGCCAGAAAGGATACTAAGGGCTTTACTAAAGGGCAAGAAAGTCACTCCTGTTTTACCAAGACAGAGTCCAAGAAATATAAGAATCATGCAAACAGCATTCTGATAAGTAAATGACACGTATAGGGGCACAATCCTAACACAAATGTCTATTTTACCTCCCATGAGAGGAAACAATAAAACAGAAAAACGGGAAAAAAGGGGAGTTTTCTAACTTCCTCCCTTCTTTTCCCCCATAGTAGTGGTGTAAAATAAGCCATTCCAAAGTCTTCCATTACATGTAACTAGCTTATGTATTCTCGTCTACAGAGCTGGCTACCATTTTGATTCTGGGTCATGGCTGAGCTAACAAGGGCATCTCATGGCACAGCTTTAGAAGTCATAAGCATGTCCAGTTGTGGTCAGATACAGCAACAGGACCACTGTGACCGCTTGCAGTGAGGGCACCAAGCAACAGAGTGGCTGTTAGGCCACCTTTTTCTATGGTCCTGGAGGACCGAAGGAAGGAGGAGCAAGCTTTGCAAAGGAGAAGCAAACTGTGTAACCCCACTACAGCATTTACAGTGTGTTGCAGGAAATGGGGGAGAGTCACATGGGACAGGCATCAGGTGATCTTGTTGCCTTAATGTCATTAGAGCGCCCCTTTAAAAAAAAAAATGGTTTAGGGTAGGATATAGGCTATGTTGAGGGGAAACGTGGTTGCGCATGTAAACCCCAGAAATGCAAAACCTCACTTGGATAATAATTCAGGCCGCTGACCAGGCAGGCTGCACCCTGTATACTACACGAAGAGGCAGTAATGTATGACGTTAGATCATGTGTTACAAAGTAATACTATGCTAATCATTTGTTAGAATAGCTTCAGTTATTGAAAAAGTACATGCATTTAGAAACAGTTTTAATTGTTTTCTATACAAAAACATCATATCTGTCGAGCAATGTATACAAGCAGTTTGTCCTACCGACTGCAGGAAAAGGTTTCATACAGTACAAATCTAACAAAAACACAAGCACCTTTGTTATATAAAAATGGACACATAATGCATTTTATTGTTTTCATATAAAAGAAAAAAAAAAAAAAGAAAAAAAAAAAAAAGAAAAAAAAATGGGTTTCTTGCATTAATTAGCAAATGTTTACACACACACACACACACACCATGATTTAGTATCTGCTGCAATTACTTTGTTAAATACATTTTTGGGCATAGATGGCCAATGTATGCTTGCACACATTTTTCCTCCACATTTAACCCCATCCATTCAGTGAGTGTCCACATGTCTCAGGCGGTGGGCTGCCCTAATTACAGTGCCCGGGATAAGGTTGGGAGGTTAGGTGCCTTGCTCAAGAGCACTTCTGTCATGTTCCATGGCCGGGAATCGAACTTGCCGGCCTCTGGTCACAATGCTACCTCTGCTTTGAAGTAGGGATCTTTAGCCTTCTTTTTTGAAATAGACCAAGCTGAAAGAACCATTGAATCCCATTCCCATTGATGCGCCAGCTGGTGCATATTGCCGCCATTCTTCAGCTGCCAGGTTGCTGGCACCAAAAATAAAGGTAGCGATCAGATGCTCCAGCTACCACAGACAAGCCTTGCTGCCAGATGAGAAGCAGAGAGGTGGTGAACAACCAGTTTGCTAACAGATCAGAAGGCTCAAAGCCACTTTAACAGAAAAGTTATGTAGATAGATTCAGATTTATTTTCGCCAAGGAAACACAATACATAGATACTAGGAAGCCAAGTACAAAGTATAGGGGACGGCCAACACCAACATCAGAAAAATGTAGTATAGAGAGCTCAGAAACTGGGTTGTGCATCACGAGAGGACCTTTCTAGTCCTGGGAGCCAGTTGGCCAATTCTGAGGTGCCATATGGATGAGGGAGGGGAGTCACAGTTCAAAGAAGAGGAGTAGACAGAGAAAAGTATGTCATCAAAGATTAAAGTAGTAAGGTGTTTAAATCAGGAGCCTCTCCCCAGGTGCCAGTCTATTCCACAGCACCAAAGGGGGAGGGGGGTAAGGAGTATAAGAAAACTAGTGGGTTATCCATAGAGGTTAAAAGCAAAGCTAGAAGAATCAAAACTGAACTAAAAGCTTTTGTCCCCAGGCAGCAGTTTCATTCCAAAGTGCCACTTGTTAGGGAAACTAGCTCAACAGTAAATAAGTAGCAGAATAGAAGGTGAAAGAAGTGGGCCAATGCTGGAGGATTGTATGTGATCCTAACAGTGATCCCCAACCAAAGGTGCATTGCAACTTCTGCAACTGTAAGGGTCTATTGAGAACAGTTAGTAAACGCGACTGTAGAAAGTTTTTTCCAGTTATGGTAAAACTGAGCAGTTTGAAATGCCTGACACACTATGTGTGGGGAAAAAAAGAAAAATCACAATAGGCTGTAAGAAAAGGGACATGAAATGGCTGTGGATAAAAAGATGCTACAGATTTTGCAGCCACCAATTGAAGGTGCTTAAGAGATGCTTATGTGCCAGATGCTACACAAAAATTTTAGTTAAGCATGCAGTTCACATAAAAAAAAAAAGTTCCTGTCACAACAAAGAGCAATCAGCAGGAAGTAGTAAATAAAGCTTATATTTATTTCTTCATTTGAAAAGGAAAGAGTATTGAAATAAAGCTGGTCTTCGACAATATACAATATACTTTGTTGTGGACACTGCAAAAAAGTGCAACAGTGAGCCCTTTCCATCAACATAGGGACTCACATACTAGGGACAGAGTTTAGGAGGCAAAACTCAAAATATATTATATATATATCATGCATGTAATAATGTAGTAATGCACTGCAATCTCGATGCCAGTACAATGCAACACCTCTACTCCTAGCCTTGCTTTTAGGGGTTCCTTGGTAGGAATGGGACAGATTTCACCTATTTAAGGCTTGTATTAAATATTCATGTTTTACATGTATACCGGCCGTGTTGAAGAATGCATCTCCTGATGTGTAAATGGGCAGTTAATTGAAAAGCATTAAGCCCACTCTTAAAAAACTACAAAATGTAAAACCTGTATGGTTACCATTTGGCATGATCATAAAAACATCCGGTACAATGGTTCCCTAATAAATAAAACAAAGAATATTTAAACGAAAAATAACCTCAGTCATGCCTGATAAGCCCCTGTGGAAGGGGGGGGGGGGCGGGTGTTCTGTACTATGAGAAGTGAGACAGGGTTTCTATAGTCTAGAGCAGTGTCTCCCCTTTTTGCCAAGTACCCCCTAGTGACAGGAAGTTACAACCAAGTACCCCCAAGGGGAGGATACATTATACATTTTAACAAAATAAGAAGGCCACATGCATCAAATCACCTTTAAGGGAGTCAGGAATAATGCTTTGATGTTAAAATAATATACCAGGACTATCAGACACCCCATGTAGGTGCAACCCTGAAGTGTACCCCTGGGGTACATGAACTGAAGATTGAGAAACAGTGGTCTAGAGTAAACTACCACTGCATGTTAAAAATGAAGAAAAAAAAAAACTTCACCTTTCTTAAAGCATATAAAATCCTTGGGGTGTTACATCAGGCCTAGCATAGGGTTACTTTGGATTTACAGGCTACCAGCTATTGCAGGACGAATTCAGTCATGTTTACAGATCCATCACTCCAACTTCTAAAGCATCATTTCGGAAATAAAACAAAAACATATACAGATCCACGATTTAAAATATATTTGCAAAAATAAAATCCATATCCAGGAATATTATGTCCCATCTGTCAAACTACAGTAGACATTTTCAAGTGTTCATCTGTTTATTCCACTTCTGTTAGGTCCAAAAATAGGTTAACTTTGTTTATAAAAAAAAAGAGGAAAAAAAAAACAAAGGTTTTGAAAGAAGAATCACTCTGAATCACTGAAGTCACTGAATAAAAGCAGAAGAGAGGCATAGTGAGTGTGGCAAGACACAAGATGAGGCACAGTCTTTATATTTGGACATGCTCAGTTTAATGAAACAATGCAAAGATGGTCAACTAAGCCCAAGTCACAGGAATGACAAACAGTTCGAGGGTGGGTCCCATCCATTTTAAAATAAAAACTAAAAAGCTTTCCAGTCTTTATCCTTACAGCTCAAAACAGAAGTCAATTTTGCAGTATGAAAAGTGCACATAAAATATATTTTTGAGTAACTAACACAAGTCTGTAAACCGAGAAATCTGGGATTTAATGAAAAGGTGAACACACGTCTAGAAGTGAACAGGAATAATAAATCCACTCCCTTAATTTACTAAACCCTTTTATATCACAATGTGCTGCAGACAACACCATGCACATTTGGCTGCCAAACACAACTGGTCCCCAACAAGGAGGGTTGGTTAAATGAAGTCTGATAGGTGCTTCAAGAACAAACAAAACCCAAACCCCAAAATAGTAAGCCCTGGAATCTTAAATGAATCCAGGACCAGCCGATTGGCCATCCCCTGAGGAATCCCAAATTCGGGATGCCCCACTGTGTGCCCCCATTCCAACCCTGGGTCCCAGGCCCCCCTCGAAGATGTAAAAATCAGCAGCCGCATCCCCATCATCTTTGGGCTGTGTGCGTGCTCCTGGCGCTGGGGATGCAGCCACTCTCACTCCCAATTAAATGGCTCAGATTACACAAGAGCCTGTGCATGTGCTGTAGGACCGGAAGGGAATGGGGCTCCACACACTGGCCATCCCAAATCTGCTTTACATAAAGCATATCCCAGTCAGGAGGGCTCAGGGGGTATTTAGAGGGGGGGGGGGGGCAGCAGCAACAGTCGTGAAGTCACTGCAGGTTAGAACCGGACATAGATCTGCTATAAAAATTAAAAAAAATAAAATATGGACACTAGAATTCTGTTACACAAAATAAAGAAGTCCTTAGGAAGGGTTCATCAAACTCTTTAAAAAAAAAAATATATACAAAATAAAATATCTTCAGTTAGATAAACTCCTGGTCACATTTAGATACTTTATCATACAATAGCAATGTGGTAACTTTTTATTAATTGCAAAACAGATATATAAAACCTATAATAAAAGGTTTTCTTCTTCTATTTCTATACATTCAAGAAATTAGCGGGAAATATAATCTCTGTGCTGGGCCTGCAGCAGCTCCCAGCACAAGGCAGATGCCAATGTGGGGTTTTGTAAGGTGATAGGTGTCACTTTAAAGAGCCAAAATCACATTGCCTCTAACTTTTAGGGAGGGGGATGCTACGTTCTATTGACCATCTAAAAGGCTCCTGGAACTTCTGCAGGTCATGCTGCAGATCTTTACTGTATTTATCTTTAAATGGAAATAAACCTTTTTTTTTTATTAAACTAATTAGAGTTTGTTTCCCTTTTCAGAAGAAGTCAGTTTATAGAAATGTGTTTTTCTGAAGTTACAAAATTGCTGTGTTTAGCAACAGTCATCTGACTCACTAAGCATGCAGACACACCCACGGGTTTATTATTACAATATAAAAAGTCTTCATCAATATAAAAATCTGAAATGCAGAACCCTTGCTATAGAACAAACAAGCGATTTTCACAAGAGCCAAACAGAACATGCAGGTTTAGGGGTAATGTTTAAAGGGTCTGTAAGAAGAAGATCTAAAAAACAAGATCTCCCCTTCTGTAACCCACAGCAGCTCATGGTCAAACCGTGTCCTGTGGCGAGAGCATGCCAACAATATTCATTGGCCGCTCCAACCAACAATTGGTTGTGGCCCTGTGAATGCGAGCAAGCAGTCCATTTACTTCAATAGCGTGCAATGGCAGCGCCCAGTCCTCCTTTGTAACTGTGAATGTTCATGTCCCATCTTTCCATTGCAGATTTAAGAGGCAGCATGAGCCAGGAAAAGCCTCTGAGCACCAGGCACATCAGGGACTGCTGGGGGAAAGAATGGGCAAGGAATAGTTTTTTTCTTGGGCTTACAAGCCTTATATAAGCAACCAAAACTTTTCCACTGCAGTCTGTCCACATTTCAATTCTCTGCACCAGGGATTCCCAGCCGGTGGTATTCAAGATCTTATCAGGTGGTACAAGTCAAGGCTGCACATTGACCTGTATCCCAATCTCTGCGCTACACAGTTACAATTTGAAAGCTAGGTCTTACGTTCTAAACTGTAGAGTATACAAAGTAGCAACTGGCCTAAGTTTTCCATGACTTTGTACCTCATAACATCAACAGCCTTGATTCACAAAGGGTAGAAAATAACTCTTATGGTAGTAAAAAAAATTCAATTCATAAGAAAAAAAGCCTGGGAATGTCACTGTTAGTGAATCACCAGATTGGAATACAATGAAAGGCAATGGCACTTTGTACTACAGGTAAAAAGGGGTAAAAAGTTCAATAACTTTTTCAAGAGTAAAAAAAAGTACTATTGACTTTCATTGTTTTCCTATCTGGTGATTCACTAACAGTGACATTCTCAGGCTTTTTTCTCATGAATTTAATTTTTTACTACCAGTTGAGTTTTTTCAACTCTTAGTGAATGGAGGCCAATGACCTAAGATCAATAAACACATACACAGCACAGCAAGGGGAATACTCCCCGGGTCTTTGCACAGTCGGCCTCACAGGAGGAACCTATAAATATGTTGGGCCTTCTCCGTACATTTGCTCTGGTAAGTATTTTTTACTGAAGACAGAAAATTGACCTAATGATTTATTCACATGCTCTGTAATGCAGCCTCTCTAGAGTTATTAGGAGGAAGTCGCTGTTGAAATGGTTATGTGCCACTCTAGTATCTACCCCATCTATAAAGAGTTATTTATCATTACCTGGTCTTAATCAATAAAGTTGCTAGAGTCTCTGGGGAAATAAAGGCACACGAGCGACTTACTAAAAGTGTTTTCCAGAAGACTAGCCTAACTACATTTCAGCAAAAAAATGGGAATAGGATCATTTGCTGCTGTGTGACTTTACAGATTGTATACAACATTCTGTATTTTAGTTGACGAGGCAAAAAATAATAATCAGCGCTTCATTAAAATGTTACCTTGGATAATACTAATTCTTTAGCGACTAACAATGCCTAGGTCAACCAGATAAGCCACAACTATCAGTATACTGAGCTAGATCCAGCACGTTGCTCCCTAAATCTATTGCCCGTGCCTTTCCATATTCAGTTTAGCAGGCTATAGGTTGGTAAAAGAAATGGAACGGTCGGCGTTGCTATTCTTGCTTGGAGTTGGAAGAAAACATGTTAGTTCTTTGGAAGATGCTTACAACTGTCCATACTGGCTTTCATATTTTGAAATGATGCTCCTGCATTTGCCCAGCTCCTTGCGTAGTTCTGCCACCTCTGTACGCAGTGCTGTATTTTCTTTCTCCAGGAAGGCTGCCCGAACTGTGATCTGATTTTCTTTAAGACGCCGGGCATCTCGAGATCGCTTGGCTGCCACGTTGTTCTTCTTTCGCCTATTCCAGTACTTTTCATCCTATGTTGCAAAACACCAGCAAAAATTATTGGCATGCAATTCTAGAACCCCATCACAAAACAAATAACAGAACCAGGAGTCGAGCCATCTGCTTAATTACAAGGCTACTGAACTGACTGACAGTAAACACAGGTGTAATAATAATGTTTATTGTACACACCCAAAAAAAAAAAAAAAACTTTAAACATCTAATACTAAATGCAAATACCACCACGGGGACTTTATAATTGTATAAAATGTATTCCTGCAGCCATCTTGCGCAAGAGCCAGGCTAAACACAAGGCCATTGAGCCAACTAGCCTGCATAAGCCTTTACCCTAACAGACATTTTTGTTCGATGGTGCTGCCCGTTTTTTGGTTACACACAATTCAAGATACATTAGTCCTTAGTGGCCACCGGGACCTCTTAACATGCTCTATCACACACATAAACCCAACTTCAGCTACGGTTGGGGGGGGGGGGGGGGGGGGGGGCGGGTGTGTGTGTTCGGCAGACCTATTTGGTCACTGGAGACAGGAATATATCCAATGCAACATATACAAACTCTGACACTCTCATTGGTCACTGGAGACAGGAATATAGCCAATGCAACATATACAAACTCTGACACTCTCATTGGTCACTGGAGACAGGAATATATCCAATGCAACATATACAAACTCTGACACTCTCATTGGTCACTGGAGACAGGAATATATCCAATGCAACATATACAAACTCTGACACTCTCATTGGTCACTGGAGACAGGAATATATCCAATGCAACATATACAAACTCTGACACTCTCATTGGTCACTGGAGACAGGAATATAGCCAATGCAACATATACAAACTCTGACACTCTCATTGGTCACTGGAGACAGGAATATATCCAATGCAACATATACAAACTCTGACACTCTCATTGGTCACTGGAGACAGGAATATATCCAATGCAACATATACAAACTCTGACACTCTCATTGGTCACTGGAGACAGGAATATATCCAATGCAACATATACAAACTCTGACACTCTCATTGGTCACTGGAGACAGGAATATAGCCAATGCAACATATACAAACTCTGACACTCTCATTGGTCACTGGAGACAGGAATATAGCCAATGCAACATATACAAACTCTGACACTCTCATTGGTCACTGGAGACAGGAATATAGCCAATGCAACATATACAAACTCTGACACTCTCATTGGTCACTGGAGACAGGAATATAGCCAATGCAACATATACAAACTCTGACACTCTCATTGGTCACTGGAGACAGGAATATAGCCAATGCAACATATACAAACTCTGACACTCTCATTGGTCACTGGAGACAGGAATATAGCCAATGCAACATATACAAACTCTGACACTCTTGTTGTGCCCAGTAAAACCCCCTGCTTTTCTGTTTTGTTCCATTTAATCCCCACAAACCGAAAAAAAGCCAAATCTCTGTTGGTGAAAAAATACATTCGTTATAACCCTTCCAAGCTAGAGATTTTGGAAAGGGAGCCATTTGGCCAATATTCTGTAGTGCCTAAAGCATAGAAATTGAACCTGATCCCATCAAAGACTCCATAGCCCTAGCGTTGTGATCCATTTTAAGCAAGGGCATGACTAGGTGCAACATATACCTTTAAGTCCTCAGGTACATATACTTTCTTTGCTTTCTTGATCATAGGTTGGGGCTTTAATTCTTCTTCTGCAAACTTGTGTTTTCTGGGGTCAAAAAGCTCTTCCCCTGGCACTGTGGAGAGCACAAGGTCAGTAGGATCTGGATTGAAATGTACTTCCACCTCTACCTTGTCTGGGTCGACAGGACTTGGAGGGTCGATCTCCTCTTTGAGTACAATGTCTGCAAATAAGATGCCAAAATTTGTAAATTGCAAATATATACTGATAGTCTAAGAACAAGGTAAACCCTGCCACTGAAAGTTACAGGCTTATACTTTAATTAAAATACATTGCTAGACAAAGGAATTAGCAAAAAACACCTTTTGCTTCAGGAGTCTGGAGTAAACTTGAAGGGGAAACCGGTGATGCAGAAGTAGAAGCTTCCTCCTCTTCATGTTCTAGCTCGGCTACAGGCATTAGTGGATTCTGCAGTGCCTGGGCTAGCTGTGTAGGGCTGGATGGGATACCGTTCTCCAACAGGAATTCATCAAGATCCATGTATTCCAAGTGAAAAGATTCACCATCATATGGAATGGTCTTATCCCAAATAGGCGGCATAAGTGCAGCAGATACAGACAGCATATTTGCATCGAGGCCTTCATCTTGGTCCAATTTGGTCTTGTCTTTTTCTAGAGAATGAAAGAGATGGTAAATTGATTTAGTAAAGTACACTATAATACATAATTTCTACTATAGGGCGTATTTATTAATGAAAAACCCTCCACTTCAACGCATATGGTTGGATATATTCATTTTTATCCTAATGTTTATCATAATATCCAAATGTGCTGTCATTCTCTAGGCATTTAGTGGTTCCAAAAAGACATCAATTGTTATTTTCCCAAGGCTCCTGCACACAAGCCAGTGTCTCAATATGAATAAACAATTTACAGCATAAGGGGCTCACCCCAGTCACCCTTACATTCTCAGACTCCCCAAGATACTAAAGTGGGGTATGAAGTCCAAACCAAGGTGGAGCCACCTATCATAGCAGGTTTTGACTAGTATTAAACAAGTCAGAAATGAGTAAGACTAAAATGCTGAACATACAGGAGTGCCCAACAACTTCAGCCAAATGTTCTTTCTTAGGTTTTGTGTTTGACATGTAGAGATCCCCAAACATCTATAAACAAAAGTTGGTAACCTGCACCAGACATAGTGTTTCTCTTGCAGGCAATGTTACTTTGCTTTGTTGGACACATGCCATCTGACTACAGGCAAAGAGTGGCTACCAGTAAGCTCACGGACATCTAAGACCATGCTCTACAGTAAAAGTTCTACTTTTCTGTGTGTTGCAGCCCCCAACCTTTTTAAAAAATTGTTCTTTATCTGGCAGTCCTTTTTCCATTGTAAACCAACTAGCAGTAGATCGCAAAGGCATTTATTTGATTCTTGTGGCTTACTCAAAGTCCCCAGAGGTAGCCATCCATGAGGGTTCTGATTATTTATATTGTGCAATAACACACCTGTTAAAAAGCTTGGGCTGTTCTGACCAAACAAATACAGAAATTAGGGTTGATTCAGCACCCTGAGAATTTAAAGTGGACCAACACCCAGGATTTTGACTATCACACTGTGTGAAACCCCCCAGAAAGCCCCAAAATCTTACCTGTCCCCGCTCCCACGTGACTGGACGGTCCAATCCCCGCCAACATCCAGGCGGGGATCAGGAACGTCCAAGCGGCTGCCGCCGCCTCCCTCGCGTCACTTTCGGCGGGTGCGCGCACGCCTACAGGGGCGCGAGGGAGGCGGCGGCCGCCGAAGATCAGGTAAGCGATTTGGGGTGTCTGGGGGGGTTTCACCCCGCGGGACATCCCGATCTCGGATGTCCCGCGGGGTGGGAGGTGATCGGCCCGGGAATCTTATAGATTTCCGGGCCGATCACCTCTCGGTGTTGGTCCACTTTAATTTTCTCACTTTTTTGTGAACGTATCTTGATTTTTTTCCTGGGTGCAACTCAGAATCGTTTTTATCTGTGCTAATTATTCAGATTAGATTATTAAGATTTGCACAGCTAAAAATGGTGTCGAGTTGCACCAAGGAAAAAAAAAAAAAATCAAGATCATTTTTTTTCCCCCCTCACAGAAAAAGTGTCAAAGAAGTGATAGAACTAGCATTGTTCCAAATTCCTTTGAGGTTTTGTTTTTAGAAATAATACCTCCCAGTATTTTATACACTGTACTCAGCATCCAAAAAAAACAATACTTCAAGTATTACTAGTTTTACTAGAAATCCCAAGGGCATCTGAGGACATCCATCTATTGTCCTTGGAAATGTATGACTAGGTAGAAAGCTTGCGTTCTCGGTTTAGAACACCTGAGGTATTCAGTGTATACAACAGGCTGTTCTTTCCTCGGATAAAAGCCATACAGGTATCCAGGGAGCCAACAAAAAGACTGGTTGTACCACTGAAAAGTAGACCTAAACTCCAGCTAAACTCTATCCCAGGAAAGGTTCAGGACCACAGGAACACTAAACTATCTTAGCCTACCCCATGTCATCAGTAAGTTTTTGTTCTGCCTGCTGGTAAACTGCATACAGAGTTAGACTGATTTTAGGGGCTCACCCTACACGTGCATGCTGAAATTACCCACTTATATGTAGGACACATGCACAGACATTAGGCCCAACTATACTGTCTGTATGCACTGGATTCCACAAAGAAACTACACAAGGCCCACTATATAAATGGTCAGCAATTCACACAATTCACCTACATTATTACAATAACTGACAGTACTCCCAATTAGTACAAGAAGAATAGATAAGATGTGCTTCCCTGCTACAGAAAATAGACAACTAGCAAAACTGCTTATCTTCCCGTCCTACAAATATTGTAATTACACCATTTGTGTGGCATCAATGAGCACTGGGACTATGAGCAAAACAAAGAGAATGCTCATTAGATTGTGTTTTGTGGATCTTGAAAGCAATCCTACACCTAGGGATCACTAAATTGTGGCAGTACCACCACTGCTCATTACTGGAGGGGGCATCTTAATTGGCGATACCCTCACATAATGAACTCTCCATGTCCTCACTCCTCTACCAGGACCTGGCCTTGCGTGGTCACTGGCGGTCACATGGGTCCTGCCAACAGCCGGTTATGAATACAATCCTGAAGAGGCGAGTATTTTGGACTCCTAGGAACACAGGAACTCTCCATGTCCTCACTCCTCTACCAGGACCTGGCCTTGCATGGTCACTGGCGGTCACATGGGTCCTGCCAACAGCCGGTTATGAATGCAATCCTGAAGAGGCGAGTTTATTTGGACTCCTAGGAACACAGGTTTTTCTGTACACCAAGAAGAGAGATGTGAGCCCTGCACACACACAACACTGCTGCTGGGCATTTGTAAGTGTGATTGAGCTCCCTCACCTCAGCAGCAGTGTTCTGTGTGTCCAGGGCTCAATTCGCTCTTCTTAGTGTACAATAGTAACAGATTGCAGGTAGAAAAACTCCTTCCATAACACTCATCTGCTAACATTGGAAAAAAATTAAAAATTTCTAGATCAGCTGAGAACCTTGAGCATATCGTGTTGGCACAAAAAATGTACATTTTTAAAAATGCCATTAAAGGTGGACTTTCCATTTAAAAGAACTGTTTAACAATGTGCAAGCTAGAGCTCTGGGGATACAGACCCACAAGGGATTTTCCTGGTACATATATGGGTCAGTCTGAACCTGCCAGCATAAAAATGTGAGTATGTCCATATGGAAGGTAGTGTTGTACCCCCCCCTACAATTAGTCATTGTTTATGAAAGCATGGGGGGGGGGGGAATTCAGAGGAAACATGAGAAAAATGGAACTGAAGACAAGTACCAAAAAAGGAAGATGTAATTCTGAGCCACAAACAAGATAATGAAAGAGCTGCAATAGATGACGTGTGTGCCCAGGCTGCCAAGGCAGCACCCTGCCAGATAATGGGGCACTAGGTTAATATGTCAGCCGATTACATCATATACAGTACATCCCAGACACACTGCCAGCTCCTTAAGCATTTCAGGTTTCCTATGAAGCAAGTAATGTCTAACCATATACCAAAACACACTGGACAAGTGATTCCATTATGAATAATGTATTGTCTCATGGCAGGGGGCATCCCGATTGCTGGCCCCCCATGCATATCAACCCCCGACAAACAAGTTTTACCTTTATCTTCACACTCTCTATACATATCTTGCCGATTAGCCACCAGTGGTCATGTGGTCTTTACTCATAGGGCTCTACTTTGCCACCCCCCCCCAAATAAGTAATATTCAGGGTTGGGTTAGATTCCTCTTTCACCCCATTACAATAAAATGATCCCCGCCTCGCAAACCCCAGAAACATCCCCACAAGTGAAAAGGTTAAATGCAAAAGGTTTCACACAGCAGGGCATCCCAAATCAGTATGCCCCAGGTAAGAGAGACTTTAAAGGTGGACTATCCTGGGTTTTGGTCCTTTTCCCCGGGACACCCCGATCGGGGGTGCCCCACTGTGTGAAACCTCCCAGATCACCCAAGGATCACCTATTGACCTCTTCCCATTCCTACAGCACATGCACGGCCACTCGTCCAATTAGTGTGCTCGGTGCAGCTGTCGTCACGTCCTCTATGGCTTCGTCTAAGCAGCGGGTTCGAGCGCACTGACAGCGGAATCAATCGCTTCCCTCTAACAGAGGGCGTGTATACGCCGGCCATTCACAAATGCCAGCCGCGGGCATGCGCCCTGCTAGAGGGGTAGGGGAGAGGCACCTGCGGCTCACACATTGGACCAGGAAACCAGGTAAGTGAACCTGGGGGGCTTCACATAGCAGGGCATCCCGATTTTGGGATTTCCGGGCAGATAGGTGCAGGCTTTGGTCCACTTTAAGAATCTAGGACTTTGTAGGGCATCTAGAATTGGGATGCCCTGCTGATCATTTCCCGGGACACTCACTAGTGATCCCACGCCATATTCCTGCGTCACATTTAGCCCAGTTGCTACATGGCTGATACAGCCCATAGGAGGCAATTAGGAACAGTCATGTCTAAGGATCTTTGATCACAGCACTGATGCTCATACAAAAAAAATGGCTGCTGATAGGGAGCATAGTATCTTCAGCAGACATTTTCTTCAGGGCATCAGTAGATTGAACATGGCGTCCGTGGAATGCCCTGTGCATGGCTCCAGCATGATGCAGGGTGTTGGGCATAACAGCGGCTACCATCAGGCCATAGCCCTGCTGCCCTCCCTCCTCCCAGCAGGCGGAATGTGGGTCATGGCCGCAGGCAGGCAGGCAGACAGGGAGGCGCGCCATGGCGGGTAAAGCTCCTCACCCAAGTCTCCGGCATCCAGAAAGTTCTTAGGCGGGTTCTCGATGAGCTTCTTTAGCACGAGCGGGAAGGACGAGCCCAGCAGGGAGCCCAAGCAGCCGCCCGGGGAACCAGAGGCGTCAGGAGACGGAGGAGCAGAGGACATCTTGCCACAGTTTCACTGAAGATCTATGAGTGAGGAGGAGGAGGCGACCAGAGCTGCAGCTTACTTTACTATTCATGAGCCCCTCACGGCGACTGGTCAGCGGACATTCATTATGCATATGTCCTTCACATGCGTCATTTTACTCAGCCAATAAGAATGCAGCTCGAATTGTAAGGGGCGGCTTACACTTCACCTCAAGATGTACAGTACCCATAGGACCGTGTCAACACTAACTAAGGCTCTGCTCATTGGTCCTCTGACTGCAATGTATTTGCATTATTTATAGCTAGAGCGCCGATTGGTTGCCCTCTAGTTTTTACACAACACCCCTCACCGCTCTGTCACGAGCTCTCACAAGCACGGTCACGTTTTAGAATAGAGGGCCGGCGCTTTGGTAGCCCCGCCCACGAAGTGAGATTACCAATGAGCTGGCCAGTGTTAATAGGCGTATGTATGTCCTCTGTATAGGGTTGGTGGGCAGAGAGGAAGGTTACCGCCCCATGTTTACCACCTGGAGCTGTCACGGAGACCCTGCACGTGTTTGGGAGGCCGCAGTCATGTGACTGGCTGGCCATGTGCGCCTCTGCTCCTTGCGCATTCCTGCTGGGGATTATATAGTACAAGGTGCACCTCTCCCTGATACCATTATAGTGCCACCTCTACACATACACACTCACAGTGTCTGCACTTATCTGCATGCTGCCCTCACACAAAATCTATAAGATTCCCGGGCCGATCACCTCCCACCCCGCGGGACATCCGAGATCGGGATGTCCCGCGGGGTGAAACCCCAAAAACATCTTACTGCTTCCGCCGCCGCCTCCTGCGCGCCCCTCCAGACGTGCCCGCGCCGGCCCTCTGTGAATGGCCGACGGGGGCGCGCGCGCGCCGAGAGTGACGCGCGGGAGGCGGCGGAAGCGGCTTGGACGTTCCTGATCCCCGCCTGGACGTTGGCGGGGATTGGCTGCGGCGTTCACGTGGGAGCGTTGAGAGGTGAGTTTTTTGGGGTTTCTGGGGGGTTTCACACAGCGGGGCACCCCCGATCGGGGTGCCCCGCCGAAGTGGACCAAAGCCCAGGATAGTCAAAATCCTGGGTGTTGGTCCACTTTAACTGCATGCTGCCCTCTCCCCCTCACACCATCAGATGTCTGTATTTTGTTTACCCCACACAGTCTACGTTTAAACCCCTGCACCACCTCCCCACACACTGTCTGCATGTAAAGTGGACCAAAACCCATGGCTGACGGTTCTGGAATCTATAGATTCCACGGCAACCTGATTCCCTACCCCAGGGGCATCCAGATTCG
The DNA here is from genome assembly GCA_027917425.1 of Gastrophryne carolinensis. NCBI lineage: Eukaryota > Metazoa > Chordata > Amphibia > Anura > Microhylidae > Gastrophryne > Gastrophryne carolinensis. Next base: position 338,692,617 of record CM051235.1, read on the forward strand.
GGATTTCTTGCTGTGTGAAACCCCCCAGGTCGCCCATCAAACTGACCTCATTCTCCCCTGATCTAACAGCGTGCGCTGCCTGCTATACCCCTTAGCAGGACGCAGGCCCGCGGATGGCTGGTGTGGACACGCACCCTGGTAAAGGGTAGCAGGGATGCGGGCTTGGCTGATTGGACGAGAGGCCGAGAGAGAGGTGAGTTAGGCTGGGTGACCTGGGGGGTTTCACACAACAGGGCATCCCAGATCAGGGGTGCCCCGGGGAAATGACTAAAACCCAGGATAGTCAAAATCCAGGTTTTGGTCCACGTTATAGAGGAATGAAACACAGGATTATGACTATCCTGGGGTTTGTTCCTCTTGTTGGTGGCATACCCAGCTGTACCCCCCTACAGTTGTCAAGTATAAACAGACCCTTAAAGAGGAACATCGGAGGAGTTTAAAACCTGCCCCAAGCCTCACCGATCTGCTGCCCCCCTCCGGTTTTACCTTTGGCCATCTTCTAGGTCCCTCAGTTTCTGGGCAACCTTCAGATGGACGGTACCATCTTGCATACCATAAAACACTGCACGCGGCCCCTGATCTTGCACCTGTACAGTGCCCACGAATGGGATGCAGTGGGGTCATGTGAAATCCCACGAGACTTCGTTGAGCTGCAAGATCGCTGCGGGACATTGATGAGCACAGCTAAGGCCTTGCTTGTCATTAACAGATGGCTAAGCGGATGGCGGGGTGAGTATCGGTCCCTGAAGCAGCAGGATTTAGCCGATGCCTGCTGGTAGGCAAGTAGGGGCCGATGGGGGGATAATCACTCCGATGTTCCTCTTTAAAGGGACAGTCCAGGAAAATTAAAAAAATAAGATGCACCTATCTGCCAGCCCACAGACTCCCAGTCCTATAGACCGAGCTGGTCTCATTGGGGGTGCTCTCTGTTCAAAAGCTGAGAGCACAATGCAGAACGGCCCAGCACACATGCAGCGCCCACCACAGGCTGGTCGAGGAGTGCACTGTCGGCCCACAGGACTGGCAGCTAATTTTTTATTTTGCATGGACAGGGAATTTAAAATAGTAACAATGCAACATACTATTTGTACCATTGTAACACACCAACACTATAGTAACACTCTAGGAATGGAAAGTACTTTTTTATGCAGGATTAAAGTTACTAATATTGATGGGGCGGGGGTTCTCTCCATCCCGAGTTTATTCCGTACGAATATTATTGGTAAGATGTAGTCTGTAGTAATCACTTTTTATTTCTTATTACAGTAAGATGAGCTGGCTGGATAATTATATAATAAGGAGGATGAATACATTTGTCGGTAAAGTACTTTCAGACTGGGTCACCTGTTACATAAGCAGTAACATAGAAGATGTCTGGGACAAGGTAACATTCACACCTTGCTAGTACATGAAAGCAGCTGTGTAAATCCAAATCTGTATATCTATTAATTAGTCTCTATAGGTTTCATAGCAACCTTTAGTAGCTTAACATACAGGTGAAAAAGGCGGGGCAGCACTGTTAGTCAGGCTCTATTGCAGTTGATATAACTCTGTGTCTAGCACTGTCAGTCATCTACTCACAGACGGCTGTGTAAATGCAGAAATAGAGGGGTTTCCAGTCAGATTTTAACCCCCTCCCCCGTTTGAATTCCCTGTGAACCTGGACCCTTCCTGCCAAAGAGATGCCAGAAAGGATGTACGTCCACTCCACAAAGAGTTAAAAAGCCACTGGCACCAGGCCAGTTTTGTAGATTTTTATATCAGTCAGAAATATCATCTTGTGACTGGCATGGGGAACAGAAGCCTTCTCTGTGCCCTATCAGTTTCCTTCCTTCCTCCTCAGTCATGGAGGGAAAGTGTAAATCCGCATAGGATGTAGGATGTGTGACTGCTCCATGTGACTGTACTTTATGAAAGATGGTTCTTTCATGAATAGTGATGCTCGGAGCACTTCACGTTTTAATGTAGTTCCCATAACAACCCTTTTCTTTCTGCAAATCACAAATAGGATATATAAAATTGCACAAGTTATTCACAACACAAGAGCTCATCATCACACATCTTAAGAGTCTATGAAGGGACCTATGAGAGCAGATCAAAGGTGGTGCAGCCAAAACTAAAACAGAACACCCAATGAGATCCAGTTTACCTTGCGTGATAAATCCACCCCAACATTTTATCATTGTGTTAGCAGCTGCTGCATTAGCTGAAACCTACAGAAAGAGCTTTATTGTCAAATATGCTAATATTATAATATATATAATATCTATATAAACATGCTAGATAGCATGAAGATTAGTTTTTTTTTTACACACTGGGTAAACAGAATTGTAGCTAAAAATGTAATTTTTGTTCACTTGAAGAAAGTCATTCCACTTTTAAAGGAGCACTATTGCAAAAAAATGTCCCAATGATAAAAATCCATATAAATATGCTGGATGGCTATGGAAGGGGTCACTTATACACCCGACATCAAGATATATCTGTCAGGTCCCGTGGGACGCCCATCTTCCAAATAAGTCTGCAACCCCCAATCTCCGCTGCTAGCTTCGCCTATAGACAAGCCCCCGTTTGCCGGGACGCTGAACACGCCTCACCGGTCACAGTTGCCCCCAGGACTTTATAGCACAAAGGATGCAGACTTATGCAGGGGAAGGCAAACGAACCAGGAACGAGACTGGGCAGGGTCAAACAAGCAGAGGTCATACACGGAAGATCAGTCCAATGAAGCGCAGTACACGAGGATGAGACAGAAGAATAGTCAAATCGAGCCAAAGGTCAAACCGGGGAATCACAGGTACGCAGTACAGAGGAGCAGGCAAAATCGTAGTCAGGAAAACAGGCTAAGGTCGGTCCAGGCAGCGATCAAGGATGGTCATACATGGCAAGATAACGTAGACGGAACAGACACCAATTCACACCCAGCAGCACGCTATCACGAGCAAGGGTCAAATGTGATGGAAACACCTTTATAGGAAGTAGCAGACCTGACAGAGGGACATGATTGCTGCACTTAGGATACAAGGATTGATTTGCTAATACAGGGCGTTCCGCCCAGAACCACCCTGGGCTCATTGGCCCAAACAGGAGCCTCCCCACACACCCATAGGGCAATGCGCCCAGAACTAATTACCTCCGGCGGACGCGCTGTGTGCAGTGCCGCCGGAGGGCATAAACACTGAGTGCTCGCGCGCGCGAGCACGACGTAGGATGCCGGGGGCGCGCCTCGATGCCGGGGAGGCGGCCGCTCCAGGCACCGCTCGCAGCAGAACTGCCCGAGCCGCCGCATGCGGCGGAAACAGCCGAGCAGCCGCTCGCGACGGAAACAACCGAGCGGCGGTCAGGGGCGGAAGCCGCCGAACAGCCGCCCGCCGAGGACGCCGCCCCGCCTGTGCTCCGGCTGATCGACCGCAGCCGACGCGGGACCGAAGGTCGGGTGAGAAAGTCGTGACCTTCGTGACGATATCCAGACAGGTTTGTTTTTCTTTGTTTTAATGGAAAGAAAAGGACATCCGGGGTGACTATTCCTACCATGAGAGAATAAACCACAAGCTTGGCTAGAGTTTGATTCAGTTCAGGTGTAAAAGTGATCCCTCCTCTCATTAGCCATTGCGTTTATATGGATTGTTAATATTACACAATTTCGTGATAGTGCTCCTTTAAAAAGGAGACCTGCTCAATTCTAAACTGCAGAAACATCTGCCCAAAGCATTGGATGATACATAGGCAAATGCATATCTACACATCAAAAGAATTGCTGCAGTAATAATACGTAATTCCAACATAGGCTGGCTCAGGAACAGGCCATTACAACAAGCCATTCTCTCTTTTAAAAATAGGCACAATAACACGCTCCCAACTTGTCATCCCTAATTCTTCCTTCTAGTAAAAGTTATTTTTACTGTACTAACCTATTTAACCTATTTTTTTTCAATAGACCTTTAAGGACATGCCTCATTGCCTCATCCCCTTTTCTTAATTTGGGGCGGTAGAAAGATGCCAGTGTGGTATCTCTTTAAATCCTCCCTGCTCGCGCTTGAAATTCATGTTCCCCGCCCACACACCTATTAGGATTACCCCCCAAAAAAACACAAACAGTGTGTCCCACGCCACCCCGGAGCTTTTGGTGCCACTTTAATGTTGCTTAATGGAGAAGGGAGATAATTTTGCTGGCAAGGGAGTGAAGAGAAGAGGAGGGATAATTAATGTTTCTGTTTGGAGGGAGAATGGGCTACTTATTTACTACTTAGTATGGGATGGGGTAATGAATTATTTATGTGAAGTGGGAAAAACAAATGTAATGTTGCCAGGGGGGAGAGGGATAATAAATGTTGCTGACTAGGAGGTTAGGGGAAGGAGAGGGATTGTTGATTTAATGTTACTGGCTGAGCTGCACCCCATCTGAAGAGGGGAATCCACTGACACATTACATAATAATTGTGGGGTGCATCCATTGATCCTCTGCTTGGTAATTGTGGTATCTAGTGGGCTGAAAATTAACCAGAAAAGAAAATGTGTGGACTTGTAGAGGAGACCCAAGAACTCTGCAATTTGTGTGGTTGATTGATAAATATAATGGCAATCCCTGAACAGCACTACTGCCACTGTAGTTTTACCAGCATTATATAAATGGCCACATTAGTAAGCCTAGTTACACCAAAGCCAGCGAAAAACTGGAGAAAATCTCCCATTGCTCCTTACCACAGGCTGTTTTATATAAAGTAACTTGCTAGTTGTCCTATATCCTTGTATGAAGGCAATACCTATGCTGTATTACTTGTACAAGGCTCTTCGAGCACTGAAATTATTAAGCTGCTGCTGCTCCACTATACCAAAGAATATGCTGTCTGGCCTACCCCGCCCTTTAATCCTGCAGTTATGTACCTGAATGAGCTGCCAGTATGATTCAAAGTAGGTCAGCAGAATTGGGTTATCCACAAGCTGAAACAAATGTTCTGCACTAGTGACCTGCATAGGTATGTGACTACACCCACGCTGTGTTTATCAACATCATAATAAACCTGGCAGCAGTATGATGTTGATCACAGCTGGCATCAGCAGGTGGGCATGAAGTTTGCTAATTACACCAGACATGGTGACCGCTTTGTAATGTTCATCCCTTTTTAAACCACCCGGAGGGCCTGGCTCTAAGCACATTCAGTTACCTGCATTATAACATTTTATAAATGCTTACTGGTAATATTAGGCTTAAAAAGAACAAAAAGGCAGCAAGGAAATCTCGTGTATTTAAATAATGTCTTACAAAATTATCTCTTACAATGTCCGAGGATTAAACTCTCAAGTAAAACGATATAAAGCTTTTAGATTTTACAATTCATTGGGATTGGATATCCTGTTACAGAAAACCATACCCCAAATTTTTAGACGAGAAATTACTTAATTTCTATCTGGTTTATGCCAAGAATGCTAAGAGAAATAGGGTTGCTATTTGATTGAATAAAAGAGTTCCCTTCATTCTAGAGGATCACTTAGAAGATAAGCAGAGTAGATTTCTTTTAGTAAAAGGTCTGAAAGGATAAGGAATCATTGATTAGCTATGCCCCGAAAAATAGGCAGACTCAGTTTTTCCACAATATGTTTGAAGCAATATCCCCTAAATTGGAGGGGGTAGTGATTTGGGGCAGGGACTCAAACCTGGCAATTGATCCATCAGCAGATAAGACTTCCCGAGACAGAAGCCTCCATCAAAAGCAGGGAGACGTTTAGCCTAATTATGAATGGAGGGAGTGCAATCCAAACTAGAGACTATACCTATTTTTCTGCTGCACATCAATCATATTAAAATGAAAAGGAGCAAGATACTATACCTTGCAGGATAAACCAGGTAAATTACTCTCTGCATGTATCAATCCTAGAAAAAAGCAGCCTTAAAACCAGAAATGGGAAGCCTTTTGCTCTTAGTGATCGAAGCTTTGGCATGTAAACTCAAGAAGAGAGAAAGATTTTCGAGGGGTGGTCTGTGGTGCAAGAGAGCAGAAGTGTGCGCTTTTTATGGACGATCTTTTCCTCTTCACCAGGGACCCCTTCATATCCTTGCCAACAATATATGAGGTTCTAAAAGAGTTCTCAAGTATCTCGGGGTTGAAGATTAATGAGAGGAAGTCAATGGCCCTGAGTATAGACCTGGATTCAGAGAAATATCATCTCTCATCAAAATAACAGCATGATAAGGCAAAAGTCTCTCTTATTTGGGAACAGAGATATCCTTTGGCTCAGTGAGTTTATATAGGTTTAACTAATCCCCCTCATATATTAAAAGATAAAAGAAAAGTTGATTAGTTGGAGCCGCAGTCCCCTATCTTGGTTTGGGAGGATCGCGGCCTACAAAATGGATACTCTGCCAAAACTTGTGTACCTATTTTGAGCCCTCTCAGTTAGAACCGTGCCCTAGGGGGCTGGAGAAATTGGAACAGAACATTCTTATTTGGGGGGAGGGGGAAAGAAAGGGAGAGTCAGTAAAAAAAACAATCTTTGCTCCTAAATATCAAGGGGGTTTGGAGGTCCCTAAATTGTAACAATACTTTTACTCGGCCAGAGTGAGCAAACTCACAGAGGTTTATAAATCAAAGGGTAAAACACGTTGGGTGGAAATTGAACAGGAGAATCTCATATCCACACCCTTAAAGTATCTCCTAGAAATACCAAAAGAAAACAGACCTGAGATTCCATTAGTAATATTGAAGGAATTTGGGATTCCTATCAAGAGAAAAACAAGAACCCCTTAAATGCATTATGGGCAAACCCTAAGTTTAACAATGGGTCACATCCAGGATTCAAATGGTGGATTAAAAATGGTCTTGTGAGAAAGGCCCATTTTTATTTATTGGGGTAATGTTTCTCTATACAATCTTTTCAGGCTAAATATAACCCTCCCTCAAGAGAATCCTTCAGAGGCATTCAAGTTTCTTCAGCTTCTAAAAGAAAACCGGATCACCTTGAGAAATACACAGGCTTTGAATTTTATTGTCTTAAATCCCCAGTGGGGCCAGGGGATATTTCAATAGTCTATAGAAATGTTGACCAAGGCCCCAGAGAAACATCCTTACATGATGGCCTGGGATCGGGATATGAATGAAGACCACCCCTTCGAGTGGTGGGGAATCACAACCAAAAGAGGTCTGGGAGGCCTCAAAAATACTATATTGATAGAAGTCAACATAATGATGGTATATGGTTCCTTCAAGCATCTCAGGGACGTTTGCTGATGCTCAGGCTAATTGTTTTTGGGGCTGCAACACAAAAGGAGACAAGATCCACATATGGTGGATGTGTCCAAGAGCAAAAGCCCTTTGCAATAGAATCTTTAAAAATGTTTTTAAAAAATCACTCAAAGAGAGATATCTTCAACTAAACATAGCTCTAGTGAATGTAAACAAGGGAAATATAACAAACGAGGATTGGAGATTGATATCACTGTTAATGACCATAGCTAGAATCACGATTGCTAGAGCTTGGAAATGAAGGTATATCTCTATAGTGCTTTGGAAATATTGGATTGGATTGTGATAAATGAGAAACTCTCAAGCATTATATATGATTCACAAGACCAATTACAACAGGTTTGGAACCCCTGGATAGAATTCAGAGAAGGAGAGCAAGGGGGGGGGAACTCGAGGACTCATAGTTTGATCTCTTTTTCCTTTTTTAGAGAATGGCATATATGCTTTAAGAGAATATCTACGATAGAAGAATGTAAACATAATGGTTTACATAAATTTTCTTCGGATAACGTTTAAAGTGGATCAAACCACCGCGATCAGCCCGGGGCATCCAAAATCAGGATGCCCTGCTGCGTGAAACCTCCCAGGTCACCCCAATGGTCCAACGGCGGTGCATGCGCGAGCCACGGCGCATCCCCGCTATCCCTCTAACAGGGCACATGCACGTGCGCGCCAGGCATTAGTGAATAGCCTGTTAGGGGCTCCCTGTTAGAGGATAGCGGGGGATGTGGGTGTCAGCGCTGACATGACATCAGCGTCTCTGAGCGCAATGATTGGAAGAGCAGCCGCATGCGCTGTAGGACCCGATTGCGGTGAGAGATTTTCTTTATAGAAATGGTTTTATTACCAATATATTTGTAAAGCAATTATGATAGAGATTGCTGTTTATACTTGTTTTTATACTTGTTTATATACTTAAAACTTAAATAATAAAACTGAAAGGAGGAGGCACATTGTACAGGCTTCAGGTGAGCTCCTTGCTGCCCTATTATTATTGCCCTGTTACTGCTTTTGCCCCCCCCCCGCCATGCATAGCCCTCCGAAACCCAGGATTTAGGACCCCAAAAATGTACCCACGTTACTGCCAGTGGCAAGTTGCCATGGGCCAACCGAGGACAGCAGGCCAGCGCTGGCCACACAGGGTTTTGTTCCACTTTAAAGCAGCAGTGGAATCTCACTCTTACCCACCCACCACCCAACCCTGGTGCTTATCCCAATACGGCTATTTGAAGCAGACCAAAGCCCATTTTTTTTACTCACCTGGGTTTCGGTCCACTTTACTAGTGCATCACAATTTTGACTGTCCCACGGCACATTCACAGGCTTCCAGACATTCAGAATAGATTGAGCCACCCAGAAATCTGTTCTAAATGAATGAATAGAGTTTTAAACCAAATGATCCCATGCACTGCGACATGATGCAATCTGGAAATTGCTGGTCCTGCCACTCAAATCTCCGGCAATCTGGGACTTCAGGGAATTTACAGAATCTATTGCTGGGGAAGGAGAGAAGACAGGATGTCAAACCATCCAAAAGCTACTGCCTGTGTGATGAGGGATTCAGGAGATTTTATTAAAAATTGGGATTTAGCCTGTTTTAAATAATAATGCCTTGTAAATGTGGGTGTGCCTGCTACAGGGTCATATTTGTGATTGGATGCTACATGCATAGTTTAGGTTCAATATTTTTATTGGTATATATAATCAGGTGAATGGTTAAGGAGTACAACGTATGGCATTATGCAAGTACAGTTTATCTGACCCCCTACATACAGATCAGTGAGTAATCAGTACTGGTACCAGTATGGAAGCTTCGTGTAAGCAGATAACTGTATGATACCCAGCAGGTAGATGCCTCATTAACATGCTAAAGTCACTGGGGTGCAGGTTAAAGAGGTACCAATCTGTGTTTCTCAACAAAAGCACTTTCAATAATAGCACTGTGCTGTTGTATATAAATAGAGACAGACAAAAGCTATTTGTAGCGGATGACAAGCCCTGCCAATCAGATCACAAGAAAGGTTGCAGATGTGGCATTCATTCTGTCTCATACACATGCAAACTTTTAGCAATTCCATGGCTATGCTAAATAAATCGAAACTCCGTTGAAACTATCCATTGATTTACTATCCACTGTTGATAGTAAATGTTCCACTGTTGATGATCAATGTTGACCTGAATGATTATTGTTACAGGGCAATAAAGTAAAATCTGGAGTTTCCAACATTTTCCTTATAATAGTAATCAACAAACTTAAAGAACACTCAAAACATCGGAGGCCCTTCTGAGTTCCACCCCTGTAAGAGAATCCCGAATAGGGAATGCCCCGCTGTGTAACCCCCCCCCGGTCGCCTGTTTCACTCACCTTCTCCTGGAGCCCTTCTGCATCCCCACTCACTTTTAGCCCTGCGCATGCCTGCGCCCTGCCTTTCTGAACTCTGCTATCTTCAGTGCCGCTCAGCGGTCAGCAGAGCCGAAAGGAGCCAGGTTAAAGTGAGCATGCCGATTGGCTGAGCACACCACTCAGCCAATCAGTGCTCTTTCTCGTCGGGGAGGCCGATTCATTAATAGCGGCAGGTAGCGACAGTTGAGCGACTGTAGCGGCATTTTCAGAGCGCCCGCTAGTAGTCGCTGTGCTTGGCCGTTGTTCGGTAGTTGATAGCGACTCAGTCGGTGTGCAGTAATGTTGAATATTGGGTGAGGAGTCGCTATTTGACAGGTTCCACGCTGTATAGGAGCGCATGATAGCGACTGGCCCTAGCTACCGGCTCCCACCATATTCATTAACAAATTACGCTCAAAAAATTCTCGCGCTGTGAAATGCATGTTTAAACCCCAGAGCACTGGCGGCGATGGGTTAAAAGTAGTTTTTTAACCCCCAAACAACCATATTTTTGGAAACCAAAAAAAACAAGTTTTTTAAATAATTTTGTAATATGAATACATTAATATCAGACCTGTAATATCAATTCTGCACAAAATTTTTTTTTTACCTTAAAAAAATATCTAACATGGCAGAAGTGGTCACAGAATTTTTCACATTTAAAAAAAAAACATTAATAACAATTAATTATGAATATTTAAAGATTGTTCCATTGAAATGCATTGGAGAGCGCCAGGTAGTGAGAGGTCATACCTGTCGCTGTTCAAGGTCGGACGCTGGCGCTGTGGGCTGAGGCTGGAATAATGATGAATGAGTGGCTATATGGCGCTATCTCAGTCGCTAAGCAGGATCGGCTTGATAAATGTGTGATTGTGGTGGGGAGCCGGCGTTCTCGTGGCGGGGCCCGTCATTACCGGTCGCTCACCAGTCGCTACCTGTCGCTATTCCTTCATAAATAAGGGCCTGAGTCTACACTGTGGGAACGAAAGGAGGTTGAGTGCATGGGCCGACCTGGGGGGATACACACAGCGGAGGATCCCAATTCTGGAGAAACAACACATGAAATTCCTGTGTATTGTTCCTCTAAATGCCTCCCAGTAATTCATATACACAGTTGTCATCATGGGTACTGGCAGGGCTCCCTATGGGGCCTGGTTGCTCAGGGAGGCCAGCCACCAAACCCGATGACAACCCTGTGACTTCTCACCTGCTCTCATGCTTCTAAAGAATCAATGCTTTACCTGCTGAAGCCCATCGCGAATCAGCCTCTGTCCTGTTTCTTTGAGCAGGCCATTCGCCCTGTTGCTCTGTCAAACTTTCTAATACCCATTAAATTAATTTCATCAGTCATCTTTTTTAGTGGTTGCAGACACCAGTTATCCTGTCTGCAGAAGCTCCATTGAAGTTCCATTGAAATGCATGTCAGAATAAGAAGGGGACCCTGACATTGAAGTAGTATGGGGCCTAAGAATTTCTAAGGGTGGCCATGTACATAAAGACAGCTAAAGTGCTCCAGATTTTACTCACGCATAATCTTCTGCTACTCTTTTGCTTCCTCTACTGTGTGTGTGTGTCCATGGAGGCAGCCATTATTGTACTCCCCATATTGAAAATAGACCAAAAGTCTTCTATTGCTGTGTGTGTCTGTGTGGAAGCAGCTATCATTGTACGCCCCATATTTAAAATAGACCAAAAGTCTTCTATTGCTGTGTGTGTCCATGGAGGCAGCCATTATTGTACTCCCCATATTGAAAATAGACCAAAAGTCTTCTATTGCTGTGTGTGTCTGTGTGGAAGCAGCTATCATTGTACGCCCCATATTTAAAATAGACCAAAAGTCTTCTATTGCTGTGTGTGTCCATGGAGGCAGCCATTATTGTACTCCCCATATTGAAAATAGACCAAAAGTCTTCTATTGCTGTGTGTGTCTGTGTGGAAGCAGCTATCATTGTACGCCCCATATTTAAAATAGACCAAAAGTCTTCTATTGCTGTGTGTGTGTCTGTGTGGAAGCAGCTATCATTGTACTCCCCATATTTAAAATAGACCAAAAGTCTTCTATTGCTGTGTGTGTGTCTGTGTGGAAGCAGCTATCATTGTACGCCCCATATTTAAAATAGACCAAAAGTCTTCAACTTATCTGTGTGTGTGTCTGCGTTGAGGCAGCCATCGTTGTACTCACCACATTTAAAGCAGCACAAAACCCGGTATTTTCAGTATCCAGGATTTTGATTCTTGCCCCAGGGCCATCCCAGTTTGGGATGTCCAGTTATTGGTAGCCCCATGAATCGCCCATGAAAACATACCTTTCCCTGTCAGGCAGCGCATGCATGGGCACTTGTCCGGTCAGCGCTGTATGTCATGCATATTAATGCCTGCCATATGGTTCTGTTTAGACACAGAACTCTGCAATAGGGAGCAAGAGAGGCCGCATCCCCCTTTAGATTGAGGTGCACATCCGGCCTCAGCCCAGAGATGCTGGGCATGCGGCCGGCATTGTTTACCTCGCCATAGGAGCCTGGGCAAAGGTGAGTTTTGCGGCCAAGGCAAAGATGAGTGTTTTGTTAAGCTTTAAACACCAAAAGTCTAAATAAACTGAAATATACTTTTGGTCTGCTTACTATGTTCTTATGGGGGCACCCTAACTTGGGATGCCAACAAAGTTTGAACCACTAGGAAATACTGTACAGAGCAGCCCCCTCCCTCCGAGCTCACTGCAAGGATGGGTTAAATGCTGAGGACAAATTCCTATGCTTGTGCAAACATACAATGGTGATATATGCCCCAAAAAATCATAATTGTGTACTTTGCTGTAAATTCATTCTCATCTAAAGCAGAATGTGTGTGGATGTTACCAGGGTCGTCATTAGAATTTTTGGGGCCCTATACAACTTCTATGGCAGACTATACCTCATTTTAAATTAGAATTCCGAAGATGTGAATGTGAGGAGCTGCTGCTGGCAAGATGCTGGCACAACCAAGAGAGAGTAATGCCGCATCACTGATACCAATACAATGTCTAATGAAATGTCTTTAGCAGACCTCGTGTTTATGGTTATTAGAAAGCTTTACAAATCTGCAAAATGTTTGCCTCAAGAACGAGAATAGAGACTGATCAGCTGTGGGCTGCCACAAGTGAATTCCCTATAAACCCGAGGGCAGGCATAGAAGTCATAGGGCTGACATCAAGGACCGACTGCTGGGGCCCCAAATATAAAGAAGAAAATCATGCAAAGGAACAAAAGCCAAATAAGTACCGGTAATTGGAAAAAGATTCTCCAGCCTGTTCTCCCATGATAGGACTTGCCCAGGCCCCTCTGCAATAATCATAAATGACAGATGCGAGCGTGCATGTCCTCATTTGTCCTACAAAATCAGATTATCCAACCATCATCCAGTTTTATGTCTGTAGAGAGCCTTATAACTGCCATCTCACCTGTGCTCTGTTGCAGAAGAGGATATTCCATAAGAGATTTCATCATTTCTGGGATATCTAGAAAGCTTCTGACAGCCTCGGTGCTGGACATTGTGACTGGAGAGGAGCACAGGCAGCAGTGGCAGCTACACAACACACTGTGATTGTTGCCTGGAATTGCACAAGTCTTAATCCTAAAGGGAGGAGATAGCCCAGGGCTATTCCCTTCAATGAAGCTCCAATTGCAGCAAATGGGTGGCAGCAATTTCAAGAGCCTACCTCTGAACCAATAGGACAGGACAGACAGAAGGGGACCTGTTACCCAACTGTTGTGTAAGGTTAATCTACACTGCTGGCACATAGAAACGTGAGTACACACCTTACCCTGGCTTCTGTAAGCTCAGGTCCTGGGTTCTCTCCTTTAGTAAATATTCTACTGTGTGTGGTCAGAGTTTAGTGCCGACTGTACTATGGTGTTCTGGATCCAAACTTTGCAAACAAACATCAGCATATTTCATTTGATTAGTAAAAGAGAGAGAGATTAAAGGAGGAGCACTATTGCAAAAAAAAAAAATAGTTCAATACTAAAAATAAACACATAGGGCCTGATTTATCCAGCACTTCTGCCAGACAGTGCCATTTCCGTGCAAAATATGATTTATACATTTTTCAGCATATTGCTGCACTGCTAATGTTTTACTACACGTGCTTCTTATAGTGCAGCAACAAATTTTGAATCTTTGCCCCGAGCAACATTACTAATTTAATTTAAATCAGACCTATAAATATGCTAGATAGCAAATACACCCTGCATAAGAAATCCAGCCAATCTTTTACTAGAAGTTATCAGAATCAGGGGTGATAGATTTTTGAATGTACCATTCTGTTTTTACAGGGAAGAACTGCTCAGTAGGTGACAGGCAGATAGAGGTTAACAGTTAACCCTGTAAATAGGCAATATTGTGCTCCGAAACCTGTCCCCTGCCAGTAGAAGAAAACCACAAGCTTGGTGTTTTTTTTAGTTAGTTGGGGTGTAAAAGTAACCTTTCCTAATACTAGCTAGCATGTTTTTATGTATTTTGTATATTTTATTTTGTATATTAAACCGGACCTTCACTTATACAATAAGAGTCTATCTTATATGTTTCCCTCATACTGTACATACATATTGCTCACATTAAAAATCACCCTACCTGCATCTACTGCATTTTATGAGCCTTAAAACATTCAACATGGCGGCTCATGGTGTCTGGCTGCCTGCAAACAGGAAGTGCCTTCTGACTGTGTCGCTCTGCATTCTGGGATTGATGTCCTTTTCCTGACCCCAGCTCTGCTCTGTCTGAGCAAAGCGCAGCTATACCCTGCCCCCTGCACTTTTCACCCTTCTACTTTCCTCAGTATGGGATGCTTCTGAGGCAAGATGGCGGCACCCGTATCCTAGGGTCCTGAACAGAGTTGCAGCTCAGTGAAGGAAAGAATAAAAAATAAGCGACTAAAAATGTAAAATATATTAATTTTAGATTCTGGGTAATAGTTTTTAAAGTGGACCAACACCCAGGATTTTTACTATCCTGGGTGTTGGTCCACTTCCGCGGGGGAACCCCGATCGGGGGCGACGGACAAGCGACGGATAAGCCGCCGCCTCTCGCGCGTCCCATTTACAGGGCGCGCGTCGGCCGTTCGTGAATGGCCGGCGCGCGCCCTGTAAGAGGGACGCACGAGAGGCGGCGGCTTGTCTGTCGCCGACAAGGTACGTTTTTAGGGGCTTTCTGCGGGGTTTCACACAGCGGGGCATCCCGATTTCGGATGCCCTGCGGGGAGGGAGCTGATCAGTGGTGGGTGTTGGTCCACTTTAACTAACGCAATTGCCGAACAAACACTAAGCAGATTCATGTTAAAGGGACTGTAAACCCACATTAAAAAATAAACAGGCGTTTACCTTCTGTCCCCTGCAGCAGCTCCTGGCCTGTCCGAAGCTCAAAACCTGCTGGTTTCCAAAATCGAGAAACACAGTAAGTATGAGCCCCAGAATAATTTGGGTCAACACACCTGTCCACAGCTATATCTATTGCTATGAATGGACAGCACTGTGCACAGGATTAGTGAAACGGCATGCAAGGCCCAGGAGAGCAGTGTTTCTGAGCGGCGGACCACCAAGGTCCTGCTGTGGGGGTTCTGCTGTGACGATCACACCAACACAGATATTCACAATCAGACAAGGACAGAGACAGAACAAGAGAAGAGAGATAGAGGGGGAGTGAAGAGGTGAGATAATGTGAAAGACAGGGAGAGAAATTAAGGAAAAAGAGAGAGGCAATAGTCAAATGAGATGCAGGAGAAAAGATTGTGAAAAAGGATGACATGATGGAGGGAAAGTGATGAAGAAAGACAGAAGGATTGTGAAATAAAATAGGGAGATGGAGGCAATGTGTACAACAATAAAGGGCTAATATAGATAATTAATGTTAAAAGAGATAGGGGGAGGAGGTAATTTTGAAACAAAGAAAGATGGCGGGACTGTGCAAAAGAGAGAAGTAATGCAGGATGTGAAAAATATAGACAAAATGAAGGTGAAAAGGTGAGGGACAAAGGCAAAGTGGAATAAGGAGGAAAATAGAAGGACAGAATGTTCTCCAGCATGTAAATGTTCTTCAGCAGTGCAGGAGGTGTTGATAAGCAAAATAGATTCTGGGCAGACCTGCTGAACCAGCTGAGAGCTGTCTCCTAAAGGGAGACTGAATGGTGTCTCCTGGCAGGAACGTAGCTTGGGGGGCCAGGGGAGCACATGCCCCGGGTGCAGTAGGTCAGGGGCGCCAAATGAAGGGCCTGAGCACTGGGTGGGGGGCACCATTGAGAATTTTTGCCCCGAGCACCAGAAAGCCCAGCTACCCCTCTGTCTCATGACACCTACTTACACGGGGTTTGGGGTGGTACACCAGGCTTGGAGTGGCCCACATGGTACCAGGAAAAAACCCAGTGGGCCCCTGGTTCCCCTTTGAGTGCCTTCATCACCAAACCTTCACCTATCTATATCTTATTTGTGGCAAAAATTTGTGGTAAACCGAGACAATAAAGTCTGGCAGATTTTTATCTGTGCATGGGCCTTTAATGTAAGCTGATCTAAATGTTGGGGTGGGTCACTTCTACTGGTATCCCAGTCCAAAACTGTGTTTCACTGTGCACTCGCAGAGGTTGCACACCCCAAAAGTGGGTCATGACTCTTGAAGAGGAACATCAGACCTTTTCTCTAAACATCCCTCCCCCCTCTCTCACTGCCTTTTGGTTGTTGATGTTATCTATAAACGGACAGAGTGTTTTCTCTGTCAATTCAGCACTATTTTTGTTTAGAAAAATTCTGAATTGCACAGTGAAAAAAAATCAAGATAAAAAAAATTTCTCACAACAAAAGTAACGAAAAAAATTCTCACTTTGCCGAGTTAGTCCTATAAAACATCTGGTATAAAGTTAAAAAATTCTGTTCAGGCAAAAATAAAAACAGATACAACTTTCCCCCCACAGCTACCTCACTTCAAATCTGGCACTTCAACACTTCATACTGTGCCAGAGATCAAGTGTCACAGCATCTATGTATCTGGGGATTCCTTGGGCGCTCACCCAACATTTGCAATCAAACTGGTGGACAGGACTGCCCCAACATCAAAATTACTCAAGTACACCAAACAACTGTAGGGGAGAGTAGGTATCTATCAAGTTTTATTTTTGACATTCCAATTTGGTTCATCTCCTTAGGGCATCCCGGTTTGGGGTGCCCCGCTGTGTGACGATCACTAGTCTCCCCGATAAACTTACCTTACTGGTGAACCTGAGGTCCATATGCCCCGGCAGTGACATTTCATTGTTGGGGTCATACAGAAAAACGATACTTTTGTTGCCTCCCGTGCACCACATACGGTGTGGTCTGGACCATTCAGGAGATCCATGTCCCAGAGGATGCACTCTGAGGCAGAGCTTGCTACATAACCCCCTATACCAGAAGTACCAGTGGGGCATGTGTGAAGCCTAGGGCCAAACTTCCTGGACTGGTAAGTGTTAAAGAACTGCTGATCCAGATTGCCCTAAAAGTGGCAGGGTGAGTAAAATGAGTACCAGTTTTAGCATTCAGTGTTCCTGGAATTAGTGAATGGTACCCCTTTGATTGCATCTTTGTCAGCTCAGTTCCCTATGTTTTGGATCCACTTTGTTATTATAAATATCCCATGTGTCTTTTCATGGTGAGATTTTTAAATAATGTTGTATTAAAATCTGCATTTTTTTCATTAGATTTACAGAAAACAATATGCCTAGCTTATCCATCAGCCAATGTTTCTAGTACATCCCACTGTCATCCCATGTCGTCTCGTCCATGGAAACCAAGCATTGTCACTAGCCATCTTTGAAGGGTAATTAAAGTTAATACTGGCCACAGGCAAGACAAACAGGTTTATTTTTCTTCAGTTACTTGAAATCCATCCCTGTCTTGCCCTCTTTATTCTGTTTGCAGAGCTGAAATGATGTTACAAAGTAGATGATTCGATTTTAACCAGCTAAGGCATGACAATGGTCAAAGAAGGGCTGATCTTGATGTAGTTAACCAGCCTTAATATGTACCAGGGGCATAGATACCTTAGATGCAGGGGAGGCAGATGCTACCCTGCCTATGGCTTGGTGAAAGCTGCCTTCTTCCAGGTTGCAGCACCCGTGGGCCAGCATCTTGTTTCAGCCCAGTGCTCCATACACAGAGAAGGTGCTGGCATCTTAGTTCTGTCCTGTGCATAGACCCCCAGCACTTTCTTCAGACAACGCCCAACACTGCATACTGCAATGGAACCAGGACCACACCACAACGGGCCCCACAACATAAAGCACAATATAACCGCTCCTTTTTGGAAGAAGGGACAATATGATTTTTGCTGTTGGAGTCCTGTGAAACCCCCTGATATGTACTACAAAATAAACTCTCTTAACACTAACCCTTATTCATCTACTACTACTAAGGCAGATTAATAAATGATGGGGCAAAGAACACTAAAGCAAAACTGGTCCCGAACTGAGGCAAATTGCTAGTTCTCCATATAAGGCTATTATTTGACACCAATACAAAAAAACACGTTGTATGGGACACAGACATCATAGAAATGATATTGGGGGGGGATTTTTTTTGGGGGGGGGGAATAGGACACATTCGTCCTTATAATTGGTTTCTATCCTGTGGTGGTGGGTTGGTATAAAGTGACCTTGTAGGGCACTTTTGGACAGGGAATGCGGGGTGAGAGTTCCACTGTTTCCTCCCAGGTTACTTTCCTGGGGGTGAGAGTGGACTCCTTGTTACCTTGCTCCACACACCATTGTATAATACTTATATAAATGTATTTTCAAAAATACATTATATACATCTATTAACAGTGTTTCTTTTATATTTTCAAATTACAGTATATAATACTAATACTAATATAATATTCATACATATATTTTTTTCACATATTGTACAACATTAGACTGTGTTGTAAAATTCACTTTTGTGAGTTACCCATTTGGAAAACAGTCTTTGTGACCTGGGGTTCTCCCTCTGCGGGGGTAACCAGGTTGGGTGTACCCCCTTGGGTTTGTGGCCAGTCTTTTGGGTTGGTATTCCGGTGGGTTTCAGCCCCTTTCGGTTTGTAGCAAGTTTTGTGCGGCACCTTACAAACGCATTTCACCAACTGGCTTCGTCAGTGTGTGGACCTTGACCTGATTGTGCATACATATGGTAGTGTATTATAGCTAATTGGATTACACATTGATTTATAGGTAACTCAAATTGTGGCTTTTTGGCTGCTGGTGGGTGAGACCATCTCCCTTTAATTATTTCCTTTTGGTTAAGTGATCTGCATAAAAATGATTGTTGTAGATTAAGAAATGTAGTTTTTTGTTTGCCTGTGTTTGGCAGTTAGAGTATAGGGATACGTAGATTGTTCAGATAATAAGAACATAGAAAGAAAGGGTAAACTTACACGTTTGTATCAGGCTGCGGGGTCAAAGTGTCGTCCGGCACCCCCCCTCCCCTTCTCCTGATTGGGGGGATGGTGCTCCGCTTGTGTGGTCGTGTGGCTAGGTCGGACGGCGCCGTTACGGCTGCAGACTTCTGTTCTGTGACCATTGGAGCACAGCGAGGCCGGTGCGGGAGGTATATGGAGGAGCCATATTAAGGGCTCCAGATCCCTCCCTTTTTGTGCCTCCTAGCTGGCGTTTGACGCGTATGACGCACTTCCGGTCTGCCGGCCCCGCACGGACGATGTCAGTTCCGCTTGCTGAATGGACTTCGCTTCCTAGTGCGGCACTATTTTGTTGGTTGGGCTCCCTCTCTGTTCATAAGGGGAGTTACCGATAGTTCTATTGTGCAGAGAAATTAAATCGGGAGATGGAAATCCCTTCTCCGTCAGCTGCCGAGCCTTTATAATTTGTTTTGTACACAATATATTTTATATTATTCATGAGTAAACACGTACTGTCTATGACCTTTGGAATTCATTTATTTTTAATTTCCTAATACTTCTGCTATCTGGTGAAGGGATAGGGACCTTGTATCTATCTGTTTGTCAGGGCATTATAGCAATTGTTCTGTCTCCTTGTGTTCCTGTTCTTCTTTTACAGGGGTGTGTATGTTATGTGTTTATGGCTGGGTGTTATGGGTGATTAGAGGTGTGGATTCCTTGGGGAAAGAGTTTGTTTTAGTGGTGGGGAACGAGTTAGAAATGCATTACATTTTAGGGTTCAAGGTTGTACCACGTCATACTGGAACCCGCCTGATGTTGGGGTAGCAGTGTATTGAAATTATGATTTTCTACCATTTGTTTTTTTATGTGCTTTAGGGTTAGACCTTTTTTTGGAGCCATGGTTGTTTATTCCAATTTAACATGTTAAAAAATATTTATAAATACAGGATATGTATAAAAAATGATTGCCAGACATTAAAGTTTTTTAAAAACATCTGGTCCAATTTAGCAAAAAATCAGCTTGGATTGAATCAAACCAGCAATTTAACCCAAACAGCAACACTACTAATAGCCATAGTGTCCCATACATAAAACCCCTATAAAGATAAGTGGCCGGCAATAAATACAATGACTTGTGCAATCATAAAAGACAAAAGCTTCAATAATATCTTCATGTCTCTTGAGAGCAGTATACTTGTAGCAATGCTGACAGGCAACCCGACCATTCTACAAGAAGGGCAATCGAGTTTGTTGTGTACAGTAATGCAGAGAAGAGACCTTTGTCTTCCATTCTGCTCTGCACAACTCACATGGCAGCTCCACGTGCAGCCATATACACTGCCCCTTGTTCTCTTACTAGCACATATAGATCAATCTACCCACCTCCAGGCAAATTCCTATGCTGTTTCTAGGTGTGAACCTGTCATGTCGTTGTCTACATTCTGGAAACATCACTGGTAGAGTAACCTCTGTACCAAATATAGGGTAGAATGATTTCGTTATTGTTCTACTTCAATTTCCCATAAAATGGCACAACTGCCATAGAATCAAATATATAATGAGCAGTGGATGGGGCTAATGTGGGACCCAAGAGTATGCCTTACATTCTTTATAAAAAGTGGACCTATAGGCAAAAATGACTAATGGTCCGCTGAACCCTGCAGCGGTAGAGGATGCTCCGTTGTGTTATCCATAGCAGCAACCTTAATGTGGACCAAAAACCAGGATTTTGACTATCCTGGGCTTTGGTCCTTGCCTCCGTGCAGCCCAATTCATGATGCACTGCTGTGTGAAACCCCCAGATTGCCCAGGAAACTGACCCTTGCCCGGTCCTATGGCGCATGCGTGGCCTCTCGCTCAGCACACTGGGCTCCACTCACATCAAATCGTGAAATAAGGGCCGAGTCTAGTCGAGCACATGGGCAGAGTTATCCCTGCTACCCTCCAACATGGTGCGGCCATTTGGAAATGCCTGTCGCAGGTGCGCTCCCTGCTAAAGCTACAACAGACGGTGGCTGCTGCTCATGCATGTGCCGTTGGATCGGGGAGAAGGTGAGTATACTGAGCGACCCAGGGTTTTTTACACAGGGGGCGGGAGTCTTGCAGCCCTGAAATCTTATAGACTCCAGGGCCGCTGATGGTCCACTTAAAGGAAACTTAACTTATCCCTTGCAACTATGAGCCAGGGTAGGTCCTAGTTCACAGGGACACTAAACTAACCTAACCTCACACCATCAGTGATCCCTGTATTAGAGAGATGCTGACTTTTTCCTAACAGAGCTGCATCCACTGGGGGACAGTTAATAGCTACACTCATGTGCGGAATCCACAACTCATCCAATAGGAGACACTGAAGTATGCAGCTACTTCCTGCCCCCCATTATAAAGAACTTAATACCCAGTTCTGGTGTCCTAAGGATCTTTAACTGCAGAGGCATCTGAAACCTTAATGCCAGCTGAAAAATTGCTGCTCCATGTGACTGCTGGCAGTCAGTCTGGCTAGCACGGTGCCTGGCACCCTCTCCACAAACCCCAATGCTTGCTGGTGGCCATGTAGGGCAGAAACCTGGTGTCCAGAATTTATAAACTGTGGGAGTGCTCTTGCCCCTTCTAGGCAGGGTTGCCATTATGACCGTATAGTCTGGAATCCTGTGTAGGAGCTGGTTGCTCGCGGGGGGGCCCTTCCGCTAGCCCTAAAACAGCCATATGACTTCTTACCTGCTCTCGCACTTTCAGAGAATCCAGTCACTCCCTACCTATTGCAGCTTACCATTCACCGCCCAACATTCCATTTCTTGGGGCAGGCATTTTGCTCTGGGCACTGTGTCAAACTTTCTTTTGCTCATTAGAAATGATCTGCTGAAGTCATCGTTTTATTGACATCACATGCTGTCCTGGCTGTGTCTGCAGCAGCTCCTCTTCCTCTATTGAATTTTATTGAAAACCACCTCAGGATAAGAAGTGCTTAGGAGGTCCCAGACATTGATGTTTGTGGCTTTGCTGCTAGGAATTGCATGGCAGTGCATCCCAAATTGGGAAGACTCACCTCGGCCAGGCTTAGCACGGCCAATGGTTACTTTGACTACAAAGGGGTCGATTCAGAGCCAGGTGAGAATTCCCACTCCTTTTTTAAGAAAGACCCATTGACTTTCATTGTCTACCTTGGGACTGATTCAGCGCCAGGTGAAAATGTACACCCGGTAGACAGTGAATGACAATGGCGATTTTCTTTCCTAAAAAATGAGTGAGAATTCTCACCTAGTTCTGAATCGAACCCAAAGTTACAAAAGTCTTTACTTCATACACATTGTTGAGATCCTCTGATGCTTTTTTCCCTGCAGCAAGAAGTCCTGAACTCACCACTTTCCTGCTTTATTGGCGAATGTTGCCAGTCTACTGTGTCATGGAAATGACAGCATCCAGTTAGGTTCACCGGAGCGGGGGGGGGGGGGGGGGGCGCTTGCGGGAACAGTGCGCCATCCCCCAAAGTTACAAAATAGCTGTGATTTTGAGGGAAGGCGCACGTGCAAGTATGGGACTCCCCAGTCCCAGCAAATAGTGCAGGCAGATAATGGGAAGGTCTTCACTTTACTTTCTCTTTCAAGGGATTGTCTAGGCAGAGAAAAACAGCTATACTCACCTTTTGTCCAGTTCTGCTCCACTGCCCAGACCTGCTGGTGTAAAAATTTCTGAGCGGAGAATAGACACCCCATCAGTCTTTTTGGGTTCCAGATGGTGGGCCTTATTGAGTCTAGTTTATGCCCCACAGCACGCCCACTCCATTTATTGCAATGGTGGGGGCATGCAGAGGTGGACCTGTATGACCCTGCTTCTGCATCATCTGTTCTGTTGCAGTGAAAGGAGGGGCCATGCTATGGAGCGTAAACAAAACTCAATGACAGCTACTAAGTCAGCTTTTGATGCCATTTTTAAACGTTTAGATTATTGTGTGCTCAGCTTATCTAGCATTTTTTTAGAAGTTACTGCCAGCAATCTGTTGCTATTAGCAACTGTACGCCATGATCTGCAAGGAACGAAAAGTGGGTCCTGTACACACAGCGGCCATAGCAGCAGTGGTCTGTGTGGACAGGGATTACTTCTCTCTCCTGTTAGATCTTGGTGTACAGACTTGGTGTATGGTTGCCAATACAAAGAGATTGCATGTATTAAAAAACATGACTTTCATAATACGGTACATACATTTGCTAACATAAGAAAACATTAAAAAAAGCTTATAGATAAGCTAAGCACATTTAGGACATTCTTTTAGCACACAATAATATACCCTTTCAAAAATGCCATCAAAAGTAGACTTTCCCTTCAAGTGTTAAAATTAGAATCCCACATCCAAGTACTAAAGTTGCTTCTTCAACCAGGTAGCACCTCAGTTCTAAATGTGCTGACAGGAGCATCAAAGCTTGGAGAGCTGTAATGACACACAGCCAAGATGAACTCAAATTTACTGGTTAGGAAATAAGGGTCAAAAACAAGAGTTGCCTTTAATATATCACAAAAGGATGAGAAGGGACAAAATGTTATACGGGTGCAGGCGATACATGATTGAGAAGGAGAAATAATTAATTCTTTATAAGCAAATCCATTCTTTTAAAGTATTTTACAGCTCCCCTTTAAGGATTTTCATTGTTAGAGTTAAGAATTTCCTGTCATTAAAAGTCCTACTTAAAACATCCTGTTCTAAAAAATTTCAAATTGCTCTCGCGGTGGTACAGAAGCCCTGTCCGGATCCATCAGATCTTCCCCCTAATACCGGATACGTGCTGGAGATGTAATGTGGCTCGGGGTACCCTCTTGCACATTTGGTGGGAATGCCCTAGTATAAACAGGCTTTGGGACGGGATCCTTTCGCTGTATGCGGAGGCTTATGGCTCTCCAGTCCCGAATACCCCCGAGATAACGCTGCTGTCAACAGGCGGGTAAATGGGGTGTTCTGGGACACTTTTTGACAGCCACAAGATCTGTGATACCAAGGTACTGGAAGAAGACGATAGTCCCCTCCTTGATTGAATGGTGTGAAGAGCTTAATAATATTATGAGAATGGAAGAGCTAACGGACGATCTGAACGGGGAGGGTGAGAAGTTCAGAAATATGTGGGTAGCGTGGATAATGTACAAGGGTTCGGACCAAGGGCAGAGAAGAATAATGGAACTACAATAGGCCTGTCGTAGACAGATAGACACGGGCTCTTCTTTTCGCTGGGCCTTCCCCCCCTTCCTCCTTTCTTCCCCTGCCCCTTCCCCCCCCTAGCCCTAAAGTGTGTATTGTCCTTGTGGGTTGCTTGTTTGTTTCCCTTTTTCTTTGGTGCGTTGTAAGATTGCCTGACCTGCGGACGGATAAATTAGCTGGAATTCGAGCGACCAGCAGACCCAGGAAGGAAGAATCTGTCTAGTTCACCCTAGTATACTTGGGGGACGTGAGCCCCCCTCTCACGGATGTCGGTTGAGGGGAAGAAGGAGTTATACTAATCCAGTTGATGTAGCTTGGGTGGGGGAGACGGGACAGAGAGAATAGAATTGACTAACGATAAGGAGAGCGGAAAAGGCTGGGGCGGTCAAGGGGGATTCTTGTAGGTTATGGGAATGCAAGATAACGCTGATTGCCATATACTATGCACTTTTGTACTTTTGTGTGTTTATTTGTGTTTATGTAAATGTGCAATGCTGAAAACTCAATAAACTAAGATTAAACATAAAACATCCTGTTCTTTATACATTGGGCGTGTTTTGATGCTTGGCCATAGTACAGTCATTTTTAGACTATTCACCAAAGTCACTAACAATCTTCTAACTGCCAATCCAAGTTCCAATGCTCCATTCTCACTTTCCTAGACCTATCCTCTGTTTTTGATATTGTTGACCACTCACGAATCAAGACCTTGCCCTCATATAGCTCTCTTCTAAACTGACCAGATGTCCCACTTTCAGTGAGATAGTCCCACTTTGAGGACACTTTGGGAAAACCTAAATGTCCCACTTTGCTAACATGGTGAAGACTGTCCCACCAAATGCAGAATGCTGGATGCCTGGGTAGTTTACAACTGCTCTGACTCTTTGGTAGAATTGTGGTAGTGGAATGCATGGACTTCTGAGCATTGGCTCAATCACCAACATCTTATATGAACCTAATGTTCCTAGAGCATGTGACTCGTAATAAGGCCACATGCAAAACCACACCCCTACCATGCCCATCACCCATAAACTCTCTTGCTACCTCTCAAACCTCATTTTCAGTGTATTATACTTGAACACAGTCTCCTCACAACGCTGTCAGGGTACTACAAGGACCCATCCTTGGGCCCCTGCTCTTCTCAGTTTACACCTATGGTCTCGGTCAACTCAAAATCATTTGGCTTCCAGCATCACTTCTATGCAGATGACAGTTCTCTCAGGCCCAGATCTCTCTTCTCTTCCACCTTGTATTCCAGATTGTCTAATCACTATTTCCTCATCCATGTCACCTCACTCCCTCAAGCGGAATATGGACAAATCAGAGGTGGTCCTTTTACCACCAACCTGTTCTTGTATCCAACATAACAATATCTGACAATGATCTTACTATTTCCGCAGCTCCTCCAGCAGCATGTTATACTGGACTCCTTTCTTTCATTTGTACCTCATATTCACTCCCTAGCCACCTCCTGTTGTCTCAACTCAAAAACATTTCTTGCATCTGTCCCTTCCTCACACCTGTTAGCACTAAGATTCTAGTGCATGCCCTAATCACATTTAGGCTGGACTATTGTAATAATCTCCTCTGTGGTCTACCTGCTAACAGACTAGCACATCCAATCTATTCTCCACTCCTCCTAGCTTTTCCAGTATTGCTCCACTTTGCAGTCCCTCCACTTTCTCCCAATATCTAAAAGAATTCATTTAAAAATTCTAACCTCAACTTGCAAGGTTTTCTATTGCCAAGCCCCTTCCTACATTCCATTGCTATTCCATAAATACCAACCCAGAAGCAGCCTATGCCCTGGCCATGACCTCCTCCATGTCCTCAATCGTGATAACCTTCTCCCACTCTCGTCTTCAGAACTTCATGCATGCACTTCACAATTGAGCACAGTAGCTACTATCAGCCTATTTATTAAGATTAATGTTATATACATTGTTATGCATTATTGCTGCTTAACAATCACCAGTCTGCATAGGTTTCCCCGCTCTCGGTCTGCACACGTTACAGATGCTGGCGCTCTGCTCGTGGCATGGTGCCACCTATCTACCCCCCCCCCCCCTTGCAGCATTACATCTTGATAAGGGGCATTGAGAGCGCTGTATGACATGTGTACCAAATACCTGTGCACCAAGACATAACTCTTCATGGAGTTCAGGGCATCTTAAATACAGATAAGTGTTGGTGTACATTTACCTCACCCTTTATTTGGGGTAGTATTTAGATGCATTCATGCTCTATAACTTTCCAGTTTATTTGCTATTGATTAATTTTTTGTGCAGATTTAAAGTCCCTTTCCAGGCACACACTAACTTCTTTCCACCTTATCTTCCATGGGAACAGTGTAAAATAAGCCATTTCCATGCATCTCTAAATATATGTATTCGCCCTGAGGAAGTAGTGCAGGTGACACTACGACACGCGTCGGCGTCTCACTCCTGAGGGGGTGCTCCGGTTGGTCTGTATACACATTCCCTTGCTTTGTTACTCCTTTGCACACTCTGGCACGTTTTCCTGCTCTATGGTGTTAGCCATTTGCATTAATTAGATGGTTGGATATAGAATTAGAATTATGTGCATATGATAAAAAAAATATATAACCATCAATTTCATCAAACATCGCGCTTACACAACTTAACAAGTGATTAACATAAAATAAACATAAAATTAACTTAAAGTCCTCGCTGGAGTGTTCAAACTGTGTTGGATCAGTCTGTAATTAATTCACATTACTTATTTGTATATTACCCGCGGAGTTGTGGTGTCTTTGGCACTAATATACAAATAGAATTAGAATTGTTTACTGGTTAGAATTTATCTTGCACATTTATTGCGTATTTTGCACACATTTTTGACTAATTTATTGGGATTTATATATTGCTATTGGAACATTTTTGTGATTTTTATTAGACCACCGGCGCCCCCTGGTGCTTTTATGTATGTATGTTGTCTATTTGTATAAGTGTTATGTGTTCTATATGTAATTGTAAATAATAAATTGAGATATATTTTTATACTCTTAAGAGTGGTGCCACTTTTGTACCCCAGGCAACTTTCTTTGGGGTATTGTGGGTTCCCCCATTTGTTTCTCTTGTATATGTAAATACCTTATATATTATAAGCAAAGCCGCTTTCTTTGCTTCAATTTCTGGGTCAAGCTGAGTTGGAAAGGGCATGTCATGGCGCAGCTTTATAAGTCATGTGCAAGCTGTGTTGTCAGACTTAGCTGTGGGACCACTGTGCTTTGGAAAGCTCACTCACACTATAAGCACCACGGGACAGAGTGGCTGTTAGACCACTATTTTGCATTGTTCTGAAGAAATGGAATTGAAAGGAGGGCAAAAATTGGTGCTTATACCCAGCACTGCAGAAAAAAGAGGAGAGACACATGAAACTGGCATTAGGTAAGCTGCTTTTCTGGGTTCTTATTGTCATTGGGTTTATGGTTCCTTTAAAGAATTTGCTGCATTTTATCCACTTATTACTAGCTTTTGCAGGTTGTTTACATTGCATGCACGGTGACACTGTATTTTATTTTCATTTCATGCAAATGGCTTATCAGTTTTATCAATAGGTTGCTGTTAATATTATTTAGATTAGTTTTAGATTCATTTTTTTCTATATTCTCACTTTATGCCCAGTTAGGGAATATACCGGTAGTTAGTCTGCCCAGCCACAATGGACATAAAAAATGATGCCTTACACTATGAAATCCCTAAGGTCCCCATCTATTCACTTCAATTCCATGGCACATGTCCACCCCTTGCCTGGCACACTTGTTATGTGTGCTCTTACGGCCAGACAGACGTAAATGTCTGCTGGCACAGGGAGCAGGAGGTGCCGCAGGCTGCTGCAGCTAAGCCTCTTATTCACACACCCTGCTTGACTTCATTGACACACATTCAAGTTGAGAATGCGTGCACAACAGGGATGTCCCTGAGGAGCCCTGCATGCACCATATAGACT
This sequence comes from Gastrophryne carolinensis, assembly GCA_027917425.1. Classification (NCBI taxonomy): domain Eukaryota; kingdom Metazoa; phylum Chordata; class Amphibia; order Anura; family Microhylidae; genus Gastrophryne; species Gastrophryne carolinensis. The sequence continues at coordinate 338,720,785 of CM051235.1, forward strand.
AGGGTGGTTTCACACAGTGAAGGATCATTATGGGCATGGGTCATTAAGTTGCGTTTTGGTCCTCTTTAACTTTGTGATAACCAGTCTCTACCAGCCCATGTTTTCTCTACTTGGTAGAGGATAATACATCCCTGTAAACAGACGCTGTGAATATGGTGGTCTAAAATTTGACATTTAAACAAATGTTTTATACTGTTCAGATTTGCCATTACAAAAATAAATGCATGGTAGCTTTTCCATTGAAAATCACCTACCATTCAGTTTAGGGGAGGAAGATAGGAACAGGGGTAGAAGGAGGTCTTACAATCTGATTTTTAGTTGTAATCACATTTAGATGCACCTCTGCACAACACTATCTCCAATAGGGGACAGAACAGTCATAAGGGAGGCAGTTTGTTCTTTTTTAGTGTAATCCTTATTTTACTGTTCCTCACACACCATACTTTGAAAGAATACTTGCTAGTGCTTGCTCAGACCAAATACCTCTTGTACATCAGTTGAAGTAAGGGCCAAAGGGAGACCATACCAGCCAAATAGGCTGCTATGCCTGTACTTACAACCTTGTATAGCCATGTAGGTTGGTCTCCACTCAGACATATGACACTAGCTGGGGATATCTCTCCAACTGCAGGGCCTACAGTGTCAGTTACAATCCAGTTTTTAACATTATGTTAATGATTTTAAGCAAAAGCTGGATTATAATCACTTCCTCCTGGAGTGGTTGGAGGGGGTCCAATGAAGATATTCACAGATGATTGGGTCTATTGTCAGCCACATCCCACGGACAGACACTACAAATGCAAGCGACCTACCTTAAATAGGAATTAAGTTACTCTTTGTTGCAAGCAGTACTGGAAGAATGAGGCCAGAATTCTGCAAGCCAGCGACTCCTTGCTTATCCTATACACAGGTGTCAATCAAGAAGAACCAGACTAGAGCATAGATGAATGACATAAAATGACCTACTCCAGCAGGGCAGGATGCACCCCTCCAACCACTTCTTGATATGGATATGGAGTGACTAAAAAGGCAATTCCGTGAAACTCACCTGTAAAATTGCTTTTGTTTCCGATCCATTCCAGGCCGTCCAGAAGTCATCACGATTGGGGGTTCGCCTCTAAGGGGCGCTGACTGCAAGATCAGAGATGTAGCCCCTCCCGGCCTCCTATAAAGGCAGCTGCCTCTCCAACCTGCCCCAGTAATTTAAAAGCAGTACACAATAGAAGAGGCAGGCCGGGAGGTCCAAAAAATAGGAGACCATGTTACTTCATATAGCCCCCGCTTGTACTCTCTCGAATCAAAAACGTAAAACTAAAAACTTGTACAACTAGTGTCCTATGAGCAAGAATGGTTCAATCATTGGAAACAAAAGCAATTCTACAGGTGAGTTTCACAGAATTGCCTTTTTCTTTCCAATCCATTCCAGCCCGTCCAGAAGTCATCACATTTGGGACATCCAAAAGCAGTGATAATATGACATACACCTTGTAAAACTTTGTGAAAGTATGAACTGAAGACCAAGTAGCAGCCTTGCAAACTTGTTCCACCGAGGTCTGGTGCTGAAAAGCCCACGAAGCCCCAATGGCTCTAGCAGAATGAGCTGTGATCTGAAAAGGGCGTTCCTTCCCCCTGGGAGAATTGGCTTGTACCACCACCTGTCTAATCCACTTACTGAGAGTGGACTTGGCTGGTGACAATCCCTTCCGAGAACCCTCAGTCAAGACAAAAAGCAGATCCAATTTCCTGAAGGATGCTGTTGCAGCCAGGTAATACCTTACCTCTGACCACATCCAAAGCATGGAGAGTCCGTTATTTGGGATTAGCCAGTGCTGGACACAAAGAAGGTTAGACAACTTACTCATTAAGGTGAAAAGGAGAAACTACTTTAGGCAAAAAATCTGTCTTAAAACGGAAAAACCAGCTCATCTCTGTGCATCTCAAAATAGGGTGGTTTCATACATAGAGCGGCCAGCTCTGATACGCGACGCACCGAGGTGATCGCCACCAGAAAAAACACCTGGAGTGTCAGCATAGACAATGTAGCGTCATTCAATGGCTCGAAGGGGGGACCCTGGAGAGCCAAAAGCACTAGATTTAGGTCCCACACCGGTAAGACTAATTTATGCGGTGGACGGACATGGGTGACCCCCTGGAAAAAAGTCTTGATCAATCTATGATTGGCAATGGACCTCTGGAAAAAAAATGGATAAGGCCAAGACCTGACCCTTGAGGGTGCTCAGCTGGAGGCCCAAGTCTAGACCGTTTTGTAGAAACTCAAGGACTCTAGAAACAGAATATTTCTGACAAGGAAGGCTCCTGGCCTCGCACCAAACGATATAGGCCCGCCAAACTCTGTAGTATATCATGGAAGAAGACTTCTTCCGTGCCTGAATAATTGTGTGAATAACCGTGGCCGATAATCCCTTCTCCGTCAGGATGGAGGTTTCAATAGCCAGGCCGTCAAAGCCAGAAGTGCTTAGCCTTAGATGAGGTCCACAAGGCCCTCACCAATTCACTACACTGTCATGCAAGTTGTAAATTCTTGTATGGAAGTGAGAATTCTCTCCATGCTTTCTTGCTGGATTTCATGCATCTGGAATCATCGCAGAAGTGTGCCCTGAATCATGCAAATGTGTCAGAATTCACGCCTGCCAGTTTGCTTTCACATCCATCTGAGTTTTTAGTGAATGGCACTGAAACGGGCCAATTGTGATTCAGCAAATGCCTCGGATTGTTTTCAATGGGCAGTAGCCCACACCCCCAGCAGGCTGTGCTCGTTCCCCTCCCCCACCCAGTCAGATAGGTTGGGGTGGGTGAGCCTTTGTAGGATAAATTCATGGTCCTATTTGAACCTGCATCCCCAAAAAGGTTTTCAGCTAAAGGTGCTGTCAGATGGCAATTGCAATAGACAGAACTCTCTGTACTTCTCCCTGATTCAATGGGGGCCTTAAAGAGAAAACAGCCTACATGCTCTGCAATTTTCTCTATGGATGTTATTGAGGAACATGCCTCATAAAACATGCTTACTCCATTCTTCAAACACTTAGCCCACTAGGGCCAAAACTAATTAAAGCCAAGCAGAACCGCAAGATGTTGGTTAGGTGGTTCCTCATAGGGGAACTCTTTGCCAAGACAACAATAGAGTGCTTCATCCTGTGCCATTTTTTTTTTGTTATCTTACCATAAGCGAACATTAATTGGAGCTGCAAATCAGCTTGCATTGGCACACTAGGTTTCTTTATCTCTATAGGCCAGCCAGTTAGTGCCCGTTTGTGTACCCATTGATCCTTATACTGGATGTAAAAGTGTCAATGTCTGCTACTCTATTCTGTCAACTTCTAGATACTGCATGCAATATTTTTACATTTAACACACAGCATAGGTTTTGATTTTATAGTAAGTTACCGTAATAGATATGGTTTCAACTTACCATACTTTGATAAAGGAATCCCATGACACTGCCAGTGCATCTTTGTGTAACAGTGCAGTAAGGGGTCTAACCACCAGTCCTACTCCCTCCACCCTCTTACTAGGGACCCTATCGACTTAACAGCCCACATTGCTCTTGAAGTGGCAGCAAACCTTGCTTGCAACTGACTCTGGTGGGCCAGTGGCCCAGACTCTGGTGGGACCTGGTAGCCTGGTTTACAAAAAAAAAGGGGGGTAGCCACTGCTGAGGACACATCCACATGGCATTTTTTAACATCGCACACATTCCCGGTTTACCTGTAGACTGGGGAGCGTTCACCTCAATGGCTGAGCAGTAGCACTCCACAGCTATAGGGAAGCTGGGCATATGGCTGCGGGCACGAGCAGCGCTGTGGCAGCTGCTGTTAAAGGTGAGATTATGGGCGACCCTGAGGCACCTCGATTATGAATGCCTGGGTGCAGGATAGAGTCTTTTAGACTTCACGGTCGTCTGTTGCAGCTGTTCACACCTATGCGTTGCTTTAAAACCAGCCATTTTATAAATATGTCAGAAGTGCATTGTACCAAATCATATGCTGCACCTTTGAGTTGCAATTTTAATAGAATAACTTTTTGCACAAAAAGTAAATGGTTAAGTGTATGGCAACGCAAGCGCAACATAGGTAAACGAAGTGTACATGCGCTGCACTTGCCTTGCCATAGGCTTCTACTTTTTAGCGCAAAGTAGTAGCAGCGCAGGTTAACTGGTCTACAGCATTCTTTTAATGCATTGCACAACGCAGCACAGAAGTGTGAATTATCCCATCTAGGATAATGTGCAGTGTTTTCTCTGCATTGTGTTACAGCGCAGATCTGTGAACAAAGCCTAAGGGAGGCGCTCAACGAGCTGACTATGCAGTGTGCTAATGGAGTGCATGAAAAACGCACTCACCCTCCAAGTCTGTACTCTCTGTGCAGAGAGCCAGACAAAGCTGCAGAAGAGAAAAGAAATGTGGGTGCAGCAACAGACTGACACCTCATCTTTTGACAGACTGGTAAAGTTTCAACTTACCACAGGAACATTTACTAAATTTTAAGGAATTTGTTATTACAAACTGCCAACAAGCAGCATACCCATCTGCTACTGCACACTGAAAATAGCGGGATGGCGCTTTATTCAGGGCATCAAATCCCAGTTTGCAACTGCAAAGGAGGTGTATCACAAAATTGTGTATTATTAAAAATCTATATAAACACATCGGCTAATGAGAGGAGGAGTCATTTACACACCCAACGGAACGGAACACAACGGAATAAAACTCCTGCCAAGCCTGTTTTTTTTCTCCCGCTAGGAATAAAATTCAGGGGCGACAGGTTCTGTCACCCCTGATACACTCCTCCTGATTTCCTCTTCCTTCCATTAAAAGAAACAAGCATGGCTAGATATTAATTGATGCCGGGTGTATGACCCCTCCTCCTGACATTCAGCATATTTTTATGGATTTCTATCACTAGGCCATTTTTTCTCCCCGACCATGCTTCTTTAAGAATTTTTTGAGCACCCTCTACAGGTCAAGACGGAAAGAGGGGTAGAACAATGTAGAGGGTTTGGGATTTGTCACAATAGTCAGTTCTTTACTGTAAAAAGCCACAAAGCATTGCAGCAGCATTATGCACAATGCATATACATCAGAGCTTCAACCCATTGGCCTCTAACAGTTTAATACATTCTTACTTAAAAATATATATATCTGACAAGATAACAGGAATTACTAATCATCAATGTATCCTGTATCCAGGCCTCAAAGCTACTTTACAAATCTTTTAATAACAAAACAATTCTTCTGGTTTTATTTTTAATATCAAATGTGAATGTCCTTGAAAGCCTAAGACTTGAGCCTACAAGTATTTGTTCACTTGAGGAATAGATTATAGAGGAAACAAATTAGAAATGAACACACAATGGAAACGTTTCATATGTCATGGACCCCATGATTGCAATACTGTCTTTGAGGAAACAGGGACTTCATGATAAGAGATGTTCAAATTGACGACGATGTCAACTGGAACCAGAAAGATACAAGGACTCGTAGATCAAGTACAAATGTCCAAATGAAATACAGCAGGTTGTAAAGTCACAGTGTAGCATTAGAGGGCGCCTGCGTCTTTCTTAACACCCCCTTCTGCTAAATCTTCAACGAGGAACGTATATTTGCCAAAGTCAGAGTCACTGGGTTCCAGAAGCTTGTCTTGACGAGCCTTGGAAACCTTTAACTGCAGAACTTCTTTTCTTTCAAGCCATTCTGTCAACTCCTCCATTCCGTGTGCAAATGGGCAGTTGTTTTCATTAGGACAACTCTTTGTTTCTTCATACCTAATGAACAACAAGAAACATGAAATATCATGTGCACACATCTTCCCAGTTAAAATACTGCAAGCTTCTGAACAAAATAATACTAATACTAAAATATATGCATATTTTCCAGGGCTACCGTCGGGGCAGTGCAGCCAGTTCTCCCGCTACCAGCTACCACCCATGATGGCAGCCCTGCAGCAACTTCTGCCTGGCCAGCTCCAGGTGCTCTGAGCCATTTCATTCATCAGGACTTCAAGCCTTTTCAGTGCCACACATACCCCCCTCTCCCGAGGGACCCAGAAGATGGATCCCCTGGTGAAGTGAGTAAATAGTGCCCAGTTGTGAAACCGGAGAGGGGGGGCAGTCCAGCGAGGTTTGGGGGAGGTTTTAATCTACCCTGATGTTCCTCTTTAAAAGCTCTGAGTGCCTGAACCACTGCAGAGAGAAGTTCTGTATCTCATCGCTTCAAGGTTCCTTGCCCTAAATTACTGCCCAGTTGCCCACCGCTGGTTCACTGAAGGTTGCAGCAAGGAGTCCTGAAGAGGACCCACAGGAACCTGGTGATAGGTGAACCCGCAGAGTCCAGATTTAGACCAGACCTCCATTTTGCAAATCTAATATAAGTATAAAACACCAACACTCCATATTCATCAACATACTGCCGCCACAAATAAAATCCATTTAGCACCAACCTTAGACCGTTCAATCTAACAGTGAGCTGCTGTAAGCCATCTAGGCCAGAGCAAAACTTCACCTTTAGGCAGGTCTATAAACTTAGAAAAAGGCCCCTAAACTATATCAAAGGACTGTCATGCCAACAAAAGGATTAAAAGATCATAAAGGTACCAAGAGGACTCTAACATTTTTACAATTTAGTTAACCAATTTAAACCGGACCTTCACCATGATTTTTTGAAAAGCCCAAACCCTTTAAAAAACGATTCCCCAGCATCTAAAGTTAATATATTTTAAGTTTTTGTCACTTATTATTCTTTCCCCCACTGGGCTGCAACTCTAGGACTTTAGGATAAGGGGCGCCACCATCTTGACTCAGAAGCATCACACTTACTGAGGAGAGGAGAGTGGGATAAAGTACAGGGGGCGGGTTATAGCTGTGCTTTGCTCAGACAGAGCAGAGCTGGGGTCAGGAAAAGGTCAGCAATCCCAGAATGCAGAGCAGCACAGTCAGAAGACACTTCCTGTTTGCAGGCTGCCTGATGTTCCATGAGCCGCCATCTTGGATGTTTAAAGGCTAATAACATGCAGTAGATGCAGGTAGGATGATTTTTAATGTGAGCAATCTGTATGTACAGGGTGTGGGAAACATATAAGATAGGCTCTTATTCAGAGTGAAGGACCGCTTTAAGTAAACGTAAACCATTCTGGCACTAAAATGCCTTGTCCACTATCCTTCCTGTAGTCTTTAGATCAGCCATTTGAAGTGCTCAAACTAACGGAGCTTTCTAATTTCATGTTATCGTTCTCCCCGGCTTAATATGACATTAGGGTTTAAACAATTCCTTAAATGTCCAAAGTAAAATGTTACTTTCATAGTGAATTACAAGGAACCAGTGTCCTGAGACAATGCTTGCCCCTTTAGCACGCATGTTAGCCAAGTCAGAGAACACATGTGTTTGTACAGCATGCTGCAGAAGATCTTCTGAACAGCTTCCAGAACCGCTGGTCTCCTCACCTGTCACAGAGCTTGAACTCCCCTGCTGGGAAGCGATACTTCCAGGCACTGTCCTCATTTTCCACAGTGAACACCCGATCCTTGTGCTTCTCTGACTGAATGTGCTTTAGCCACTGTTTTTCACTGTTGCTGTTCTTTCCACAGAGATAGCAGTGGAAACCAGCCTAAGAGAAAAACCATAAAAACAAAAATATGGCATCTACAGTGCACACTGGCTTACTGGACTATAGAAGGTTTACAAAAGTAGGACAAATATTTTACCATGAGATCGGCATAATCTGTTGGCATGAGGATTTGTTTCTCGGATTCTTTCTGAGACCCTGTCATTCCCATTGCTGTGGTTCCAGGTTTCTCTGCTGAATTGCTGCTCTTATTACAAGCATCAAATAGCTGCTGCAGATCTACAACTGTTAGGAGAAAAAGCCTTGATCAAAAAAACGTGACCAGACATTTGCATCTATCTAAGCAAGAAGTATTTTTGCGGTATGAATAGTTAAAGGAGCACCATCACAAAAAAAAATGTGCCAATAATAAAAATCCATACAAAAATATGCTGGATGGCGGGAGGAGAGGTCGCTTATACACCCCGCATCAAGAAATCGAGCCAAACTTGTTTTAATTTTTATTAATGGAAGGAAGAGGAAATCGGGTGACAGGTTCTGTCACCCCTAATACACTAAACCTGTCACCCCTGAATTATTTTTACCAGGAGAAGAAAACCACAAGCTTGGCAGGAGATTTATTCAGTTAGGGTATATAAGTGACCGCTCATCTCATTAGTTAATGTGTTTATATGGATTTTAATATTACACAGTTTCGCGATAGTGCCCTTAAGCCGAAATAATACAATTTTGTGAGTACTAACCTGTAAAATGGTTATTACAAGTATGTCACACACCCCGCTTCCAACTAGTCATAACACTTGGGATACCGACCTGTAGAGGGCGATCTTTGCAGAGATGACTTGAAAAAAGGAGCACCCCCCGGTTCATAAATACCCGGGACCTCCCACCATTCCCCAGTTATAAGACAGCAGTAAGGGGACCAGGAAGAGCCAATTACAAGAGTACAACAAAAAAGTTCACCATATAAAGGATCCCAGAACAATAAAGGGCGGGGGAAGCGTGGTGTGTGACATACTTGTAATACCCATTTTACAGGTGAGTACTCACAAAATTGTATTATTCCCAGTATGTCACACACCCCGCTTCCAACTAGTCATAACACTTGGGACATCCAATAGCAATGTCCATAAAGGGTGGGGATCCAAACCAAGGAAATAATGCGCAAACTTAAACCACTGCGGCTTGCAGAACTTTGCGGCCAAAAACAGCATCCGCTGAGGCCCGCACATCAACTTTATAAAACTTAGAGAAAGTATGAACGGAAGACCAAGTAGCAGCCTTGCATACTTGTTCAACAGAAGCTTGGTGCTGAAAAGCCCAAGATGCTCCAACAGCACGAGTAGAATGAGCAGTAACACAAAAAGGGGGAACCTTCCCCTTGGCAGAATAGGCCCCAACAATGGCCTGGCGTATCCATTTACTAATGGTAGACTTGGCGGGCGCCAAACCTTTCCTAGGCCCAGCGGGCACAACAAAAAAGGCGTCTGTCTTACGGAAAGCAGAAGTAGCCACCAAATAATATTTCACACGTCAAACCACATCCAGAGAATTCAACATCCTCTCCTCGTCATTGCTGGGCTTAGGACACAAGGAGGGTAGAACAATGTCATGATTAAGATGAAAGGCAGAGACCACCTTAGGAAGGAAATCCGACTTAAAGCGGAAAACAACCTTGTCCTGATGCCTCTCAAAATAAGGGGCCTGAATGGACAAGGCTGCCAACTCCGAAACCCGCCGAACTGAAGTGACAGCAACCAAAAAGGCTACTTTCTGAGTAAGCATAGAAAGAGCAGTATCCTGCAAGGGCTCAAAAGGAGGCCCCTGAAGAGCAGATAGCACCAAATTCAGATCCCAGACAGGGAGCAAAGGTTTCCTAGGAGGCCGCACATGCGTAACTCCCTGAAAAAAGGTTTTAACCAGAGGACGAAGAGCAAAAGATTTCTGAAAGAAAATCGCCAAAGCAGAGACCTGTCCCTTCAAGGTGCTAAGCTGGAACCCCAAGTCCAGACCGTGTTGTAGAAATTCCAGAATCCTAGGAATGGAAAAAACCCTACAAGGCAAGGCCCTAGCCTCACACCAGTCAATATAGGACCTCCAAGTTCTATAGTAAACAGTAGAGGAAGATTTCTTCCTTGCTCTAACAAGGGTTTGAATTCCCGCATCAGAAAGACCCTCCTCCCTTAGGATGGAGGTTTCAGCAGCCACGCCGTCAAAGCCAGCGTACGTAAATTGGGATGGCGTAATTGACCCTGAGTGAGAAGGTCTGGAAGCTGGGGCAGATACAATTGATCTACCGCCAATCGCACGACGTCTGCAATCCACAGGCATCTTGGCCACCTTGGGGCCACCAGAATTGCTGGTGCACCCTCTTGAGTTAGCTTTTGAATCACCTTGCTTAACATGCAGAAGGGGGGGAGATTCTTCCAGCTCAGTGACATGGCATCCACTGCCAATGCCAGAGGATCCAGGGATAGGGACACAAAAACCGGAAGCTTGTGGGTGTGCCTTGAGGCAAAGAGGTCCACCTACGGAGTCCCCCACTTTTGAAACTGGAATACCCTGGAATTGAGAGACCATTCCCCTCTCCAAGCTGAGCTCCTCCTCAGGGAGTCTGCCTCCGAGTTTTCCACTCCCAGAATGTAAACCGCTGATATGCAAGGAACATTGTCCTCGGCCCAGGCTAGAATCAGAGAGGCTTCCCTGAAGGCACTCTTGCTGCGGGTCCCTCCTTGGTGATCGACGTAAGCGACAGCTGTCCGATCGGACCTGAATTGGCAGCCCCTGTAAATGAAGAGTTAAACGGGACAGAACCAACCAAATGACCCGTAGCTCCAGAACAGTGATGGAGGTGTGAGCCTCCTGAGGCCCCCACAATCCCTGGAACTGAAGTTTCCTCCAGAAGCCCCCCCAGCCCATCAGGCTGGCATCCGTGGTGACAGTTTCCCAAAAACGGTTCAGAAAGGACCTGCCTTTCAACAGATTGCTCGACACTAGCCACCACTGAAGGGACCGCAGAACGTGGGGAGACAACAGACAAATCTGACCTAATGACCGCGGACACTCGTCCCAAGTCGTCCGGAGATGGAGCTGAAGTGCCCTCATGTGAAACTGTGCAAACGGGACTGCCCCGAAGGAGGCCACCATCAATCGCACCAGTCTCATCCCTAACCAGATAGACTGGCGAGGGTTGGTTAACAAGAACCGAACCAGATCTTGAATCAGAAGAATTTTGGGCTGTGGAAGAAACACCTTGGCCCGAAAGGTATCCAGAATCATGGCCAGAAATGGAATCTCCCTGGATGGAGAGAGAGAGGATTTGGGGTAGTTGATCACCCAACCAAACTTTTCCAGCGTGGATACCACCGTACCGGTGTCCAGTTCCGCTTGGCTGATGGATGAAGCCATTATGAGAAGGTCGTCTAAATACGGGACAATGCGAATACCCTGGATTCTGAAAAGGGCCATCACTCCCGACAGGACCTTGGTGAACACTCTTGGAGCCGAGGTAAGCCCGAACGGAAGGGCCACAAACTGGAAATGTTGATCCTCTACCGTAAACCTGAGGAATCCTTGGTATGCCAGAAAGATAGGCACGTGCAGATAAGCATCCTTGATGTCTATGGACGTCATGAAGTCCCCCTACCGAAGAGAATTGACGGGCGAGCATAGGGTTTCCATACAAAACCTCCTGAAGCGAATGAACTGACCGAGACGCTTTAAATCCAGAATGGGCCGAACGGAGCCGTCCTTTTTGGGCACCGTAAAAAGATTGGAATAGAATCCCAGGTCTCTTTCTGCAGGAGGCACGTGGCAAATGACAGCCATGTCCAAAAGATTTTTTACTGCCGCCCGGAGTCCCTGGGCGGCCAACGGATCCGAAGGCATCCAGGACCTGAAGAATCTGTGAGGGGGCCGGGTATCGAAGTCCAGTTTGTAACCGGAAGACACTACTTCCAGAATCCATCTGTCTGAAATATGCTGGACCCATATCTGGAAAAAGTACCTCAGCCGTCCCCCCACCCGCAAGGGTGAGGGCGTCCCCTCATTGTTGAGCCGGTTTGGCCGCGGGCTTAGGCTTGGACCCCCAGTTACGACCGGGACAGGCACGACCTCTGCCCCTATTCCAGGAATCGCCTCTGTGGGCAGAAAAAACTGATATTCTAGCAGTTCTGGTACCACGAAAGGAAGGGTTAAAGGAGGCCGCCCCCCGGATAGGGCGGCGCTGTTTCTTACGCTGAGGTAACCTACCTCCTTTTGTGACAGAATCTAACTTTTCCCCAAAAAGCCATAAGCCTACAAAGGGAAGTGCTGTAAGTGATTTTTTAGCCACAAAATCAGCCGCCCACTGACGCAGCCAAACAGATCGTCTGATAGCCACGAGCAAGGCCGAAGTCCTACTACACATAACCATAGTGTCATCCAGAGCGGATAGTATAAAGGACAAGAATAATTCACATCGCTTAAGAGCGGCAAACTCATCACAATCCGGATCAAGACCAGATGTTTTCAACAGGTCCCTGATAACAGACCTGGAAGCAACTGCCATAAGAGCTGAGGCACCTACAGGCCGTAAGGCTGAACCAACACTAGCAAAAGCGTGGCAAGCCATCTGATAAATACGCTTATCTTCACCATCCTTTAGAGTGGCGGAATCCGGAGAATGTAAAATGGAAGTATTAGATAAACCAAGCACCGGAGCATCAACCTCGGGAGGGGATTACCAGCGCTTGACTGCGTCAATAGGGAAGGTATATATATTTTTTTGGCCCCAACCGGAAGGAATGCCTGGAAGCCGAGCAGGCCTCTCCCACTCCTTAAGAATGATATCTTCAAAATGTTTCTGATTTGGAAATTCTAAGCGCGGCTTAGAGACCCCAAAGAACTCCCCCTTTAAGGGAGGAACCTCTTCTGGAGGAGAAATCGCCAGAACCTCAAAAAGGGGAGCAAGGGCCTTCGGGGTGTCAACATCCCCCTGCCCTTGCTCAGTACCAGCACCAACAAATTGCTGATCGTCAGAACCTTCAGAATCTTCAAACAATTCCCCCTCTTCTAAAGGGGAATAATCAGACCAGTCAAGCAACTCATATTCCTCACCTTCACCAGCTGGCGTGACAGGTGTCAAGTGCTTTCTCTTAGCTGAGGCCTTCTTAGCCACAGAGCCACATATAAATTTCTCAATGTTCGCCAATCTGGCACACACATCAGGATGCGACTCACCGACTGTGCCCACATCACTAGGGGTACGGGTAAGACAGGGTGGGGTAGGAGAAGGGGCCAGGACCCCTGACCCGGAGGCCTGAGCCCCAGATTGTTGCGCAATAGTATGCTGAGCGCAAGGTACACAAATAAGCGTATTATCCCCAACAGGGGAAACCCCACAACTCAAACACAGCCTGGGTTGCCCCAAAGGTACACCCAGCCCAGTATCCTGAGACGCCTCCATATGGGGTTTTTATTCAACAGAAAGGTAGTCGCAATACCCAGAGGGATTTATGCACAAAGCTACCCGGGATGCCCTTTAAAGTCCCAGGTGGGAGGATTTAAATTATTTGATAATATATATATTATTATTTTTTTTGTAATAAATTTATATACTATAATAAGGGGGCCCCAAAGGACTCCAAGGACCTAAGGACCGGGAGACAACCCCCTTTTTTAAGGGAGATTCCACCTGAAAAACATGAGGAATAATATAAGACTCAAACGAAAAATTACATCTAGACAACATAAGAGGACATACCTCTATAAAAAATATAAATGCAAAAGGCCATAGTCCAAGAAGAAACGGCTGCTTTCTCTATAACAGGCCTAATACTCATAAAACTTTTTATATATATAAATTTATATCTCCCTTTTTTTTTTTTTTTTTAAACTAGGAGGAGCATTAACAGAGAAAATACCCCCCACAACCGCGCTGAACAAAGACAAAGGGTTACTCACGGACCACCGTCTGGAGCGAAAAAGGGCACCCGCCGCTCGCATCATGATAGCTTAAATATCAGAAGCCGACAGGCAGCACGAGATGCACGCCGCTTCTAAGCCCCGCCAACAACAACACGTAGCCAGAACAACAGCGCATCGCTATAGAGAGAGAGAGAGAGAGAGAGGACGGCAGCGTACACGCGCCAGTCCCCGCCCCCTCAAAGACGTCAGCTGCAATCAGCTGTGGGGGGAAACACCTGCTACAGGCAGCACAGGCTGCCGGAGAAAACACACAGCCGTAATGGACACAAAGAGGGCAGCAGACAGAAAATCATGTTACACAGTGAGTCCTTCCTCAAACATATATCCACAATATATATAAAAATGTGTCTATTATATAAATAAATGTATACATGTATATTCCTTTTTTTTTTTTTTTTAAATAAGAAAATCCCCCCCTCCTCTAGATGCCCCAAAGGGCCTGAAGGGCAACGCAGGGGGGATAGCGGAGGAATAAATCCCAACCTCCAAGGGAAAGAGGGACAGGGCATCCCAAGCCGGGGGACACCAGCCCGGACACCGCCTACCCCTTAGTATGGGGTCTCTCGGGGGGAGCTAGCCCCTATGCACCGAGAGATGCTGCTACCATTGCCCGAGCCTGCAGCCTAAGCTGGGAGGCAAATCATCAAGCAAAACTTTAAACAGAAGTCCGGGCAGAAATAGTACTTAAAAAATGCCGGGAGTCACCCCGGCTACCTGCAAGGAGGAGAGAGTCATCTTCTGACTTGCTTCGCCGATCTGCAGAGACGAAAGACTGGGGAATGGTGGGAGGTCCCAGGTATTTATGGACCGGGAGGTGCTCCTTTTTTTCAAGTCATCTCTGCAAAGATCTCCCTCTACAGGTCGGTATCCCAAGTGTTATGACTAGTTGGAAGCGGGGTGTGTGACATACTGGGAATAACATAATTTTAGTACTTCTTTGGCTGCAGCCACAATGACCATTTAGTTACTCATGCATTAACAGTGCACAGCACAGAAGTCCTCCAGACTGGGGAAAGAGAAGACCCTTAAAAAAAACAGATGGGGCTGGCCCTAGAATCTAATCGATCTCAGCTTCCCTGTTCAAATAAAAAGCCAGGGATGCAGACAGCCAGGCTGCAGATCATCATACGCCAGTTTTGAGATCATCCAATCGAGCATAGCTAGGATGCTGGGAAAGGAAGCCGTCCGGATGCTCTAAGATGTCTAAGAAAATTGCTGAAGCGGCGTTTCAGCTTTGAGTGGGTGCAGGAGCAAATGTACATGCCGACAATAATTCGGTATCATGGGACAAGGGAGTTTTTTTTTCAGTTTTAAAGATGGCATGAAGAAAATAATACACCTAGACATTGCTACAGGTATTTTTGGCAAATCCCATGTGTCTTTAAACAAGAAAAAAAGAAATGAGACCAAGTTAGAGCAAATACCGATTGTTCCACCCTGGCCACACCATTTTCATATCCTAGCACAGAACCTGGTGATTGCTCATTTGCTAAAGATACAACCTTCGCTAGAGAAGGCCACAATAGTAGAGATGACCAAGCCATCCAATACAATCCAGGGAGGGCAAACTCACTTCTGCCACTGTCAGCAGGTTTTTCTTGTCGAGGGGTAGCTAGGGCCCAGTCAAGTGTCTCTCTTCAACACAACTAGGTAGACCCCTGGCTGGAGACCAGAGAAGACATTATACAGATCAATTGCTTGTTCCCTTCACAGCTATGTTGTGTCAAGTATCAAGTGCTCTTCCTGTCAGTCCAATAGTCTATGTGGACAAAAACCCATGGATTTTCATTATCCCGAGTTTTGGACCCGGTTTGGGGTGCCCTGTTGTGTAAAACCCTACCTTTGGCCCAGGAAATTTACCTGTCCTCGGCCCATCAGTGCATGCTCGGCCACCTGTCCAATCAGCTTCTCTGGCTGCTTGTATTAATGTGCAGCTAGAGGAGCAAAATGGAATTCCCAACCACACACATTGGTGGTGCACGGCATTGCTCGCATAGCCGAGAAGTGATGCAAGTGATGCTGGCGACGCATGTGCCCAGGGCTCGTTGGAACGGTGAGATTTTGTGGACGGCCCCAGTTTAACCCTTTAAACGCCAGCCACATAAAATTTACGTGGCTGCCTCCCCTGCAGTTAACCGCCAGCCACGTAAATTTTATGTGCCCGACTTTCCCCACTAATAGCATAAAAAGTAAAAAAAAAAGTCACTTACCTGACCCCTCGTTCGATCCGGCCGGGTCTCCTCTTCAGCCAGAGGGGCTCCGATCACCCATTGGGTCTCCTCCGGCTGCAGGGGAGTGCCCAAAATAGGGTGCCCCCCCCCCCCCGTTTCAGCAGCCGCCGGGATTGCCTGAAAAAAAAAAAAAAATGACAGTTACTTACCTTCGTGCCCGATGGCTCCCGCCGGCTCTCCTCTTCATGGGGGGGGGGGGCTCTGATCACCCCCCGCTCTTCCATTTTCCGGAGGGGGCATAACAGCCCTCCTCCCTCCGGAGCTCCGATGGCCACCGCCATCTTGACTTCTAGCCCCGCCCCTTTGGGGGCGATGACGTCACAGTCGGGTGTCTTCTCTGCCCAGCCGCCACTGACATCAGATCGCCGCGGGACACAGGAGATGAAGATCGGAGGTGAGTAAAAGTAAAAAAAAATTTTTTTTCTTTTAATAAACTTATTTTGAAAAGCGTGCCTCCCCAAAGGCCGGGCTGGGGGGGGGGGGGGGTTGTGGCAGAAGAGCCGTGGCCCTAGGCTATGCCGGCTTGTAGCCTGCAGGGCCAGGGGCCACTAAAGCTGGCCCCTGCGCCCTGTTCTACAAGCCCCCATAGCTGGTCACAGGCTGGTTACGCTGGGTAGGGGGGACCTCACGCCATCTTTTGGGGGGATTTTTAAGGGTTTTAACCCTTAAAAATAAAAAAAATGGGGTCCCTGGGAGGGGGGACCCTATGTCATTTTTTTTTTAATTCACCCTATGTTACCTGTAACCCAGCAGCAGCAGGAGAGCAGAGGCCGAAGTGATCAGCGTGGGACACAGGGATGGATGGGAGAGATGGGAAAACATTTTTTTTTAATAAAGTTATTTTTAAAAAGTGTGTCTGTGTTTTTTTTACTTTTAACCCTTTGTGAACTGGTAAGGGGTCCATGTGACCCCTATACCAGTTCACAAGGCTCGGGGGTGACTTGCCATTAACCCCTGGCCCCCCAAATTACCTGCCTCCCCAAAGCTCGGGGGGGGGGGCAGAAGAGCCGTGGCCCTAGGCTATGCCAGCTTGTAGCCTGCAGGGCCAGGGGCCACTAAAGCTGGCCCCTGTGCCCTGTTCTACAAGCCCCCATAGCTGGTCACAGGCTGGTTATGCTGGGTAGGGGGGACCTCACACCATTTTTTTTTTTTTTTATATTTAAGGGTTTTAACCCTTAAAATTCCAAAAAAAAAGATGGGGTCCCCCTCCCCGGGAGGGGGGAACCTATGTCATTTTTTTTTTTAAATTAACCCTTTATTATGTGGATAGTAGTATTTTATTTGTAAATGTTATAAAGTGCTCTTTTCAGTTTAGGGGATCACCTGGACAGGAACGGGGGCTACAGATACATATGTGGTATCATTGTAAATCGGGAGAAATGGGGCTTTCACATGCAATATGGTTTTCTTTAATAAAATAAATGTTTTTGTTAAAATAAAGGAGACAATTTAATAATATATATATATATATATATATATATATAATTTTTTTTTTTCCCTTATTTATTTAAAAATATATTAATAAATGTAGAAAAAAAGGAAAAAAAAATATGCCATTTTCTTGGAAATTCCTGCAAAAATCACAGTTAAACATGACGCAAAATGGTGAAAAATATCCTGTCAGCAGAGGGTGACAAAATCTCAAATAGGCTGACAGTTAAAAGGTTACAGGCACCTATGCATGTTGGATATTTTTCTGCTCGAGGGACCTTGCGATTTCAGATTTAGCTTGTTTTTCTTATTTGCATATTGATATTTTAGGAAAAGGTGTTTTTTATTCTGCTTTTTTATACATTTTTTGGTGAAACCCTGTGCAACCTAAGAATTCTTCGAGATATTACAGAAAGATGAGCCCACTACAACAAGCTGGGTACGCTTAGAAAGCTTAACATGTGTACTTTCAGGGAAAATATGGTTTATGGGGGATATTCCAAATGTAAAGGGTTGTTTTGGTAGAAAAAGCACAAGGTGCAGAGCTGAAATGTTGAAGTAAAATTACCGTTATGCGCATGCTTTACTTTGGTGTGTTTTGCAACTCTTTGCTTGACAGAACCTATGCATGTTGGGTATCGTTCTGTTTGGGAGATGTTGCTTTTTCAGATTTGTGGTTTTGATTCTGCTTTTTTATTAAATTTTTAGGGAAACCCTGTGCAACCAAAGAATACATTAAGGGATTACTTCCAGAAAAATGCACCCATGTCAACAAGCCTGGTACGCCTAGAAAGCCTGAGGTGTATACTTCTAGGGAATATATAGTTTGTCGGGGGTATTTCAAATGTAAAGGGTTGTTTTTCTTGAAAAACTGCAAGGGGCGCATATTGCATAGCATAGTTGTATTTTATCTGAAAATCTCTTAAAGCGTTGTTTCAGTTTGGGGGATTCTCCTGGGCAGGAAAGGGTGTCTACCTATACATATGTGGTACCGCTGTAACCGGGAGAAGATTTTTAAGATAAGATTTTACTGACAAACTTACATTTTTTTATTACAAAAAAACACTACAAATGGTAAAAAATAGTTTGTTTTTTTTTGCACAATTTTCACCCAAAAATAGAGAATACACTTATAAAATGACAAACAAGACATTTCATGTTAAAGCCCAGGCTCTGCGGAAAAAAAACAATATATCACTTTCCTGGGAAATCCCTTCAAAAATCACAGTTGAACATGGTGAGCGCAAAATAATCTGGCAACAAAGGGTGACAAAATCTCAAGGTAGGCTGGCGGTTAAAGCATAACGGTTATCAAATTATCTTTAAAAAGGGCTAGAAACATCCAGTAAGCAGAAAACATTAGATCGCAGCAACATTGGAAAAAATGCATAAAATGCACACACTCGCTATCCTAACAAAGGTCAGTTTTGATTTTCAAGGCTGACAGAATATAAAACATCCATAGGAGGTGGTCCATCTGCAGAAGATGCATGGGACACTTGAGCAAGGAAACAGACACCCACTGTCCCTACAGATTACCTTGTCCCTGCACCATACTCTTATTCTCAAAAAGGTGAGGGAACACCATTATGGAGAATTCTTTCTCGAAGAAGGTCCCAAGCCTGAACCCCCCCCCCCCCCCCCAAGAGGTGCCCGACACTGTAGACCATACATGTTACTCTCACCAATTACTTTCTTCCCACCTAACAAATAATGGAGCCACACAATAGGGATTTGCGAGACGCACGTGGCTTTCGGAGCTACATGTTGGGGACCACAGCTATAGAGAATCTAAAGTAGCAGATCCAGCCAGGCATATGTTGCATTGGCTGCGGCAGAGCACACACAGGAGTTGGTGCTCTACTTATGGGACATTCTAAATTCCTCACAGGGCTGTAGGAGTCTTGGACACCCTGACTGTTTTGCACTGATATTTCTCTGGCAATCCCATCAACACTTTTTCAGAGGCGGGAAACTGCACAGAAAAGAAACGCATCCATGGAAAAAGAATGCTGCATGCAAACAAACAAGCTCACATGCAACAGCACTATTCACCTCCTTGCCTTGCAGGGACACTTTGAAGGGGCAGATGGCCAGTCAGGTTTTCCGATGGAAGTGCTGCTGCGTAGCAGAGTGCATTCCCCTCTTTGCAGGGACACTTTAAAAAATCTGGACTGGAAATCTGTGCCTTCAATGGAACAATTTAGGAAACCATTTAGTTTCTCGATAAAGATCTTCCAGCTAGAAAATAGAAATGAAAGCCCATCTCTGGGGAAAAAAAAAACAATTCTGCGATTCTCACCTGTAAGAAGGTTCTCTCTTCTACATCCACTCCAGGCCGTCAGCTTCAGTAACGGAAGGGTTAACTGTCGACCGAAGGGCGTGGACTGCAAGACAAAGGCGTGGCTCCTTCCGACTTATATACTTCTGGCTGTACTCCCCCCCCCCCCCCAGACAGTAATAGAAAAGCAGTAGACACAGCCGCCTGGGAGGATAATGCATCATAAGAAGCCCCTATGAAAAGGAAATAAATGGAAGACAGGAGCTCCAGGTACACCTTCGCAGTCCAGTTCCAACTGCAAGACTGAAACTGGTCTGGGGGGGGGGGGGGGGCAGAATACAGCCGGAGGTATATAGGCCAGGAGGAGCCACGCCTTTATCTTGCAGTCCACGCCCTTTGGTCAAGGGTCAACCCTTCCATTACTGAAGTGGATTAGAAGAGTAAACAATACTCTGCAGCAAATGGTGTTTAGGTCCAGGTCTTCTATACGCACCAGTTCTGAAGATCCAAGTTTGATCCCAAAAACTGAAGCCTGGATGGCAGATTAGTTTAGAAGATCTCCATACAGGTATTTTGAAGTTGCGAGACTGCCACCAGCCAACTGTGCATAGTACTAACCTTTAATCTCTCTCATATACGTCCAAACATCTTTTTCTTCCGTGTTGTGGGCAAAACTGCAGTTTCCAATATATTGACATTTCTTTCCTTTCTGCACATGCACGCAAATCTACAATAAAAAAAAAAAAGTAAGCAAGGTAAATGAATGAATTTAACTCTATAGCAGAGGTACTCAACCACTTGTAAAATTCCAATTACAGACATCCGGTGAGAGGTGAAGGTCTGAACGGGGGGCTGTCGCGGGCCGGGGGGTGGATAGTTAAAAATCAGCACACTGGGTGGGGTAGCTATAGATTCCACTGCCAAAGCTAAAAAAAGGCTGCTCGCCCCCACCCCAAGAACCCTATTGGGCACTAAGAAAAAACAGGTCTGGCCCAGGGAACACTGCTTTTAACCCCCTGTGCATTCTGTGCTAGCCGTGGATAAGAGTGGACTAGGGCTGAAAATGTTACTGGCAATAAGTTCAACAAGTAAAGGGGACAGCACTGAGCATGGCAACACAGAAGCAACTGAGTGCCGGACTGTCAGGGCAGGGTTCCAGAAATCTTGTGCCGAGGTCCGCATTTGGACCCCAGTCCGCCAGTTGAGTACCGCTGCTCTATAGTATTTTATAGTGACCATGCCTGTGAAGGACTCTTATGTTTTCAAAGTTACCTATGTCAAAAGTTACTGACTTGTTTAATAACCCTTTCCATGTTTTGGCCAAAGAATTTCTGCCCCTTAAAGATTACACATGCATGCGTTACCAATACATGCTTTCAAAGAATAATGGCTGTGTTCTGTGAGACAATGTACACAGACTGGCCTTTTATCACATTATTGCACAACAAAGTTAGCTTATTGGCTACATCCAGAAGTCCTTTATGATTAGTATTCTACTGGCATGTGGAGCCCACATATCCATAATGAATAAGGAATCCCCTCCCACCCCCGAGGAACCATTAAATAAACTTCCCCAGCGTTAGTCACCCCTCACTTAATTTCTTGCATTCAATTATTTTTTTTTGTTTTTTA
This sequence comes from Gastrophryne carolinensis, assembly GCA_027917425.1. Lineage (NCBI taxonomy): Eukaryota > Metazoa > Chordata > Amphibia > Anura > Microhylidae > Gastrophryne > Gastrophryne carolinensis. Next base: position 338,741,905 of record CM051235.1, read on the forward strand.
TGCCTGAACAGTCCGCTTATAAAGACAGAGGTATCCTTTTCCTCATCAGGCCCCTGGGCCTGCTGTGAAGTTCCAGGCCCCTGATCAAAGTAATAAAATGCACATGCTTCCAAGCAAGTTCTTGAGAGGAGTAGAAGGTAAAACCTGAACCTGTACCTGACACTGCCAGATAACTAGTGTCACGAAGCCCTGCTGGATACAACCCAAGGATAAAACTTGCTCTGTCTGATTGAACTCCATATGGAAGAAAAACAAAAAAAACAAATAGCCTTGAATAAACAATCTACACTGCCCTCTCCAAGCATACACCCTTAGACATGACTGCTGATAGGAAATTAATCATGACTTGTTATTTACATGTTAGGGAGCCACTGATGTGACAGCCGCCAACCAGCTGCCAACCTGACAGCCAATCGCGGGACTCTGTTCTGGCCGCTAGCTCGTAATGGAAGTGAGTATTACAAGCTTTGTGTGCAGTTAGCTGCGAGGAGGTCTCCAGCATTCTGGATGTCCCCCCCCCCCGAGCTTCTTGAGATCACCAGACAGCAGGACCAAAACCCGTTAAAGTAAAAAGGGGTGTTGGTCCAATTTAATAACATCAAGCATAAATAGCTTACATAATAATAATTTCTGATTAAAGCTGCATGACCAAGTAATAGTCCATTTGTCCTATTTTTCGATAATTAATAATACACACAAACGTCTCCCAGTGAGTCTGGTCCACGCTTGTAAAATGAATAACAATAATGTGTACCACCAATCGTCTTCTCACCATTAATATCAGTCCATCCGTATGCTTTTTATAAGAGATTTGAAAAAGCCACTCAGTGCCGTGGCAAAGGATTGGTTTTCCCGCGGCACCACTCGAATATAGATAGAAGTTGTGAACAAATCTCTGCGCTTGGCTCATTCTGTCAGAGCTACCCCATCCTCGGCCGCCTTGTTCTGGGAGGAAGTTGGTCAAAGCTAACCCCTTCCCGATATATGACATACAGGTACTTCATATTGGGGGGGGAAGGGATTTCTGACATGAGTCGCATATGTTACAATCTGGGGGCAATTGATTCCTGTGTGAATAGACACAGTAATCGAGTGAAGACGACTCCAGCAAAAAGTGATGAGACCCCTTCAGCTTCTCTGGGAGGAAATGGATTCTATTGTGTCTAAAATACTGTTTTCTTCCCAAGATGGCTTAAGGGGTCCCTTAAAAAAATTTAGATATGACTGGGGCATCCAAGAGCAGTACCCAAGACAGGAAGGGAAGCAGTGGAGGTGAAAATTGAGAACATCTGTGAGGCTCCCAGCCACCAGGGAGTACTTGACCATGGCCTTTATAGCTATAATCAGACAATGCCAGGCACTGGAGAATCTTTCAAAGGCAGGACTTTATATATAATTTGTTTTGAAAAAAAATGTTAAGCGAAACAGTGGCTCAAAAGAGGACCAAGATGAGCCATAGATTTGGACAGCAACAGGGGCAAAAAGGCCAAACAGGTAAAATTGTGAAGGCCTTAAAAGAGAATTCTGGATCTATGTTCAAATGTCACACTTAACAGAGAATCAGATCAAGCTGCAGAAGGAGGTGGCCAAATTTGACTTTTGGTCCATATTAGGGGTTTTATGTTAAAAGAAAAAAAAAACAACGTTTCTGAGGTTTGAATCTGACCTCTATAGAAAAAGTATTTTCTATTTGTTGATGGTTGTACACAATTATCTATAAAATATATACATTCAATAAACATCTAATACTAACAATTAATTTTCACAACTCCTCACCTCATAATGCTGAGGGAAAGGCCGAACAGATGGCGGGGGTCGGACGGGAACCCATTTCTTCTGGGACTTGGACATCACTAGCAACACTCGCTCTTTTGCCCAGCTGCAAAAAAAAATGGTAAAAATGCATGTGTAAATGATAAAAAAAAATCCTTGTCCTGCTGACTGGGTAACAGTATTTTTGCTTGAGTTGGATATGAGCTGGATGTTACGCCAGCAAAGCCGATATACAGCAGAAACGTATATTTGCCTTTTTGGTAAATTTTTAAAAAGGGGGCTGGGGTTACAACTCAATGTCCAAGGAAAGTATAGCCTAGCCAGTCATTTTAAAGAGGAACATTAGAGGTCATGGGGAAGTAAATGTTAATTTACCGCTCTGGTCACATCGCCCTCGGCATCCCTCCACTCCCCTGTTGTCCTCCACTGGGCAACGCCATCTTGAAAATCCGGCATGCACCGCACCTCAGATCTCACGCATGTGCAGTGTGATTGTATAGGCTGCAATGACACCCGAGATCTTAGGAGCAGTGCGGGACATTCGAAAAGAAGATGGCTACAGGTAAGGCCGGCTAAGCCTGTAGTCATCGCTCTGGGATGGCAGGCGGGGTGGAAACGGGCCAGGAATACTGCCGGATGTTAGCATTTTAGATAACGCCGACATCCTAAAGGCAGCGAGGGAGGGATGTTTAACCCTTTAACCGCCAGCCTACTTTGAGATTTTGTCACCCTTTGTTGCCACATTTTGCATTATTTTGCGCTCCCCATGTTCAACTGTGATTTTTTAAGGGATTTCCAGGGATTTCCCAGGAAAGTGATATATTGTTTTTTTCAGCAGAGCCTGGGCTTTAACATGAAATGTCTTGTTTGTCATTTTATAAGTGTATTCTCAATATTTTTGGGTGAAAATTGTGCAAAAAAATTAAAAAAAAAATATTTTTTACAATTTGTAGTGTTTTTTTGTAATAAAAAATGTATGTTTGTCAATAAAATCTTATTCCGTGTGAAACCCCAATTTCTCCAGGTTACAGCGGTACCACATATGTATAGGTAGACACCCTTACCTGCCCAGGAGACTCCCCCAAACTGAAACAACGCTTTAGGAGATTTTCAGATAAAATACAACTATGCTATGCAATATACGCACCTTGCAGTTTTTCAAGAAAAACAACCCTAAGTGTACCCAGCTTGTTGTAGTGGGCTCATCTTTCTGGAAGTAATATCTCGAAGAATTCTTAGGTTGCACAGGGTTTCACAAAAAAAATGTATAAAGTAGCAGAATAAAAAACACCTTAAAAAACACCTAAAATATCAATATGCAAAGAAGAAAAAACAAGCTAAATCTGAAATCGCAAGGTCCCCCGAGCAGAACAATACCCAACATGCATAGGTACCTGTAACCTTTTAACTGCCAACCTATTTGAGATTTTGTCACCCTCTGCTCACAGGATATTTTTCACCATTTTGCATGATGTTTAACTGTGATTTTTGCAGGAATTTCCAAGAAAATGGCATATTTTCTTTTTGTGGCAGAGTTTAGGCTTTAACATGAAATGTCTTGTTTGTATTTTTTCTACTTTTTTTTATATATTTTTAAATAAATAAGTAAAAAAAAAATAAAAATATATGTATATTTTTTAAATGGTCTCCTTTATTTTAACAAAAACATTCTATTAAAGAAAACCATATTGCATGTGAAAGCCCCATTTCTCCCGATTACAATGATACCACATATGTATCGGTAGCCCCCCGTTCCTGTCCCGGTGATCCCCTAAACTGAAAAGAGCACTTTGCAACATTTACAAATAAAATACAACTACTATCCACATAATAAAGGGTTAAATTAAATTTGGTGTGGGGTCCCCCTTCAAAAGGGGGGGGGGACACCATTTCTTGGGGGAATTTTAAGGTTTTTTTGGGGAGGCAGGTAATGGGGGGTCTCGGGGTTAATGGCAAGTCACCCACTAGCCGCAGGTGACTTGCCAGACCCAGAGCCTTGTGAACTGGTATAGGGGTCTCATAGATCCCTTACCAGTTCAGAAAGGGTTAAAAGTAAAAAAAAAAAAAAAACACACACAGAGACACACTTTAAAAATAACTTTATTAAAAAAAAAAAAAAAAAAAATTATTTTTGTTTTTTTTTTTAATACTTACCTCCCATCCATCCCTGTGTCCCACGGTAATCACTTAGGCTTCTGCTCTCCTGCTGCTGCTGGAAGCCTTTTATACCTACTGAGTTACAGGTAACATAAGGGTTAAAACCCTTAAAAATCAAAAAAATAAAATGGCGTGAGGTCCCCCCTACCCAGCATAACCAGCCTGTGACCAGCTATGGGGGCTTGTAGAACAGGGCGCAGGGACCAGCTTTAGTGGCCCCTGGTCCTGCAGGCTACAAGCTGTCATAGCCTAGGGCCACGGTTCTTCTGCCCCCCTGGGCTTTGGGGAGGCAAGTAATTTGGGGGGCCAGGGGTTAATGGCAAGTCACCCGCTAGCCACAGGTGACTTGCCAGACCCCGGAGCCTTGTGAACTGGTATAAGGGGTCCCCTAACCCCTTACCAGTTCACAATGGGTTAACAGTAAAAAAAAAAAAAAAAAAACACAGTTTGCAAACAACTTTATTAAAAAAAGAATTTTTTTTTTACTTTACTTTACAGAGAAGGGGGGAGGCAGGCGATCGGAGGATCGCCTACCTGCCTCCTTTTCTGCCCAGCCGTCACCGGAGTCTGACAGCTGAACTGCCGGGTGCGGCCCGATGACACCCGGCAGTGACGTCATCGGCCCCGCCCCCGGCTAAAAGTAAAGATGGCGGCGGCCTTCAGAGATCTGAGGGAGGAGGGCTGTTAGGCCCCCTCCAGAAAATGGAAGAGCCCTGTGAAGAGGAGAGCCAGCGGGAGCTAACAGGCACACAGGTGAGTAACTGACTTTTTGTTTTTTTTTTTAATACAGATAATTCCGGCGGCTGCTGAAACGGGGGGGGGGGGGGCACCCTATTTTGGGCACTCCCCTGCAGCCGCAGGAGCCCCAATTGGTGATCGGAGCCCCTCTGGCTGAAGAGAAGACCCGGCCGGCCGGATCGAACAAGGGGGCAGGTAAGTGACTTTTTTTTTTACTTTTTCTACTAGCAGGGGGGAAACTCAGGCACGTAAAATTTACGTGGCTGACGGTTAACTGCAGGGGAGGCAGCGTGGCTGGCGTTTAAAGGGTTAAAGAGGAACATCAGAAAAGGTCTGATGTTCCTCTTTAAGTTATTTCAAAATTCAGGTAAAGGAGGCAGAGATTAGACATTTCCTCACAGATATAAATACATCAGTAAAGTTTTAACGTATTACCTATGCCTTGCTTTTGCTGCACAATATTTCCCATCTCGATCTGCCTCAATCTCTCTTCCATGCCCCATACACTGCCCACAGACAAATTTCATCTTTAAGCCTAGAGATTTAGGTAATGGCTGCAAAAGAGAAACAAATGAATTAGGATAACACTGTTTAAGGGTTAATAAATCATTCATGCACAAATAGGTCCAGTACACCGATTAGGTTTATACCTAGCCCTCTCAGAGAGATATCTAATTTGGTCAGTATTCAGCATAGCCACATAAAATTTTTCAATTCATATGGGCAGGCCTATACCTGTGACACAGCCCCCCCCCCCCCCAACCACACACAGTCCTACTCCCCTGCACTTAAAAGCCTTACCTCCAACAACAGTGCAATGCACCTGCTCTTAGCTGGGAGACAAACCCTGGCAATGCCTTTCACTAGCTAGGAGTAAAAGCCACCGACAGCCCATACCTCCTATTGGTGGATAGCAGGCTCAATAAAACATATAGTATATATACATATCCATATAGCCAACATATCCATCAGAAATCAGCATCAGAAAATGAGACACATCAGCATGCATCCACAGGCTCTAGAAGGATTGTCTACCATATTGCATAACATTTATTGCATGATCTATTATCTTATTACATTATTTGCTTAATATGTTCTAATAATTTAGGCAGTACAAAGCTAATCCCATTCAACTGGTCTGCCAAGTGCTCAAAGATTGACAACCATATCTTCTGTGTGACTTAAAGCGGACCAAAACCCACTGAACTTGTGAATACATTTGCCCGAAGCCCCTGTCGATACTCCTTTTTTAGGCTGTAGAACTAGAAATGGATATTTTCGTTCTTCGAACACTTGGAGCACTTTCTTTTTGCTGTCCCTTTGTAAGATGGCAGGCGATCAGCCATATTGCCACACACAACAGTAGCAATGAATTGAGGGCGTGGAGATTTCCAGCTAAACAGGCGGCATAATATGGGATTAGAGTGAAGCAGAAGCAATGAAAATTGGCAAAATGTACTGTTTATGGGTGGAGCAATTCAGGGGACTTCAGTTAATTAAAAATGTGAGCTTTGGTCCGCTTTAAACCAGGCCAACCCCCTAACAAGAAACAGTGCTCATATGCATCATTCCACAGGACAATTCCAATTGCTGCACATAAAGATTTGTTTACCTTTTTACCTGGTGTAGACTATAGTAAAAACAAAATAGAGGCTCATGGAGCTGCACGCAACCTGCAAAGAGGATGTTTCCTGCTGCTGTGTAAGGGGTCCATTATATTTAAGCAGCAGCATGGCTGGGATGCTGGGAAAAGAAGCTCCAAAATGTCAGCTACCAGGAAAGAATCTGAGGTGGCGTTTCAGCTTTGAGTGGATGCAGGAGCAAATGTAAGTGCTGACAATGACTCCGTATCAAGTATGCAGATGGGGCAAGTGAGTGCCAGGGAGTTTTTCTTCTAAACAGTGGTGTATCTACAGACCAAAACAAATACACCCACGTAGGTACCGACAGCAATTTATAATTGTTACCAAAAATACAAAGATCAGGGTGTGGAGGTACAGAAGCATTTAAAAATATCAAAAGTAAAAAGTGTGGGCGTCACGGGCTACATCACTTAAAGCAGACCAAAACCCATTTTTAACTAACATTCCCCTGAATTGCTCCCCCTGTGAGCAGTACCTTTTGCCAATTTTAGTGCTCCAGCTTCACTATAATCTGAGATAATGGCGTCTATTTTAGCTGTAAAGCTTTGCCTCCTCCATTCATTGCCACTGTTGTGTGCAAGACAAGACTCATCCTCTGCCATATTACAGAGAGAAGCAGCAAAAAAAAAAAAAAAAAAAGGATTATTCAAAAAGCAAAAAAAGCAAAAATTATCCATTTCTAGTTCTACACCCTAAGAAAGGAATGTCGGCAGGTGCTTTGGCCAAATGTATTTCACAGGTTTGGTGGATTTTGGTCCGCTTTAAGACTGAATTAAAGTGCGGTAACCTTGGGGCTCCTTCACATCTCCTACCACCTCGACTACTAGGGTCAGGTTTACCTAAGGTAACAGCCATTTTGGAACCTCCTCCAGCATCTCAGCCATGCTGCTGCCTGGATTCAACTGACAATGCACAGTAACAGGAAGCCGAGCAGCACTTCCTGTTTGCAGGTGGCCATTTTGTTTCTAAAAGTTAGAAAATGGAACATTTTTATGTGCAGCAATCTAAATTGTCCTGGGGAGGGATGTAGATGAGTTCGTTGTATTGCTCTGGTTTAACTCATTTTGACTGTTCTTTGAAGATGTCCGCTATTGTTGCCCAAAACTCTCCACAGTTAAGGACATGAAATATGCAAAATAGTGTACTCATCCGATTTACATTTCCAGTAGAGGGCAATACATTGATCCTTCCATCTGGAGAATGATATAAAGTAAAGAGTATGGAACACTTTGGATCCAGGCTCATGGAATACCAGACCCCAGGGTGAACCAAGGACAACCGAGAACAGGCAACATTGTGTTATGGGAGTGAAGAGAGCTCATCATTTCTAAAGCAACTCACACGGTGTGATTTGATTGAGGCTGGGATTGCACCAGAAATCTACGAAAGACCTCCCAGGGGAAAGGTGGAAGAGCCATCTTCCAATGGACAATTACAAAATGAATTTTTTGTAGAATAAAGCATTGGATTAGACTTCATTGCCACTGAATGATAGATGGATCCTGGCTGTTATACAGTTTGTATTTTAATTATTTTAGGTCTCTATTTTACACACTCTGGGATATTCTGTAATGATTTTCCACCGAGGGGCAGGTGGTGCATAATAAATAAGTAGAAAAAAAAGGTTTGCAGCCTTGAAGGCAGACCTGTCTACATTACTCAAATTCAAATATAACTTCACACCTTTTTGGCACTGCTTCAAGTGCATTCTGTAAATCAAATTTCTCCCATTGTTATGAATGATCAATGTATGCAGCTGTGAGAGAGCAGTCATATAACAGGAAAAAGTTAAGAAAAGAAAAATGCATTGTGTTATTTCTAGGAATTTGAGTTATTAGTTGAGGTATTCCAGATTCTACCTACCTAGCATGTTCCTAGCTTAAGGCTGTGGAGTAATAAAGGATTTTGCTTTTTTGTAACAAGTTAATGATATATGGTGTATGTGCGTCTGAATATAGGATGACATTCGTCCTATACCCCAGCAAGGTGGATCTTTAAGAATTAAAAAAAAAATAAAAATTACTTGGCATAACCAAAGAGAACATGTAGAGGAGAATCTGGCAGAACATAAGTGGGAGCATAAGGCTAAAAACTATGAAAAAAAAAGAAGAGGGATAGAATTAGCCAATCCCAGTGAAACTGGGTAAAGGGAAAATAAAATTTAGACAAATGAGGGGACTAAGATTACTGTAGGCACTGGTTACACAAAACTGCAAAAGAAGGTCTGTAGATCCAAAGGCTGACCGAGGCATGCAACCAGTGAGAATAAAGGTAACCAAAACCTTTCAACCAAATAAGGGGTATGGTTCTTTCCTCCTGGCAGTCCACTGTGCAATGAGCTAATAAAAGAAACATGAAAGAAGAGAAATAAGCTACACCCAATATCCCCAGAAACAGGGGATGTTGGGTCCCACACAACGTGATGCAGAAGGGTGGAGTTTCAACCACCACTCAGGGTGAAAAAGTGTGGTCATCACCTTCAAGCTTTATTCAGCAGCACTTCATAAGGACCAGACTAGTAATACCCTGTGTATTATTTTCTTTAACCCATTTGTGATTCTTTGTACAGCACCACAAAAATGTATTAATACATTTATTAATACATGTATTTTTATTAAATAAATAATAGGATAGTGAAAGTGCATAGTATGAGGTTTCAGTTCGAGGTGATGTGACAGAACATCCTAGGTGTATTTTATTTCTCTATGTGTGTAGGTTAGTGTACTAAATATGTGTGTGGATAGATTATATATACATACTTTAGCTGGCCTTTGGTGTAAACCCCTCATTTCTTGTCCCCCCTCCCACTTGGTTCTAACCTTTATCTAACCTTCTCCTACTCGCTTCCTCCCCCCTCCCACCTAGTAATAAATACGAGAGTGGTTGGGGTAATAAACCCCCCCCAGTGTGGAAACCAAACAAACAACAGATCACAAAGATGGGGGATGTCATATGAACCAATTTTTAGGTCCTCAAAGATGGAGAATCCCAGATGCACCAATTAGTGGGTGACTCCAATCGCTCTGCCCATAGGAGGGGTCAGAAACTGACCCCTGGTTACAGGGAATAAGGTGAGCTGCAGAATGGGGACAGGGGTCACTCGATCTGACCATCAAGAGTGACACACGCTGCTTTTAACATCCAAGCAAAAAGAAGACCAGAAAGCGTGTGGGGACAATTTATTTGATCAAAGAGAACGCAGCCCAGACAGACTTTTAAGTATATTTTTCACCTTTTCTTATTTTGCATTGCTATTTATCTTATTTACCGTGTTTTATGGTTAACTCTGTTTTTATCACCTTGCATCGTGTTTCTTGTTGTTTTTGTGATTTTCTGTTTGTTTAAATAAATTCTAAAAATACAGCAGATGCTCTGAATTGATCTGATCTAAAAAATACAATTCTGTGAAATACTCACATGTAGAACTGATATTATTTGTATACAGTACGTCCTGCTCCAGATATAGTACTTACACTTGGGTTATCCTCCGCCAGATGGCGCTGCACTGCAGAGACATGCAAAAACAGGCTCCTCCCGGCCCTCAGATACCCAGGGACCTCCCACAAATCCCCAGCATTGAAAAGCAGTGAACAAGAAGCCGGGAGAATTAACCACCAAAACTGGTAACTATAACAATGGTAACAATCACCATACAGGGGATCCAGAATAATGCAAAAAAACAGGGTGGGGTGGAGCAGGACGTACTGTATACAAATAATATCAATTCTACAGGTGAGTATTTCACAGAATTGTATTATTTTTAGTATACAGTACGTCCTGCTCCAGATATAGTACTTACACTTGGGACATCCAATAGCAGTGTCCATAAAGTAGGGTGGGATCCCCGACAAAAACGACAACAGCAGACAGTTTAAAACCACTGTCACCTGCATAACCATACGGCCAAGACAGCATGAGCTGAGGCCCTAACATCAACCTTGTAAAACTTTGCAAAGGTATGAGCAGAAGGCCAAAGTAGTGGCCTAGCCAACCAGTTCAACAGAAGCCTGGTGCTGAAAAGCCCAAGAGGCGTCAAAGCACGAGTAGAAAAAGAATCAAAGCGAAAAGGAAGATTCTTCCCCTTGCTGGAATAGGCCTGAGTAACAGCCTGACGAATCCAATCGCTAACAGTAGACTTGGCAGAAGCCAAAAGACCCTACCAAGTACCAGAAGGAACATCCATTAAAGTAATAACCAGGGCCAAAGCCGCCCAACTCCCCGAGAGCAGACGAGATCGGGCACATTCAGGATGTAATGACCATAGGCCCCAAGGAACATCAGTTCTCCTAAAGGACACAGTGACTACCAAGGAAAAACTTCCAACACCTGTTCAAGGAATGCAGAACCCTTTCCTCAGCGTTGCTAGGAAAAAGGCACAGCAGGAATAACAATATCTCGGATCAATGAACATAAGAACCACCTGATGCAGAGAGTCCGGCTTCAGGCGGAACTCCACCTTATCCTGGTGTATCTCAAGGAATGGGGGCTAGGTAGACAGAGCCGCCCGCTAACACAGACCTGACCAAGGTAACAGTCACCAGAAGGACAACCTTGAGGGTAAGAACAGCCAGACAGCATCCTGAATAGGACCAAAGGGACAAAACCCTGCAAGCAGACAGAATGAAATTCAATTTCAAATCCCAGCAGGGACCATAGGATTACATGGGGGACGCACAAGAGTACCCCCTGAAAGAAGTCTTAACCAAGGAAGACTGAACCAGAGACTATTAAGGCAAGGTGGACAGGGCAGAACCTGACCCATCAGAGTACTGTGTTGGAGAACCAACTCCAAATCATGCTGAAAACAACTCTAGAACCCTGGGAACCGAGAACGCCCAACAGGGAAGAGACCTAGACTCACACCAATCAATATGGGTATGCCATACCCTATAACAGATAGAAGAATAAGAGGAAGAAGCTTGCTCCTAGCCTTCCCATAGTCTCAATCACCGAGACAGATAAGCCTGTCTCCATCAATATGGGTGTTTCAGCAGTCAGGCCGACTAGGCCAGAGACTGGAGATTGGAGTGACATAAAGGGGGCCCTGTGTGAGCAGAGCTGGCACTCCTGGCAAAAAGGTACAGAAAACTACTGTCCTCGGTACCATGTCTGCAACCACACTCTACTAGGGCACCTGGGGGCCACCAGAATCACTGGTCCCCTTACCAGAGCAATCTTGCGCAGAACCCTGCCTAGCAGGGGGAATGGAGAAAAGACATACAGAACCGAACGTCCAGTCATGACGTTACTAAGGCATCCGGACCACTTCCAGAGGATCCTGGGACAGGGAAACAAGGGCCAAGAGCCTGTGATAGTGACAGAACACAAACAGATCCACAACTGGTTGGACCCCATAGTGACACAGGGATTAGCACATCCTGTCGCAGAGGGGCTCCACCGGAGCTAATATCACCGATATGCAGGGAACATTGTCTCCACCCAGAAAAGGAACATAGACACTTCCTGGAGGGTCCTCCTGCTCCAAGCCCCTCCCAATAATTAATGCAGGACACTGTCGTCAGACAGACGAGCGCCCCCAAACTGGCAGGCCCAGAAGGGAAGTAGTCAAGCGAGATAGAACCAACTGAAAACGCTCACTGTTTCAAACATCAATAGGTGTAAGGACCTTCTAAGGGCTAAATGACAAAAACGTGATGTGGGTGACTAGCAACCCACTAATGGAGACGACCCTCCCAAATTGTGAGAAATCCTGGGGACAAAAGAGAGAGAAAAAAAAAAAAAAAAAAAAAAGAAGGTTAGGTCAATGGGCTACTGATGAAAGGGAGTTCCCTGCACATCAGAAGCACACTTGCAGCAATTGGAGGCTGGTGCGGGGAGCGGGCCCCAATACTAAAGCTAATACACTGGTTTGGGGTGGGGATTAACTGGGCTTCCCCTAGTTAGGTTTCCTTGAAAACCCAGGGCTCCACACCCTATGACCTCGCCCATGGAATTGATGAGATATTATATTAAAAACAAGTTCATTTTATTAGTACATATAAAAACACATAGGTTAATAACCACATCACAACTACTTATATACAAGATAATGCCTGTTTTTTCAACTGGATAGCCAGGCAACCAGTATAACAATTTTACAAGATATTCCAACACAAATGTAAAAAATGTTGTTTGCGTGTCTCAAAAGGGGGCAAACTAGTTTCGCCTGTCTGTAGGCTTCGTCAGTGCCCTTAACATCAATCCTATAAAGACATGTATATATATCATAGTATCAAAGTAACCATTCAAAGACTTTTTCAAAAAACATGCTTCATTTGATATCTCATTATACATTAGTATACATGGATTCATACCTCTATTGATTGAGATGGTGGATGCAACTGGGGCCAGCTCATGTTTACTGTGGTGTAGCCAGTTCAATTGTATTAGGGCTATTATAAAGCCCAGGTGTGTGGATCATAGTAAAGCCCATAGTGCATTCCAAAAGCCCATAAGGGTTGATAACACCTGCATTGATAGGAACAGATTGCCTCATGAGTGTCTCTATCAGTTATATAGCCGGTAATTCCGGTCAGGATAAAGTGTTTGTAAAGGTGATAAAAGTAAAATAGCAGATGCCCTTACCTTGTATACTCAATGAGGCGTAGGGAGAGGCACACCCAGTGCCTGTTACCTCCTGTCCTAGAAGCAGCAGCGCCGTGTAGTGCGTGCTGATACACTGGCCGCAGTTAAATAATGGCCAGTGTGTGATGTCAAACACACTCAGCTGAGTGTTAGCGCCGTCCCTCCCCCCCCCCTCCCGGGGTCTGCTGGGGGTTGCTAGGGGGGACGGGAGCCCAACACAATCCCAGCGCCGCACCTCCCCCGACGGGCGGGGCTCATACCAGCCTCCGTCAGCCAGTAAGGTGACCGGCGCTAGAGCTCCCACACGGCGCCGTCACGTGTCTCCTACGAGGCGCCATTTTGGTGAAGACAAGTGCAGGGATTTAGACTTAATTCATAAGAGCAAGGTAAAATAGCGATCTCAGTCGCACAGATATATTAATTAATGACCTCTAGCAAAGTATAAGCCTAGCTGGCAGTATTTGTAAGTGGCCTTAGACTACGGGATATGCCATGATACTTATGATGTCTTGCTGATAGTTCTAAAGTGCCTTCAGGCAGTTGTCCACATTGTAGGGGGAATTTGTGCCCCCCCAGAACACGGTATATCTACATATGGCGTTTAAAAAGTGTAACTGGCCGTTGTTGTACGTATGGATGGCCTCCCTTATAGCCATATACATATATGCCTGCTAAACTCCATTACTGACGCTATGTCCTATGGACAAAAATGCCGCCTCACCATACGCCTAGGACACGTGAGTGTTATTAAATCCCCAAAGGCCAATCCGCACTGGGCATTAAAGCTGTGTAAATGAAAACATTGTTGATTTGGTTTAAGCCACATAATCGCTACTGCTGCAAACTTGTGCCCATGGGCTGGCATCCAGTGCATCTACCATATACAACATATGGAAAAAAAAAAAAATTTTTTTTTTTTTTTTTTTTTTAATATTACATTCCACATTGATTTGTTACAGTCAAAATTAAAACCCTATCGTTACAAATGTCTGTCAGAGGTAAGGGGCATAACTGATGGATTCATTGAGTCCCGGGTACTGATGGGCCTTGAAATGGTGGATCCACTGTGTCTCCCGTTTAAGGGTGGCTCTCTCAAGGTCCCCACCCCGTGGGTTTGGATGTAATCTATCTAGGCCCACAATAAACATATCTTTTGGGTTCATCTCATGACATTCCCGGAAATGTCTGCCCACTGGGGTCTTGCTATTTCCCGTTTTAATGTCATAAGAGTGTTCGTATATGCGTTTGCGGAGCTCCCGAATGGTTTTGCCGATATAAAACCTGTTGCACTTACAGATTAAGGCATAAATGATGTTGGCACTTTTACAGTTGATAAAATGCTTAAGTCTGTGAGTTGGCCGGTCACCTATGGTTATTGCTTTAGTTTCTTTGACATATTTACACATGTTGCATGAGTGACATTTATACATTCCTGTTGTCTTACAACAGGTAAGTCGTTTAGTTTGTGTGTAGTGGCTATGAACTAACCGATCTTTAATGTTATGTGCCCTCCGAAACACAAATTTAGGTTTGTTTGGGAGTATCTTGTTAAGATCTGCATCATTTTGTAACACATGCCAATGTCGCTGTATAATGTTTTTTATCATATGGTGGTGGGTAGAAAAAGTCAGAATCATGGATAGGGGGGGATCATCTTTCCTGATTTTCGGCTTATACAGTAATTCATCCCGTGATCTTTTTTTGGCCCGTTTATAGGCCTGTTTTAGAACTGGTACGCTATACCCCCTATTTCTCAATCTGTTGAAAATCCCATCAGCAGTTTCCTTAAAATCTCCTTCTGAGGTGCAATTGCGGCGGGCTCTCACATATTCACCGTATGGGATACTCTTGAGAAGATGTTTTGGGTGGGCACTAGAGGCCCTTAGCATCGTGTTAGCGGCTGTCGGTTTACGATAAAATTTCGTAGTGACCACTCCTTCACGGCTTAGCCTCACTGATAGGTCCAGGAAGTTAATTGCTTCCTGGCTAAACTCTACAGTGAATTTCAAGTTCATATCGTTCTTATTCAGTTCCCCCACAAATGCCTGCAAGTCTCTCTGTGTGCCTGTCCAAATGACACTCATGAGGCAATCTGTTCCTATCAATGCAGGTGTTATCAACCCTTATGGGCTTTTGGAATGCACTATGGGCTTTACTATGATCCACACACCTGGGCTTTATAATAGCCCTAATACAATTGAACTGGCTACACCACAGTAAACATGAGCTGGCCCCAGTTGCATCCACCATCTCAATCAATAGAGGTATGAATCCATGTATACTAATGTATAATGAGATATCAAATGAAGCATGTTTTTTGAAAAAGTCTTTGAATGGTTACTTTGATACTATGATATATATACATGTCTTTATAGGATTGATGTTAAGGGCACTGACGAAGCCTACAGACAGGCGAAACTAGTTTGCCCCCTTTTGAGACACGCAAGCAACATTTTTTACATTTGTGTTGGAATATCTTGTAAAATTGTTATACTGGTTGCCTGGCTATCCAGTTGAAAAAACAGGCATTATCTTGTATATAAGTAGTTGTGATGTGGTTATTAACCTATGTGTTTTTATATGTATATGTACTAATAAAATGAACTTGTTTTTAATATAATATCTCATCAATTCCATGGGCGAGGTCATAGGGTGTGGAGCCCTGGGTTTTCAAGGAAACCTAACTAGGGGAAGCCCAGTTAATCCCCACCCCAAACCAGTGTATTACCTTCTAAGGGCCCCACCTCCCCCAGAATCGCAGGGAGTTTCAGAAGAAACCCTCCCCCTTCAACCTGATAGGTTGGCATCCATGGCGACCGTTTCCAGGAAGGGGCAAGAAGGAACTGCCCCCAGACAGGTTCCTTGAGTTCATCCACTCCAAGAGAAACCTTCTTACCAGGTGGGAAGGCCCACAGACCCTGCTCCAGGGATGCTGGATCCCTGTCCTGTATTAACAATAGAAGTCGCAGAAGGGCCCAAGGGGAACTGAGTATAAGGGACCTCTTCCTAGCAAGCACCAACAGGCCCACCAGCTGCATCCCTGCCTGGTGAAGGGACCAGGACAGCAATGAGGGACTGAGCCCATATGACCAGATTGCCCACTTTATTGCTGAAAAGGGGAGATTCTGGTTTGAACCTAATCCAGATTCATACTCAGTAATGGAGTTTCCGTTTAATGGGACAATGAGGACTTGGGGTGATTGATTACCCATCCAAATGACTCCCAATGGACACCACCAGCCGGGTATCCAACTTAGCCTGACGTAGAGACTGGGAAGTGAGAAAAGACGTCCAGATAGGTCATCGCACGGACGCCCCTTGGTCTCATCAGAGACATCACCACCGTCAGCACCTGAGTGAGCACTCTGGGAGCTGAAGAGATGCCAGATAACAAGGCCACAATTAGCAGTGTTGGACTACCAACACGAACCTGAAGAGCCTCAGTGTCCTGAAGGCACAGGGATGTAAACATAAGCATTTTAGAGCTCCCCAGACGGCAAGAAGCTCACTGGGCACAAGGTGCTGATGGCCCATCTCAGAGTTTCCATGCAGAAACTGCCTGTAATTAGAGAATTGCTGTGAATCCAGAATGGGCCAGCCCGACCAATCCTTTTGGGAGACTGTGGAAAGGTTGGTGTAGCGGCCCCTGCCTCTGCCTGTTACGGGCAATCTGCAAGAGACCTCACAGGCCTGGCATGGCCTGTGCCAACAACTGAACAGCGGCAGGGACCAGGAGTACCTGGGACCTGATAAAACTGGGGAAGGCCGCGCAGCAAACTCTCTTGTATCTGGAGGACGCAACCCCCTGAATCCACCAGTATGAGGCGTAAAGCCTCCTGACAAGAGCAAAGTGCCGCAGCCATCCCCTCACCCAGACGGGCGAGGGCGCCCCATCACGCCTGAGGGGGATTGGTGGAAGATTTAGGCTTAGCCCCGCCGGAGGGGCCAGAGCGTTGTCTGCTGCTCCTGGGGCCGGAGTCTGCGCGAGCCCCCACGAAGGACACCCCTGCCCCGAGGGGGCCTAGACGGCCGCCTGCGTTGGGGTGACTTACCCTTTTTTCCAAACAGGTCTAGACGGGCCCCAAACAAGCATTGCCCTCTAAAGGGAAGCCCAGTAAGAGTCTTTTTAGTAGCATCGTCAGCCCCCCACTGTCGCAACCAAATCAGGCGACGTATAGCCACCGCAAGGGCAGAAGTTCTTGCACACATTCTAATGGTGTCGTCCAATGCTAATAGGATGAATCTTACAAACATATCACAGTTGGAGAGTGTATTAAACACCTCCCAGGGGAGATTATCAGAGTGATGATCAAGCATCTTTCTGACTAGGTTTCTAGTGTCCACTGCAGTAATAGCCGCGGCACAGACCGGGCGCAAAGCCGTCCCTGCACAAGAAAAGGCATGGGAGGCCAGCAGCTCAATGCGCCGGTCCTCAGCATCCCGAAAGGTATTATGTGCAGGGGCTGTAATAAAGGGGGGGTTAGGAACCCCAATGATCGGGGCATCCACCACGGGGGGAGATGACCCGCAATTAACCACCTCAGGGGGAAAGGGGTATTTCCTATCCCAATCCCCTGGGACCCCTGAAAGTCTACTGGGGCATTCCCATTCCTTGAGAACAAGAGCATGGAAGTGAGCCTGTTCTAGGAATTCCAAACGTGCTGTAGCTGTATGGAAATGCTCCCCTCTCGGCTTGGAAGCTTCACCAGGGAGAGAGATAGACAGAGCCTTAAAGACCTTGATCAACAAATCGTCAGTGTCACACTGGGCCCAGTATTCAGGTTCGTCATGACTCCTCGGCCTCTCATCAGATGAGCCTGAGTCAGAGAATAGCTCTCCTTCATCAGAAGGGGAATAGTCACACGGAGTAGAAAACTCCTCAGTTCCCATAGGAGAGACAGGAGACGTCAAGTGCCGCTTCTTACCAGGGCCCTTGCGCTCTGACAACCTCGCAATGAACTGTTCAGCCGTGGGCAGTCTGGAAGACGCAACAGGCTGCAACTCCCCTTTTATATGCGACTCAGCAGGAGTGAGATTTAAGCAAGGGGTGTAGCGATAACCCTTATCGCCGGAGGGCTTCACCGCCCGAGACGTCCTTTTCCCAATCGTAAGAGGTGCTGCTGGAATTCCAGAGTCGTCCGTGAGGAAACAGGAACAGCCCTTACAAGGGCTAGTGAATTGTAATATAGCGTTTCCCCCAATAAGAGACAGAACTCAGTATTGAGGGTGAAGGTGAAGTGTCTTTATTAGTGCCACACTGGGCCTTATATGCAATGCTCCATGCAATGACAACCACACTGACCAATAGCAGCAGGGCACACATCCCTCAACTCTGCCGGTGACGCAATCAGTAGAACAATAGCAGGCTGTAATACAATCAATCAGGACAATGCCATTGACTGTGACGTAATCAACAATACACAATGGCAGTCAAAATACAATGACATTGCCTGTAACAGTATCAAAATACAATGACCTAATTAAGAAAAGGCCAGTGAATGACCCGGTGGGCAACTGAATAGTGATGACATCCAAAAGACAGAGCGTCTGTCACAATGCCCCCTTTTTGTGGAACACCCGGCAGACCCGGATTGACCCTGTTCGGGTTAACGTGGGGCTGTCCGGACTCTTGTTATGGGCAGAGTTCTGTTTGCCAGGATAACCCATCTGCATTACTGGTTTGTCTACAGGGCCTGTATATACACACACACACACACACACTTGTACTCACAGGGTGCTGGTCTTGTACACACACAGTTGTACTCACAGGGTGCTGGTCTTGTCATTTCCCCCCAATAAGAGACAGAACTCAGTATTGAGGGTGAAGATGATACACCCACACACACATACAGTTGTACTCACAGGGTGCTGGTCTTGTACACACATACAGTTGTACTCACAGGGTGCTGGTCTTGTACACACATACAGTTGTACTCACAGGGTGCTGGTCTTGTACACACACACGTACTCACAGGGTGCTGGTCTTGTCTTTTCCCCCCAATAAGAGACAGAACTCAGTATTGAGGGTGAAGATGATACCCACACACACACACACACATGCAGTTGTACTCACAGGGTGCTGGTCTTGTACACACACATGTACTCACAGGGTGCTGGTCTTGTACACACACACATGTACTCACAGGGTGCTGGTCTTGTACACACACACATGTACTCACAGGGTGCTGGTCTTGTACACACACACACATGTACTCACAGGGTGCTGGTCTTGTACACACACATGTACTCACAGGGTGCTGGTCTTGTCGTTTCCCCCAATAAGAGACAGAACTCAGTATTGAGGGTGAAGATGATACACACACACACACACACACATACATACTCTCTTAGCTCTGCAAGGCATTGAGAAAATGTTCTAGTAAAAACAACTGTAGGCTTCCGGGGTGACAGCATGCCGGGCTAACAAAGCCTCCTTTACCAGATGGTAGTGTGGTATGTCTGCATCAGGGATGGCCCGGAAAGCATCGGAAGCTTTCCCAGATAGTTTCCCTGATAATATGGTGACCCATTCCTCCGTGGGTACCCGGTGTAAAGCGCACTGCCGTTCAAAATCGGCCAAAAATCCATCAATCTCATTGTCACTTTCCTGGATGGACTTAAATGCTGCAAATGGAATCTTTTTCCCCCCAGTGTAACTGAGGCTCGGAGACACAGGGGCGCTGAGAGGCTGCTGGGTTGCGAGTCGCCGATCTTCCCTTCGCTTACTGGCCTCTGCCTCCGCTGCGGCGAAGACTTGGTCGATCAGTTCTTGTAATGGATTCGGCCATAGACCGACAATCTGTTCCGAACCGCTTGAACGAGAGCAGCGTCTTCATCGATCTCTATATTGGTTTCGGTCCTCACTGTTGCACGATCCATTTCGATCAGCTCGGCTATCAGTTCCTGACGTGGGCGGTTGCTAGCTGACCTTCCCCGGCTCTCGAGTAGATCCTTCAGGGTCAGCCTTTTCAACTTGTCATACTGACTCTCCATCAGGGTAGCACTCTCTCTGGGTACAAAGGACCATCCGACCGCTTGCCACCAATTGTAGCGATAACCCTTATCGCCGGAGGGCTTCACCGCCCGAGACGTCCTTTTCCCAATCGTAAGAGGTGCTGCTGGAATTCCAGAGTCGTCCGTGAGGAAACAGGAACAGCCCTTACAAGGGCTAGTGAATTGTAATATAGCGTTTCCCCCAATAAGAGACAGAACTCAGTATTGAGGGTGAAGGTGAAGTGTCTTTATTAGTGCCACACTGGGCCTTATATGCAATGCTCCATGCAATGACAACCACACTGACCAATAGCAGCAGGGCACACATCCCTCAACTCTGCTGGTGACGCAATGAGTAGAACAATAGCAGGCCGTAATACAATCAATCAGGACAATGCCATTGACTGTGACGTAATCAACAATACACAATGGCAGTCAAAATACAATGACATTGCCTGTAACAGTATCAAAATACAATGACCTAATTAAGAAAAGGCCAGTGAATGACCCGGTGGGCAACTGAATAGTGATGACATCCAAAAGACAGAGCGTCTGTCACAAGGGGAAATAGGTGAAATGAAGCGAGGTGCAGCCACTGGCAGGCCTGATTGCAGAGCCAGTGCTTGCTCGGCACAGGGTCCGCAGACCCGTGCCCTGTCAGCATCAGCATGGGGTTGTCCACACACTATACACAGCCGGTCTTGTCCCAGAGGGACCCCAGTCACATAATTCTGAGATGCATCCATATGGTGATTATTCAAGGCACAATATGCCAGTAGGGATTTACACTATAAGCAACCCTGGATGCCCCAAAGACCCGCTAGGGAAGTGGGAGAATATTACAAGGCCCGCTATAATTCTACACCGGGCCAGGAGAAGCCAATGGTGTTCACCGGTCTGAAAGACACAAAGAGAAGAAAATGGTGTCAGAACCAGGAAAGCTATAATGAGAATAAGCCGCCCGCGAGGGCACTTACAGTACCACGGTAATCAGGAGCGTCCCACGCGCGAACAGGCAAAATGGCGCCGTGTACCTCGAAGGGCGGGCCAGAGGTCCATGACGCGGAGCGCTCCAAACCAGACCCCGCCCTCCCGAAGAGCGCGAAGTCCGACAACAGCCAATGAGGACACGTAGGTGTCTGAGGTAACGCCGCCGCCCGGCGCGGAGCCATCAACTAAGGAAGAAGCGCGTGCGGCGGCGGCAGTCCGCAAGTAAAATACATAGAAAGGTCGCGTCGGCTGACGCCTTATCTATAAAAGTCCAAAGACAGACAAGGCCATATAAGTGCAAGGGTCCAATACAGACCATACATAGAAAGGGCGCGGCGGCTGACACCATATCTATAAAGGTCCAAAGACAGACAAAGGCCATATACGTGCAAGGATCCAATACAGACCACACAGGCACACCCCCCCCTTCTTTCCCCCCAACTACGGGGGGAACGAGGGAGGATGGTGGTCCTTGCTACAGGACCCAGCGCTACACGGGGCAAGGGGCTGTAATGCGGGAGGGGCATCCCATAGAGGCTCACCATCAGCCTACACCGCCTACCCTTTGGTGGGGGACTGCGGAGGAGCAGCGCTCCATAAGCACACGTGGTGCTGCCTACCTTCACCCGACCAGCGCAGCCCAGGCACAACACAACGAGGACGGGTGGGAATAGTCCAACAGGGCCGCAGGCTTTAATAGCCCCGCTCACCTGCGAGAGAGTGATACTTCATGTCTTCGCAGTCAGCACTGCAGAGAAATCTGGGGATTTGTGGGAGGTCCCCGGGTATTTGAGGGCAGAGAGGAGCCTGTTTTTGCATGTCTCTGCAGTGCAGCGCCATCTGGCGGAGGATAACCCAAGTGTAAGTACTATATCTGGAGCAGGACGTACTGTATACTAAGAATAGCTCACGCTGAAGAGCCTGGCTACCTTACTTGCCTAGGACGCTCAATCGCTCCCGCCTGGAAGTGGTTGTGGGTCGATCGATACGTTCTAACTGATTGTATTGTGTGTGGCCTGTACGATATTATAGAGTTGAGCACTGTTTGTGCTCTGGTGGCAGCAGTTTATAGCCACGTGTGTTGCCAATTGAAGAATTGCAGTGACATGTGGGGTACGATTGGCCGGTCTGATCAGATGAACGATCAATAGGTCTGATCAACCCGTGCAATCGTCACAAATTGGTTGGGAGCTTGTGGGATCACCTTTTTATTTCTTTCAATTTAGAGCCCTTAGATTAAAGGACTTTATTTTAATTAATCAGTTAGTTTATTGGTGAATAGTTGTGACGGTAAATAAGTAGATAGCAATTGTTGGCCCCCCTCTTTTTTTTTCTGTCCCATTGTTTTGTGTTTGCTGAAATGTCTGGGCTGGTGCAGTACAAGCGAATGAGCAAAGATGATTTGATCAATGAATGCCAGCGCAGACAGTTGCCTGTTTATGATCGGACAAAAGAACAACTTGTGCAATCGCTCTATGAAGCCGATCTGCAGGCGCCAACGCAGCCTGTAACAGATAGACTTGCATGTTCCAGCGCAGCTGAACCGTCCCAGACTGAGGTGGTTGTTGAAGTGCCTGCTCCCATTGGGTCTCCCGGCCCCAGCCTCTCTGCCTCTGGCAGGGACCCCCAGCTCCAATCGGTCCTGACCCAGCTAAGTGCCACCGATCCGCAGGCCTATCTACAGTTCCTGGAGCGCCAGGCAGAGCAGGAAGCTGCACAGCGCCAAGCAGAGCGGGAGGCTGCCCAGGCAGAGCGGGAAGCTGCCCGCCATCATGAGCTGGAAATGGCTGAGATCCAACTAACCACCCCTGACCCTGCACCTTACTTGCCTTCAGTGGACTCTGCATTTCTAACTGTGGGTTCTGCCCTAAAGTTCCCAGTTATGGACACAAACTGCGACGTGGACGTGTACTTGCAGTCCTTTGAGAAGATCTGACGCCAGCATCATTTGCCACGGTCTCAGTGGGCATTGTACCTAACCCCAGGGCTGAAGGGCAAGGCTTTGGAGGCATTCATTGACCTGCCTCCTAAGAAAGATGGGGACTATGAGGCAATAAGAGACTGCATTGTTGAAAAGTATCAGCTCACACCAGAGGTCTACCGCCGACAGTTCCGATCACTGCAAAAGGGACCCGCGGACAGTTACTTAGACCTGTTGGCCCGACTGCGTACCACCTTCCGGCAGTAGGTCCATGGCCTCAAAATGACACTTTTGATACCCTGGAGGACTTGATGGTGCAAGACCAATTTATGCACGTTTGCCCCCCCCTGACCTCAGACAGTTTGTGTTGGAGCGGAAACCCAGTTCGGCCAGAGAAGCAGCAGAACTGGGCGACAGCTATGTGCACACTCAGGTATCTGATAGTCGTCGTGCGCCCGCTAGTAGCTGGACAGAAGAAAGACCATCACCCGCCAGCTAGTCACCATCGGCCAGTCAGACCTCCCAGAAGCCCTTCCGGGAAGCCTCTGGTGCCAAGCAGGCCCTTGCTGAGCCTCGCGCTTGTTACAACTGGGAAGGTCGGGCACCTCCGACCCAACTGTCCGGAGAGAAAAGGGACTGCTGCAGCTGGCCAGATGAACACCTCTGTGCTGTTTGTGCGTCAGAGTGTCCGGAGTGACGATGAAAGCTTGCAGCCCGTTGTCGTCGGCAACCGTCTGGTCTCAGGATTTCGTGACACAGGAGCCGAGATCACGTTGGTTCACCCTGAACTGGTGGGCCCAGGAAATATAGTCCCTGGACAATTCCTCACCCTCACCGGAGTGGGAGGGGTCTGTTCACATGTGCCCCCTGCTGAAGTGTATATGGATTGGGGAACGGGCAGAGGGAGGAGAGTAGTGGGGCTCTCAAATGAGTTTCCCATGGATGTGCTGTTGGGCAGAGACCTGGGTCGGTTGGTCTCTTGTTATGAGCCCTCAGCAGGTGCATTGGAGTTACCAACCGAACCTTCGGGGCACGTAAGGGTACTAAGCAAAGGTGTAGGTGTGGCATCAGGGTACCTTACGGGTGGGCGAGGGTGGAAGTCGGGTTTGGGACACCCAGATCTCCCAGAGAGGGGGATGGAAAAGGGGTAGGTAGTAGACCTGTAGAACCCCCTAAGTGTAACCGTAATAAAATTGTGCAAAGCAGCTGAGGTCCCGGTGATGTCAGTGCCGGCAGGTGCTCAGACAGACACTGCACAACCGACATCTGAGGCCCCAGCTGTGTCAGTGCTGGTGGGCCCTCAGTTGGGTGTTGATAGGGTGGCTGGAAAGTGTGGAGCTGCCCTGGAACAGACTCTTCAGGCTGGAATTAGTCTAGAGAGCAATCACATAGATGGAGATAATAGAGAGTTTAACAATACTGGGGGGATAACCCCTAACTTGACTGTCCTCTTCAGCGCTGCAAAGGTTGCAGAGCCGTAGTCTAGGGTTGTCAGGCAGAGCCCCAACACAGATGGCGTTTTGGCCTGCCCTGAGCCCACTGACTCCGCTCCTAGCAGGCCTCAACCCCTGCTCCTGGTCGCCCCGGGGCAGTGGGCTGGGACTTGTAGTGCCACCTTGCAGCCAGCGCTGTGGACGGACAACCCTGGGAGGCAGTTCAGAAGCCTAGCTTCCAGCTCCCCGGGAAAGCAAGGTGACCAAGCATTTGGGCCGAATCGGGAGGGCCTACGTCTAACCGCAGACTTCCCAAATCGTCCCAAAGCTGGGCAAAGGGAACAATCCCTGGCTCCTGGGATCTGCCACGTGACGCAGATCCAGGGCAGCCTGTATCAAAGCTGAGTAAGAGGCAAGAAGGATCAGGGAAGATGGGGCAAACTACGCCTTGGCCTAACATGAGGGTCATTCCGGCCACATACGGGCCCCCTCATCTTACTCGCCAACACGTGGGAAACATGGCTGCTGGTGTCCCGATCACAGGAGTCCCGCTTACAATGCCTGCGCCAGGCGCTGGAAAAGATGGATTCCCTGGGAACATGGACAGCCAAATACAGGTGTTGCCCAATAATTCAGATGCAATGGAAAACCATGTCCCCCTGTGCTTCTTCTCTGGTGATGGTGTGTCCCTTCCTGCCTCGAGCACAGCCCCCCAGATGGCAACATTAGGCCTGGAAAGCCCAGTGCTTAGAAAGACTCCCCCTGCCCGTCTGGACCCCCTGCTGTGGATCCCTGTGGCACTAGGAATGAGAGCGACTGGGGACCTCTTCTTTCCTCTTGAGTGTGCGCTTTGGGGAAAGTGACTGTGGGTCACCATCCCCACCTCACATCATAGGGGGAAGGTACATCCTAGGTGTGTGTGGATATATATATATATATATATATGACTTTAGCTGGCCTTTGGTGTAAACCCCTCATTTCTTGTCCCCCCTCCCACTTGGTTCTAACCTTTATCTAACCCTCTCCTACTCGCTTCCTCCCCCCTCCCACCTAGTAATAAATTCGAGAGTGGTTGGGGGTAATAAACCCGCCCAGTGTGGAAACCAAACAAACAACAGATCACAAAGTCCCAAAGTGTCCCCCCTCCCTGTGAAATCCCAGAACAGATGGGGGATGTCATATGAACCAATTTTTAGGTCCTCAAAGATGGAGAATCCCAGATGCACCAATCAGTGGGTGACTCCAATCGCTCTGCCCATAGGAGGGGTCAAAAACTGACCCCTGGTTACAGGGAATAAGGTGACCGTGTTTTATGGTTAAAGTGGACCAACACCCAGGATTTTGACTATGGTGAAACCCCCCAGAAAGCCCCAAAAACACAATTCTGTGGATGTACTCACCTGTAGAATAGTTTTTTCTAGGAATCCATTCCAGGCACTCCTTACGCTTGGGATTACCTCCTTGCTGATCACGTGACTGCAAGAAAAACAGGTGTGGCCCCTCCCGGCCCATAAGTAGCAGCTGCCTCCTCACCAAGATCAGTTTACTTAAAAAGCAGTAAAAAACAGAAAAACAGAGGCAGGCCGGGAGGGCCTATATAGGAGTCCATGTTACTTTACACCGAACTCCGCGAAAATACTCTCAGAAATTAAGTTTTGTTCTTTTCACTTTCTCTTACACTTTTTCTATTTTCTCTATCCTTTTTTTTTTTTTTTTTTTTAATAAAATGCTAATGAAATAAATGGAATAAACACCATAAAAAAAGCATCAAAAGATAGATCATGACCCAAAACGGGTGGGCCGGAGTGCCTGGAATGGATTCCCAGAAAAAACAATTCTACAGGTGAGTACCTCACAGAATTGTGTTTTTTCTTCCAATCCATTCCAGGCACTCCTTACACTTGGGATCTCCAAAAGCAGTGCCATCTATGGGCGGGATCCCCTAACGCAGAACAGCAGGTAGTTCATTTCATTACTGCCTGAAGAATCTTTCGACCAACCACAGCGTCAGCTGAGGCTCTAACATCCACCTTGTAAAATTTGGTAAATGTATGAACCGAAGACCAGGTGGCAGTTTTGCAAACCTGTTCCACCGAAGCCTGATGCTGAAAAGCCAAAGAAGCACCAATGGCCCTAGTGGAATGGGCCGTGACCCGAAAAGGGGGTTCCTTCCCCTTGGCCGAGTAGGCTCTTCCTACTGCCTGCCTAATCCACTTACTGACAGTGGCTTTAGCTGGCGGAAGCCCCTTTCTCGGCCCTTCCGATATAACAAAAAAGGAAATCCGTTTTGCGGAAGGAATCCGTAGCTGCCAAGTAATATCTTACGGCTCTGACTACATCTAAAGAATGAAGCGCCCTTTCCTTAGCATTAGCCGGAACTGGGCATAAAGAAGGTAAGTTACCTCCTGATTAAGGTGAAAGGGAGAGACGGCCTTAGGTAAAAAATCAGGCTTAAACCGAAAAACTACTTTGTCTCTGTGTAACTCAAAATAAGGAGACTTCATACATAAGGCGGCTAACTCAGAAACACGCCGCACAGAGGTGATTGCCACCAAAAATAACACCTTAAGCGTCAAAATGCCCAATGGAGCGTCAATCATAGGATCAAGGGGAGCACCCTGCAGAGCCGACAACACCAGATTCAGCACCAGATTAGGGGGCAGTTGTGGCCTAGAGGCAAGGGGAGCGCACTTGCGACCGGAGGGCTGCAGGTTCGAATCCCGGTCCTGGGACAAGACCGAAGTGCTCCTGAGCAAGGCACCCAACCCCGCAACTGCTCCCCGGGCGCCACAATTAGGGCAGCCCACAGCTCCGAGCATGTGCACACTCACTGCACGGATGGGTCAAATGCGGAGGATGAATTCCTATGTGTGCGCAAGCATACAATGGCCATCTATGCATTAAAAATTGAAAAATGTAAATTAAGTCCTACACTGGTAAAATAGACTTGCGCGGTGGTCGGACATGAGTCCGAAAAAAAGTCTTAATGAGCCTCTTACTAGCGATAGACTTTTAGGGTGCTTAAAGTGGGCCAACAGGGGTGATCAATCTATAAGATTCCCGGGCCGATCACCTCACACACCGCGGGACATCCGAGATCGGGATGTCCCGCGGGGTGCAAACCCCCCAAAACCCCCGAAAAACCTTACCTCTCCAGACGCTGCTTCCACCGCCGCCGCCGCCTCACTCGCGCTCCTCCAGACGTGCGCGCGCCCGTGCCGGCCGTCTCTGAATGGCCGGCGCGGGCGCGCACACGGCGCAGTCACGTGGGATCGTGGAGAGGTGAGTTTTCGGGGTGTTTGGGGGGGGTTTTGGGCAGCGGGGCACCCCCGATCGGGGTGCCCCAAGGAAGTGGACCAATACCCAGGATAGTCAAAATCCTGGGTGTTGGTCCACTTTAACTGTAGGCCCATTTCTAAGCCATCTTGTAGGAATTCTAGAATTCTAGAAATTGAATACTTTCTGCACGAAAATTCCTAGCCTCACACCAGGATATGAACGACCGCCAGACCCTGTAGTAAATCATGGAAGACGACTTCTTCCAGGCCTGAATAATGGTATGAATAACCTTGGCCGATAAACCTTTCTCTGCTAAGATCGAGGTTTCAATAGCCAAGCCGTTAAAGCCAGCATCTGTAAATTCGGGCGCCGAAGCGCCCCCTGAGTGAAAAGAACTGGCTCGACCAGTAGGCGCCGATGGTCTACCGACCTCCTTGTTATGTCTGAAAACCAACTTCTTCTTGGCCAATGAGGAGCTACTAGAATGGTAGGTACCCCCTCCTGAGCTATCTTTCCTAATACACGGCTCAGGAGCGGAAGCGGGGGAAAAATGTACAGAAGCTTGAACCTTGCCCAAGAGACTGACAGGGCATCCGTTGCTATGACCAGAGGGTCCCTTGAGAGGGACATGAAATTCGTCCGTTTGTGATTGTGTCTGGATGCAAAAGATCCACTTCCAGACACCCCCAGCGAAGACAAAGGGCTTGAAAGACCTTCCGACTGAGGGACCATTGTCCCCAATGCAGAACCTTCCTACGGTGGTCAGACATGAGTCTCAGAGCGTCGGCCTCCTGGTTTTCTACCCCCGGGATGTAAACTGCCAAGATGCAGGGAACATTCTCCTCTGCCTAAGTCAGAATCCGGCTTACTTCCTCTTGAGCACTCTTGCTCCGGGTACCCCCCTGATGATTGATATAGGCTACTGCCGTCCGATTGTCCGACTGGACCTGGACTGCCTGCCCCTTTAAGCTGGGAGTCAGATACTGAAGCACTAGTCGGATTGCTCTTAATTTCAATATATTTATGAGAAGCTGATACTCCTCCGGCCCCCATTGTCCCTGGATCTTCTGTGTCTGCCAGATGCCCCCAACCTGTGAGACTGGCATCCGGGGAAACTATCTGCCACTGTGGTGTCAGAAAGGACCTGTCTACAGACAGATGAAGAGGGTCCATGCACCACAGAAGAGATTGCCTGGCCGAGGGCGTCAGAACAAAAAACTTGATCCAGCGACAGTGGGGCTCGATCCCAGTTTGCCAACAGATTCCACTGAAGAAGCCTCATGTGAAACTGGGCAAAAGGTACGGCCTCGAAGCAGGCTACCATAAGGCCTACTAGGTTCATCCCTAGCCGAATGGTCGGCTGCCGGCAAGCCAGTAAGTACTCTATTTGATTTCGAATTAGCAGAGCCTTCTGCTCTGGTAGAAACTACTCTTGCCGCTGACCTTAGCGTCTCCATGCGGAAAGGTTTCACGCGGATATACCTGTTGAGACCCTTTAAGTCTAAAATGGGATGCATCGACCCGTCCTTTTTGGGGATTGTGAACAGGTTGGAGTAAAACCCCTTACCTTCCTCCTAAAAGGGTACCCGACAAATTACCCCTTTTTGAAGGAGATGCTGAACTGCGGGTCTCAGGGCATCTATCTTTGACTGGTTCCGGGATGCCCCTGACCGAAGGAACCTTGCGGGTGGTCTGGCTGCAAACTCGTATCTTGTAGCCTGATGACACCACCTCTAGGATCCAAAGATCCGCCACGTGGTGCCTCCAGATATGAGCAAAATGCAAAAGCCGTCCCTCTACCTGCTCGGGTGAGGGCGCCCCCTTATGCTGGAGTGGGCTTGGCTGGAGGATTAGGCCCACTTCTCCAGGCCCCTCCTGCCCTACGCGCTCTGCCTCTACCTCAAAAATCTCTACGGGAGCAAGGACGAAAGGTCCCTCTGCCAGTCCAAAAGAGTCGATATGATGAAGTCCTCTGAAAAGGCCGAGTCGTCCTCTTCCTCTGAGGCAGTTTGCCATCCTTCACCATACCGTCCAGTTTTTCTCCAAAAAATCTGCTCCCTAAAAAAGGTAGATCTATAAGAGCTTTCTTAGTGGCGGCAACCGCCAACCATTGTCTTAGCCATAAGGAACGACGCAAGGCCACAAGCAGAGCAGAAGTTCTAGCAGCTAGCCTGACTGCATCATCCATCGCAGTGATAGCGAACAAGTTAAAGTCCAAACAATCCTTAAAATCTTTGGACTCTTGAATAAGCCTGCGAGACTTAGCCCTGGCTAAACTTTTTCTTCATCTTCTTCCTTGAAGCCAGGGACACAATGGCCATGGCACAAACAGGACGTAGAAAGGATCCTTTCATAGCAAAAGCATGGTGGGCCAATTGATCCATTCGTCTCCCTGTGGGATCTCTCAAAGTTCCCATAGTGGCAGACGGCATGATGGAAGTATTAGACAAGCCTGCTACTGGAGAATCCACCTCAGCTGGGTAAGACCAAAGCTTAATCATGTCCGCCGGAAAGGGATACCTAGAGTCTAGTATCCTAGGAACAGCCGGAAATTTGTTAGGATTTTCCCATTCCTTTAACGCCATTTTAGAAAAGTGCGGCTGCTCCGGGAACACCTGCCTTTGCCTTACTGGCTTAAACAGATCATCCTTCCCTCTTTTTGTCACCTCAGGAGGGGTGATATTATTATTATTATTATTCATTTATATAGCGCCATCATCTTCTGTAGCGCTTTACAAAGTAGTAATTACAGACAGGGTAGAACATACAGTACATACACCATTTCAAACGCAGTTTTACAGTTTTGACAGTGGATATTCTGAGTACAAGATACAATATGGGAGAGAGTGATATTCAAAGTTTCAAAAACCGAAGAGAGCAGACACTGTGTTTCGCCTGCGAGGAGGGGGTCCTCATCAGAAGAGAAAAAAAAATAGAGTTACTATCTTCCCCACCAGAGCGTAACTCGCCTTCTGAGAGCTGCTCATCTATATACTCTTCTTCCTCCCACTCTCCAAAAGAGGCAAATAAATCTCTTTCCTCCGCAACAGGTTCCAATGCCTCCTCTTATAGGTGGCCTTCTTTGGAATAACCAAGGATAACTGTCTCTCCAGGTTATCCAACCTGTGCACCACATCTGACTGCGCCTCGCTGCCTTCCCCCTTCCAGGGGAAGGAAGGGATGGGTGAGCCGTTGCCGTTTTCTTTAAATTTGGCAATCAGACCTAAAAGGCCCTAAGCCTAAAACCAATCCCAAAAGGGACCGGGAGGAACCACAACCCTTTTCTATCCTTCTTCCAAATTCTAAAAAATAAAACAGGAGAAAAAAAAGAGCATTAATAATCTCCCTCTCTTTTTTTTTTTTTTAACTGATAAAAAGATAAAACTGACAATCATTATAATAATAAAATATATTCATACAGATAGTAATAATATAATATATATAAATATATAAATATATATATTTTATAAATAATATGAAATTGATATTGCAATTAATCAAGAAAATGTATATAAAAAATGATAATGGCGATGTCCACTCACCACCACTGGGAGAGAGACAACTGAATACATGGCCTTGTGGTTCCGGGTTAAACTCTGCCCCTTGCGTGACATCAGCCACGTCCCTTAAAGGCATACATAATTTTTTTTTCTTTTTTTTTGAAGATAAAAAAAAACCTACCTAACTGGAAGAAGGAAGGGTTGGGTAAGACATACATTCCTCAGCAGGTACACCAGAGAAAAACCTGCGGCTGGCTTGCTTTTCAAAAAAGCCTGCAGCCCAGAACATATACACTCTGTAAGCGCCCCAAGACCCCGGCGCTTCCACCTTACCTTCACGGATCCCAAAACAGCCAACGCTGTGGAGGCATAAACTTGGGTCTTGAGGGATCCATGGGAATAAGGCTACGCAGAGAGCCGACAGGGTTCAGTCCCCCCACTTGCTGCCAATCCTTGAGAGCTAGTTTCTTGAACAACCTTTACAGTCACTTGCCACTGCAAGAAAGAAAACTGATCTTGGTGAGGAGGCAGCTGCTACTTATGTGCCAGGAGGGGCCACATCTGTTTTCTTTCTTGCAGTCACGTGATCAGCAAGGAGGTAATCCCAAGCGTAAGGAGTGCCTGGAATGGATTGGAAGAAAAAACTCACCTGTCCCCACTCCCACGTGACCGCTGCAGTCAATCCCTGCTGACGGACAAGCGAGGTCCGTCTACGGACAAGCGAGCGCGCGCGCAGCCTCCCGCGCGTCACTCTTACAGGGAGCGCGCCCGCGCCGGCCATTCACAAACGCTTACGCAATTTCTGAAGAGCCTGGCTACCTTACTTGCCTAGGACGTTCGATCACCCACGCCTGGAAGTGGTTGTGGGTCGATCGATACGTTCTAACTGATTTTATTGTGTGTGGCCTGTACGATATTATAGAGTTGAGCACTGTTTGTGCTCTGGTGGCAGCAGTTTATAGCCACGTGTGTTGCCAATTGAAGAATTGCAGTGACACACGTGGGGTACGATTGGCCGGTCTGATCAACCCGTGCAATCGTCACAGGTGAGTATACTACTCACAAAAGATGCCAACTCTGCTAGTCATCCCAAAGTATTATTCTGTGGTGGATGCATTTGGGAGGCCATAGAAGATAGTGATACATCAGAGATAGGTATGTAGTGAAGGAAGAGTAAGATCCATCCATCTCCAACAGCAGTGTGATTGTCTCCTGAAAGACACCAGTATAAACTGGTGACTGTTCCCACTCAGATTACATAGGTAGCATTGACTTCTGAACCGCTTTGGGGAGCACAGGTGAATATCTTTGAATGTTTGATTTCATGGCAGCACAGTCCCTTTACTTCTTTTACTTTAATCCTAAAGTGGAATAGGAAGCAGAAGTTTTAGAAGATTGGTGGATCATGTGTTCCCCAAGTGAAGTTTCTCCAAGCAGAATTGGCTGTTCCCTGAAAAGTTATTATCTTGCATAGCCAAGAATGGAAACGAGACAGAGAGTTTGAACCAGAAGGACAAGTTCCTTTTTAAAGAAAACCACAGACAGGCAGACCTAGCTATATAAAGACACTAGGTCTGGTTAGATACCCACCAGTATTTTATTAAAACACAGAAAGCATACCTTAGCTTTGGGTGCAGAAATCTTCCACATGCGCTCAGATTCAAGCACAATCTCCTCCTGGGTCACACCTGTGTAGAAGGTAAAGTAGTATAGTCAGTAGGTAGAATTATTACAGATGTCCTACCACACTAACATGTACGTTTTATGTGTGCTCCACCTAGCAAATTAAAAATACAAAGCTTTAGTTTAAAAAAAAAAAATTTACAAGCCAAGATGCAATTTTTTTTCTCAAATAAATCTAGGGAAAGGTTCTTCATTAAATCTGGGTTATTGGCTTCACCAACAAGGTTGCCACCCATAGGAGGTGTCTTGCAGATTAAGTAGAATCTTAACTGTATCAAGCGGTATTACAACAACCCAGTGATGCTACCGGGAAGGGGGGGTTAAATGGCTAGGGGTTATCTGAAATAGGAAAGATGAGAGATGTGAGAACTGTCCCTTCAAGATGCTCAGAGCCAAACTAGAATCCATCTAGAATCTGGAGTGGAGATAAAGTATCCAGAGCAGGCATTAATAGAAGGGATAAGATCCTAACTTCTCATACCAACAGAGGTAATCCGTCCGATACCAATGCCTTGGTTGTTGAAGCCTTTTATTTCCTAAAGTGGAACTCCAATGTAAGAATTAAATCCTCCCGCCCCTCCCCCATTGCAGTTATTGGTGCTCGTGCGGCATCCCTCGCTCTGTGCTCAAATGAATGGGTGAACGGGGGTCGCACACGGAGCTGGGGAAGCCGATGTGTGCTTCCTGTCCAAAAGGAACCGAAGTGCTGGGAGAGGTGAGCACCTTGAAGCGTTATTACTATTGCCTAAAATGACCCTTTAAAAAGGATATTTCCCTAAAGAGAAAGAAAAAATACCATTTTGTGATTACTCACCTGTAAAATGGGTATTATAAGTATGTCTCACACCCTGCTTCGGAAGTATTAATTACACGTGGGTTATGGTCCAGTAGAGG
This sequence comes from Gastrophryne carolinensis, assembly GCA_027917425.1. NCBI lineage: Eukaryota > Metazoa > Chordata > Amphibia > Anura > Microhylidae > Gastrophryne > Gastrophryne carolinensis. The sequence continues at coordinate 338,775,494 of CM051235.1, forward strand.
GCGAACTTCTGCAGAGATGACTAGAAAAAAGAAGCCCCTCCCGGTCCATAAATACCTGGGACCTCCCACACATTACCCAGTATAAGAAAGCAGTAAGGGGACCAGGAAGAGCCAATAAAATCTATGAGAAAAAAAGTTTCACCATATAGAGTATCCAAGATACAACTCCGGGTGGGACGAAGCAGGGTGTGAGACATACTTATAATACCCATTTTACAGGTGAGAAATCACAAAAATGGTATTATTCCAAGTATGTCTCACACCCTGCTTCGGAAGTATTAATTACACGTGGGACATCCAATAGCAGTGTCCAAAAAGGTGGAGGGGATCCCAACAGGCAATAGTGCACAAATTAAACCACTGCAGCTTGCAGAACTTTGCGGCCACAAACAGCATCCGCTGAGGCCCGCACATCAACCTTATAAAACTTGGAAAAAGTGTGAACAGAAGACCAAGTAGCAGCCTTACAAACTTGTTCAACAGAGGCTTGGCGCTGAAACGCTCAGGAAGCCCCAACAGCACGAGTAGAATGAGCAGTGATCTGGAAAGGGGGATCCCTCCCCTTAGCAGAATAGGCCCTAATAATATGTTCAACATATACACAGAGCTTCCTAAATTACCAATAGGTTGTAAAAAGTGCATGTGCAAACACTTCTTCCACAGGTCCGCTTGAATATAATTTCTTACAGAGATCCTTGTTCCTTCAGATCCAAATAGCGAAGATAATCCTCTCCTCCACTATATACACGTGCTCTCCAAGCAGATTCCAAACTGAATCCCACGTCAGTGAATGCAGTACACGTGCCCTCCAAACAGAATGCAACATAAAACAGAAAACACACACCTAGTGTAATACTGTATAGCACACACTGTTTAATAGAAGATACTAATGCACTCACATAAAAAAGCACTTGAAACATTCTTAAAAACAGAGGGTGGCTCTCACCAACTCCCCACTCGGTAAGATCTGGCCAGATCAGTCAGTAACACACATATGGATGCCGCCTGCCGCCGACGCGTTTCGATGCCCTTAGCAACAAGGCTGGTGGCACCGCTGCATAATACACTTATAAATACCTTAGAAACCTGAGTCTTGGAAGAAGCAAGGGTGTGCTGCGCGAGGTCGGCGAATGGCGCACTTCCGGGTGCACCCTCTGATGAACAATCTGCTGTTAAACTAATCACAACAGTGCCTTGCCCCACGTTAGCAGGCTCAGTCCCTCCCCTCCTTCCTCCTTAGTTGTAATCACTTGTATACGTAAAGAGCGCAGCAGCAGCTGCGCAAACAACGCAGGCACTAAAGCTCATAAGGTCAGAAACGGACAGAAAACCGCCAGAGCGGACACATGCCCCTTAAGAGTGCTAAGCTGAAACCCCATGTCCAGACCATGCTGAAGAAACTCCAAAAAAAGCAAGAATCAGAGACACTTCCCTGAGGGCACTCCTGCTGCGAGTCCCTCCTTGTTGATTGATGTAAGCAACCGCAGTCCGATTGTCTGATCGAACCTGAACCAATAAGCCTTGGAGATGATGTGTCAGGTGCGACAGCACCAACCGAATTGCCCTCAGCTCCAGGACGTTGATGGGGATGTGCGCCTCCTGAGGACCCCACAGCCCCTGGAACTGATGTTCCTTCCAGAAACCCCCCCAGCCCGACAGGCTGGCGACCGTGGTAACCGTCTCCCAACAAGGGGCCAGAAAAGATCTGCCCCTCAGCAAATTCCTCGGTTCCAGCCACCACTGAAGAGACTGCCGGACCAGGGGAGACATCGCAAATGACTGATCCAAGGACAGAGGGCAACTGTCCCAAGCCGATAACAGATGGAGTTGAAGAGGCCTCATGTGAAACTGAGCAAAGGGAACCGCCTCGAAACAGGCCACCATCAATCCCACCAGCCTCATCCCTTGCCGGAAGGACAGGCGAGGGATGGAAAGAAGACGACGTATCAGAACTTGAACCGTCTCCACCTTCGACGGAGGTAGGAACACCCTGGTCTGAATGGTATCCAGATTCATGCACAGAAAGGAAACCTCCCTTGACGGGGAGAGAGAAGACTTGGGATAATTGATCACCCAACCGAACCTCTCCAGCGTTGACACCAACAACCTGGTGTCCAGCTCCGCTTGACCAAGAGAGGATGCCATGATAAGAAGGTTGTCCAGATACGGCACAATGCGAATGCCATGGGCTCTAAGAAGGGCCATTATACCCACCTTGGTGAACACCCTTGGTGCCGAGGTCAGCCCAAAAGGAAGAGCAACAAACTGATAGTGCTGATCTCCCACCACAAATCTGAGAAACCGTTGGTGTCCGGGAAGATCGGCACATGAAGGTAAGCGTCCTTGATGTCTATGGACATCATAAAGTCCCCTGGACGAAGGGAGTTGATGGCCGAACGCAGAGTCTCCATGCGAAATTTCTTGGTTCTGATGAACCTGTTAAGAATCTTTAGATTCAGAATGGGTCTTATGGAGCCATCCTTTTTGGGGACTGTAAAAAGGTTGGAGTAATAGCCCCGGCCTCTCTCTGTGGAGGGCACCGGGCAGACTACCCCCATGTGCCGAAGGTTTTGCACTGCCAAGAAAAGCCCCTGCACGGCCCGAGGGTCCGAGACCTGAGAAATCTGGGAGGAGGCCGAAACTCTAACTCCAGCTTGTACCCGGAAGAGACCACTTCCAGGATCCAGTTGTCCGTGACCTCCCGGATCCAGACCTGGGCGAGGGTGAGGGCGCCCCCTCATTGGCAGCAGCCTTAGATTTGGTACCCCAGGCCGTCCCGGGACAGGCACGTCCTCTGCCCCTATCCCAGGAATCACCTGAACGCAGAGTAAGCAACTCCCCTGCTTGCTCGAGAGCCACGAAAGGAAGGATTAAGGATTAAAGGATTAAAGGAGCCTGCACCCCAAAAAGGCCGGCGTTGCTTATTGCGTTGTGGCAATATTCCTCCTTTCGCCACAGAGTCCAATTTATCCTGAAACTGGCGCATACCCAAGAGGTAGCCCTGTAAGCACCTTCTTCGCCACAATATCAGCCGCCCATTGGCGCAACCAAACCAATCGGCATATAGCCACAAGCAAAGCCGAGGTTCTACAACACATGCATATTGTATCATCCAAAGCTGATAAGACAAAGGTCATGAACAAATCACACCGCGAAAGTGCTGCAAATTCATCACTAGCAGGGTTAAGATGGGGACCATTCAACAGGCCCCTAATTACAGATCTGGTAGCCACAGCCGTGAGAGCTGAAGCACACACAGGACGCAAGGCCGAACCCACACACGGAGCATGGCTCCTAGTTAGTATACCACTAAGGTGTAACCTACCCTCGTCCGGACCTACAGCCGAGGCTGGGAGGCATAGCAATCTATTAAAATAAGGGCCAGGCAGAAATAGGGATAAATTGGCCGGGTGTAAACCCGGCTTACCTGCAAAGGAAGGAGACAGCCATCTTCTGACTTGCTCGCCATCCTGCAGAGACGAAGACTGGGGAATGTGTGGGAGGTCCCAGGTATTTATGGACCGGGAGGGGCTTCTTTTTTCTAGTCATCTCTGCAGAAGTTCGCCCTCTACTGGACCATAACCCACGTGTAATTAATACTTCCAAAGCAGGGTGTGAGACATACTTGGAATAATCCCTGTTTATCCTAATGACACTAAATGCACTGGTGGCTCAGTGTAAAAAAAAAAATTATTCACTTGCAATAAACTTTTCTTCAAGAGCCATTTCACATGGCTGCTGGGCAAAATGGCGCTGGCCAGCGGACATGAATGTGCAGTCTGTGCATGTTCCTGCAATGCTACGGATCAACCTTACCTTCTGTCGGTGACCATACGCAAGTTACTCAAAACCTATTGGGCTGAGGTTTTTAGCATATGACTTGGGCGGGGGGGGGGGGAATGCCCCCACCGCATACTCCCCGTGGGATGAGGGGAAGCTTCTGACGACAGGGGGACCCCACATGGGAGATAGGAGAATGGACGCCCTGCTGTCAGTGGGATCGGTCTCTCGGGAGGGGAGGTTGCGTGGCGCCCCATCTTTGGGCACGTCGCAGCATTCTGCATGCAATATTGAGTTGCTCCCCTCACAGGGCTCCCCATCTACCCTGCCGCTTGCTCAACTCTCCCACTCCATTGCTGAGGCGGTAAAGGTCAATATCGAAGAGGCCCTGCGCGGGCTCCCAACGCGCGGGGATTTTGACGGATATGTGTCCAGGATGGAGGGCACTATCAAGAGAGAGTTGGCACTACAGGGTTCAGTGACAGAAGTTACGGAAAGAATGGATGGGGTGGAAACCTCACACAGAGCCCTCGAGATGCGCGTAGCGGATCTAGAGCAGCAGCAGGCTCAAAACCAACACCTCCTGTCTGATATCTTCCTGGCGCATGACGATGCAGAGAATAGGAGCAGGAGAAATAATCTGCGCCTCCGGGTTGTATCTGAGTCATTGGAGCCGCGAGACTTGGCAACTAGGCAGTTACATCTATCTTTAACGAGCTCCTGAATCTCCCTGATACCAACCGCATAGAAATGGACCGGGTGCACAGGGCGCTGGGACCCCGGCCACAGGATCCAAACCGGCCCAGAGACATTATTTGTCGAATACACTTCTTCAAGATTAAGGAAGAGATTCTTCGTCGTGCATGGGCCAAGGGCCCGGTGGATTTCAAAGGCGCACAGGTGATCATCTTGCAAGACCTCTCGCGGAGGACACTGCAAATGAGAAAACTCTTGAAACCCCTGCTGGAGGCTATCCAGAGGCAGGGGGCGTCCTATAGGTGGGGTCACCCTTTTCAGCTGTTGGTGTGTGGGGGGGGGGGCCTGTTTGTCCTCAAGGGGCCTGGTCAGCTGCCGGACCTGTTCCACTTTTTAGAAACGGAGAATGTAGACGTTCCGGATTGGATGGTTCCCGACTTGACCGTATACAGCGGGCGGCTGCCACAGCGCCTGGGAGGGAACCCCAGAGGAGACAGAAGAGACGTGCAGGGCCGTAGAAGGTGAAGACGCGTTGGCCCGGGTCCCGCGTGGCGTCCCTGGCCTACCCTCATGTCTCTGCCAGCACTGCTCTTGTGCGCGGATCGGGCCGGTGGGGGGCGGCGCGGGGGGGCTGGGGCGGGCGGCGGCCGGGGAGGGGGGCCTGTCGCTTGGTGCTTTCGGCCTCGCCCCGGACGCCGCCCCAGTGATGGGCCCTGCACTCGGGGGCCCCCCCCGCCATGCCTTGTTATGATATGTCATGTTTTGTTGCTATGCTGTGATTGTTGGTGTTCATTCTTTTAGCGGTATTAGCTTCTATTGTTTTCCGGTTGACCAAGCTGATATGACTGGGTCCCGGCTTCCCTCGGGGGCTCTCGCTTGGATAAGCTGCTGGGTCATGCTGCTGGGCGTGGTGTCATTCTGTTTCAGACTGTCTGCACATTGTGTGGCAGGTCTGAAACGCCTCATGGCTGAGAAATGCCTCGCTGAGTAGCCATAATACAAGTGCGACTCCTTACCCAAAGTTTCCGGGTCTAGTCTTCCAATCCCCCCCCCCCCCACGTGGTGCACCCCTCTGGAGAAGCCCTTTGGCCTCCTCCGGACGGGAACAGACTTAGCACAGGGCTTGTTAGCCCGTGGTTGGAGGTCCTCCTAGAGAGCCCTCCCCACTTAGTGCATATTAAAAAAGGCACCGTTCCCGGCGGACTACTTGCTAGTCCACTCCCCTCCCCTTGTTACCGGTGTTATACCCCTCAACTTTCTTCCTCCCTTCCCTGCCCCCGGAACGCACCTCCCCCCCCCCCCTTCCCCATTTTCCGTCCCTGTGTTTTTTGTCCCCTGACTACTTGCTTCTCCCCTTGGCGTGTGGGACCGGGCGAGTGACGAACAGTACCACTGTTTGCCGGACTCAGCCCCTCCACGGCTTCCTCTCGCTGACATGGCCCCTGTAAAGATAGTCACCCTGAACGTGAAGGGGCTTAATACCCCAGAGAAGAGAACTATCCTAAGCCAGGAATTGAGAAGGTGTAAAGCGCAAATCATATTTTTGCAGGAGACACATTTCAAAAGAGATTCAGCTCCTAGACTCTGTGGCAAATATTTGTCGGGGCGAGTAGTGATGGCCAAGGGGCTGATTAATCAAAAAATGTATACATTGGCCTCCATATATGCACCCAACCAAGGGCAAGTCCAATTCTTGAAACACACTCTGGACAAAATTGAGAAGTTCAGAGAGGGGGAGGTCATACTGGGGGGTGATTTCAATTTAACTATAGAACCTCTCCTGGACTCTTCAGTGGGCAAGTCAGCGATCTCACATTTGGCTTTGAGATCTCTGAAGAAGACACTACATAGCATGCAGCTGGTGGACGCATGGCGGGCCAGGAATCCCGGGGCGCGAGATTACTCTTTTTATTCCAATGCTCATGGGACATACTCCAGGTTGGACTACATTTGGGTGTCGCACAGCTTACTAGGCCTGGCTACTGGAGACGGGATATACCCGACCTCCTTTTCGGACCATGCCCCGGTGTTCCTTGACCTCGACCTAATGGACAGACCCCCCCCCCCACTCCTCGATGTGGAGACTGAATGAGTCTCTTCTTCAGGACGTGGTGGTGGCTCAGGCTGTGAAGGAGGGCCTAGAGTCCTACTTTAGAGCCAACAACAATGGGGAGGTCTCACTGCTTACACTGTGGGAGGCACATAAGAGCGTGATTAGGGGTCTCCTGATTAGCCATGGGGCGAGGCTCAAAAGGGAAAGGCTATCCCAAATAGAAAAGCTCATCGACAAGGTCCGTGGCCTGGAGCTGTCCCATAAGCAGAATGAGGCGGTGAAAGTGCTTGGGGAACTGACCCAAACAAGAGAGGCTCTCAATGCCCTTCTGCGACAGAAAGCTAAACATGTCATCAGGAGGTGTAAACGCACTTATTATGAATATGGAAACAAGAGCAGTGCGCTATTAGCTAGGGCACTCAGACAACAAAACAGTCCCAGAATTTCGTCTCTGAGATTTTGGACAGTGCCCGACAGACACAACATACTACTGAGGGGATTGCAGACACGTTTAGAGCATATTACTCGAGCTTATACAATCTTAATGGTGGGGTGACGGCGCGGACACGCCTAGCTAACAGAGGAATACATAGAGGGATGCGGTTCAATACTACAAGACCTTCATCTCTATTCTCGGCCCACACATGGTTAGGGCATAGAACACAATTATAGACCCAGAGGCGCCGGGCGCCTTCTCGGGCAGGGACCCCGAGGCACACATCTCTGTCTTGCATAAACCGGGGAAGGACCCTCTGTCATGTAAGAGCCCTATCTCTCTTCTCAACACTGACTTGAAGCTGTACGCCAAGATCCTAGCCAATAGATTGGCACCGGTGGTGGCCCACGTGGTCCATTTGGACCAAACGGGTTTCGTGTTGGGAAGGGAGGCCAGGGACAATGTGGTCCGGGCACTTAGCGTAATATACTCCGCTCAGAAATCTGGTGTACCAATGATGATCTTGTCCACGGACGCGGAGAAGGCCTTCGACAGGGTGGGCTGGCCATTCTTTAGTGGAACCCTTAGACATATGGGCATGGGAGATAATATCAGGAAACTTATCGAAGCCTTATACATGAAGCCCTGTGCTAGGGTTAAAGTAAACGGCCACCTCTCTGCTCCGGTGCCAATTTATAACGGTACCCGCCAGGGCTGCCCCTTGTCGCCCCTGTTTGCCCTGACTCTGGAGCCATTTCTGTGTAAAATTAGGGGGAGCGTGGACATAAGGGGATTGAGTGTCAGTGGGGATACTCATAAGGTCGCCGCATACGCGGACGACCTCTTGTTCTTTATCACAAACCCCGCGATCACTGTTCCTGTATTGATGAAGGAGTTTGAAGTCTTCGGTAAGCTATCCTTTTTTAAAATCAACATTGAAAAATCCGAAGCGCTAAACATTTCACTCTCGGGTGACGTGGCCAGGAATATTCAACAGGCGTTCTCTTTCAAATGGGCCAAGAGCTCGATAGCGTACCTCGGCACTCAGTTGCCATACCGGTTGTCGAACATCTTGGCATTAAACTTCCTGCCCCTGTCTCAGAGATTAAAAGCTGATCTGGATAGATGGGACTCCCCGACCTTCTCCTGGATGGGCAGGGTGAATATAATCAAAATGTCGATCTTGCCAAAATTATTGTTCCTGTTCCAAGCACTCCCGATTAAAATCCCTACTCGCTTCTTCAGGGAGCTGGAGAAAACTCTAATGGGATTTGTATGGCAAAAGAGGAAGGCAAGGCTCAAGCGGCAGGTATTGTTCAAACCCAAGCATTTAGGAGGCATGGCGATGCCGGACATCCAGTCTTACTGGGTGGCTTCCCATTTACAGAGAGTATGTGAATGGCACACGTGTAGGGGGATAAAGAGGTGGGTCCAGCTGGAGCATACTCTGGCTCCAGTCCTACTGGATATTGCAGCCTGGAATAGAGAGACCCATTTGCCAGAGATGAGATCCCACCCAACGGTAGCGGCCACTTTGGATGTCTTACGGGGCATCAGGGATCGACCAGATATTTCACCCCGGCCCTCCTGGTGGCATTCCTGGATAACCAGCAGCTTATGCCAAACTGTACTAGGAGGGAACTCAGGGAGTGGGGGGAAGGTAAGCCAGCTAAGATGGAGTGACTTGATGTCCGAGGGGGGATGGGCCTCCCTGGGGGAGCTTAGGGCTAAATTTGAGAATGGGAACCTAGATCCCTGGACTCTCCTGCGATTTCAGTCGGTGCTATCTAGAATGGGTCTCCGAAAGGAGAGTGCCAGGAGCCACACAGAATTCGAGAAGCTCTGCCTGGCTGGGCTGCCGCTGCCCCATCTGGTTTCCTATTTGTATTCACTTCTCATCAGCGAGCAAGTGGTCCGCCTACATTTTGGGGAGCGTGGGAGTTAGACCTGGGAAGAACCATAGGCGAAAAGGAGAGAACCAAGATAGCGACTTTGGCACACAAGTCCTCAGTAGCCACGAGAACCCAGGAAATCAATTATAAGCTGTTGACACGCTGGTATTACACCCCAGATAGACTAGGCAGGATGTTTGGCACGACGGACACGAGCTGCTGGAGATGCGGGGAGGAGCGAGGGACCCTATTTCATTTATTCTGGCAATGTCCCAGAATCCAGGAATATTGGGGAGCAGTCCTACGCATTGTGGCGCAGCTGACAGGGGCACAATTGCAGGATGATCCAGCACAGGTCCTACTCCATTCCACGAGGGCCCCGGTGGGGAAGTATAAAAAAACTTTACTGGCCCATCTGCTGAATGCCGCCAAGCAGGCGATCCCTAAACTCTGGAAACAGAAGAAAGCACCTTCTGTCAGGGAGTGGATGAAGGAGGTTATACAGGTTAGGGAAGTGAAAGACCTAACACTGGCCCTGCATGACAGAGACGAGCAATATAGAAATACTTGGCTTCCCTGGTTGATTTACGAGGAGTCGGCGGACTTCAGGGACCTGTTTGAGTAGCGGGCCTGGGGTTGTGCTTGCGGCGTCGCCCCACCTCGATTTGACCCTCCTAAACGGGGCGCGTCTCGTCCCATCCTGTACAATGTCAGACTTGGGCGGTTGATGAGAGGCATCCGACCTGGAACCTTGTCCCACACGCCACACCCCAACCTTACTACCCCTTAACCGCCCCTTTTTTTTTTCCTTACTCCATCACCCTTCTCACTCCCTATCCCACTCAAGCCCCTTGTGTGTCACGTTACCCCTCTATGGGGAGGACATGTGGTTCTGCCCAGCTTGGAGGAAACGCCACTCCCTCCTTGAGGGCGATGTGGTTAAGCATATCTATTTGGTAGAAGTCGTGTTCCATTGGCCCGGCTGGGCGGGAGCCAGACGGCCTTTATCACACGGGGCTCTGGGTTTTTTCCACCCCCCCCCGACCTCGCGAACTGACAACGACAGAGCACACCCCCGTTTTGCATCATGTAACGTTGCCAGATGTAGATGTTCAGCTGTAAAATTATATCTATGCTGTGACTTGGAGCCTCATGTGTCCCCCCCCCCCCCCACCTCTTGTGTAATGTATTGTTTGCACCCAATGTTTGTATGTTTTAAAACTGCAAAACCTTTAAATAAAGAATTTGAAAAAAAAAAAACAGTGACACATAAGAAAATATTACTTTTATTAAAAAAATAAAAACTTTTTTTTTACTTTACTTACCTCCGATCGTCAGCTCCTTTGTCCCTCGATGTGATGACAGATGCGATCATGCTGGCTACAGGAGCAGAGGGGCAGGTGATGATCTGATCACCTGCCCCTCTGCTCCTGTGGCCAGCATGATCGCATCTGAAAGAACCCTTTCAGGCTCTCCCCTAAAGCTGAAGAGCCGGGGGGGGCGATCGGAGGCCCCCCCAGTTAAGAGGAGACCCGGAGGGAGGCAGCGGGACTGCGGGTAAGTAAATGTCATTTTTATTTTATTTTATTTTTTTTTACAGTTAACAGCTTCTGCTGCCGAAGCGGGGGGGCGCTATTCCGGGGGCTCTCCTGGAGCCATCCGACTCCCCACAGGGGATCGGATGGCACCAAATTAAAGAGGAGACCCGGCTGGATCCAATGAGTACTCAGGTGAGTATTTTACTTTTATATTTTTTTTACTGTGGGGGTTTAAAGTCCGCTACGCGAGTCTCACGTAGCTGGCACTTAAGTGGAGTAGAGGCTGCTACGTGAGACTCACGAATAACGAATAACGTCTTTTCAATAAATCATGCTGAAGGTCCGGTTTAAAGCATGTACATAACTACAATAAATTAAAATCTCTTTCTAAAAACATGTAATACATGAACATTACACCAGAGGGCGCTGGTGGTACAACAGAATACTCATATCTCAAGTGTGTGTCCCTGTATATGAATGGCTGAAACTTATACGTCCCCAAAAAAGTGCAACATGTACAAAAACAAACATACAATAACTATTCCATATTCTAAAGTGTTCAGTGTGCAAAGTGACCAAGTGCCAAATAATAAAAATGCAATAATCTGCTGAAGTAAAAAGGAGGGACACAGCGGGCTGTCAAGAGGGACCAACACACACAAAGGATATCCAGACGGGGGAGGGGTGCTGCTGGTCTATGTTGAATGTAAGATCCTTTGTGTGTGTTGGTCCCTCTTGACATTCTTTGGCACTTAGTCACTTTGCACACTGAACACCTTAGAATATGAAATAGTTATTGTATATTTTTTTACATGTTGCACTTTGCACTTTTTTGGGGACGTATAAGTTTCATATACAGGGACGCACACTTGAGACATGAGTATTCTGTTGTACCACCAGCGCCCTCTGGTGTAATGTTCATGTATTACATGTTTAAAAAAAAAAGATTTTAATTTATTGTAGTTATGTTTTGCACTTGATTTGGAGTAGTGCAGATTGTTACTTGAGTGTTGGGGGCTCTGTGGAAGCCTCCCTGGGGGGTCTACCCCTGATATAGTTTTCTTTCTGTCCTTTCGTGTGATATGCTAGAATTGAATCAAGTGATGTAACACATTTATAGGTATGCATTACTTGATAGAAGGGAGCCCCTGCAATTAAGCATTTATACTGCCATCTCCTGTCTTAATTCATGTTTTTACAGGTTTTAAAAAAGATATACTAATACATGCAAGACCATTGTTTATATGCATATTTAGATAGGTATTTGCTAGAAACACAAACAAGGTCTATAAGTACAAAGCTCAGTTGCAGGTACAAATAAAGGCCACACAAACCTGACTGCCTCTGCAACAACCAGACCTTTAGCTCTACATGGCTATGTGCAAAGTTACAAGCGTCCTCCTGAATACAGCCATAGCGTAATTCATGACGACATACATCCATCTGGAAACGGGGATCTGGAAGTGGTCGAATTTTGGAGTACTTGACTGTGCTGGAGTTTAACACATGCACAAGGCACCTGTCAAAAATGTAAAAAAAAAAAATGAAACACATGAATCAGTATGGATGGGTAAAATGACTAGCACCTCACAAATACCCAAGAACTAGATCTCACATCCTAAAACAAAGACAGTGCAGCCAAATCTAAAGCGGGCCAACACCCTTGCTGCTATGTGACAGGAGCTGGGCATTCCCCCACACATAACCCCCCAGAACACCTATAAATCTTACCTTTCCCTCAGTCCTCTGCCCGGAATCCAGTGCAGCGATTGGCCGCAGGCGCCCATGTGAGCAGCATGATCCAGTGGACAGAACAATAGCACCACTCCTGTACCTGTGTGGGTGCGGAAAGCCAAGCACTGTGCTGGAATCCCAATGGCGGTCAGAGGGAAAGGTAAGATTTACAGGTGTTAGGGGGGTTATATACGGTGGGAGCTTCAGCATTCTGGATGCCCCCCCTTCCCCCATATAGTGCATTAAATTGGACCAAAACTCACGGAGATTGGCTCAGAAATCCTGTGTGGATCGATTCCCTCCACCCGGGGGGGCTCCCCAATCGGGGGTGTATCGTGTGAAACCCTCCAGGTCACCCATAAACTCAACTTCTTTTCCGGTCCAATGGCGCATGCGCAAGCCATACGCCGCTATCCTTCGAGCAAGGCGCGTGCCCGTGCCAGGCATTTTTGAATGGCATGTGCGGGCACGCTTCCCGTTAGAGGGTAGCGGGGCATGCGGGTGCCAGTGCGCTTGGATACGCTCACATTAGACGATGCCTTAAACGAGCTGACGTGAGCGGATCCGAGCGTGCTGATTGGAAAAGCGGCCACGCATGCAGTATAAGGGAAGGGTGAGTTTATTTCGGTGACCTGGGGGGTTTCACACAGCGGGGTGCCCCCAATCAGGATGCCCCAGGGGCAAGGACTAAAACCGACGATAGTCAAAATCCTGGGTTTTGGTCACTTTAAGCAGATCCAAACTATGTCAGAAACATACATATACATACGAGAACCAAAAGTATATATATGTGTAGAAACCACTTAGATACTTAATAAAATAAGCATTTAAACTTGGGTTATGATTATCTCTATGCTCTTCTGCGTGCCTCTGGTTCTTAAAGCGGCACTTCAGTTAAAGGGTAAGTCCACTTTCAACTGAATTTTTGAAAGTGTATATTTTTCTGTGGTAAAACGATGCACTGAGCTTACCTAGCATTTTTGCTTACGTTAGCAAATGTGTGTTTTATGGAAGCCATTTTTTTGCCATTGCCAACTGTGCACCAGGGTCTACAAGAAGAGAGAAGAAAGTCCTGTACACACAGAACACTGCTGCTGGGCACGTGGAAGCGTAGTGAGCTTCCTCACCTCAGCAGTGGCCATAGCAGCAGTGTCTTCCTGTATGTGGAAGGCTCACTTCTCTCTGCTTGGTGTACAGACTTGGTGTTCGGTTGCTAATAGCAACAGATTGCAGATAGTAAAAAAAAAAAAATCACACATTTGCTAACATAAGAAAAAAAATAAAATTCTGTGAAACTCACCTGTAGAATTATTTTTGAATATATCCAGTCCAGGTCGTCCCAAAAGTGATGACAACTGGGTAATCCACCGCCAGGTGGCGCTCGACTGCAAGATCAAAAGCTGTCGCTCCTCCCGGCCCCCTATAAAAGCAGGTGTCTCACTAGGATTTCCCAGTGGTTAAACAGCAGTAAGAAAAGAGACAGGCCGGGAGGCCAAGAAACCATGTTACTTCACATAGCTACAGCATTTACTCTCCCAACAAAACCATAAGGACAACGGTCCAATATAAAATGTAATCACCATAACAGGCAAACAAGAGATAATGAAACAAGGGCAGGGTGGGACGACCTGGACTGGATATATTCAAAAACAATTCTACAGGTGAGTTTCACAGAATTGTATTTTTCACTATATCCAGTCCAGGTCGTCCCAGAAGTGATGACAATTGGGACATCCAAAAGCAGTGTCCATTAGGGCGGGATCCCCAGTGCGGAACAGCATGTCGTTCATTTTACTACCACCTGAAGCACCTTTTGGCCAAAGACAGCGTCAGCTGAGGCCCTAACATCAACCTTGTACAATTTAGTAAAGGTGTGAACCGAAGACCAAGTGGCGGCATTACAAACTTGTTGAACAGATGACTGGTGCTGAAAAGCCCAGGAAGCACCAATAGCTCTGGTAGAATGAGCACGTAACAAAAGGGGGAATTCCTTCCCCTTGGCAGAATATGCCTGCACACCTCATGAGTAAGGGGGCGGATGCCCGAAACGCGTTGACATAACAGGACGCTCATGATTATGCTGCTCAAGGCTGTGCTGCTGTGATGACTTTTAATAGTTTGGAATAAAAAGGAATTTTATTGTTCATACTACGTGGCTGGCGTTGCAAGTTTTTGGAGTATGCCTGCACCACCGCCTGTCTGATCCACTTACTGAGAGTAGACTTGGCTGGAGGCAAGCCCTTCCTAGAACCCTCTGTAAACAAAGAGCAAATCAGATTTCCTGAAGGATTCAGTACCAGGTAGTACTTAATGGCTCTGACCACATCCAAGGCATGGAGGGTCCGTTCCTTAGAATTAGTTGGTGCAGGACACAAGGAAGGCAAGACAACTTCCTCATTAAGGTGAAAGGGAGAAACGACCTTAGGCAAAAAATCAGGTTTAAAGCGAAAAACCACCTTATCCTTATGCCGCTCAAAGTAAGGAGGCTTCATACAAAGCGCAGCCAGTTCTGACACGCGACGCACCAAGGTGATTGCTACTAAAAAGACCACTTTTAGGGTCAAAATAGACAATGCAGCATTGCACAAAGGCTCAAAGGGGGGACCCTGGAGAGCAGAAAGCACCAAATTCAAGTCCCACACCGGTAATACAGGCTTACGCGGTGGACGTACATAAGTAACTCCTTGGAAAAAAGTCTTGATCGGTCTATGATTGGCGAAGGATCTTTGGAAAAAGATGGCCAAGGCCGAGACCTGGCCCTTAAGGGTGCTCAGCTTGAGACCCAAATCTAAGCAGTGTTGAAAAAACTCCAATATCCTAGAGATCGAGAATGTGCGACAAGGGAGACTCTTGGACTCACACCAAGCAATGTAAGCGTGCCAAACTCTGTAGTATATCATGGAAGAAGACCTCTTCCGAGCCTGAATCATGGTCTGCACAACCGTGGCCGACAGCCCCTTCTCCACCAGGATTGAGGTTTCAATAACCAGGCCGTCAAAGCCAGCGTCTGTAAATTGGGGTGCCGCAGCGACCCCTGAGTGAGAAACCCTGGGTCGTTGGGCAGGATGTAACGATCGACTGACATCAGAACTATGTCCGCGAACCAACTCCGTCTCGGCCAGCGAGGATGGTCAGTACCCCCTCCTGGGCTATCTTGCACAGCACTCTGCCCAGGAGTGGAAACGGAGGGAATGCATAAAGGAGACTGAACTCCGTCCAAGGAATTGCCAGAGCATCTGTGGCGAAAGCCAGAGGATCTCTTGACAGGGAGACGAACCTTGGGAGCTTGTGATTGTGTCTGGATGCAAACAGGTCCACATCTGGCTGACCCCAGTGAAGACATAGGGCGTGAAAGATCTTGTTGCTGAGAGACCACTTCCCCAGACGTGAGGCACTCCTGCTCAGGGAATCTGCCTCCTGGTTTTCTACCCCAGGAATGTATACCGCCGAGATGCAGGGAACATTCTCCTCTGCCCAAGTCAGAAACCTCCCCAGCCGGTCAGATTGGCGTCCGTGGTAACAATCTCCCACCGGAGAGTCAGAAAGGACTTGCCCACCAACAGATTTTTGGGGTCCAACCACCACAAGAGGGATTGTCTGGCCAGGGAAAATTCCTGTTCCAGGGACTCCTGCGTCCGGTCCCAGCCAGTCAACAGATTCAACTGAAGAGGTCTCATGTGGAACTGGGCGAAAGGCACTGCCTCGAAGCATGACACCATTAAACCCACCAGTTTCATCCCCAGACGGATCGATGGCCACTGAAAAGACTGTAAGGCCTTCACCTGCGTCTGGAGGCCCGCCACCTTCTGCTGGGGCAGGAATACCTTGACCTGAGAGGTGTCCAACATCATGCCCAGAAAGGACCTCACCATTGAGGGAGTGATAGAAGACTTGGGGTAATTGATTACCCATCCGAAATCCTCGAGAGTGGATAACACCGTCCGGGTGTCGCTCTCGGTCTGCCGAAGGGACTGAGCCGCAATCTGCAAATTGTCCAGATAAGGAAGCACGCGAATGCCCTGGTTCCTCAGGATAGCCATGATGCCGCCAGCACCTTGGTGAACACACGGGGGGGGGCTGAGGATATCCCGAACGGCAGTGCCACAAACTAGTAATGCTGATCCTCCAGCGCAAACCTTAGGAACTTCTGATGCCCCTGAAAAATCGGGATGTGCAAATCAGCATCCTTGATGTTCACCGTGGTCATGAAATCGCCGGGCCGAAGCGAGCTCACCGCGGACCGTAAGGTCTCCACGTGGAAATGTCTGACTCTGACAAACCTGTTGAGACCCTTCAGGTCCAGCATAGGTCTCAGCGTTCCATCCTTCTTGGGCACCGTGAACAGATTGAAGTAGAAACCTTGACCCCGCTCCTGACGAGGTACGGGACAAATCACGCCCGACAGCAGAAGGTGTTGGACGGCCAATCGCAGGCCCTGTGCCATCAATGGGTTCTGGAAGATCCGCGACTGAAGAAATCTTGAGGGCGGCCTGACTGCCAGCTCTATTTTGTAACCGGAGGACACCACCTCCTGAATCCACCTATCCGAGACGCGCTGTCTCCAGATATGAGCAAATAGCAGAAGCCGTCCCCACACCCAAATGGGTGAGGGCGCCTCCTCATGCCTGAGGGGCCTTGGCAGGGGGCTTGGACTTGGATCCCCAGGAGGGATTGGGTCAGCCACGGGACCTACCTCGTCCCCAGGAATCTCTGCGAGTACTTGAAAATAAAGAGCCTCTTCCTCCTCGAAAGGAGCGATAGGCAGAAGAGCCCCGAAAGGGCCGCGCAGGCTTTCATAGCTGAGGGAGCCTGCCGTCCTTGCCCAGGAGGACCAGACACTCCCGAACAATCTGTGGCCCACGAAGGGAATACTAGTGAGCGACTTTCTGGCCGCGGCATCAGCCGACCATTGCCGCAACCAGAGTGAGCAGCGAAGCGCAACCAGCAGAGCCGAGACCCTGGCACCGAGCCGGACACCATCATCCATAGAGACAACGAAGGCAATAAACTCCACGCAAGCCTTGAGATCCTTATACTCCTCCGCCCGCGAGACTTAGCAATGTCAACAAGACGTCTCACCTTCTTTCTGATGGCCAGGGAGACAATAGCCGCGGCACACACAGGACGGAACCAAGCACCGGCAAAAGTGAAGGCATGACAGACCAGCTGATCCATGGGCTTGTCTGCTGGATCACGTAGAAAAGCAGTATCGGGTGAAGGCATGACTGTAGTGTTGGATAGACCCGACACGGGGGCATCCACCTCGGGAGGATGGGACCATAACCGGACCAGCGCCTTGGGAAAAGGATACCGCCTGTCCAGGCCCTTGGGCACAGACGGTGACTTGTTAGGCTTTTCCCATTCCTTGAAAATCATGTTGGAAAAAACGGGCCTGCTCAGGAAAGACTCATCTCTGTCTCTCAGGCCGGAACAAATCACTCTGCTTCCTATTAGCCGCTCTAGGAGGGACAATGTGCAGCGTCTCAAAGACCGCAGCCAGCAACTTCTCCGTATCATCAAGGAGCCATGTATCCTCATCCGAGGAAGAACCGGGCCCGCTGTCATAGCCGACAGAATAATCCACAGTGGAGATGGAGTCCTCATGCAACTCGCCCTGCTCCACGGAGCAGGGACCTCCAAACAAATCATCATCATTATCACCCACATTATCAGAAAAAAATGGCTCAATATGCCGCCTCTTACTTGTGGCCTTCTTAGGAGCTGAGCGAGAGATCCGTTTCTCAAGGCTGGCCACCCGGTGAGCCAAATCAGCTTGGGGACCCCCTGCTGGCTTCCCCCTCGCTGGGGGCTGAGTGCAACCGCGGGGGTTCTGGAGAGGCCGCAGGCCATAACGAGCTAGGGGCAGATACGCCCGCCCGATCATGCTCCAAAATAACACTTCTGGTGCAAGTGACACAAACAGTGCCGAGTCCGCCCAGAGGGCTAGCACCGCACATGGGGCAGAGCTTCAACCGCCCAGATGGGGCCCCTAGCTCACTATCCCCAGAAGCCTCCATTATGGTGATTAGAGTAATGGTATGCAGGTTACAAGACACTGACGGCCCAAACCTGACAAGCCCTCAGAATGAGCCCCTTTTATGTGATCCCTTTTAACAGGGAGAGGGCGTGGAGAGAGGGGGGGGGGCGGTGACCGGGAGGAACCACAACCCTTAATCTATCAAGGTTCCCACCTAGAAGACACAAGCAGAAGAAACCATAAGCATCCCACAGCACATGCACAATGGAGCACAATAAAAAAAATGACCGCGATGGCTTCAGCTCGGGGGCCGACCAACAGCGTGCAGGCAGAGCAGATCAAGATGGCACGGAGTAGGCAGCTGAACGTGAACCTCGAGGGGCGGCCGCACAGTAGTGACGCGAAAAAGCGTCACCACGCGGCCCCGCCCCCCACCGACGGCGCGTAAAATGGCGCCCGCCCCCAAGATGGAGGGGGGCCCTGGAGACTGAGGAGACACAAGGCGGCCAACGGATGGGCCCAGCAGACCAGCCGAGCGGCGAGCACCCCGCAGCACAGGCCGCGGCCTCATAAAAGAAAAAGGCCTCCGCTGAGCAGCACAGCCCCCCCCCCCACAGCGCAGCAGCAAGATGGAGAGGGGAGAGGAGCAGGAGCCTCGAGGGAGGTAAGTAACCAAAACACAAAACACAGTGCAAGTCGGTTCACTAAGGGACTCCGCAGAGTCCAAATAACATGCAGTAAAAGTGAAGTTCACCAAGCACAACACTAATAATAAAGCTTGTGGGGCAGGGAGGGTAAGAAAAACCCATGGGCTGAAGTGGTTTCCTGCACCCCTATAGGCTCACCATCAGCCTATGGCCGGCTACCCTTTAGACAGGGTCTGCGGCCCAGAGCCTAGCTCTGCCAACGCCTGACCCCGGCGTTGACCCCAAGGCTGGGAGGCAGTAGTGGGTCCCCGGAAACAGTGGGAATAAGGGCGCAACGGCCGACGGGCTAGGAGGCCCCGTTTAGCTGCAGTATCCAGGAGAGAGTATCCAAATGATCTTCAGCAGCAGACTGCAAGATGAACACTGGGAAATCATAGTGAGACACTTGCTTTTATAGGGGGCCGGGAGGAGTGACAGCTTTTGATCTTGCAGTTGAGCACCACCTGGCGGTGGATTACCCAATTGTCATCACTTCTGGGACGACCTGGAATGGATATAGTGAAAAAATAGCCGATCAGAGCAGTATCTCAGGACATCATTTTGATGCAAAAAAATTTACACTTTCTAAAATGCCATAGAAAAATGGACTTTCCCCTTTAAGTCAGCCAACTTCCTCATTCATTGCATGGCTGCCAACCACCTGTCTGATGGTAACCAATTGGGCTTGCTGAGTGGGCTTGCACATCAAACCTGAATAGTTGTTGGTGGTCACATGATTGGCTGCTATTTGCTGTTAAACATGGGAATGAGGAAGGGATGACTTGACTATAGTATCCCTTTAATCAAGTTAGCCTGACACTATTTGACGTAATTGCCAAACCCAAGCATCCATTTTCTAACTAGAGATCAACTGACAAAAACATTTTTTGGGTGATTTTCAGGTTTTGGTCCACCCCCTCTTGGATCCCACTTGAGAGCCCTGCTTACACGTAAGCATAAGGGTTTGGGCAGAGCCTTTGCTAGTACACAGACACATTGCAGTTGATCTAGGAGCTTCCTTAGGATCAGCCCTACCAGCCAGAGAGAGATTTTTTCTGTTTCGAAGGAGATAAAATCCTTCTCTAGCTGGCTGTATTGGTGTAAACATCAATATGACTGCAGATTGCCTGTGTGATATAGTTTCTCCAAACAGGGCAGGCTGTCTGGAGCTTAGGACTTTGCAGCCCACACAAAACAAAGATTTACCTCAGAAAGGGGATAAGCAAGTCTGTCATGTTAAACACACTAAATCAAAAAGTCACTGGTCTCTGCTGCCACAGAGCACAGAGTTGTTTACATTGTTGATACAATGTCTTATGAGCTTTCTGAGCAGGGATGAGCCATTACATCTGATGTTTTTTTTACTTCTGGCTAGAAATAAATTATTGCACAAAGATTTAGGGAAATTTTAACTGTGGGAATTTTTTTTTTTTTTTAGAAGCAGGACTGCAGAAATTGTTGCCAGATGGCCGTTTCCATGCAGTTCAGGAGCACGGATTCTGCCTGCTATTCCACAAGATTAAAGTCCTCTAAAATGGCTTACATCACTGATTTCAAGGGGAGGGGGAGTCAGATAATGTACACAGAGTACATAAAGCTTTTGTCTTCTGGTGTTGAATTGTATATTAGTTACAGGATTATATTTTGTAATATTTACCTGTTGCTATTAAATAAATGCTGCGTTACACGGTTGGTGCAGAATTCTGGAAGCTCGGGGTTCTTTTTACTTATGATCCTGGGTTTACTGTCAAAGCAAGCCTGTAAAACATGTAGAGAAGGATACAGTCTAATTCCTTTTTGAGGTTTTGTGATTAATAAACAATCCATAGAACGATCCTTATTCCTAAATCACACCTGTCTGGTACCGCCAAAAATATCCATCAATAGCACCTCTACAGCCCCTTTCACACCTATCCGGTGTGGAAGAGAGGAGAAAAACGCGGCCGCAAAAAGTCCTGCCTGCTGCGTCCTGGCCGCAATTTAGGGGTACTTTACTGATCTCCGATTACCTAAAAGCAAATGGACATTACAGCCAGGCAGTAGGAAAAGCCAGCTCGAGGCATCAACAGGAGAAAGAGGGAGCTTCTGATGGCACTGAATAGAATTCTGGTGAGACCACAGCAGGAATAGTGTGTGCAGTTCTGGAGACCTCCACTATAAAAAAAAACAAAAAAAAAAACACAGGTCTGCAAAAATTTGTGGAATTGCTAAATAATTAGCCATCAAGGAGATCACCTGTTGCCTGTCCTATTTGTCTATCCCTGATTTCTGACAGATCAGGGTAGAAGCCGTAACAAAGCTCCAAAGTTTGCGATTTTTCAAAAGTTATCCCCCCAGGACCATGCAAAAAAGCGGTCTAACAGCCACTCTGTCCCATGGTGCTCTTCGTGTGAGCAAGCACAGCAATCCACAGTGGTCCTGCAGCTATCGCTAACCACAGCAGCGCATGCTCAACACTTATAAGGTGGGAGAAAGTTAGTGTGCGCCTGGCGAGGGACTTTAAACACAAGTCACATCAGGAAAAACAAATATCTTAAATTGTACAGCCTGGAGGAAAGAGGGGGCATGATGGAGGAACCTGAAGCTAGATGGAGGAAAGATGAGGAGCAGCATCAGAAATTATTATTTTACTGAAATAGTAGTAGATACTTGGAACAAACTTCATATAGGGGTGCCTGGAAAAAGCCTACATATATCCTGAGATAAAAAAAAACACACACACATAAGGGCAGACTAGATGGACCATGCAGTCTCTTTCAACCTTTTATGTTTCTACTTGGACATCTGAAGGTTTTAATGTGGTCAATACTACAAGTAATGTATTCTAATAAAAAAAAGTGATACAAATCTTTCCTTCATTGAATACCTGGCATAAAAATGTGAAGATGCCCTTTTGTTCATGAAGCAGTCGTGCCACGTTCCCTGGCTTTAGCAATCCAGAGGTCTGGAAAAGCTGGTCTCTATTAAAAGTACCCTTCCGCTCTTCATTCCATATGTCTATCTCCTCCTGGTAATAGGCAAATGTACAGCAGTCTCCATATTTACACACTTGTGTGCTCTGAATATCTACAGTGAAACGGAAGAACAGTTCACTACAATACAAAGACAACAAATTACTATATCGCAGCAGCGGTTTTGCTTCTCTAACCTTTGCATAGAAAAAATGGCCCATTAAAATTCACTCTTATGGGCCTTTGCCGGATTTTGAGCCACTGCTTGTTTTCAGAGTTCTTCATTCGTGCTAGCAAAATATCTTTATTACATCTGTGCTCTAATCTTTCTCTATGGGTGAAGTCCAGAGCTTTGGGACCTAAAAAAAGACAATGTTGAGCCAGCCTAACTTATCACTGACAAAAGATTCCTACTGTAGCAAAGAGAATCTTAGAGTACTATTAATTAACCTATCCCTTGCACACAGTAGCATCTATGAATAATGTTCACATTTGGATCATTGCATAACTTGATATCATTCGGGTACATTCAAACATTTCTTTAACAATTTAACTTCATAACCACAGCTCTTTTTCTGTTAACTGGCCGCAAAATGCAACTAAACGGGCCCTAACATTTACTGCTTTAATAACCGTTTCTGTATTACACGTTACCTGTTTTTACATAACACCTTTCACAGCCTTGTTTAAACTCATATGTCTGCATTAAAGAGTTGTTATTATTAGGTGCTGTAAGCAAAGCAGCAGGGGTGATCTGAGCAGGTTCCGTCTTAGGCATGTAAACATGGTTTAAGCTTCCTCCATTCTGCATGGAAAAAAAAAAACAATATAAAAATAAGTATTTCCAGGAAAAGCACATTACTACACCCAAAAAAAAAAACAAACCCTGCCCCCATCCCCCCACCTTGGCTAACCCCGATTAGCACATGGGCATCAAAATACATACCTTATTAAAACCTGCACTCATTTCATCTGCCAGGAGTTATGGCCTGTTTATTAGAGACCACAACCCCAGCAGGTATCAAGAGCGACAATTTTGTCAACCAAAAATAGAGGAAGAGCCAGGTGAATATATTTTCATGTTAATCTGTATGGTAGAATGGGTGAGACCATCACCTCTCTTAACTAGGAAAAGAAGCCTGTGACTGCCAGGGCATCACTCGATCAGGTGAAGGCACCATTTCAAGCCTGAGAGGACTTGTTTCCTAACTTGTTCTTGTTCTGCCAAGGTGGCTTCGACTGAGTGCGTCTAACACCATTGTGGCTTCCTCCTAAGATCCCAAATTAAAAAGGCAAAAAGGTAGTGGTTTTCTTTGTAAGGGAAGAAGGGGAATGATTATCAAAGAGGGCAGAAGAAATAGCATTACAGACAAAAAAGCTTCCAGGCTTTGGGTACAATATATATATAAAAATAAAGGAGATGACATTAAATCAGGGCTGCCCTCTGGCCTGAGACACCCTATCCCTCTTGGTCTCAGCACAGCGAGCTCCTATTGAGATCAATAGACAAGGGTTCAACTTTAGGCTGAAGTTCTGCATTAATCCAGGGGAGGTTGTGCACACAGTCATTATACATGTCACAACTCCAACACTGATTTGGCCCTCCTGCCCATATTTGGGGCCTTATTTATCAAACACTTCAGAGAAGATTATGCCACAATTCCAAATAGTTAAGATGAAGCACTAATGTTTAGTAAATGTGTTTATTTTCAGTGGAGAAGTATGATGGATGGCAATCCGTCCCAGGAACCCTGACTCTGGCCAGCACTGGGGCATGTTAAGTTGATTTAGAAGAGACTAGAAGACTTTAGAAGACTTAAAGTGGACCAACACCCAGGATTTTGACTATCCTGGGTCTTGGTCCACTTCGGTGGGGCACCCCCGATCGGGGTGCCCCGCTGTGTGAAACCCCCCCGATCACCCGAAAAACTCACCTCTCCCCGCTCCCAGCGCCGACGGACAAGCAATCTGACAGTGCCGGACAAGCGGCTCCTCCGTCGCCGCCTCCCGCGCGTCCCTCTAGACGCGCGCGCGCCCGTGCCGGCCATTCACAGACGGCCGGCGCAGGCACGCCTAGAGGGGCGCGAGGGAGGCGGCGGCGGCCGGAAGATAAGGTAAGGGGGTTTGGGGTGTTTGGGGGGGTGATTGGCCCGGGAATCTTATAGATTCCCGGGCCGATCACCCGTGGGTGTTGGTCCACTTTAAGTAAAGAAATACGAGCAAAAGGAAGAGCGCACATAAAATGTGTGTTCAAGCTATCACAAGGAGGAACATTCTTACTAGCCCCTCCACGCAGCTCTTTATTTTATATCAAAGTTAAAAACACAACATACGCCATCGATAGGAAGCACATCATATAAAAAGGTAACAAAACCTAATAGCTGGCTCAGTGATTGGTCTGCCCTACTGGACAAGCGCATTCTGTGGAATGTTAGCTATGCCTAGAGACAGGACAAACAAAGGTGCTGGCTGAAGTACCAGCGGCATCTTTGGCACAGTAATCATTATTATATTGCTTTACTACCCCGAGTTTGTGACAGGCAAAACATCAGTGCAGAGACAAGTGTCTGCTTGGGGTTTATTTCACCTTTATTAGCCACTAAGCATACAATGCAGAAAGACACATCGAAGGGGGGGGGGGGGGGGGGGAATCTTCACTATATTGTATATCATCTTTATTATGCTGATACAGAAGTACATGTACCAGTATAAAAAATAAAATGCGGGATATTGCTGCTGATCAATGTTTTTTGGGGGGTTTTTTTGGAGCAAAGACCAGGCCTAAATACCACACTATGTGCTGCCAGGCTGGAGACACTCTTAGCCTGCAGCATCTCTCACACTCTTTTTCTGGCAGTAATAACTAGAGGCACAACAATACACTTACTTATTTTTTTACTATGATATATGTAAAGCACACAGTGTGCTTACATCACATCGCTGTTGCAACACCCACCGTTTCTCCAAATTGTTTCTCTGTATCTCCAATGCTCTAACACTTTTACAAATAACTTAGGAACTACAGGGTCTTTTTAAAAATGGATTGAAGTGTGGGACAGTGCAACGTGTAGCCTGCCACAATGGGACAACAATCGGGCTTGCCTTTAGTATAAAACTTTATTATACAGAGAAAAGGCTATAGAAAGCCTAATTACATAGTTTAATGAGTTGGACAGAAGAACATTCATTTTAACTTGGTTTAGTGGGTTCCTAGAAAATATTTTATCCCCTGAACTGATGTCTAAATGTTTGTCAATTAATCTAGTAAATCAAAGGCCTTTCTGCATCAGAAAGGAGTACTAAAGGCACAGTCCTCAACCGTGCCAACATTCTAGTTATATCGTTATAAAGCGCCGTTTGTAAGAGCCCCCCATAGAGAAATAAAGTACTGCTTTTAGAAGCTTTAGGTGGAAGTTGTCATTACTTTACTCCTGAACCACAAAAAAAGGTTTAAAGGGCACTCTAGCCCAGGATTTGACATGATTAAATAGCCCCCCGTCACCCTCCCCTAGGGCTGAAGCAGGGGGGTTAAAATACGGAAAGGCAGTTACTTGCACCTCGAATCTAGCTCGCCGCCATCTTTCTGAAGTCCAGGCCGGCCGCTGGTTGCCTTCAACTGACTCAGCCTATTCTATCAGAGAGATTCAATAACATTACACTACACATACGTTTGTTGTGGAAGAATGAATGTAGGTCACAGATAAGACATTAGAATTCACTTATCAAAAGCATGTGTATTTTCTTACATTAGATTTAACACCTTATATAATTGTTCACCTTTACATTTTGGATTCCTTTTAATGGTCCCGGCTTGGCAGGTCTGCAATCTACAAAAAAATAATAAAAAGGGTACTCAATTATAGTACCTAAAAGGCTTGTTTCACACCAAAATACATACCGTATGTACTAGTGCAGGGGTTCCCAGCATTTGTTTCTCATCATGTACCACTTTCTTTAATCAAATGTTTTGCTGGGTGGTTGGTATGGGTTGTCAGTGAACTAAATTATTTTCCTGATGTGTAACTTCTGCTGTAGTGGATTCCCCACCCCCATGGCGTCCCATAGATCTGCCAGTGGTAGTGCATTGTGGGTTGTGAAAGAGTACAGGTAACCTCCTGTTGGGTGCGTACCTCTAGTGTGCTGACCACTCAGAAATGGAGCAGGAATTTGCCTCTGGTGTCCTGGTGACGCCACCACACATGTGCCATGCAATAACAAGGTCACTAGGTATACCGAGCAAACAGGGTGGTTTAACTAAGCAAGAGCATCCTGGACACAGGCGATCGCCTTGTAGACTCCAGGGCTAGGACAAAGGTTCTGGTCTGTTTCAAACTCACAGATACTGTAACTTTAAAGTAAAAATGTCATCAGGAAGGCTCAGGACAATAAATACTGTGTTTCCATGAAAAGATAACAGGGTATATCTTTTTTTTATTTAATATTTATATTTTTTGTTCCATAAGAGGAGTTAGGGCTTATTTCCAGGGGAGGTCTTTTTTTCTATAAACAGTCAAAATCTTTGTTCATTTATATTCCAAAATTGATAGAGCTACTGTTATATGGTAGCCCAACTCCCCCCCCCCCATGTTCCTGGTGGGTGCCATCCATAAAAAAATGTTAATATCTGGTGAAGGCATCTGTAGTGGGCTTGAGGACGGCCATGCACCATTGCAGAGTTTGCAGCATGGGGTGTGCTGCATAACAAGACCTGGCTCCTGCAAGAAGCTCCACAATATGATATAGGCTGCCAGGTCATGCCTGTGTCAGAATGGCATGACAGCTTGCTAGCATGCAGGGTACCTAGCACCCCTGAGCAGGAAATGGCCCTGACCGCTACAGGCAAAAATCTGGCTTTGGTGCCCCAGGCAACTGCCCGATTTGCCCCTATAACTAGGGCTTCTTTTTGGGGTACAGCTTATAATAAAGCATCCTCAAAAATCCTGAAAAATAATGCTAGGGCTTATTTTCGGGGAAACCTGGTTAAAACTTGAGTGGCCTTAATTGGAATCTAGTCTGGAGGCTGGTCTGAATTTTTTCAGAAAACGTCAGGTCATATATACAGTTACCTAAATTGTAACAGTGCATTAGGTCGTTAAAGGAGTAGTATTGCGAAAACTGGCCCAATGATAAAAATCCATAGAAATATGCTGGGTGGCTGGAGGCGAGGTCACTTATACACCCGGCATTAAGAAATATCCTGCCCCCCCAATAAACTCAAACCTGTCCCCCCTGGATTTTCTTCCTACCAGGTGAAGAAACCATGAGCATGGCAGAAGTATTATTCAGTTTGGGTGTATAAGTGACCCCACCTCACATTAGCTGCTCTATTCATATGGATTTTTAATAATATTTTGGTGATACACCTCCTTTAATATACGTGCCATTTTTTCAGAGGGTCACATATGGTGATGGAAGTACTTGAGGTTCTCTAATGAATGATATCAAATAGATGAGCAACACAAGTTACAGTATTTACATAAAAAAAAAATAAAAAACAATCCCTTACCATGCGAAAAGTTATCCAAGCTGTCCAACGTTTCCCGCATTGTATCAAAACTATCCAGTGTATCCAAGGTTGGACCAAATGTAGGCATTAGGGGGGCTGCTGGCAGCATTACTGGTGATTTTTGGGTGTCCATAAGGCCAAACGAAGCAGGGGGCAAAGGAGATGGTGCTGGAAGAACGGCAGGTCTCAGTACAGATAACAAAGGATTAACACTGGGAAACACCGGAATAAGCCGTGGCATATGTTTGGATGCCTGCAAACGCAACAACATAATGGTTACTGGTGACAAATCTGGTATAAGGCATCTGCAAATAAGCCCAAAGAGGAGCACCATTGCATAATTATGTTATAGTAAAATCGATATAAACAAGTCGGCTAATGAGGGGAGGGATCACTTATACACCCGAACTGAATAAAACTCCTGCCAAGAGTGTGATTTATTCTCTCATGGTAGGAATAAAATCCAGGGGTGACAGATTTCGCTTATCCACGTATTTCCTCTTCCTTCCATTAAAAAAAAAAATAAGTGATCCCCTCCTCCTGCATATTTATATGGATATTTATCATTAGGCCATTAGTGCTCCTTTACATGACCTCTTAGCTTGTTTCTGGCCACTTAGTGCTGCAAATTACCCTGAAGACTTGAGCCCTAGAAAGTTATTTTTATTAGAAACACCCCAGATTCTTTTTAGACACATTAATATAGTAACATTATTAATATAGTAACATTATAAAATGTTTACTCTAGCAAAGTTGTTAAAGAAGGAAAAAGCATACAGGAAAACTACAGTAATTTCTAGAATTACATATCTACCTTTATTACCAATATCCCACATATATAAAGCAAAGGTAAATGTGTACAGAGGTGACCGACAGTGGGAAATTCAGAATTAGTATGGCTACAAGGTGTGACTAAAGGGAAGTCTGCAGACTACCCTGCAGCTTTTTCAATGCAAATTTTACTGAACAGTAAAGCTATTCACCAACAGGAATTGACAGACAACCCGAAAGGCATAGGCCAAGAATTGCTGTAGATTATTCCCAAGTTCACCCATCTGCCCATCTAAGCCCAGTTTCTCTGCTCTTCTTTCAGGGCTGCTCAGTCTAAACAGAACATTTCTTACCACCAAAAAAAAAAAAAAAAAAAGGATCCCAGGCTGAGGCATGCAGTCCCAAAGCCCAATCATCAATGGGAATGAACCCATGAAGTGAACAACTAAAGATGGTGGGGAAGGATGCATTTTCATGTTTATAGAGTCAACCAGTGGCGCACCCAGGATTTTGTCCTGAGGGGGGAGTCAGGGCCTGGAAGAGGGTGAGGTACCTTGTGAGATGCATATCTCTAAATTTATGAGAAAGGGAGATGGGAGAGAAAGAACAAGTGCTCCAAATGTTGCAATTAAGCCACACCCATACCACATCCCTAACTGCAAGAGGGTCTGGAACATAGTCCATAAGTATGTTCCTAATGTCAGGTTCACAAAGGACAGAGGCGGGTGAGTTCATCAGTCTACAGAGAGCCTGCCGATTCCCTATGCCTAATCGATATTCCCCCATGTAAAATCCTCCAGATGTCCAAGGTTTCCACAATGCACGTGCAGGCTGTGCTGCCATCTCTGGTATCCCTCTGGCTGATACACACATCCACACCAGACATCTCTGAATGATTCCCACAGCTGTGCACAGCCAAAGGGGAGCAGCCACCTGCCCATGATTTCAGCTCGGTCAGAGTGGCTTAGTAAAGCTGAATGGAGCACTAGTCACTGAATGGAGGACAGCATGCGCATGCGCCATGGGATCACCTGCAAGGTAAGATTATATTGGGATGCCCCACTAGAGAGGCTAAAACTCAAGGACAGTGAAAATCCTGGTGATTTTTCTTCCCTTTTATAGGGAAACCAACATCAGAAAGGAGCATTTTGCAATACTTGGAGAAAACTATTCTCTGATTCATCACGTGGGAAGGCATAAATGAGCAGATACTTATGGGGTTAAGTATGCCTGGGACAGGCCCTGCTAAGATGACAGGAAAGTATCACTCCGCCCACCTCAGGATCCTGTTCGCTTAAGCCATTGCCAGTTAAGCTAGGTTGTGGTATTGTCAGGCTGGATCATGACCAGCGTCTCAGCTAGATCCTTTGTTCAATGACAAAGTAATAGAACAGCCCATTACTCTAAGACACAGATTGAGAGCATGCATGTGGTCTATGCCCACTCAACTGTTGGACACTCATGCATCAGTCGTTACCACCCTTCTCTGCAATAGTAGGAACAAATGTCCCTGCTGTACCATAGGTGCCTTGAGCCACTACGGAAGACTGGATCTTTCCTATCTAGAGACTCCACTGATTTGCCCCACGTCAAGTGCCAACTGGTATCAAAGTATAAAGAGGGAGCGTGTTAAAGCAAACTCATGGCCCATTTCAAAATTACAGCAGGGAAATGTCTGCAGCAATAATCTGCCTCAGATGTTTGCCACCACTTTTCTCCACATCACTGTCATTTTAGCTGTTGCTTCAGGACCCAGATACCGCTGACAGCCCCACTTTTTGGTTCCGTTTGGCCTCTCTAACCAACATAACAGGACATATGGAAAGTGTATAGGTCAAACCAGCTGATCAGACTGGCAGCGAGACGAATGGTAAAAGCACCATTAGATGGAAGCCTTGAGCACCTCAAAGTCCCACATTTTATCATTTCGACAGCCTGAATTGAAACTTTTTGGCTGGATTTGGTTTTACGCAGATCCATTTGTATTACTTCTTTGGTAAGAGAAAAAAAGGCCATAGCTTAAAGAGGGGCACGCCATAGGGTGGTATTTTCCTTTCACCTCTAATTAAAGTTTACACATTCTTAAAATCCCCAAACTAATAATACATTTGGCAACTGTATCTCACCATGTCAAACTCCAAAAAAGAGTCCAGCTCATCTCCAATAATATCATCAGTTAAATCATTTGCAGGGTTTGCTGTGGAGACTGCTGTATGGGACTCTGCCGCGGCAGTTTCCACAACGTTGTTTTGCTTAATTCCAAGGGGGGAGGTGAACAGGTTTGATTCTATAGGCAAATCTACAGAAATAAAGTAAACACAGGGAAACAAAATCAAAGTTATAGACTATATATTTATTTGCACATAAATACTGATAACGTACCTTACACACAGGGGGAACAATTTAATGTGTATTGTAGTGTATCAATGTTAACACTCCAGTTCAGACCTACTTTATCAGTGCATGGAAACATGGAGCTTAACTGGAACAGCTGTCCAGGTCATGGATTCATTTTGATAAATATACCAAAATGTAACTGTTAAAGGGCTAGCTTACAGAAAATGCAGGACTGTCGTGTAAGATACTATCCTAATATACCTCACTTGTCATCAGTTTGGCCTGCATTACAGAGCTACTCACTTTTTTTGTTTCAATATGTCTTTATTGAGAGTTTACTTTTTGAAAAGAACTTTTACATACAAGAAAGAGAAAACAAAGAGTACAAGTACAAATAAGATCAAACATCAAACAATGTTACAGTGAACACTGGCATAAAGCTCTTGGAATGGGAGAGACCCAGCCCCTGTAGTGGTGGAGTGACGTGTCGGGCCGACCAAAGTGCGCCATATTATGCATCCCTCAGGGGGGAACCCGATCGGGGTGCGTTCACAGGATATCCCGCGGGGGGATCATCTAGTGATGGCCCTCGGCACATTTCAGGGGGCCCAACATACCGACCTGGACTCCTCACCCGTGAAGGGTAACCCCCAACCCGACCCCGTCCCCTCCCCCAAAAACAAAGCCCCAGAGGCCAGTCATCTCCCGTTGAACCGCTGAGGAAAGAATAGAAACACTAAGGGAAAGAAGGGAAAGAATGGGGGGAAAGACAGGGAGGGGTAGACATCAGGGAACTACTAGCCCAGGAGAGGAGAGACAAGGACAAGACAAAGACAACGACCCAGGTAGGGACCAAGACGTTGGCAGGAGCGTAATTGTAAGTATATGTTTAGGCAAGGTGGGGACAACAACCACAACCACACCATGCTAGGATCTTGGACTCACAGCTCGTCCAGGCTCTGTTTTCATCTGCTGTCCAGGGTGAGGTCATTAGGGCGAGGTATCAGATCAGGCCCATCAGCCTAGCAATTTCTGAAAGTCAGGGGTGACCCGAGAAACCTCCCACAGCGTCCATGTCTTAAGATATTTCTGGGTGCCCCCCTCCACCCCCTCCAAGGCCAACTCCTCCAGTCTCTTGATGCTCTCGACTTCCCCATACCACTCCACCAGAGATGGTACAGCAGGGGTGCGCCAGTGTCTTGGGATCACCGACCTCGCAGCTGTGAGTAGATGTCTCAGCAACCCCTTCTTACTGGATGACACCGGTCCAGGGATCATGGACAGGAGGGCGATCTGTGGGGTGTGGGGGATTTGTTCCAATGTTAAGTGTTCATATATCCCTAGAACTTTCTCCCAGAAGGTCCGTATCGGGGGGCACTCCCACCAGATATGTAGCATAGTCCCTGGGGCCCCGCTGCATCTCCAACAATCCCCAGTATCGGACCCTCCAAATTTCACAAGGTCCGAAGGACACTTATACCATCTCGATAGTATTTTGTAGTTTCGTTCCTGAGATCTAGAAGCAACCGACAGCCTATGGGTAAGTGTAAAGGATTTTTCCCAGTCATCAGGCCTCAACGTCTGTCCCAGGTCCTCCTCCCATCTCCCACAGAACCTAGGCAGCTCCTCGTCTTCTTCCTCGCCTCGAATAATCTGATAGAGAAGGGAAATCGTGTGCTTGGGAGGGGAAGGGTTTCGCAATATAGCCTCCAAAGGCGTAAGCGGGCGGGAGAGGCACGAGCTCGGTGTGATCGATTTGATATAAGCCGCTAGCTGGGCATGTAGGAGCCAAGATATATTCCTGGTCCCCCCATGAGTCCGCAAGGCCGTGAGGGAGGGAGGGCCCGACCCCGACACTATGTCCCCCAGCCGGACATCCCGGGACTCCTCCCATATGAGGAAGGATCTAGCATGCATCCCAGGAGGGAATGAAGGGTTGTCAAACAGGGGGGTAAGGGGTCCCGGTCTGTGGGATAGCCTACCCCGCTTCAGAAATCCATCCCATAATCGTAACAAGGGGCCCGCCAGATAGGGCAAATCTCGTATATCAGGTCTGGAGGAAGGTTCAATCCAGGGCAATGCCACCAAATTTAGGGGAGAAATGGTCTGCTCCACACCGACCCAACACTTGTCATCTTTATGGTGGAACCAATCTGAGAGCCTGACCAACAGCGAGGCGGCGTGATAGGCCCGAAGGTCTGGGACTCCCAGGCCCCCTCTCGGCTTAGCTCTAAGAAGTGTTTCCCTCCTGATCCTAGGTCGCCCGCTCCCCCAAACAAATTTGAAAAAGGCTCTCTGCAAGGCCTGGAAGTAACCACGTCCCGGGAGTAAGGGGACCGCCTGAAACAGGTATAGAAACCTCGGGAGTATGTCCATTTTGAGGATGTTAATACGGCCCAGCCAGGAGTGCTGCTTATCGCTGTATGAGTTAAGTCTTGAAGTCGTGGACTGAAACAGTGGAGCG
The DNA here is from genome assembly GCA_027917425.1 of Gastrophryne carolinensis. NCBI lineage: Eukaryota > Metazoa > Chordata > Amphibia > Anura > Microhylidae > Gastrophryne > Gastrophryne carolinensis. Next base: position 338,808,315 of record CM051235.1, read on the forward strand.
TAGTTAAGTTTGTACAGCAACCCCAGGTCAGCGGGGATCTGGACCCCCAGGTACTTAATGGCTTCTTTTTGCCACCTAAAGGGAAAGTTAGCTTGCAGGAGAAGTTGAGTTTCATCAGGGAGGGAGACGTTCAGGATCTCGGTTTTAGACAAGTTGACCTTAAAGTTGCTCACATCTCCAAAGCGCTTAAACTCCACTAGAACCGAGGGCATGGTTATATGGGGGGAGGTGATGTACATAAGTAGGTCGTCCGCGAAGAGAGAGAGCTTGTGTTCCCCCCCCCCGCAGACGACCCCCCGGATGGACGGGTTCGCCCTCAAAGCATTGGCCAGGTGCTCCATCACCAATATGTAAAGCAGCGGAGACAAGGGGCATCCCTGCCGGGTTCCGTTCCGAATGCGGAAGGTTCCGGACAAGGTGCCGTTGACCCTCACCCTGGCAGTAGGATCCTGGTATAAGGCCATAATTTTAGCTAGCATACCCGGACCCAGGCCCACCTGCTGTAGCACAGCCCTCAGAAAGCCCCAATGCACGCGATCAAACGCTTTCTCAGCGTCCACCGCTAGCATACATGTGGGGACAGCCCGCGACTGCGCGTGCTGTATGAGGGAGATCGTTTTAATAGTGTTGTCTCTCGCTTCTCTCCCCGAGACAAATCCGACTTGGTCAGTGTCAATCAGGGAGGGAAGCAAGGGCTGTAGCCTAAGTGCAATAATTTTGGCATAGATCTTCAGGTCTACATTTATCAAGGAGATGGGTCTATAGTTACCCGGGAGGGTGGCATCTTTACCCGGCTTAGGTATAACTGTTATATGAGCCTCTAAGGACTGCCTCGGGAAGAGACAGTCCCCGGAGATAGAATTAAATATCTTGACCAAAAAGGGGGCAACCAAATCCCTCAATGTCTTGTAGAATCTGGGGGTGAAGCCATCAGGGCCCGGACTCTTGCCTGCAGGGGTATCCCCTATAGCCTTAAGTACCTCCCCTACGGTGAACGGATCCTCGAGCTGGTCACTGCTCTCCTGGGGGATAGCTGGGAGGGCGGTGTCGCTAACGTATTCCGCTATCTGGTCACTCTCCGACAGGCGGGAGCCCCGAGAGAGCACAGGTTCTAGGTTGTAGAGCCTGGAGTAGAAGGCCTGGAACTCCTCCGCTATCTGGGTAGTCTTGTGGAGCTCCGATCCCCCCCCCCCTCTAATCATGGGGATGAATGTAGAGCCCTGCCTGGGGTGGAGAGACCTGGCAAGCATCCTGCCACACTTGTCACTATGCTCGTATATGCGGGCCCTAAATCTATCTCGGTATTTGAGGAAGCACTGGTCATATAGGTTCTTCAGTCTATGTCTAGAATCCAGTAGCTCCCTCAAGACCGTTTGTGAGGGGGTATTTTTATGGGTCTCCTCCAATTCCCCAATACGCTTCAGAGTAGCTTCAATCTGCTGTGCCCTGGCCCTCTTAAGCCTGGAACCGTGCTTGATAAAAACCCCTCGGAGCACACATTTGAGGGTCTCCCACTGGGTTGGGAGCGGGGTCTGGTCCTGCGAGTGGTCAAGTTGGAAGTTGGCAATGGAAGACCTAATTTCAGCTAGACATAGGGGATCCTTTAGTAAATTATCATTCAGTCGCCAGTTGTACTGCCTGGGGGCAGCGTCTGGACATGGGAGGCTCAGAAAGACGGGAGCATGGTCAGACCACAAGATCCGGCCAATGGAGGCGTCTGGGTTTCTTGAGAGCGCGTGATGACTGAGAAAGATATAATCCAACCTACTGTAGGAGTTATGGGGGTGGGAGAAAAATGTGTAGTCCCTTGCCCCCCCATGTTGAATTCTCCAGGTGTCAACTACCTGGAGGTTGCGAAGCGCGCCCCTCAGCTTCTGTAGTTTGGAGCAGGGTATCCCCGATTTGCCCTGGGAAGAATCGAGCCGCGGGTCAAGGACTAGGTTGAGGTCCCCTCCCATCACCAGAACCCCCTCTGAAAACCCCTCTAGAACCTCAAGGATCTCAAGTCCAACCTCCACCTGGGCCTGGTTTGGCAGATATAAATTGGCGAGAGTGTATCTAACCCCGGAGAGTGTGAACTTGAGAAAAATATATCTGCCATCTGGGTCCACCTTGGAGTCTAGCGGCTCCAGGGGGACACCTCTATGTACTGCAATAGAGACACCCTTAGACTTGTTCACCGGGTTGGGGCTGTGGAACCATCTATTGTAGTATTTGTTCCTGATATCAGGAATCTTCCCCACACAAAAATGAGTCTCCTGCAATAGGAGAACATCTACTCTTTCCCTGTGGAACCCGTATAGTATTTTAGCTCTCTTTTCAGGGACGTTTAACCCTCTAGCGTTAAAAGTGCAAAATCTAATCTCCGCCATGCTAGCCCAGCGGTCGTGCCTGGATTCACGGGGTAAAATGTCACAGAAACCAATGGGGCGTCAGTGGGCTGGCCAACCCCGTGTAGGCCAATGCTGGAGTCGGGCCCCGGAAGGACAAACACACACGATAGACAGGGGGAAGGGTAAAACACTAGGGAAGCAGAGAAGCACAGAAGCCAAGAAAAGAAAGAAAGAGCCCCTACCCTATAGAGGAGGGCAATGGGGGTGTAGAGGGTAAACCCTCAAACCCGCGTACACCTATCGGCAGGTATTCAACCGGGTGTCGCGGAACAGTAGTTGTGGAGGTAGCCTAGCCATTCGAGAGCCTCCCCAATGTATATAGGTCAACGAGGGTTAGATTCCTAAGCCCCGGGTTGGCTAAAGAGAAAGTCGCCACTAGCGGTAACAATTAACAAAAACCCCATAACGCTCAGGGGGGGGTCTGAAACCCGCACCTCCCCTCCCCCCAGGGAGGGCCCAGCACACATCCCCGGGTTGGGTAACCTGAAAACTTGAAAACATATCTCAAATACCTATGGAAACACTACTAATTTTTCAATAAAAGCAATCTCGGTATCATAAGCAAGCTCCCGGGGACTCCGCCCACCCACCATGGCAGGGCACCCCCGGAGCATCCCGCACCCCCGGGGCATCCCCAGACTCAGCAGCGAAACATCAAAATAGCAGTAGAGTGACACTAAAATAATGTTAAAGTGTACCCAAGTGCACCCGCCCCCCCCGCCCCACGGGCCCCGAGAGGGCCGGCAACCCACCACCACCCCGCGAGGGGGCGAGTAGCGGGGCCAGCCCCCCCAGGGGCCGAGGAGGGGGGGGGGAGGGGACCGCAGCCGGTGCAGGGCACCACGTAATAATGAATACATCATAATGAACTTTAAACAGTAAACAGTAAACCTGGAGTCACAACAGTGGAAGATGTGATCGGGGCATGAAAGCTCAAAGGGGGTGCGTCAGGGCCAAAGATACTGGGTCAGAACGTGGGAGCTAAAAGGGATGGGCCGAGCTAACGACCCCGAATCGGCCCAGGAGCATCGCCCCTACGACCCCTGGCCAGCCGGGGTCTGCTGGGCGCCCGCTGCGGCATGGGGGGGGGGGGGTCAAGTCCCAGCCAGTCCGGGACCGGGAAGGGGTCCGTTTCCAGAAAAATAAACAGACCCGGAAGGTCCGCCTTGCTTCTGAGAGCGTAAATGGAGTTGTCCCTTTGTACCACGAGGTGAAATGGGTGACCCCACTTGTAGGAAGCGCCAACTTCTAGAATCCGGTCGAGGAGCGGCCGTAACAGACGTCTCATCTGGAGGGTGCGGCGAGATACATCGGGTAGGATAGTAACTTGAGAGCCTCGAAATGAAATCCTTCCCTTCTCCCAGGCCCGTCGCAGGATTTCCTCCTTGACAAGGAAAAAATGAATTCTGCATAAAACGTCTCTGGGGGCTTGAGGGTCCCCCACTGGGCGTCCAGCCACCCTATGTATTCGATCAATAACCAGTTCAGCGTTCGGTGGCTTGCCCAACAGGTCGTTGAACAGTTCCGTTGCCCAGGTGCACAGATCTTCTGATCTAACGGATTCTGGTATGCCCCGGAGTTTCAAATTGTTGCGCCTATTTCTATTCTCTTGGTCATCTGTCTGCAGTTTGATGTCAATCAACTGCTGCTGGTGCGTCCCCTGGTTTCTCTCAAGAGCCGCCAAACGGGCCTCATAATCCGGGCGAGCCTCCTCTAGCGATGCAATTCTAGTATCAAGAGCAGAAGATTTCTGTTGGAGGTCTTCTATTTCTCTGCGTAAGGCCCGCTCGATTCTAGTAGCCACGGCCTCTAGATCTGCTTTGAGTTCAGCCTTTGTTGGAAGACATTGTAGGAGATCCCGTAGGCCAGGGTCGACAGGAGACCGCAGGAACAGCTGGTCCTCCGGGGCCCGGGACGGGGGCATCCCAAATCGGGGTTCGCCCGATCTCACGGCTGAAGCAGGGCCCAGGGCACACTCCAGGCTCTCCGGCCCGTTTACAGGATTGCAGGGCTGAGGGTCAGCGGCTGGTGTGTCGGACCGGGGGCCCGGCGACCATCCCAGGGGCGAGGACTCCCCAGAGGCACTCAGACACCCAGGGTCACCCCTCCGACTCCCAGGGGGCGGATGAATCTCTGCATGGGTCAGTTGTGGGCTCTGTACAGATCCCCCTCCCCAGGCAGGGGAAGCATACATAGACCGGGGCGGACTGTCTCCCCACAACTGGGGTATGGGCCGGGAGGGATTCGGCGACATCCATTCGGGAGCCGAGGGATCAAGCTGTGAGTGTGGGCTCCTGTGGGTGTGCCCCCCTGAAACCTCCAGGACCGGGTCCCCGGGGAAGTCCTGAGCTGGGGTATTGCTGCACAGCAGAGAGGGCGCAGGAGGGGCTGACATGTGTGAGGGAGAGGGCAGGGGGTGTATGCAGTCCTGATCCTGGAGCTCCGACCTCTCCCCCAACCCCGCACCAACCTTCATTTGCTCCTCTGGTGAGCTGGTCTCGGCCTCGGGTGCGGCGTGCCCCGGCGAGGTCTGCAGGTGCTCAGCCCTGTGAGTCATCAGGGCAGCGTCCCTCCGATCGCGGTATGGCTCCACACTCCTCAGCCTGCTCTCCGCAGCACAGCCGCTCGGTGACGTCACGGCGGGTGCAAGGGGAATCACGGCTGCATCTCCGGCTCCAGGCTCCATAGCAGGCATCTCGGCAGGTAGAAGGTCCTCACCTGCGGCGGGCCCCGCATGTTCCATCATCGCTCCCGCAGCCATGCGACGGGTTCCCATGCGCTCCTCGCAGGTCGCGTGCCGGTCGGGCGCCATCTTGGGAGGTTGGGCTCTCTGCCCCATCGGATCTCGGCGGCCGAAATAGCTGCCTATGTCCTTCTTTGGGGGCTTCCTCGCCGACCCCCCGGTTCTCCTCTTCTTCCCGCTCCCCATCGCAGCAAACAGGAGGGATTTCAAGGATCTAGATCTGCTATAAGGTAAGGGAGAACTGCAGAGCTAAGGGCCGTGCGTCTCTACTCCTCCATGGCCAGGCCACGCCCCTACTCACTTTTTTTTTAGCAAAGCTCCATCTGATGGGGGATCAGGGAATAGATATACATAAAACGAGGCAGCTGATAAGCTTTATTACAACACTTCCTGGCCCACGTTATCTAGAGTTCCATGCATGATTTTTGCTTCCTAACAATCTATTAACTGTAGTGGCCTAAATCAGGATTCACTAGGGGCGATTGTTAAAAGGGATGTAAAGTGTATCTTGGTGGAGTGTATGGTGGAGGCAACATTGACGGCACCAGTTTATGTATTGCAAAAGTTAAAAGCGGTGATACAGGTTTACAACAGTGGGAATTAAGCCGTTGTAGCATTATGAATATTGACTAACACAAGAAAAAAACCTAGGATTTGCCTTTTTAACCACTGTGTGCTTAGGATAACTGATTCAGTTAGTATTTGCTTGTACATTTGTGCATTTCTAACATTGTGAACAGTTGAAGATTGTGTAAGACTGTGTAGTCCTTATTTAATGGTCAGTTTAATGGTTTAAAGGTCAGTAAATATAGCTTATATAGTCAGGAAAATAAGTTACAAGAGGAACTTTAGTATGACACAGGTTCAAACTATGGAGTTACCGCTAAGCATTCTTTAAAGCATTACAGTCACTTATGTAACTCACCGACGTATATGTCATCTACACTCCCCATACTGTTGGAAGCCTAAAAAAATGGTAACCGAAATCACAAAAAAAGAAATACAATCCATAATTATTACAACAATGCTAATAACAGTCAAGAAATATTTCCTCAAGCAGACCTAGAATGGGTTGGGTAAGGCACACCTGACACTGCTGGACATGCTTTTTCCAGGACCACAGCATACTCCCTCCCACTGTTCCAGAGCCTTTCATTGATATGATGAAGCCTTTTTCCTGTGCAGCTCAGTCAAATGAGAGACTGGAAACAGCCGCTGCGCTGCAACAGCCACACCTTTCATTGGAGTAGGTGTAGCTGGTGAAAGGGTGTGTAGTGGTTTCCTGTTCCAATTGTGACAAATCAGAACAGGGAAAAGGTAGGTATCACAAGAAGTTGCCCCTTTTTTACAAGAGGTGGATAAAGAAAACATAGTCTTATCTCTGATTGCAATTATTGTCATAGGACCACAGATAAGCTGTTCCAAGGCTGCTGAGAACCACACACTTCTATTGAAATAGCAGGTCTCCTGCTGTGTAGAGCGATTTCTCCCCACTCCCATGGGTCTGCTCCTATTCCCCTTTTCAAGGTTTGGAGGGAAAAAGAGGGGGAAATCACCAAGCAGCATGGCTCTATTAGTTGAAGCTGGAGCTTCACAATTCATTATAAGTGAATAGCACTGGCAGGACATGGATACATTTATATTATGCAAAACTTTTATTAGAGACATTTTCATCAGGGCTAAAAGTACATTTTTAATTGAAGTTACACTTCAATAGTTACAAATACTTACCTCTTCTCCCTTCAGCTGTGTTGCAGATATCTGCCAGTCTAATACTCCGCTGTTCCCATGAACAGCCTGCACGCATTCCGATTTCCTTGCCCACCATTCACAAGGTTAGTATTTCTCAGTGGTTATTTCTCCTTCGATGGGGTGATTACAGATTTCTGGTGAGCAATGTATCGCTTTTGACAAAAAAAAGGATAGTTTTTGCTCCATAAGACACACTTTGCCCCAAAAGTGGGGGGTCATGTTGGTTCAACTTATGGTGCGAATGTGGGTCCAGTAATGGAAATGTCTACTTAACGGCGTTCCCATGCCTTGGATCATGCTCCCACAGCCCCAGTTCTGGTAGGTTGGGGCTGGCCTGTATACACCCAGCTCCCACTGAAAACAATAGACAACGCCCATATACAGGAGGTAAGTCGAGTGAGACTTTTATCTTAAAGTGTGTGTGTGTGTGTGTGTGTGTGTGTGTGTGTGTGTGTGTGTGTGTGTGTAGGGAGTGTCGAACAATGGTGGGCCGTCGTGTGGGCAGGGAACAGTAACACTTACAAACAGGGTGCCATTGCTGCTCTGTCAGTTTATGTCAGTTGTGTTAGCCATGCAAGATGAAGCAGCAGCAAGCGCCACTGGGACCTCAAGTTTAACTGCTCCCTGTTCGCCCGGGGGTCAAAGTGATTGGGGGAAATTCTTCACACTACCTGTTATGTGGTTCTGTGATTTTGCCTGTTATGGTCTTCTTCTATCATACAACATTTGGATCTGAATATTTTCAGAAACTTCAGCTGTAATGACTCATCTTTGAATAAAACACATTTTATCCCGACTAAATGCATTTGTGATGGCCGCCACCATAGAGATACATTGTAACGGCTAATATAGCAAAAACAATCTGTGGGAGGGAAGCTGTTTATTCAGTGTTTGTGTGTGAGAAAAATGGCAGGCAGGCTTCTCCTTGTTTCTGAGGCATATATCGCTTTCATTTTGGTGTGAATTGCTGTTGTCACAGCATCCCCCTAATTCTCAACCAAAAACAAAAAATAATCTACTCTTAGGCATAAAATTCAAAGGTATCAGATTTTTGAGTGTACCATTCCACTTTAACAAGGGGGGGGGGGGGGGGGGGGGGTTATCTGCTCCATACCAATGCCCGTTTACTCTGTCAGCAGGAAATAGCAGCATCACATTTATTTTTTTATTTAACACCAAGGCATTGCATGATGGGTAAAAACATCTACACAGATTAGAAGGGGACATGTTAAAGTTGAGCAGTTTGCCCTGAATCACCCCTGAATCTTCTTTATTCCAGTAAAAGAAAGAAACCAGTGTGTTTGGATTATTTTGGTGCAGGGTGTATAGGTAACCCCTCCTCTTTATGATGCAGATTTTTATTATTGAATCATTTCGGTGTTGAATTAGATATAAGTAAACATACAGAAAATATAGTAGCATTACCTTACTGTCTGTCGATGTAGATGCCCCATTGCCAAGTATGCCAAACGTTTCTAGTTCTTGCTGTAAAAGTAATAACAAACACTATGGGCCTCGATTCATTAAGAGTTGAAAAAGATTCTCATGGTAGTAAAAAATTCAATTAATTTTTACTACAGGTATAAAAGGGGTAAAAAGTTCAATACTTTTTTTCAAGAATAAAAAAGTGCCATTGATTTTCATTGTCTTCCTATCTGGTGATTTACTAAAAGTGAAATTCTTATAAATTGATTTTTCTACTATCATGAGTATTTTCTTTCAACTGGAAATCTAAGGAGCTTCTTACCACACTATAAACCTATCTATAAACACCAAGGCTGCTAAAAATCTCAGAAACATTATAGGGAACCTGGCTGGAGCTACTTACCAGAGGTGATTGATTCAATCAGATAATATAGGGTCTATATAAAACTCTAGTTAACAATACATTGTGCAATTAACAGATTGGTTCCCCTGGAGTCTTGGTTTAACCCTTCTAGTGCCAGCTCACGTAGCTGCCTCTACTCCACTTAAGTGGCAGCGAAATATATAAATAATTAAATAATAATATAAAAAGTACGATACTCACCTGACCCCTCCTTGGATCCGTCCGGGTCTCCCCTTTAATTTGGTGCCATCCGATCCCCCGTGGGGGGGTCGGATGGCTCCAGGAGAGCCCCCGGAATAGCGCCCCCCCCCCCCCCCCCCGCCCCGCCCCGGCTGCAGCAGCTGCTAACTGTAAAAAAAAAAAAAATTAGAAATGACATTTACTTACCTGTGGCCGCGCTGCCTCCCGATGGGTCTCCTCTTCACTGGGGGGGGGGGGGGGGGGGCTCCGATCGCCCCCCCCAGCCTCTCCCGTGGCGAGGAGAGGGCAGAAATCGCCCTCTCCCCCCACTTCCTTGATCGGGTCTGCTGTCACCAGCAGCTGGCCTCTTAATACCGGCACCCGAGACTAAGAATCAGTCTGCTCAGGTGCTTGGAGCAGAGAGGTGGGGAGGGGGAGAGGGCTGTGATCGCCGCCCCCCAGGCTCTCTCCTCCAAACACCCGAGCAGACTGACAGCTGTCATTGGAAATCGCCAGGGGACACAGGATCGGAGGTGAGTAAAGTAAAAAAATAAATAAATATTGATCATTTTTTTCTCTTTGTGTTTTTTTTTTTACATTTAACCCCTTTTGAACTGGTAAGGGGTCCATGAGACCCCTTATACCAGTTCACAAGGCTGTGGGATGGCAAGTCACCTGTGGCTAGAGGGTGACTTGCCATTAACCCCCAGCACCCCCATTACCTGCCTCCCCAAAGCCCAGGGGGAGGCAGAAAAGCCCGTGGCCACGGGCTATGCGGGCTTGTAGCCTGCAGGGCCAGGGGCCACAAAAGCTGGCCCCTGCGCCCTGTTTCTACAAGCCCTGCATAGCTGGTCCCGGGCTGGTTACTTTGGGTAAGGGAGACCCCATGTAATTTTTGGGGGGATTTTTAAGGGTTTTTAACCAGCCAGGGAGGGGGGACCCTATGTCATTTTTATTTTAATTAACCCCTTATGCTCTGTCGCCCAGCAGCTATAAAAGGCTTCCAGCAGGTAAGCAGAAGCCAGTGATTGGGAAGGGACACAGTGCAAGATGGATGGGAGGCAAGTATTAAAAAAAAAAAATAATTTTTCCCTGCGGCTAGCGGGTGACTTGCCATTAACCCCCGGCACCCCCATTACCTGCCACCCCAAAGCCCGGGGGGGGGCAGAAGAGCCCGTGGCCATGCGGGCTTGTAGCCTGCAGGGCCACAAAAGCTGGCCCCTGCGCCCTGTTCCTACAAGCCCTGCATAGCTGGTCCCGGGCTGGTTAGTTCGGGTAAGGGGGACCCTATGTCATTTTTTGGGGGGGATTTTAAACTCTTAAAAACCCCCCAAAAAATCCCCCCCTCCTATTTTACCGATTTCTCGATTTAACCCTTTGTAGTGTGGATGATAGTTGTGTTTTATTTGTAAATGTTATAAAGTACTTTTCAGTTTGGGGGGTCTCCTGGGCAGGAACGGGGGGCTACTGATAAATATGTGGTAACGTTCTAATCGGTAGAAATGGGGCTCTCATGCAATGTGGTTTTCTTTAATAAAATACATTTTTTATTTAAAATAAAGGAGACAATTTTCTAAAAAAAATGTATTTTTTTTTTTACATAATATTGTAAAAAACAGAATTTACAAACAAGACATTTCATGTTTAAGCCTAAACTCTGCTGCAAAGAAATATATAAATTTTCCAGAAAATTCCAGCAAAAATGGCGCAAAATGAGGAAAAATGACCTGTCAACAGAGGGTGACAAAATCTCAAGTAGGCTGGCAATTAAAAAGGTTAAAGATAGCTATGCATGTTGGGTATTATTCTGTTTGGGGGACCTTGCGCTTTCAGACTTAGCTTGTTTTTTCTTGTTTGCATATTTATAGTATGTCACACACCTCGCTTCAAGATATTCATAACCTGTGGGTAATACTGACCTGTAGAGGGCGATCTGCAGAGATGATTGGAGGAAAGAAAGCCCCTCCCGGTCCATAAGTACCTGGGACCTCCCACTCATTACCCAGTCTTCATCTCTGCAGACGGCGAGCAAGCAGAAGATGATGTCTCCTCCTTGCACAGGGGGTTTTCAGGTAGCCGGGACTACTCCCGGCCAGTTATTTTTTATTTCCGTTCGGACTCATCTTTTTCCCCTTTGATCCTGTATATTTGCATGCCTCCCAGTCTTGACTGCTGTCCGGGCGAAGGTATATTAGCACCACGGGTGCTCAGGAGCTATGCTCCGCCGCGAGACCCTATATAGAGGGTAGGCGGTTATACCGGGTTGATGACCCCGGTTTGGGATGCCCTGTCCACTGGAAAAAAAATTTTCCTATTTGGCCTATTCCCACCTTCCTAGCTTGGGTTAGGGGTCCTCTCCTCAGCTTTAGGTTTTATGTATCTGTTTATTGGATGTATGTGTGTGTTGTTACTGTATACAGGGGGGCACATTATTTACTGACAGACACCGCGGCCGCCATTGCCGCCGCGGCGCTGCTTTTACCTCAGAAGGCGGAGGGGCGGTTTCTCCCCTCACGCTCTTCTGTTGGGGGCGGGGCCGGGCCTTCGGCGCGAGGCCGCGGCCCGCTCCCTTTATACTTAGAGCCTTATGTAGCGTGGCTCGAGCGGGGAGCGGCTCCGCATACCTTGCGGGCCGCTACCGCTTGTTTTCATACTATCCGGTGCCGCGGGTGGCCGCGACACCGGCTCGCTGGGAAATACAGCGGAGGGGAGCTTCTCCCCTCACGCGTTTAGTTTGGGGGCGGGGCCGGACTTTCGGTGCGTCGCCGCGGCCCGCCCCCTCTAGTTCTGAGCACTGCTGAGGAGCTCGATCCTCCTGCCTGACTTGTGGAGGGGGGCGGAGCAAGTCAAGCACGCGGTCCGCGTTGTCCACGCCCCCCTTCTCCGTCTCCCGCTCTGCTTCTTACCTCAGGCTGTGTGGACGCAGCATTTGGATCCTAGAGGCACTGTGAGTGGCCCTGTGGCCCTTTCCCCCCCCCCCCTTTTTTGACTCTTATACACAGCATAAGGTTTCTCATTGTGTCTATTGTATTTTTTAGGTGGAATCTTCAGGGATATTTAGGGGGTTTCTCCCGGTCCTAGGGTCCCTATGTATTTCTATATTTTACAAATCCTCCCACTTGGACACTATAAGGGCATCCCGGGTTGCTTAGTAGCGTAATTCCCTCGGTCATAGCGACTTACTCAATTTCACCTTATGGAGGCATCCCAGGATTCCGGGCTCCCCTCGGGACAATCCCGGAAGTGTTTGGGTTGTGGGGTATCCCTAACTGGGGATGATTTCTTCCTATGTATATCATGTGCACAGCAGACTATTACACGGCAGTCCGGACCCCAGGCTTCTGGGTCAGCACCGCCGGCTTCATCCCCTCCCCCTCCCATTTTGACCCGTGCCCCGTGTGATGTTGTCATGGGGGGGCAGTCGCAATCTGATGTGTGTGCCAGATTGGCCAATATTGAAAAATTTATTTCTACTGCGGTCGCCAAGAAGGCACCGGCTAAGAGAAAGCATTTGTCACCGGTTACTCATTTTGAATACGATGATGCGGATGGTCTGGATTGGTCAGATTATTCCCCTCCGGAGGAAGGGGAGTTATTTGAGGATTCGGATAATTCTGATGATCAGCAAATTGTTGGCGCCGATTCCGATCGGGGGTCAGGGAGTTCCTCGGATACTCCTAATGTTCTGACTCAGATGTTTGAGGTTCTGGCTATCTCTCCTCCGGCGGCTGTTCCTCAACAACAAGGGGAGTTTTATGAGGAATCCAGGCCGCGTTTGGAATTTCCTAATCAAAAGCATTTTGATAATATTATTTCTAAGGAATGGGAGAGGCCGGCTCGGCTCCCAGGCATTCCTCAGAGTTGGGATAAAAGATATCCTTTCCCCGTGGATACGGTTAAGCGCTGGGCGTCTCCCCCCCCCCCCCCCCGAGGTGGACACCCCAATTTTAAAGATGGTGAGGATAAACGCATTGACCAGATGGCTTGTCATGGTTTTGCCAGTATTGGGGCAGCCATACGGCCTGTTTGTGCCTCATCGCTGTTGGTGGTGGCTACCAGAAAGGTGGTCAGGGACTTGTTATCCTCTTCCGGTTTGGATCCGGACAGTGACGAATTTCTTGGACTAAAACGATGTGAGGTGTTTTTGTCCTTCATGTTAGCCGCTTTGGATGATTCCTTGATGATGAGTAGCAGAGCCTCTGCTCTAATGGTGACTATCAGGCGTTCAATTTGGTTGCGCCAGTGGGCGGCTGATTTTGGGTCAAAAAAGTCACTGACGTCTCTTCCCTTCGTTGGGTTACGGCTTTTTGGAGACAAATTGGACTCTGTAGCCAAAGGTGGTAAACTACCTCAACGCAAGAAGCAACGACGCCCCTTTCGAGGAGCGGCTTCCTTCACTCCTTCCTTTCGGGGGTCCAGAGCGGGAAGAGGATTTGCCTTTCCTTCTACAAGAGGAGATTCCTGGAATAGGGGCAGGGGTCGTACCCGTTCAGGATACAATTGGGGCTCTAAACCCAAACCCGCGGCCAAGCCCGCTCAACAATGAGGGGGCGCCCTCACCCGTGCGGGTGGGGGGACGGCTGCGGCACTTCTCCCAGGTCTGGATTCGGGAGGTCTCGGACAAGTGGATCCGGGAAGTGGTGTCTTCCGGCTACAAGCTGGAGTTCGAGTCCCGCGTTTCTTCAGGTCTCGGGTGTCCCCGGACGCACAGGCTGCGCAGCAGCTCCGGGCGGTGGTATCGAGTCTTCTGGAAATGGCAGTCATTTGCCCAGTGCCCCCATTAGACCGGGGTCGGGGTTTTTACTCAAATCTGTTCACGGTCCCCAAGAAGGATGGCTCCGTCCGGCCCATCCTGGACCTAAAGATTCTCAACAGGTTTGTCAGGCTGCGAAAATTTTGCATGGTAACGTTGCGTTCCGCTATCCACTCTCTTCGTCAGGGGGACTTCATGACGTCCATAGACATCCAGGACGCTTACCTCCATGTTCCCCTTTTTCCCGCGCACCAGAGGTTTCTAAGGTTCGCGTGGAGGATCGGCACTTTCAGTTTGTAGCTCTTCCCTTCGGTCTCACCACAGCTCCAAGGGTTTTCACCAAGGTGCTTGCTGGGGTGATGGCTCTCCTCAGAGCGCAGGGGATTCGCATAGTGCCATATCTGGACAATCTCCTCATCATGGCATCGTCATTCAGCCAAGCGGAATTGGACACCAGGACGGTAATATCCACTCTGGAGAGGTTCGGCTGGGTGATCAACTACCCCAAGTCCTCCCTCTACCCGTCCAGGATAGTATCCTTTCTGGGAATGTCTCTGGATACAGATCAGGCCAGAGTGTTCCTTCCTCAGTCCAAGGTTCTTTTGATTCAGGAGTTGATTCGGTTGCTCATGTCCATTCCTCGGCCGTGGGATGAGACTGGTGGGGTTGATGGTGGCCTCCTTCGAGGCAGTCCCCTTTGCTCAGTTTCACACAAGGACGCTACAGCTCCATCTGTTGTCGGTCTGGAACAGGTCTCCTCAGTCGCTGGATCAATTCTTTCTGATGTCTCCCCGAGTTCGCCGCTCGCTTCGGTGGTGGCTGAACTCAGCCAACCTGCTGAGGGGCAGATCCTTTCAGACTCCTCATTGGGAGGTGGTCACCACGGATGCCAGCCTCTCAGGATGGGGGTGCTTCTGGAAGGATCTGCAATTTCAGGGTTTGTGGGGACCCCTGGAAGCCCACGAGCCTATCAATGTTCTGGAATCCATCAGGATGGTTCTTTGTCATTTGACTCATCAACTGCAGGACTTGCCGGTTCAGGTCCGGTCAGACAATCGGACGGCGGTTGCCTACATCAATCACCAGGGAGGGACTCGCACCAGGAGTGCCCTCAGGGAAGTGTCTCTGATTCTGGACTGGGCGGAGAGCCACGTCCCGTGCATCTCAGCGGTTTACATTCCGGGAGTGGAGAACATGGAGGCAGACTCTCTGAGCAGGTTGTCAGCCCGCAAAGGGGAGTGGTCTCTCAATCCCAAGGTTTTTCACACAATTTGTCGCAGGTGGGGGTCACCGGTGGTGGACCTCTTTGCCTCCCATCACAATCTTCCGTCATTCGTGTCTCTGGCGAAGGACCCTCTGGCTCTTGCAACGGATGCCATGTCTCTGAACTGGAGGGATCTGGGTTTTCTGTACCTGTTTCCTCCGTTTCCCATGGTGGCCAGAGTAGTGCGCAAGCTGGCTCTGGAGGGAGCATCAGCAATTCTGGTGGCCCCAAGGTGGCCAAGACAGGTCTGGTTCGCAGACGTGGTAAGGTTAGCAGAAGATCAGTTCGCTCTGCCCCTGCTGCCAGATCTACTCACATAGGGTCATCTTCGTTACCCCAATTTACCAACGCATCTTGAAGGAGGAAGGTCTTTCTGTTGCTGTGATTCGGACTCTTATTAGCGCTAGGAAGAGGTCTTCTTCATCCGTGTACTATAGGACTTGGAGGTCTTATATTGATTGGTGTGAGACTAGGGCATTCTCTATTTCTAGAATTTTGGAGTTCCTGCAACATGGTTTGGATCTGGGACTCCAGCTCAGTACTCTGAAGGGGCAGGTGTCTGCCCTGGCGGTGTTTTTCCAAAGATCTTTTGCGCTTCATCCGTTGGTTAAGACTTTTTTCCAGGGGGTTACGCATGTGTGGCCTCCTAGGAAGCCTCTGATTCCGGTTTGGGATTTGAATTTGGTTCTTTCTGCTCTTCAGGGTCCTCCTTTTGAGCCTTTGCATGATATTGCCTTGTCTTCCCTTACACAGAAGGTGGCCTTTTTGGTAGCTATCACTTCTGTTCGGCGTGTTTCTGAGTTGGCGGCTCTGTCTATTCAAGCTCTGTATTTTGAAAGACATCAGGACAAGGTGGTTTTCCATTTCAAGACGGATTTCCTTCCTAAGGTTGTTTCTTCCTTTCATCTAAATCAGGATATTGTTGTGCCCTCTCTGTGTCCTAATCCCAGCAATGACAAGGAGAGGGCCCTGCATTCCTTGGATGTAGTTCGCGTTGTGAAGTACTATTTGGTGGTAACGTCTTCCTTTCGCAAGACTGACGCTTTCTTTGTGGTGCCATCTGGGCCCAAGAAGGGTTTGGCGCCCGCCAAATCTTCCATCAGTAAGTGGATTCGTCAGGCCATCGTTGGGGCCTATTCTGCTAAGGGGAGGAATCCTCCTTTTCGTGTTACAGCTCATTCTACTCGTGCGGTTGGGGCTTCCTGGGCTTTTCAGCACCAGGCCTCTGTTGAGCAAGTTTGTAAGGCCGCTACCTGGTCTTCTGTTCACACCTTTTCCAAGTTTTACAAGGTTGATGTTCGGCCTCAGCGGATGCTGTTTTTGGCCGCAAAGTTCTGCAGGCTGCAGTGGTTTAAGTTGTGTTTTATGCCTTGTTTTGGATCCCCACCCCTTATGGACACTGCTATTGGATGTCCCACAGGTTATGAATATCTTGAAGCGGGGTGTGTGACATACTTAGAATAATACCATTTTGTGAATACTCACCTTGTAAAATGGGTATTATAAGTATGTCACACACCCCGCTTCAACCCGCCCTTTGTATTCTATATCTTTCATATTGGGAACTTTGCGTTGTTATGACTTATATTTGGCTCTTCCTGGTCCCTTACCTTACTGCTTTCTTTATACTGGGTAATGAGTGGGAGGTCCCAGGTACTTATGGACCGGGAGGGGCTTTCTTTCCTCCAATCATCTCTGCAGATCGCCCTCTACAGGTCAGTATTACCCACAGGTTATGAATATCTTGAAGCGGGGTGTGTGACATACTTATAATACCCATTTTACAAGGTGAGTATTCACAAAATGGTATTTTTAGGAAAAGGTGTTTTTTATTCAGCTTTTTTATACATTTTTTAGGGAAACCCTGCGCAACCAAAGAATTCTTTGAGGGATTAATTACAGAAAGATGAGCCCACTACAACAAGCTGGGTACGCTTAGAAAGCTTAACATGTGTACTTTCAGGGAATATATGGCTTATGGGGGATATTCCAAATGTAAAGGGTTGTTTTGGTTGAAAAATCACAAGGTGCGACTTTGTCTGCAGAGCTGAAATTTTCAAGTAAAATTGCCGTTACCCACATGCTTTACTTTGGGGTGTTTGGCAACTCTTCCCTTGACAGTAGCTATGCATGTTGGGTATCGTTCTGTTCGGGAGACCTTGCTTTTTCAGACTAAAACTTGTTTTTTCTTTTTTTGTATATAGTTTTTTTTTTAGAAAAATGTGGCTTTGATTCTGCTTTTTTATACTTTTTTAGGGAAACTCTTTTCAACCAAAGATTACATTGAGGGATTACTTCCAGAAAACTGCGGCCACATCAACAAGCCTGGTACACCTAGAAAGCTTGAGGTGTGTACTTCTAGAGAATATATCGTTTGTTGGGGGCATTTCAAATGTAAAGGGTTGTTTTTCTGGAAAAACTGCAAGGTGCGCATAGCACATATCGCAGTTGTATTTTATCTGAAAATCCCCTAAAGCTCTGTTTCAGTTTGGGGGAGTCTCCTGGGCAGGAAAGGGTGTCTACCTATACATATGTGGTACTGCTGTAACCGGAAAAAATTGGGATTTCACACGAATTTTTTGACAAACTTACATTTTTTATTACAAAAAAAAATACAAATTGTAAAAAATTGTTTTTTTTTATTTTTTTCACATATTTCACCCAAAAATATTGAGAATACACCTAAAAAATGACAAACAAGACATTTCATGTTAAAGCCCAGACTATTCTGAAAAAAACAATATATAAACACATACATACTGTACCTGTGGTCTCTTGTAGGCTCTACGTTGCTTTAGCCCTAGCTTCTGTACTAGTTCCTGTGCAAGTGCTGTTACGCTCTCATCCTGAGAAATAAAATGTTGGAAAGAATTGTTACTTTTTCAGAGAGACAGACAGGAGACATATATTATCTGTTCAGTCTACCTGTACTAGCTCCAGGATCTGGTGGCTGATGCAGCTGTAGGCTTCATTGTGCTTTCCAAGTTTGTCCAGTGATTTAGCTTTACGATATAAAGCCCTAGTGTTCTCCTTGTCAAGTCCAAGAGCTTTGTCACTGTCTTCTACAGACTTTTCATACAGACCCTGAAAGAAGATAGTATATTTTCAAATGGTTTTGGTTCTAGAGATGGAGTACCTCCATCAGGGCATTTTCTAGGCAAAAACACTAGGCCCCCTCCTGTAGTGCTGCTGCTATACCGGTTTGTGCCATGCCGTGCCTCTTCCTTAGCAGCAGGCAGTGCCCCCTCCCCATTACTAAGCCCAATATTAGCGCCTCCTTTGGCCTGCACCATGAATAGTGGCCAACACATCTACAGAAAACACTGTAGCCCTTTTATCTGCCTTAAACCTTGAAAAAAAACTCCAGTCTAAACCTTTTACATCAACTTTTAAAAGTGCATGAGAAAGTAAAACCTCAGCATTCCCCTTGGACGGAGTCTCCGACAATGTACCTCGGTTCGACAGCCTAGCCTGGTGAATCAGGTCCCTCATATGCTGAAGCTGATCACCCCAAATTGGTCAAGAAGGGCCTAGTATACAAACATGGTCAACATGGTAATAGACAGGCAATGGAGACTACCCCTGCATCGGGATCTTCTATCCCACAAGCCTATGTAGCATCTTAAATCACACTTGTGGGTTGAGCTGTTGCAACCTGCATTCTACACGATCCTTGTTAGAGCAAAGGAGTTCTCAGCTTAGATCTCCTACAGTTAAGTCATTGATATCGGTTGTGTGAGCGATACTTGGCTATAAGTGGAATTCCTGTAGTTTGGTCTGGGTGCAAGCCTGCCTGTCAGTACCATTAGGCAGATTTCTGCTCTGGGCACTCTAATAGGCCACTGGCATCTAATTTCAAAGAACTATATGCTTGGTGACTGGCACCCCAGGATACGGCTCCCCTGGAGCC
The DNA here is from genome assembly GCA_027917425.1 of Gastrophryne carolinensis. Lineage (NCBI taxonomy): Eukaryota > Metazoa > Chordata > Amphibia > Anura > Microhylidae > Gastrophryne > Gastrophryne carolinensis. The sequence continues at coordinate 338,827,138 of CM051235.1, forward strand.
TTTGGATCTGAATCGGGTGAACTCAGCCTTGCAGATGCTCCCTCTAATCCTTTACCATCAAATCCATAAGGATGATGGAACTTGTGATCTTGTCCCACAAACTGACACTCATAAGGACAGAGTTGTTAGTTAAGGTCTAAGGGGGTGTCAGTCATTCCTGATACCCTGTCCCTACTAACCAAAAGGAGAGGCATTTTTACATAATGCTGTGGTCAGGATGGTCCAGTTTTGTTTGCACCACAATTGTGATCATTAAGGGGCCTTGCAAAGAAGGCTCTCATCAAGAGTTTTGTCCTTGTCACAGGGTGTTGTGTTTTATCTCTTTTGCATTTGAAGCCTGATATGTTTGTTAGTGGTGTTCCCCATCCTCAAATACACTGCTTTGGGGCAAGTGTATCTGATTTTAATATCATAGATTCACGTTTCTATCCATTGTGAACCAGGCTTGATACAGGATGAAACACTTACCTGAAACGCAACGCTGAGAAGGGATACAACATGGCTACAACTTTTTATGGCACCTTTTTGCAGCTTTTTTTTATGGATCAAGTAAAGGCCATGTTTTAAATTGTACTATAGGCAGTTGTGCTGGCAAACTTTTTTCGCAGAATCGGTCTTACGTCGGGTACATCACTGCAGTAGCCCCTGCTAAGCAGCTTCTGTTGGATTAACATTCACACTTACAAGGTGATAAGTTTCTCAACTTTAACAGTTCAAGTGAAATATTGTCTTGGAAATCATTAATGCATCACTTGCAATGAGCTCTCCGTTCCAGTCTGACCAAAGACCTTCCGCTTTTGTACTACATAATATAAAAACTGTTTTTGTACATTTAACATCTAATTCCAGTATTCTCTAACGGACTACTACTCTCCTCATGCCATATATTAGATAATCCAGAATTAGAAAGCCGAGGATAGACAGGTTCTCCCCCAGCCACTGCATATTAATCAGGGACGTTCATAATGGATCTCCAGACTTAAGATTTCACTGATGATCCACCCTGCAAAGTGTGCATACATTAATGCTACATATCAACTTTACCAAGAAGATATACCATATTGGATTAGTGTCTATTTTACTTTTAATCAGAAGAGCGTCTTGCACAGTAAACCTGCTAATAAGGTTATAGACAAAGGCCTTGATTCAGCAAAAGATAAAAAGAAGTCATGTTAGTTAGGAGAAAAAAAAGCCTGAGAATTTTACTTTTTACACTACTTTTAACCCCCGCGCATAGAGTTCCAGGAAAAGATTGAGGCGGGGGGGGGGGGGGGGTCATCATGCCCCGCATTGCCAATTAGCCAGTGGGGTCCCATCTTGGAGACTGTCGCCGGGAATAGCTCCAGGATGGGGCATTCCCTCGAGGTGTGACATCCAGGGGAATCTCCGGCTGTAGCAGTAGGAGGCCACCCGGAACCCCCCACCCACCCCCAGAGCCTGCTAGAGAGCAGAGAGGGCGTCGAGATCCACCATTCTCCCTGGGAAAAAATGTAAAAACGGAAGAGGGAAACCAGCTTGTTTCCAGGAAGGGAACACAAAAACACTGAGGTCCTAGAGGAAGGGGCGGAGTATTTAATCATGTCCAGTTTGTGTTTCCTGTTTAGGCTGGAGGAGCTACTCGGCTGGGCCGTCCTGGAGGACATTTGGGGAAAGTACCATTGACTTCTATTGTCGTCCTAGCTGGTGATTCAGCAACAGCCATATTGGCACTTACCATAGAATAATAGCAGCATGATCGGTTCACGAGCAGCTTACACACCAGCTCTTTAGAGAGAACAAGTTCTTCAGATGCAGCATAATCTGCCACGGTTAGGGCTTCTGTGTATTGCCCCAGTGCCTGTTTCTCTTCACCTTCTCTGTATAAGTCATTGCCTTCCTTAAATAAGTTTTCAACCAGTTCCTGTAGGAAATGCTGAAGAGGAAAAAAACACTAATTGTTACTAAAATGACATGCAAGGGCAGCAGAGCAAAGTAATTACTACTTCGTACAGTGATGGCGCTATATAAACAAAAAATCTCAAAGCTGAATTTCCAGGTAGACAAGACCATCATACACATTAAAGTGGACCAAACCCCCCCCCCCCCCCCCCCCGGAGCATCTAAAATCAGGCTGCCCCACTGTGTGAAAGCCCCCAGGTCGCCCATACAACTTATCTTCTTTCCAGGTCCAACGGCACTGATTGGGGTGCCTCGGGGGAAAGGACCATTGGTCCACTTTAAAGCTTATACTTACAGGATCTGAATGGCTGGGGGCATTAGTGCATCAAAGCAACAGTGAAGCTGGGAAGGACGCTCCTGGAAGAGATATCCTGTAGGAGCCATCAGTAAAGGTGAGTTTACCAGCAACCAGGAGGTTTTACAAAGCAGGGTACCCCGATTTAGGACTTGCAGAGTGTGAAAGGGGATGGGTATGTCTGACACAGCCTGGTGCCCCCACCTTCGTGAGGGGTAGGAGACTAGAGCCAAGGACTATAAAAATAGTAGGCTATAAAGCACCAGACATGGAGAGATGTGCTACAGGGGGAGTAGGGTCAGTATTAGAGGTTGCTCTACATTTTTTTTTTCCGAAAGAGTAAAGTATTTTTAGATATGGAGGAGTACACAATATGCAGTAATAAAAATTAACAATACAGATTCATACATGGTGTTAAAGCAGACATAGATATCATTTTACTGTACAATCTAATGATGCTTGTGTCCAAGTACTTTACATTTGGATTATAGGCTGGGCAATATTTGCAAGTTACAATCAAATGCTGCCCAGCCTCCAGTCACCAAGAGACTTTACAATAAAATAATAACATTGCTCACCTGAGCCTCCTACTTTAGCTGCCCTTCAGATTCTGCACAACCTGTGGGATTAGCAATAGTTTCTCCCCCTCACCCAGCAGAAATACAGCTGCCACCGAGACACGATTGAGCCAAGCGGAACAAAATGCGGGATTTTGACTTTCCCGGGTTTTGTTTCTTTTCCCTGGGGCCTCCCAGATTCACTAAGTGAAACCCCCCAATTCGCCCACAACCCCTCACCTCTTTCCAGTCACAGGGCATATGCAGGGGCTCTCGTCCAATCAGAGCAGTTTGCCGTGCATATTAAATGTTCGGTAAACAGTTCTTGTTTATGGCAAATCAGAGCTAGAGCAGGCGCATCCCCTGCAGCAGATGCACTCCTGCCCCAACCCTATCTGAGAACAGGAGCACAACCACAGCTCAAAGATGCTCAAAGGTGTGAATTGGCAAGAATCTGACGATACACGTATGGTGATTTTTAACAAAATCCCAAAACAAAATGACATGGGGTCCCCCCTACCCAGCATAACCAGCCCGGGACCAGCTATGCAGGGCTTGTAGAACAGGGCACAGGGGACGGCTTCCGGCTTCCGTGGGCCCGAAAATCGATTCAAGTATGGTCGAATGAAATATCGCGATGCTTTACAGAATCAATTTTTTCTGACACCCCTAGCGGTCACCGGTGTTTACATTTCCATGGGTCCCCCTAGGCAGGTGAGTGCTGCGGCGCCCATGCTGGCGGGAGGTGGGACTGCCCCTAAGTAACATATATAACACATGCTTTCCAACCTGCCTGGATGTGTGAAAACTGATAAGTGCATATATTATGCGTACATTGGTTTTAATGCGACCTCTGGTCAGTATCATTTTATTGTATGCCTTCAGATGGCTTTTAACATTGGCTTATAACATGGTAGGAACAGAGCTGAACTAAACTGGTCCCTGAGAACTAATAAAACTGTGGGCGTTAACATGTCTCACATGGCAGCCAGTGGATAAGGAAGCGGCAATGTGAATGGAAGATGGCAGGTTTGATTCCAGGTCGTGACACGACTGAAGTGCTGTGAACGTGCACTCACTGCTTCTTCTAGTGTCACTGTACAGATAGGTTAAATGCAGGAAGGAAAAATTTCTATGTGTGCAAGCATACAATGGCCATATATGTACAAAAAATCCACTGCAGTGCACAACTGCTCTCCCCAGTAGGTTACAGAGAAATTTACTAAACCTTCAGCTTTGCAAACACAGGCTAGGCAAGGTTTTAAGGGATACATGACCCAACACATTTGAAGACATTTTATACATAACTAAGTAGATGTTTACCTTATATTCATCCTGACTACCATGAAATGGAATGGTGGACCTGGTGAAAGAAAAAAATATAGTTTTACGACCATAGAAAATATCCTTACACAACACACAATCATATACTCACTGAATAAAATGCAACCCCTTTCCAATAACTTCTTGACGCTTTCGCCTCTCCATAGAATCACCTGTGGGAAAACATACAGTTATAAGAATGAGCACATCCAAACCCCAATGTTGAGATCAGCTGCACTTCACAGTCTCAACTAGTAATCATAATATAGCCAGATGCAGTTCTGCTAGGACCTTGAATTACATTTTTGTCACTTAACCCTGCTGCACTGACTGGGTAACAAGTGTGTGCCTAAAAGACCCGACAGGGCATTGCTTTTGCATACAGCAGCATGAAGCTTCAGGATAAAAATAAGAGGAACATGGGGATGGAGGGGGTCAACTTTAGTGACCAAGATTATTTACACCAATAATGAAATGGGACATTACAGGCAAAGAAACTGTTCCGACAGTGCTATCCTTTGCCACATATTTAGCTGTTGGTGCTGCAAGGGATCCAGGATGTTAGGGATGCATAGGGTTTCTTTATGGTTTCCCTGCATATCTCCCTCCTGCACAGCTCCCTTGTTTCACAACCCTGCAGTAAAATTAACGGCCAACAAGGGGTTAAAGGCACAGGTTAACTAACAAACAACACTAACAAATGGAATATGCACATCAGTGCTGATCTCCTCTTGAAAGCATCCTGCTCATAATTCAGCAGTATCACAAATGTAAGATGTGTAACTTAAAGGGAATCACCGCAAGAGGTAGAAAGTTACAGAACTCTATATTTTAACTATGGGTTGGACTGCCACACCGATTTTTGATTATCAAAGTTTTCAAAAGATTTTCTCGCCATCCATTACCCCAACTGGGCAGTTCAGTCTCACCTCCGGTTTGGTCACTAGAGACAAGGAATCTGTAAGATTCACTGGGCTTCAAAGATGGCAACGAGTGCAACCTACAGGGTCCCTCTGACAAAGATACCGCTGCTAATGTAAACAATTTACAAACCGCAATGAAAAAAATTAATCTTAACCTTTCCATATTCTTTCACAATATCTTTATTGAAAGATTCAGGTTGAACAGCATTGTGATAACATATCGTTACATATCGTTGATATCAACAGCATAATAATCACATATCTGAATCAGTGTTTGAACCATTTTTGTAACACTTATAACGGAGGGAGAAAAAAATAAAAGAGCGAAAAATGAAGAGAACATTATCTAAATATTAGAGCATGGACCTACAAGACAAACACCAGATCACATGGGGATTGGGGGGAGAGACGCCAGACAAGGGGAACCAAGGGAGAGGAAAGGAGAGGTAAAGGAAGAACGGGGGAGGGAAAAGGGGGGGGGGGGGGAGAGTTGCTCAACCCATATGAGCCGAAGGACAATTATACCGCTTTATCCCCAGTAAGTCAATCTCCTGATCATTTATTTCTGGCCTCTTTGGGCGCAGTGCTGCTGCCATGGATCCCAGACCAGGTCATACTTCTCCCTTTGCAGGTTAGCTATAGCAGTCAGCTGTTCGTTGACCATTATGTTAGACATCCTGGCTTCTACCTCCTTCCACAGTAATTTCGGGGCCTTCCAATTTGAAGCTATTGTGAGTCTGACCGCCACCAAGAGGTGTTTAGTCAAGAGCCACTCATCCTTAGAGAGGGCATTCTGCTTCAAAGACAATAACACTTCTATTGGGTTAGGGGTGCATGTTTTCCCCACCATTCGGGATAGAACTGTGTATGCCCTCTGCCAGAGCGGCCTAACCCTTGGACATGCCCACCACACATGGAGATAGTCCCCCACCTCCCCCACCTCCCCACAGCCCCTAAAGCACATGGGGGAGTGAGAGGCAGAGCACCTATGGAGCCTAGCGGGGGTATAGTACCATCTCAGTACCAGCTTGAAGGCATTCTCTGTTGCCAACACATTAAGTGAGGTGGAGCGAACTGATTTCCAGATTCTCCTCCAAGACTCGTCATCAATCGTCATCTCAAGTTCTGCCTCCCACCTCGCCACGTACCCATGCTTAGGCGGGTCCACCTGATTGACCAGGGTCCCATAGATATGCGTAATCACTCCTGTAGCGTATGGCTGTTGATAACACATTTGTTCCAGACCTGTCCACCTGAACGGCTGGGAACCCCCTTTCAATATGCCTTTAACAAAGTGAGAGAGCTGCAGATACCTAAAAATCTCAGACGGTGGAATCTGTTTAGTTGCTCTCAGGTCTTCAAAGGATCTCATACCCCCAACTGTGCATAAATCCTGCACTACCTCCAGACCATTAGCTTTCCACCAGCTGAAACCTGAGGTATGTGTCACGCCAGGGGGGAACATGGGGTTGTTAAAAAGCCTCATCAGCGGAATATGCCCAGAGATCAATCCCGCCCTTGCCTTACAGCTGTCCCACCTCCCCAACAGGCAGTCCAGAACAGGGGACATACCTTTGGGTCTGATACGTTTAGGGAACCTTTCCATATTCTATCCAAGGACATGAAATAATGTAAACTAAATCCTAAAGGACGTTTAAACCAGCAAAAACCCTTCTTTGGGTGGCATCCCATATTGTTAAGCCCCACAATTTGATAGCTAGATAAGAGATCCTACGATAGTCATAGGTGGCAATAAGCATGGCAGTCAGCATTGCCATGGCAAAACATACACAGCAAAGATGCCGTGGAGCGCACTCTGCATATTGCCGCATATGATCATAGGATCCTTTCAAAATATAAATAGCAGGGATATTTCAGAATATGAAAATGGGGCGACCTGCTGGACCTGGCTTAACTGAAACAAAACAATACATATATTTTACTTGATGTACTCTCACCTTTCAAAGCAGCCATGCTTGCTGCGTTTGCTGTACTCACAATAGGGGGGTAAGCCCCATGCTTTGGCAATGACAGCACCTTCACTTGTGGCGACTGCTCGTCAGCAGCAGGAGGCAGCGGACTTGCAGGTGGCAAAACCACTGTTGGTGGAGGGAGCTCTTTTGCGCCTGCCAAAATGATTCCTTGCAAATAATGTTCATTTATGGTGAGAGGCACGTTGGCTGGTGGAGCAAACTGTATCCCTTTAGAATGTAAAGACTCCATAGAGGGATACACTTGACTGTCAGGCTTGTTTTCATTAGATGAAGCCTTTAACTGTGGAGAATGCTCCTTTTGATATAGTGGTTCTTTTTCTAACTGCAAAAGCTCTCTTGTAGGTGATGGACTATTTAGAGATGGAGAACGTTGCTTTGCAAAGCGTGGCGGCATGTTTGAATGTAAAGTCCGATTAGCAGCTGGAACTTTGGATTGCTTAGATGGCTTCTTTGCTTGTTGAAGTTGCTCATTTGGTGTTGGGGGTGCCTTTCCGGACAAAGGCACCTCCTTTACAGTCATCTGCCCATTTTTTGATACTGGTGACACTTTTGCTTGATTGGACTCCTTAGTTGCCAAAGGCATTTTGGCTTGGCCATTATTTTGGATTGGCTCTCTTGCTGCTGGCACTTTAGATTGTGTAGGCTCTTGACTAAACTCCTTAGCAGCTGCTGGCACTGTTGCTTGAAAAGGCTCCTTAGCTGCTGCTGGCAGTTTTGCTTGAGAAGCCTCCTTAGCAGCTGCTGGCAGCTTAGCCTGAGAATGCTCCTCAGCAGCTGCTGGCAGCTTTACCTGAGAATGCTCCTCAGCAGCTGCTGGCAGCTTTGCCTGAGAAGCCCCCTTAGCAGCTGCTGGCAGCTTTGCTTGAGAAGGCTCCTTAGCAGCTGCTGGCAGCTTTGCTTGAGAAGGCTCCTTAGCAGCTGCTGCCAGCTTTGCTTGAGAAGGCTCCTTAGCAGCTGCTGCCAGCTTTGCTTGAGAAGGCTCCTTAGCAGCTGCTGGCAGCTTTGCTTGAGAGGGCTCCTTAGCAGCTGCTGGCAGCTTTGCTTGAGAAGGCTCCTTAGCAGCTGCTGCCAGCTTTGCTTGAGAAGGCACCTTAGCAGCTGCTGATACCTTTGCTTGAGTAGACTCCTTAGGAGCTGCTGGTACCTTTGCTTGAGTAGACACTTGAGCAGACTCTTGAGTAGACTCTGTAGCAGCTGTTGGGACTTTTGCTTGAGCAGACACTTCAGCAGCCACTTGCGACTTCACTTGAGAAGACTCCTTAGAAGATATTGGTGCCTTTGCTTCAGCAGACTCCTTAGCAGCTGCTGGTGCCTTGGCTTGAGCAGACTCTTGAGTAGATTCCTTAGCAGCTGTTACCACCTTACCTTGAGTAGACTCCTTAGCAGTAACTGGCACCTTTGCTTGCTTAGGCTGCACCTTCTCTTGTTGATGCTGGTCCTTTGAATCTTGGGGCTGGTTGTTCATGGCTGGCGTTACCTGTGCAGAGGAAGGGTTTTTCTGCTTCTTTCCACCAGCATATACCTGTTCAGGTACAGTCGGCGATAAAACATGAGCAACTGGTGGATCCTTTTTTGCAAGCAGCTTCTCTGCATCGACATCATTTGCTGGAGAGATCATAATCCAGTACCCCAATGGGCAATCTTCACAGCGAATAAGGGTAGGGCAGGTTTCACCATCAATTTTGCCTTCTGCCTGTACAAGAACGGTCTGGTAGACACTGTCGGCAGATTTGACAGTATCAATGATTTCCACCAAGCCCCGGTTCAGTGTTCTGGACATAACAGAGCAGATCACCCCATCGGGCATGTCAGCAGGAACACAGCTTACAAACACAGTCTTGGCTGGATCGGCTTTCTTCTGCATGCACCAGCGGTAGGCTCCTGCTTCTACACCGCGGGCGATCAGCTCGCTCAGCAAGCCAAACACCACATTTTCTCTAGTGGAGGCTTGGTCTGTTACCTCCAAATTTGGAGGAGGATGTGCAGGCCGGGTTCGCTTTTTCTTTCCATACCTTTTAGAGGACATGTTGGTGGGGGGGATCAATAATAGAGATGCAGTTTAGATCAGCTTGGTGAGCAGCAGTAGTTACATTAAAGCAATGTAAGATCAAGCTGGAGGAAGGTTTGAACAGCAGTAAGCGTGTCTGGCTCCTTCCGGGCTCCTCAGATACTCTCGCCCACAAAGCGTGCTGGGGCTACTTTCCATTTACTTGCAGCCACTTCCTCCCTCACCTTAGTCCCGAGCTCACGCTGACTCACACACACACACCGGCACCTGCATTGCCTCTTAGTGACCGGCCTGTCTCGGCCACTGGCTTCCTGACCGCTGCATTGCTACCAACTCAGAGCGGAAGCAGCTCTCTGCCGAAGGGCCGACGCTGCCCACTAGAGGCCAAATTTCGACTGTCCTGCTCTACAAGACAGGCGCCATTTTGTCGGAGCCTTCCGTCACCTGTCATCGTAACGTTTTGCAAGAGCAGCGCAACCTTTCGGCCCCCAACACTACAAATAGCCGGGGCGCCGCTATTCCTTGGCCCTGACCAAGTGACCAATCTGATGGCAGCGTGACGACTTGCTCATGTGTTACACCAGATCAAAACAGAACTATTAACCCTGCAAGTGTCAGCACAGAAGACGAGTTGCCCATGTGTTACACCAGATCAAAGCAGAACTATTAACCCTGCAAGTGTCAGCACAGGAGACGAGTTGCCCATGTGTTACACCAGATCAAAGCAGAACTATTAACCCTGCAAGTGTCAGCACAGAAGACGAGTTGCCCATGTGTTACACCAGATCAAAACAGAACTATTACCCCTGAAAGTGCCAGCACAGAAGAGGAGGTTCCCAAGTGTTACACCAGATCAAAACAGAACTATTTACCCTGCAAGTGTCAGCACAGAAGACGAGTTGCCCATGTGTTACACCAGATCAAAGCAGAACTATTAACCCTGAAAGTGCCAGCACTGAAGACGAGTTGCTCATGTGTTACACCAGATCAAAACAGAACTATTTACCCTGAAAGTGCCAGCACTGAAGACGAGTTACTCATGTGTTACACCAGATCAAAACCAGAACTATTAACCCTGAAAGTGCCAGCACTGAAGACGAGTTGCCCATGTGTTACACCAGATCAAAACAGAACTATTACCCCTGAAAGTGCCAGCACTGAAGACGAGTTGCTCATGTGTTACACCAGATCAAAACAGAACTATTAACCCTGCAAGTGCCAGCACAGAAGACGAGTTGCCCATGTGTTACACCAGATCAAAACAGAACTATTTACCCCTGCAAGTGCCAGCACAGAAGACGAGTTGCCCATGTGTTACACCAGATCAAAACAGAACTATTTACCCCTGCAAGTGCCAGCACAGAAGACGAGTTGCCCATGTGTTACACCAGATCAAAACAGAACTATTTACCCCTACAAGTGCCAGCACAGAAGACGAGTTGCTCATGTGTTACACCAGATCAAAACAGAACTATTTACCCTGAAAGTGCCAGCACTGAAGACGAGTTACTCATGTGTTACACCAGATCAAAACCAGAACTATTTACCCTGAAAGTGCCAGCACAGAAGACGAGTTGCCCATGTGTTACACCAGATCAAAACAGAACTATATACCCTGAAAGTGCCAGCACAGAAGACGAGTTGCCCATGTGTTACACCAGATCAAAACAGAACTATTAACCCTGAAAGTGCCAGCACAGAAGACGAGTTGCCCATGTGTTACACCAGATCAAAACAGAACTATATACCCTGAAAGTGCCAGCACTGAAGACGAGTTGCCCATGTGTTACACCAGATCAAAACAGAACTATTTACCCTGCAAGTGCCAGCACAGAAGAGGTTTCCAAGTGTTACACCAGATCAAAACAGAATCAGAATTAAAGCAGTCCTTCACTCTGAATAAGAGTCTATCTTATATGTTTCCCACACCCTGTACATACGGATTGCTCCCATTAAAAAATCATCCTACCTGCATCTACTGCATGCTATGGGCCTTTAAACATCCAAGATGGCGGCTCATGAGACATCATGCAGCCTGCAAACAGGAAGTGCCTTTTGACCGTGCTGTTCTGCATTCTGGGATTGCTGACCTTTTCCTGACCCCAGATCTGCTCTGTCTGAGCAAAGCACAGCTATAACCCGCCCCCCTGTACTTTATCCCGCTCTCCTCAGTAACATGCCCCTATCCTAAAATCCCGAGCAGAGTTGCAGCCCAGTGGGGGAAAGAATAATAAGTAAGGATTAAAAACTTAAAATTATTAATTTTAGATGCTGGGGAATAGTTTTTTAAGTGTTTGAGCTTTTCAATAAATCATGGCGAAGGTCCGGTTTAAAACTATTAACCTTGCAAATGCCAGACTGGCAATAGCGCTGACTGTCAGATGAGTTACCCATGTGTGATAACCCTTTAATTGCCATTAACGCACGGGGTGAACATATACAAATGAATAAACATATGTTAAAAATGGACTCCCTCGATATGACTGTTATCGGGGACACCCTATATAGTATAAGCAGACAGAAAGCTAGTGACTGGCTATGTGCTATGAATGCGAGCAGAAGCTGCATGAGGAGGACCATGGTCCCGGCTACACACATGGCGGGTGTTCTAAGTGAGTGGTGCTCACCCTGTCGCCCGGCTTGCTCCGCGGTTTGGCGGGACATCGCCTCAGTCAGTCAGGTTGGCTGTGACGGCTTCACTTTCATTTCCCCGAGGCTGCCGCCCACCCGCCCTGCCTCCCGGCCAGCACCTCAGCCGCTCCTCAGTCCCGGCCAGGGCTCTCCTCCATGTCCGTGTGACAATTAGCCCAAAGGCCGGCACATGTGTGTAAATGTGTGCGGTGTCATCTGTGAGAACTCGGGCAACAATAGGCTACGCATGGGGCGAGGCAGGGCCGGCCTTGTGGTAAGTGTCGCCATGTGCAAACCCCCACAAACTCCTAATCACACTATGAAGAGCGAGAAAAGGAAAGACACGGAGAGAGAGGCAGTGAGAGAAGAAATAGCGGGAGATACGTGACAGGGGCAGCAGAAAGGACTGAGAAAGGTGGAGGGAATGTGGAGAAAGGAGACAAATAGAATACAAACAAAGGGAGATGAAGGAAACCTAAAAAAGGATGTGATCAGGATGTGGGACACAGAGGAAATGTGGGGAGAACAGTCAGATAGGGAATGTAGAAAAAAGAGGTGAATTAAGTGAATGTAAAAATAGAGGCAATGTGGAAAAGAAGATGGAGGGAGTGTGGGGAAAAGAGAGACAAAGTAAATGCCAAAAATGTATATGAAGTGAGTGTAAAAAATAGAGGGAATGTGAAAAAGGATATGGGGGAAATGTGGGGAAAAGGGAATGAAAAAATGTAGGTGAAATAAGTGTAATAAATAGAGTGAATGTGAAAAGGGAGATGGAGGAAATGTGGGAAAAAGAGAGACAAAGGGAATGTAAAAAGAAGTAGATGAAGTGAATGTAAAAATAAAGGGAAGGTGAAAAATAAGATGGAGGGAGTGTGGGGAAAAGAGAGACAAAAGGAAAGGAAAAAATGTAGATGCAGTGAGTGTAAAAAATTAGAGGGAATGTGAAAGAAGGGTGTAGAGGGAATGTGAAATAGGAGATGGAGGGAATGTGGGGAAAAGAAAAAGACAAAGGGGATGGAAAAACTGTAGATTCATTGAATGTGAAAGAAGGGTGTAGAGGGAATGTGAAATGGGAGATGGGGGGTGTAGAAAAAAAGAGACAACGGGTATGTAAAAAAAGAAAAGAGGGAGCTGGAATTAATGTGGCAATAATGAAATAAAGGGAATGTGGGTAAAAGGGAGACAAATGGAACATGGAAAAGTAAGATAGAGGTAATGTGGGGAAACGGAAGGAAGGGAATATAAAATAATGTCGAATAATTTATAATAATTGAATGTGAAAAAAAAGAGACCCAGGTATGTAAAAAAGAAAAAGACGGTGATGGATGTAATGTGGCAAAAATGAGAAAGGGGAAAAGGGATACAATGGGAACATGGAAAAAGGAGATGGAGGGAATGTGGGGAAACGAGAAAGACAAAGGGAATGTAAAAAAATAAATGTAGATGAAGTGAATGTGAAAAAAGATGGAAGGGAGATGGAAGGGAGATGGAAGGAATGTGGCAAAAATGAGATAAAGGAAATGTTGTAAAACGAAGATAGACTTTGGAAGAACATTGAGATTAAGCAAAAATTAAAAAGAAGAGGGAATGTGAAAGAAGAGGGAGATGAAGGGAATGTGGAAAGAGGAGATGCAGAAACGTGGAAAAAAGGAGATGGAGGCAATTTGTAAAAAGAGAGATACAAGGAAATGTAAACAAAGGAAGATTGAAGAAATGCGACAAAAAGGAGAAGAATGGTAGTGAAGGAAATGTGAAAATAGAGGGAGATGGAGGGAAAGTGAAAAACATGATGGAACAGGGAATGTAGATAGGGTTTTATACACCCTCTATGCCTCTCCCTGTCAAAGCAAATGGAGCACAGCATGCTGCAGTCACTGTAGCAGGGGCAGGGTTTGGCTTTGTCCACCAATTTGCTTTGGTTTTGGGAACAGGCAGAGGTGCACTAAATATCATTTAGGTCATGCACATGTTTGGAACAATAGTTTGATAAACTTTCTGCATACAAGAGACCCTTAGTACATATATACAACAAAGGGGGGATGACCTATTCACATCATAAACATGAAAGTATGGACAGTGTAAAGTGGGTTTAGGTCCTTTCCACCTGAGATCAGGGTGCCCTGCTGTGTGAAACCGCCTAGATCGCCGACCACAACTCAACTCTTCCTGGTCCCACAGCGCATGTGTGGCCGCTTGTCCAATCAGCGAGCTCAGAGCCGCTGACGTCACGTCGCCTAAGCCTTCGTCTAAAGCCGCATCCCCTGCTTCCCTCTAACTGGGATCTTGCCTGCGCCGACCATTCACAAATGCCCTGCTAGAGGAATAGTGGGGATGTGGCCACGGCTTCAGCATGCGCCGTTGGTTCGGGAAACAAGGTAAGTGTATGGGACGACTTGGGGGGTTTCACACAGTGGGGCATGCCGATTTTGGATGTCCCAGGGGGAAGGGAATCGATCAGCGGGTCGATCCTGGTGGGTTTTGGTCCACTTTAAGCAAGTCGGGACATTAAAGTGGACCAACACCGAGAGGTGATCGGCCCAGAAATCTATAAGATTCCCGGGCCGATCACCTCCCACCCCGCGGGACATCCGAGATCGGGATGTCCCGCGGGGTGAAACCCCCCCAGACACCCCAAATCGCTTACCTGATCTTGCCTCCCTCGCGCCCCTGTAGGCGTGCCCGCGCCGGCCGTCTGCGAATGGCCGGCGGGGGCACGCGCGCGCCGAAAGTGACGCGAGGGAGGCGGCGGCGGCAGCAGCCGCTTGGACGTTCCTGATCCCCGCCTGGACGTTGGCGGGGATTGGACCGTCCAGTCACGTGGCAGCGGGGAGAGGTAAGAGTTTGGGGCTTTCTGGGGGGTTTCACACAGCCGATCGGGGTGCCCCGCCGAAGTGGACCAAAACCCAGGATAGTCAAAATCCTGGGTGTTGGTCCACTTTAAGATACATAATAAAAAGGGTATTACTATGACACAATGTAACACTTTCTAAATAAAATTGGACCAAATAAAAAAACACCCACCAACACCAAAAAGCCCCTTATCCCAGTAGTGTGCTGTATGCTGGCCAATAAATGTATGAACCAAGTGATAAAGTAAGGGTGGCCCAGTAATGAAACGCACCACTATATATATTCCAATCCAAATGCTCTTTAGGCAAACATGATCTATACATAAACACAATTAGAGGGGGTACCATACAGACTATATTCCATGGCTTCTCAAATCGCAGCTACGGGCAGGCTGATTCATCACTAACGCCAGGTAGCGACAGATGAGCGTCTGTAGCAGGCCCGCTAGTAGTCGCTGTGCTCGGCCGTGGGTCGCTACTTCATAGCGACTCAGTCGCTGTTCAGTAATGTTGAATACATTGTGAGGAGTCGCTATTTGACCAGTACAGCGCTGTATGGGAGCGTATGTTAGCGACTGGTCATAGCGACCGACTCACACCATATTCAGCAAAAGAACAGCCTCACAAATCTCTGGCGCTGAAAAATGCTTGTTTTTCAGCATCTATTGATAAATGTGTAATTGCGTGCCGTGTCCGGCGTTCACCTGTCGCTACCTGTCATTAACCAGCCACTACCTGACGCTATCCCTTCTTAAATAAGGGCCTAAGTCCGTTCAGGGCACCCCCTTCTGACCCACACGTTCCTTGACGGCCCACACCCCGTCACTTCCTCACGGCGATATGTTTCTAAAGAAACGTAACTTTTACAGGCAGTAGTGTGTGATGTGACGTGTAACAAAATGACACATCATGGGTACACAATGCACTTGCCATGCAGATTGGTGTGATACAAGTGACATGCTGATTCTGATTTGATGTATGGCTCCAAGTTCACACTATGGATATTACAATCCACAGCAAAGAATCCCAAAACCTCTCTGCATGCAATATCTATATCACTTACTATGCCTGATTAGGGGATGATACTTAGATATGAGCTGAGAGCTATTTCCTCCTTACGTTCAAATGGGGCCACATTCTCCCCTTAATCCCCATGCTTTTTAAATATGGCCACAAGTAGCGACATCCCCACACCTACATTATATGTTCACACTGGCAGACCCACAGATGCAGTATAAGGGATACCACTGCAGAGCAAATCCCCTGTTCTTCCCCCTTCTACTCTGCTGCTGAGCCTTCTGCTAGGCTAGGGGCACGGGTAAGTTGCCAAGGGGAGGGGTTAGGTGAGCAGAAGAGGACAGTGGCAGGGGGTGAATTGGCTAGGTAAGTGGTTGAGGACAGTGACAAGGGGTGGCGGGGTTAGATGAGCAGTAGAGGACAGTGATGGGGTGGAGCGGTTAGCTAAGGATCAGAGGGGGTGGCGGGGTTAGGTGAGTGGGAGAGGACAGTGGCAGGGGGTGGAAGAGTTAAGTTAGTGATGGAGGACAGCATCCAAGTTAAAAGGGTTAGATGAGCAGTACAGGACAGTGGCAGGAGGTGGAGAGATAAGGTAAGTGATGGGGGGGGGGGGTTATGTGAGTGGTAGAGGATAGTGGCGGGGAGAAGGGTTTAGGAGAGTGTTAGAGGACAGTGACAGGGTGGAGAGGATAGGAAAGTGGTGGAGGACAGCAGCAGGCAGTGGAGAGGTTAGGTGAGCAGTAGAAGACAGTGACAGGGGTGAAGGAGTTAAGTGAGTGTTAGAGGACAGTGGCATGGGGTGGAGGAGTTAGGAAAGTGGTGGAGGACAGCAGCAGGTGGTGGTGGGGTTAGGTGATGGAGGACAGCGGCAGGGGGTTGAAGGGTTAGGTGACTGGTGAAGGACAGTGGCAGGGGGTTAGGCGAGTGGTAGAGCAGCAGCAACAGGGGGTAGATGACACGGTAGAGGGGTACATGGCAGGAGGTAGAAGACAGTGGAATGGGGTAGATGACAGCAGCAGGAGGTAGATGGCAGTGGCAGGGAGTTGAAGGGTTAGGTGACTGGTGGAGGACAGTGGCATGGGGTGGAGGAGTTAGGAAAATGGTGGAGGACAGCAGCAGGTGGTGGTGGGGTTAGGTGATGGAGGACAGCGGCAGGGGGTTGAAGGGTTAGGTGACTGGTGGAGGACAGTGGCAGGGGGTAGATGACACAGTAGTGGGGTACGTGGCAAGGGGTAGAGGACATGGTAGGGGGTAGATGATAGTGGCAGGGAGTAGAGGACAGCAGCAGGAGATAGATGGTAGTGGCAGGGGTTTCACACAGTAGGGCATCCTAAATCAAATAGGGATAGTCAAATCACAGGATATGGTCCATTAGAACGCATTCTAGGGGGCATCTTGATTAGGAATGCCCTCCCCCCCCCCCCCCCCCAGTCCAAAACCCTACCCCCCACAGTCAGAATCACATAGTCATCTAATTTTGGGATCCTGCACTATTGAAATGCACCATCAGAGGGCTTTCCTCTGCAGCGGTGTCCCTGACTGTGCTGGTCTGCCTGGGGGGGGGGGGGGGGGGGGTGCATAGTTGAGGGATGAGGATGCGGCTACTGGTGGCCACATTTGAACAGCACGGCATCTTGCAATAATTAGGTGAACATGTGGCTGCATTCGACCTAGTGACAAAGTAGATCTCGTTTATTTAACACTGATGGGGTCAGATAGTGCCATTGTAAATACATGTTCATAGTTTTTTCTTTTTTGGTATTCTTTTACAAATGTTTTTCTGCAATGGATTGTAATATCCAGAGTGCGAACTTGGAGCTGTACATTGTGTCAGATACACAATGATGCTTGGCAGCTTTCCATGGAGATTGTGTACATATAATGTATCTTTATTTTTGTTACATTTGCCTTGTTACACTTTCCAGACAATCCCTCATAGTGATCACATCTGTATTACAATATGTATCTGCATGTCCAGATCTTACTTCTGCGTTTAAAGCCTAAAATACAATTCATGTGTTATGTGTTTTCATGTCTATTATTTGCATCTTTGATCCGCTTTTTGAAAGTGTATCAAACTATTGTACCAGGAGAGCGCATGACAAATTATATTCTGAAAAAAATGTAAACAAAAAATTCACCTGGCTCTGAATTGGCCCAATGAATGACGGTTTTCTCTCCTAAAAAAAGTGTGAGAAAACTCATCAGGCTCTGAATCAATCTGAAAACATGGTGTATTGTGCATTGAACAGCAGTACTGTGAGTTTCTGACTGAGCCAAGGAGATTGTGTGTTGGTGACATACACTATGTTTTATGTTTTCCATATCTATCTCATGTGCTTACCCTTCTCACATACTTCCGAACCGTCAGGGGACAATCCTGGGATTATGCTGCCATCCCGCGGGGCTACCTACCAGCCCTGCAGAAGGCAATCCCAGGACAGTTGAGAGCTATGTGCCAGGGCTTGTGCACCGCGATCTGAGGCAAACCTGCTCCGAGCAACACTGTGCCATGGCCCCTATCCCCTGGCACAGGGCAGGCCACATTGTGCTGCTGGTCATTGGTGACTACCCTGACCATGCATCATGTGCCCAGGCCAACTCTGTGCCAAGTGTGAAGAAGTGCAGTTGAGGAGCATGTCTTTTCCAGTATCTTGTCTCTCCAGCAGCAGGGTGTGTGTACACTATGGCAGTACCCCGCCACTGTCCTCTACCACTCACCTAACCCTTTCACTCCCTGCCACTGTTCTCTATCCCTCACCTAGCCCCTCCCCCCAGCTGATGTCCTCTACCACTCACCTAACTGCTAAACCCTCTGCCACCACTCACCTAAACCCCCCACCCCTCCCACTGTCCTCTACCACTCACCTAAACCCCCCACCCCTCCCACTGTCCTCTACCACTCACCTAAACCCCCCACCCCTCCCACTGTCCTCTACCGCTCACCTAAACCCCCCACCCCTCCCACTGTCCTCTACCGCTCACCTAACTCCCCCACCCCTCCCACTGTCCTCTACCGCTCACCTAAACCCCCCACCCCTCCCACTGTCCTCTACCGCTCACCTAAACCCCCCACCCCTCCCACTGTCCTCTACCGCTCACCTAACTCCCCCACCCCTCCCACTGTCCTCTACCGCTCACCTAAACCCCCCACCCCTCCCACTGTCCTCTACCGCTCACCTAAACCCCCCACCCCTCCCACTGTCCTCTACCGCTCACCTAAATCCCCCACCCCTCCCACTGTCCTCTACCACTCACCTAAACCCCCCACCCCTCCCACTGTCCTCTACCGCTCACCTAAACCCCCCACCCCTCCCACTGTCCTCTACCACTCACCTAAACCCCCCACCCCTCCCACTGTCCTCTACCGCTCACCTAAACCCCCCACCCCTCCCACTGTCCTCTACCGCTCACCTAAACCCCCCACCCCTCCCACTGTCCTCTACCGCTCACCTAACTCCCCCACCCCTCCCACTGTCCTCTACCACTCACCTAAACCCCCCACCCCTCCCACTGTCCTCTACCGCTCACCTAAACACCCCACCCCTCCCACTGTCCTCTACCGCTCACCTAACTCCCCCACCCCTCCCACTGTCCTCTACCGCTCACCTAAACCCCCCACCCCTCCCACTGTCCTCTACCGCTCACCTAAACCCCCCACCCCTCCCACTGTCCTCTACCGCTCACCTAAACCCCCCACCCCTCCCACTGTCCTCTACCACTCACTAAACCCCCCACCCCTCCCACTGTCCTCTACCACTCACCTAAACCCCCCACCCCTCCCACTGTCCTCTACCGCTCACCTAAACCCCCCACCCCTCCCACTGTCCTCTACCACTCACCTAAACCCCCCACCCCTCCCACTGTCCTCTACCACTCACCTAAACCCCCCACCCCTCCCACTGTCCTCTACCACTCACCTAAACCCCCCCACCCCTCCCACTGTCCTCTACCACTCACCTAAACCCCCACCCCTCCCACTGTCCTCTACCGCTCACCTAAACCCCCCACCCCTCCCACTGTCCTCTACCACTCACCTAAACCCCCCACCCCTCCCACTGTCCTCTACCGCTCACCTAAATCCTCTAGCCCTGCCGCTGTCCTCTACCACTCACCTAAACCCCCCACCCCTCCCACTGTCCTCTACCACTCACCTAAACCCCCCACCCCTCCCACTGTCCTCTACCGCTCACCTAAACCCCCCACCCCTCCCACTGTCCTCTACCGCTCACCTAAATCCTCCACCCCTCCCACTGTCCTCTACCACTCACCTAAACCCCCCACCCCTCCCACTGTCCTCTACCACTCACCTAAACCCCCCACCCCTCCCACTGTCCTCTACCACTCACCTAAACCCCCCACCCCTCCCACTGTCCTCTACCACTCACCTAAACCCCCCACCCCTCCCACTGTCCTCTACCACTCACCTAAACCCCCCCCACCCCTCCCACTGTCCTCTACCACTCACCTAAACCCCCCACCCCTCCCACTGTCCTCTACCACTCACCTAAACCCCCCACCCCTCCCACTGTCCTCTACCACTCACCTAAACCCCCCACCCCTCCCACTGTCCTCTACCGCTCACCTAAATCCTCCACCCCTCCCACTGTCCTCTACCGCTCACCTAAATCCTCCACCCCTCCCACTGTCCTCTACCGCTCACCTAAATCCTCTAGCCCTGCCGCTGTCCTCTACCACTCACCTAAACCCCCCACCCTCCCACTGTCCTCTACCACTCACCTAAACCCCCCACCCCTCCCACTGTCCTCTACCACTCACCTAAACCCCCCACCCCTCCCACTGTCCTCTACCGCTCACCTAAACCCCCCACCCCTCCCACTGTCCTCTACCACTCACCTAAACCCCCCACCCCTCCCACTGTCCTCTACCGCTCACCTAAATCCTCTAGCCCTGCCGCTGTCCTCTACCACTCACCTAAACCCCCCACCCCTCCCACTGTCCTCTACCACTCACCTAAACCCCCCACCCCTCCCACTGTCCTCTACCACTCACCTAAACCCCCCACCCCTCCCACTGTCCTCTACCACTCACCTAAACCCCCCACCCCTCCCACTGTCCTCTACCACTCACCTAAACCCCCCACCCCTCCCACTGTCCTCTACCGCTCACCTAAATCCTCCACCCCTCCCACTGTCCTCTACCGCTCACCTAAATCCTCCACCCCTCCCACTGTCCTCTACCGCTCACCTAAACCCCCCACCCCTCCCACTGTCCTCTACCGCTCACCTAAATCCTCCACCCCTCCCACTGTCCTCTACCGCTCACCTAAATCCTCCACCCCTCCCACTGTCCTCTACCACTCACCTAAACCCCCCACCCCTCCCACTGTCCTCTACCGCTCACCTAAATCCTCCACCCCTCCCACTGTCCTCTACCGCTCACCTAAATCCTCCACCCCTCCCACTGTCCTCTACCGCTCACCTAAATCCTCCACCCCTCCCACTGTCCTCTACCACTCACCTAAACCCCCCACCCCTCCCACTGTCCTCTACCACTCACCTAAACCCCCCACCCCTCCCACTGTCCTCTACCGCTCACCTAAACCCCCCACCCCTCCCACTGTCCTCTACCACTCACCTAAACCCCCCACCCCTCCCACTGTCCTCTACCGCTCACCTAAACCCCCCACCCCTCCCACTGTCCTCTACCACTCACCTAAATCCTCCACCCCTCCCACTGTCCTCTACCACTCACCTAAACCTCCCACCCCTCCCACTGTCCTCTACCGCTCACCTAAACCCCCCACCCCTCCCACTGTCCTCTACCACTCACCTAAACCTCCCACCCCTCCCACTGTCCTCTACCACTCACCTAAACCCCCACCCCTCCCACTGTCCTCTACCGCTCACCTAAACCCCCCACCCCTCCCACTGTCCTCTACCACTCACCTAAATCCTCTAGCCCTGCCGCTGTCCTCTACCACTCACCTAAACCCCCCACCCCTCCCACTGTCCTCTACCACTCACCTAAACCCCCCACCCCTCCCACTGTCCTCTACCGCTCACCTAAATCCTCTAGCCCTGCCGCTGTCCTACCACTGATCTAAACCCCTTGCCACTGTCCTCTACCACTTGCTAAACCCTCCACACCTGTCGCTGTCCTACCACTCTCCTAACCCTACCACCCCTGCAAATAAAGCAACAGAAAAAAAGGATAGCACAGAAGAGGGAAGGTTAAAGAGAACCACTCACCAGGATTTTCAATATTCTTGTGATTGTTCTTCTCAAGTGGGGTATCCCAATTTGGGATGCCCCACTGTGTGAAACCCCCTTGGAATGCTAATAATTCTTACCTTGCTGGTGATCCCATGGCATATGCACATGCTCTTCTCCAATCAGTGGCTAGCGCTCCATTCAGCTTTACTAAGCCACTCTGACACCAGAGCATGAACAGCTGGCTGCGTGTACCCATGGCAGCCAATCAGAAATGCCTGGCGTGCGTGTGTGTGTGCATCAGAGGGATGCCAGAGTTGGTAGCGCTGCCCCTATGTGCACTATGGGAACCTTGAGGTGAGTATACTAGGCAATTTGGAGCATTTCTCATAGTGGGGCATCCGGATTTGTGATAGGGAATCAGCAGACCCTGGAGCCATTAAGCTCCCTGTGGACAAGGACCCCTCCCTCACTCAGAGGGACCCACTCTAGGAACCTAAAATTCACCTAACCACTTGTGAGCCTGACACTAGTAGATACTTACCTTTTAATTTTATGAAAAGACTAGACTCATGTCCAACAGTCACACCCTCCAAAGGAAGGGATGAATAAAAAAACATGCAGCAAAGGGAAACAGCAAGTCCAGTTGCCTTGATCTATTAGTAAACACATTTTTATTAACTTTTTTATTTTTTTGTTACTGTTTTGATAAAAATAAATCTGACACCTTAGGAAAAGTGCTAAAAGGCTTCGGTGCCTGGCGCTCTGGTTGATGCAGCTCCTGATAAAACCTGGCGCTGTAGGTCAAGATCCCAAAGAGCACAACTGGATTGAAGTGTTTAGTGCTCATAATCATTATTAAACACATTTATTTATACACAACTTGCATTGGGATTTGTCAATAATCCAAATGTCACAAATATATTTTTTGGGGAGTTATTAAAATTGACTTTTCACCCGCATTTTCGAGCCTATTCAACCAGACGAATTTAATTAGTCAGCTTTTTCGTATACGTTTTCCCTTTCAAAATAAAGTACAACCTATCTTTTTCACTGAGAGCAATGGAGATTTAAAGTGGACCAACACCCAGGATTTTCACTATCCTGGGTGTTGGTCCACTTCCGCAGGGCACCCCAATGGGGGGGGGGTGCCCCCGCTGTGTGAAACCCCCCAGAAAGCCCCAAAAACTCACCTGACCCTGCTCCCACGTGACTCGCTCCACCAATCACCGCCGACAGACAAGGTGAGAGCGCCCGCCATGCCGCCTCTCGCGTGTCCCTCTTACAGGGAGCGCGCCCGCGCCGTCCATTCACAAAACGGCCGGCACGGGTGCGCGCCCTGCTAGAGGAATGCGCGAGAGGCAGCGGCGGCCCGCGCATGCGCCGTTGGAACAAGGAACAGGTAGGATTTGCGGGCGTCCTGGGGGGTCTCACACAGTGGGGCACCCCCGATCTTATAGATTCCCGGGCCGATCAGCATCGGGTGTTGGTCCACTTTAAATCATTCTCAGAGGAGGTTCCCCCTCGATATAGGTATTGTAGTTGCGGGGGTTTCACCCATGAGGGCATCCCATAATCACTATACTTAACTCTGCCGCCATCCAGAGGCAGGTGGCGCCCTTTTGGTCTCTCTTCCATATTTCTGCTTTAGGGGCTTCCCCCCAACAAAGTACATCT
This sequence comes from Gastrophryne carolinensis, assembly GCA_027917425.1. Classification (NCBI taxonomy): domain Eukaryota; kingdom Metazoa; phylum Chordata; class Amphibia; order Anura; family Microhylidae; genus Gastrophryne; species Gastrophryne carolinensis. The sequence goes on from CM051235.1 coordinate 338,850,523, forward strand.
ATGACGTGGAAGTAATATAAGGGAGGTAAATGCCCCTCCCAACAGCGGCATGTACTCCGTGACTGGCAGAATGCCATGCTGTAATGTTGGGTTCCCCTAAATCAAAAATACTGGCAGAGTGGCCATTTTGGGCATTAAAGGGAAAGTCACTTTAAAGGAAAGGTTCACTTTCGATTTTTTGAAAGTGCACACACAGAAGGCTGCTGCTGAGCATGCGGAAGCAGGTTAGTAAAAAAGTGCGAAAAAATTGTGTTGCTGAATCAGCCCTATAAGGGCCACCGACCTTCCACTGCCATTCACATAGACTGGGGGTGTGCCCACTGCTGGCGATGCGGCCACTTCTAATTGCCACAAACAGAGCCGCTTGCCATTACATATACACGACAAACAGCACTCTGGACAAGAACCCTTGCATGTGCCGTTGAACTGGGAAGAAGTTAATTTTAAAAAAAAGGCTATAATCTCCTTTTATCCGACGCAGTGCCATCATCTCCACACTTACTGATGGTGGAGATCGAGTGATATTCCCTTCTTCCGATGCTGAGCAGACATGGTTATATTCCATTAGGTTAGCATCATGCTAACACGCAGGAAGTTGAGCACCTGGAGGCGATCCAGTTCGTTCCATCTTTTTGTACAAATTGTTTTGTACAGATCTGGGGAATTTTACACAGCAAGGCAGGAGAGGGAATCAAGCACCCCTGGAGGCTTATAGACTACAGTGCCACTTTAGGTCTACTTTAATGCAAGGCATAGAACTCTGTCCACTGAGCCTGGCTAGGTGCCCGAGCGCACATCATTGGAGGCATGCTGCCCACACATGCACCGTGGGATCAGATCCTTGAGGGTTTTACACAGAGGGATGCCCCAGGGATAGCCAATTAGCCGGCGCTGGAGTTTTTTAGACTCCAGAGCTAGTTAAGATGTTTTTGTTTAAAGAGGAACACCTCTGTGGCCAGCCCTGTCTCAAGTACCCTGGGGTACCCCGCTGTGTGAAACCCCCAGATCGTGCATGGATGTTCATCCAATAAGAACTTAAAGAGGAACATCGGGGGAGGTTAAAATCTCCCCCCCCCCCAGGTTTTACCTTTGGGAACTAAATACCCATCTTCTGGGTCCCTCTGATTCTGGGTGACCTTCTGATGGGTGGCACCATCTTGCATCCCATCAGGCACTGTGCGCGGCCCCAAACGGGATGCAATGGGGCCACCCGAAATACCACGAGACTTCGCTGAGTGGTGCAGGACTTTGAAGAGCATGGCTAAAGCTGTGCTGTCACTAACAGATGGCTAAGCCGGCGCGGGGGGCATCAATCGGGTTCTGAAGCAACAGGCAGTGGTGACATCCAAAACGTAAGTAGGGGCCAATGGGGGAGGGATTGGCCTCTTTTTATTTTTGGTCTGATGTTCCTCTTTAAAGACTTTGATTTGGACTCAGCGTTGGCATAGGATAGCGGCCACTTCCCTGATTTCCCTGTGGGCTGCACTTTGCCCAACTTAGTGGCTGGACGCACATCTGCAGGGATGCAGCTGAGGCCCGCAACGCAGCGAGGGACTGGAGAAAAGGTAAGGGGTTTGCAGGCAATTTGGGGGGGGGGGGGGATTCCCCCAGAGGGACCTAGTTGCCCAGGATGTTCCAGGGGTTGTAAGTTGGCTGGCTTTTAGGGGATCTTTACTCTCTATGCCCTCAAACCCTAGTGGGGGAGGTTTAGCATTGGCTGTTGGGACATCAGCATAAGGGTGGGGCAGGACAACAGCATGGGGGGCAGGGCAGTAGGGCATCAGCCCATTGAGCCTGCAGGTATGAGGCTGCCCTATTAAGATGGAGACCATTTTTAAAATTAACCTATCAACTTTGCCAGCCGTTTAAGTGCCCCTGAGGTATCCTGAATCGGGATACCTCACTGTTTGAATCCCTCACAGTGGCCCACTACCACTTGCATTTCCGCCGGTCCCTTCTCATGATTGTGGGCCGCATCATTGCAACTGAGGCTCGCTACCACACCCAGCCATTTACATATCCTGGGTGCAGGAGAACACACATGCAAAGAACCCAGAGATGCGGCTGCCTATGCTTATACTCCTTTTTAACCAATTATTTATACCGGGCATTAGTATGCACCACATAAAGCACTGGTTGGATGAGAGCCCACGCATGCGCCAACGGAAAGGTGAGTTGAGTGGGCAATCTGGAGGGTCTCACACAGCAGGGCATTCCAGTTCAGGATGCCCTTAAAACAAGGTCAACTTTATAGGCAAAATTAAACAAGACAATACTTCTCTAATCCCCTGCAGCAGCTGAAAACTGGTTCTGGTCGCTACTGTATGCTTGCGCACATATAGGAGTTTTTCCTCCGCATTTAACACATCTGTGAGGTGAGTGTACACATTCAATTTATGGCTCCTGGGGAGCAGTTGCCCCCCCCCCCCCCCCCCCCCCCCCCCCCAAGAGGTGCCTTGCTCAAGAGCACTTCGGTCATGTCCCACGGCTGGGAATTAAACCTGCAATTCTCCACTCACAGGCTGCTTTCTTACCCCTAGGTCATTCTTTGAGAAAGAATCCTATGGTGCTCTCAGTGCCTTCACTATCTCGTACAGAGGCAGTGCTCGGCCTGCCACCGCTGTGGATGGATCAGCACACTTCATTCATTGTGGATGCAGTGGGGGGACCAATGCTGACAGCGCTGAAACCAGAGGTCAGGAGTCGCAGGTTAAGTGCCTTTTGTTTTTTGGGATGGCTGAGCAGTCTGTAATGTTCAGTGTATTTTGTTTCCTCAGTAGGGGGATTCTGCAAGAAATAAATTACTGTCAAACGTACATATTCTAAGTATGTCACACACCCCGCTTCAAGATATTCATAACCTGTGGGTATACTGACCTGAAGAGGGCGATCTGCAGAGATGATTGGAGGAAAGTAAGCCCCTCCCGGTCCATAAATACCTGGGACCTCCCACTCACTCCCCAGTCTTCATCTCTGCAGGACGGCGAGCAAGCAGAAGATGATCTCTCCTCCTTGCACAGGGGGTTTTCCAAGGTAGCCGGGTCTACCCCCGGCCTATATTATTTTATTCCCACTCGGACTTATTATCCCTATTTAATATATTTAATATTCACATGCCTCCTCAGTTTTGACTGCGGTCCGGGTGATGGTATATTAGCACACACGTGCTTGGGAGCTATGCTCCGCCGCGAGACCCCATTTAGAGGGTAGGCGGTTATGCTGGGTTGGTGACCCCGGTTTGGGATGCCCTGTCCTTAAAAATTTTACCTCAAAAATTTCCCTCATTTACCTCCTCCCTCATAGTTAGGCTGGGGGCCCTCCTTTCTTTGATTCTGAGGAAAGTATAGGAGTAATCCCTCATTGATTTGGTTACACTGCTATTTGTTGTATGTGTGTCTGTTTTAATGTAACTTTTACTTACAACATTGTTCATAAGACACCGCGGCGGCTATTGCTATGTTTTACCTCAGAAGGCGGAGGGGAGGGGCTCTCCCCTCACGCTCTTCTGTCAGGGGCGGGACCGGGCCTCTTGCAGAGGCCGCGGCCCGCGCCCTGTCTCTATCTAGCCGGGCAGCGGCTCGCAGGCAGCGGGCCGCTGCCGGTCTCAGGTGCTCTGTGAGGAGACGCGGGTCCCCGCGTCTCCGACGGATTATAGGTCAGCGGAGGGGAGCTTTCTCCCCTCACGCGCTGTGTCATTGGGGGCGGAGCCGGACTTGCGGCGCGTCGCCGCGGCCCGCCCCCTATCTTGCCCGGGCACCGCTGAGGAGCTTTGGCTCCTATCTGCCTATCTCTAGGGGAGGATTCGGATAATTCCGAGGATCAAAAAATTGTTGGCGCTGATTCTGATAGGGGGTCAGGAGGTTCCTTGGACACCCCTAACGTTTTGACTCAGATGTTTGAGGTTTTGGCAATCTCGCCTCCGGCGGAGGCCCCCCAACAACAAGGGGAGTTTTATGAGGAATCCAGACCGCGCTTAGAATTTCCTAATCAAAAGCATTTTGATAATATTATTTCCAAGGAATGGGAGAGACCAGCTCGGCTCCCAGGCATTCCTCAGAGTTGGGATAGAAGGTATCCTTTCCCCGCGGACACGGTTAAGCGCTGGGCTTCCCCCCCGAAGTGGACGCCCCAATTTTGGGGTTATCCAACTCTGCCGTTTTGAATAACCCTGATTGTTCCTCCCTCAAGGATGGTGAGGATAAACGCATTGACCAGATGGCTTGTCATGGTTTTGCCAGTATTGGGGCAGCTATACGGCCAGTTAGTGCCTCATCACTGTTGGTAGTGGCCGCTAGAAAGGTAATCAGGGATTTACTGTCCTCGTCCGGCTTGGAACCGGACAGCGATGAATTTCTTGGACTGAAACGTTGTGAGTCTTTTCTTTCCTTCATTTTAACTGCTCTGGATGATTCATTGATGATGAACAGCAGGGCCTCTGCTCTTATGGTTACCATTAGGCGTTCAATTTGGTTGCGCCAGTGGGCGGCCGATTTTGGGTCTAAAAAGTCTCTGACGTCTCTTCCCTTTGTTGGTCTAAGGCTTTTTGGAGAAAAATTGGACTCAGTAGCTAAAGGTGGAAAATTACCTCAACGTAGGAAGCAATGTCGCCCCTTTCGAGGGGCGGCTTCCTTCACCCCTTCCTTTCGGGGAGCTAGAGCGGGAAGAGGTTTTGCCTTCCCTTCTACAAGAGGAGACTCCTGGAACAGGGGCAGAGGTCGTGCCCGTTCAGGATACAGTTGGGGTTCAAAACCCAAGCCCGCGGCCAAGCCCGCTGAACAATGAGGGGGCGCCCTCACCTGCGCGGGTGGGGGGACGGCTGCGACACTTCTCCCAAGTCTGGATTCGGGAGGTCTCGGACAGATGGATCAGGGAAGTGGTGTCTTCCGGTTACATGCTTACATGCTGGAGTTCGAGTCCCGCCCCCCGCGTTTCCTCACGTCTCGGGTGTCCCCGGACGTACAGGCTGCATTGCAGCTCCGGGCGGCAGTATCGAGTCTTCTAGAAATGGCGGTCATTTGTCCAGTACCCCCATTAGAAAGGGGTCGGGGTTTTTACTCAAATCTGTTCACGGTTCCCAAAAAGGATGGCTCCGTGCGGCCCATCCTGGACCTAAAGATTCTCAACAAATTCATCAGGCTGCGAAAATTTCGCATGGAAACGTTGCGTTCCGCTATCCACTCTCTTCGTCAGGGGGACTTCATGACGTCCATAGATATCCAGGACGCTTACCTCCATGTTCCCATTTTTCCCACGCACCAGAGGTTCCTAAGGTTCGCTCTGGAGGATCGGCACTTCCAATTTGTAGCTCTTCCCTTCGGTCTCACCACAGCTCCAAGGGTTTTCACCAAGGTACTTGCTGGGGTAATGGCTCTTCTCAGAGCTCAAGGAATTCGCATAGTGCCATATCTGGACGATCTCCTCATATTGGCATCGTCATTCAGTCAAGCGGAATTGGACACCAAGACGGTTCTATCCACTCTGGAGAGATTCGGCTGGGTGATCAACTACCCCAAGTCCTCCCTTCACCCGTCCAGGTTAATATCCTTTCTGGGGATGTCTCTGGATACAGATCAGGCCAGAGTGTTCCTTCCTCAGTCCAAGGTTCTTCTGATTCAGGAGTTGGTTCGGTCGCTTATGTCCATTCCTCGACCGTCCATATTTGCCCTGGCTCCAAGGTAATATAAACAGCGGCAAAAGAAGTTTTTGGAGTAATGCACACCAAACCCAATGATATTAGTGATATAAAGATATATATTTTGAGAATATACTAATAGGCTTACATAATGTTACATTTGAGAATACATTATTAAACTTACATAACACAATGCACGCTTATGGAGGACCGATCAAATGCAAAACCCAGTTTGGAAGTAGTCTGATCTTCACCAAGTGGTGTATGCAACAAAGTATCAAGTGATAAACTACAAATCTGGAGACATGTGGTGTGGCAATAATTATGAACCGTGAAAAAATGCAAAATAAGGACAACCTTTCCTTATTAGATATGAACCAATTGTTATAATAACCACACCACACTCACCAGGATGTAGTAATGACAGTATGTAAAATACTGTGCTGCCATCTAGCTGTACATCTAGCTAACTGCATGCAAAATGATCAGAGCATCAAATAACCTTAGTGCAATATATAATACAGATATTTGTTCATAATGCTATTCGTACGCCATAGTCTAATAGCCAAACAGTGTTCATATTAACATAATTGAAAAGCACATATATGTGCATGGGGATAAAGATAGGAGGCCATACAGAACATATGAAAAAAATGACAAGTGTTCACTATGCTGCAAAAGTGCTATCACAACCAGAGAAGCAATGAAATAAACAGCTGACAGTATTACCAGGTAAATGTGATCGCTCAGGGACGTTTCGAGACACAGTCCCTTCTTCAGCTGAGCGATCACAATATAAACAGCGGCAGCCAAATTCTGGGCATCTCTGGTTTTTGGTCATCCTGTCTGGGGCATCGTGATTTGGGATGCCCGTTGTGTGGAATTCCCCATACCTTTCCGGCAATCCCAGTGTCATATGTGCAGACCGCTAGCCAATCAGTAGTTCACATTACATTTAGTTTAATGCAGAGCACTCCTCTGCGCCAGCCATTCTAAAATACTTAGCGCGGGAACGTGCCTTAGAGGGGATGCAGCCCTTGCATGCATTGTGAGCTACCTGAGTATACTGGGCGGTCTAGAGGGTTTCAAGACTTACTATTTAAAGGGGGCTGCTGGAGGCCTGCTGCTGGGAAGTCTAAACTGTGATGCTCCTTGGAAGGGCTTTCACCTGGTCCTGCAGACTTTTAGAATCTAGGTCTGGGTGAAAGTTAAAGTGTACCAAAACCTATTTTTTTTACTATCCTGTGTTTTGGTCCATACCCCTGGGGCATCCCAATTTAGAAGATCCTGCTGTGTAAAACCCCGCGGGTAAACACAAGACACAGGCGTGGGTCTCTTCTCTATTCATCTTTCTTCAGCAATGCATATAAATGAGAATCAGTTAAAAAAAGCTAAATGGGAGCATAGCTGCTGTTTGTGTGCGGCAGGATACAGAAGACGCCACACATGTGCCGTGGGACCAAGATGTTCATTCTCCTAGGTGCTTTCCCAATTTGTGTGTGGAAAAAAAATCTTATCTCACTGGAGATCCCAAGGCGTATGTGCTGTCTCGGCTTTCTGTGCCATGCATATTGATGAGTGACACAGAAAGATTAAAAGGTGGCCCCTGTCCATGTGCTGTGGGATCACGGGAAGAGTTTTACAGCAAACCCTGGGGCATCCCAAATCAGATTGCCCCAAAAAAGAGGGAGACCACCAACACCTCTTTAATAGGCCTAGCTTAGTGTGTGTACTTAGCATTATGTATTTATAACTAAAGGCCACTGTGATTTACCATTAGTTTGTGTGGAAGTGGTAACGACCTCACAACGTGTTGGTCTGTGGAAAAGTGTGGTTGGGGTGACCTCTCTGTGTATAAGGGGTCTGGGAAGTGACCTCTCCCAAGTGCCTCAAAAAAAAAAGACTTTTGTGAAGTTTGCACACATCCTGGGAACGGATTCCTAATCTATGTCCTTGTGTCCAGGAACTAAAGAAAGTGTCATCTACCCTTTATGAAGGGATTGGTGCATATAATGACCAAGGAAGGGTTAAAACCTTGTGGAGACATGTGTTGAACCTGCTTCAGTCAAAGCCAGTAGCCACTGAAGTTTGCAGACCTTCTGGGAACTGAATCCTAACCAGTGTCCGGAAACTAGCGAAATATTATGAGGTGAGTTATCTACCCTTTACCAAGGCTTTGGTGCACCAAGCTCTTCAGAAAAGGAGGGGAAAGAAAAATTGCACCAGGTTTATTATATGTTTAGAGGGCAGAAAAGCGTGGCAATTTGAAAAATGAATTTCCTCCAGCAAGTAGGTAGATTCCAATGAGTAATAGGTTTATTTCATTACGAAAACACATGCTGGTCAGCTGCAAGTTCTTCTTGGGGGGAAAAAAAATGTAAAAGGTTGTCAGTTATCAAAAATCACAAATAAAGGTCAAAAATTATAGTTACATTTTTAAGCATTAAAGTGAACTAAAACCCACTGAACTTGTGAAGTACATATGACCAAAGCCCCTGCCAATACACCTTTCTTAGGGTGTAGAACAAGAAATAGATATTTTCGCTTTTTTTTTATCATCTTGAAACACATTTTTTTTGCTGTCCCTCAGTGTGAGATGGTAGATCAGTCATTTCATAGGTACGGCAATGACATCATTGCCACACACAACAATGGCAATGAATGGAGGAGGCGGAGCTTTACAGCTAAAACAAGCGCCATTAAAACATTGCAATAGACTGGATATGGGCATCTACTTCCCCATATATTCAGTCCCCAATCAGCTCAGCACAGCAGGGCCGGAATTGTCGATAGGCTTCACCCCCTCCCCTGTGTAGCCTCTTCCTTCCTGGCTCCATTGATCACAGTTTCCCCCCTCTTTCCCTGTAAAGCCGCCTCCTTCTCAGCTCCGGTGTCAGGTGCTGCTTGCACAAAGGTAATGCAGAACATTCAAATAGAAATGGCTAAGGGGAAAGAATTCCCACTTCACCACATAACAGGAGCACCCAAAAAATTATTAAACTAACAATCTAAAGAATTAAATACATCTTTTTATTAATAGCAAGACAACATAAAATCACATACAACAACATTAAGACACATTAAAGACACTGCATGTCCACAAATTCTACCAGAGCCAAAAATTGAAGGCATACAATCACTGGGAACTCTCCTAAATGACCTAATGTGAGGACTACAAATGCGGTATCCTAATCTTTTGTGCCGGCACAAAAAAGCTCCAAGTGGACCTAAACCCCTCTGCCAAGGAAGAGGGGAGGGAAATAAATACAACACAGAAAAAGTGGCTGGTGCTTACAATATTCAAGTATATATCAAAGAACAAACGCGTGTGCACTACAAAAAAAGTGACTAGTTCTTACAATATATTATAAGAAATTATACAATATGAACACATAAGAAAACCATGTAACTATACATGAGCAAGCAAGATCCCATATACAAATCTCTAATACACAAATCCCTAAAATAGTGTGTCATAACAACTGATCATTGCCACTAATAGTGTGAGGAATTATCTGCAATGCAATAATAATCAAGACAATACATAAAACACATAAAGTATGATACTTATGAACCGCACAACCGAGTCCAAACAGGTATATGGGACTAGCAGGTGGGACACCTGCGCACGCGGCCGCCCGTGCCGCTTCGCTGGGTGGAGGGGTTTAGGTCCACTTGGAGTTTTTTTGTGTTCTTTTCCCCTTAGCCATTTCTATTGGAATTTCAATGGCTTTGATACAGTGTAGCACAGTTCATGTATTGATGTGGTGCACCCCTTTGTGTTTGGGTAATGCAGAACATTCAGCATGATGGCAGCTACCTCCAGTGGTGGCTCCTTGGCACCTCTGTGACGTGCGCCAAAGAGGCAGCACAGAGCAGAGACAGCCAGAGCCGTGCTGGAGGCAGCCATCATCATGCTGGATGTACGTTTCCTCGCTGCTGCCCCCTCTTTTCCTGTGTGTGCCATGCCCACATTGATGCCCTCCCAAGTACCACCCGCCGTGTGTGGATTCGTGTGAAAGTGTGTGCAAGGGAGAGTGTGTGTACTTTTGGAGTGCAAGGGCACACATGTACCTTTGGGAGTGCACATATGTGCCTGGGAACGCTGGTCTAAGCTTCAATGTCATCTAACAGGTGACCAGGCTGTACGAAGCAATTTCTGCGACTCTTACAGACTACACCCATTATAATTAATATGCAGCATCACAGAGAAATCAGGGGGTGAACCTGTAAACGTCTCAGCTGTTTCTTTTTCAATTTTAAAACAGAACACAGTTTAGGACAGTGCCAAACGCAGCCACACACAATGGTGAAACAATTGTAATTCTGTGTATTAATACACTAATAGCTCCGCGGGAAATGTTAGTAGTAAAGTATCTCAATCAACAACAACACCTTCAGTGTGGACAATCAATTGCAGGCTTTGTGAGTCCCAACACCACTTATGATTAAATCACGTAGCAGATTCCTTAGTTAGATAATGGCAAAGATTGTAACTTCTCTCAGGGAACACTTTGTAATAAACAACAGGTGTAATCTTCCAGGGTAACAATGAATGACTCAGCTTTTGGTTTCCCCGTCGGGTCAGATAGAGATCAAATATAATAAACGTGCTTCTTTAGAGATCAATCCCCTCCAATTACGCAATTCACATGTAAAAAAAATGGACTAAAATAGCAAAATGCCCACACTGAAGGTGGTGTTGTTGATTGAGATACTTTACTACTAACATTTCCCGCGGAGTTATTAGTGTATTAATACACAAAATGACTATTGTTTGAAGACTGCACCAATACGGTCTTACTAACTCCAGAGGAAGAAAGGATTGCCTTTATAATATGATTCAATTTAATCTTAATACATTGTAATATTGTTAGCGCGGTTTAGAAGAATTTTTCTTCCTTTAATGGTGAAACAATTACCTTTGCCTGGAGTAGCACTTTAAACCGGACCTTCACCATGATTTATTGAAAAGCCCAAACCCTTATAAAATGATTCCCCAGCATCTAAAATTAATACATTTTAAGTTTTTAGCCACTTACTTATTATTCTTTCCCCCACTGGGCTGCAACTCTGTTCAGGACTTTAGGATACGGGCGCCGCCATCTTGACTCAGAAGCATCACACTGAGGAGAGGAGAGTGGGTTAAACTACAGGGGGTGAGTTATATCTGTGCTTTGCTCAAACAGAGCAGAGCTGGGGTCAGGAAAAGGTCAGCAATCCCAGAATGCAGAGCAGCACAATTAGAAGGCACTTCCTGTTTGCAGGTTGCCTGATGTTCCATGAGCCGCCATCTTGGATGTTTAAAGGCTCATAACATGCAGTAGATGCAGGTAGGATGATTTTTAATGTGAGCAATCTGTATATACAGGGTGTAGGAAACATAAGATAGACTCTTATTCAGGGTGAAGGACCGCTTTAAAGTGGACCAACACCCAGGATTTTGACTATCCTGGGTCTTGACAGATATCATATATACATATGGTTACACAGAGCTCCCATTCGTCCACCGTGATGTTATCAAAACCACACGTGTTCACACACTGAGCGATCCCCCACCAATCAAATTAGCCTCTTACCGGACAGCCGGCATATACCGGCAAATTAATATGATCTCTCAAGAGGGTCTTGTTCTCCCTTGGATTAATTTTTAGTATCCAATAAGTCTTCCACGAGGTCAAATCTAAAGCAAAGGCTGATAGCCGAAGGACAATCCGTTCCTCACTCCAGAGTCAAACTTAAAGGTAGGAACTCCGCATTAACAAGCCAAAAGTGGCTCAAGATTGTTAAACCTGATTGGAAATCCAATTCCCACATAGCGGAATGAAAACCTTTTTGCCTTTTATTAGGTGACGGCACTCAATTATAAAAAAAGTCAGTCAGATCCGTTCAGCCAGAAGAGGATGAAATCGATGTTTCCTCCTGGATGCTGGACACCAGAATTCCCCACGAGTGCTCCTGACCTGGACCCGGAAGAGGTTTTCAGGGGGGATGTCGCCTGGGTCTTGGTCCACTTCGGTGGGGCACCCCCGATCGGGGTGCCCCGCTGTGTGAAACCCCCCCTAACCCCCCGAAAAACTCACCTCTCCCCGCTCCCAGCGCCGACGTACAAGCCAGGTCCAGGAACGTCTAAGCGGCTGCCGCCGCCTCCCGCGCGTCCCTTTTGACGCGCGCGCGCGCCCGCGTCGGCCATTCGCAGACGGCCGGCGCGGGCGCGCGCACGGCTACAGGGGCGCGAGGGAGGCGGCGGCAGCCGCTTAGACGTTCCTGGACCTGGCTTGTACGTCGGCGCTGGGAGCGGGGAGATCAGGTAAGGTTTTTCGGGGGTTTTGGGGGGGTTACACCCCGCGGGACATCCCGATCTCGGATGTCCCGCGGGGTGGGGGGTGATCGGCCCGGGAATCTTATAGATTCCCGGGCCGATCACCCGTGGGTGTTGGTCCACTTTAACAGCCAGCAAGTGCTATCACTGTAGATGGAGAGTAAGTAGCGCATACTGTAAGGACTGAACAATAACTAGCTTAGCTCCATTGTTAAAGCCTAACATGCTGGGAAACATCCTGGGTACACCCGGTGACGTAACTGACATTGGCCAACAGTAAAATCTAGTTTCTATTAGGTCACTGACTCATATGTGTCACCCTGCTAAAAGATGGCGCGCCCGCTGTTTCAACATAGCCACTGAAAAGCCCCGCCTACACCTCTCTGGCCGCACTGCATCTCGGGCATTGTAGTTCATGCGGAGGGCCCACAGACATGCTATGAGTGTGGGCGTGCAGCTGCAAGAACTACCAGTGATCCCACAAGCCCACGGGCGCAGCCGTTGACGGCAAAATTGCTGTTTCAAAGAGGAAAAAAGCCGGTTCGCCATAACCAACGCGTGGCGTGATATTCCTTGGTGACAGCAGACGGTGAGTATAGTCCTGTAAGTAGTCATTTAGGCGCCCTGTATGTGTATGGTGTGTAAAGGAGACACGCTGACAGGATTTGGCGGAAGGCTGCGGCCGCTCTGCTTATCGCGCGGCTGTCTTCCGCATGTGGCCGAGCTTCGCTGCATGGCGGGCTCTTCTCACAACGTGTTGCTGCCAAAAGCGAATGCCGAGTTTCCCGAGGAACTAAACGCCCGCCATATGCTATTTTCTTTCTGCTGTCCGGTGTGTCCGCCATGGTGAAACTTCATGGGAAGGTTGTGTCCTAAAAATGGCTGGTATTCTTTCCACACATTCCGCCATTGTGTATTATACCTAAGAACCTTAGCACGGGGGGCAGCTTTCCTAATGTAAGGCCATATTCACCGCTGAGCCATGGTGCGGAGCATATTGTAAAAGCCCATTGATCGTTCTATGGTGCTCAGCATATAGCACGGTTTGGGGAATAGGCTGGGCATGAACCATGGGATCACTGGAGTGGTAAGCACAGCGGGTGTTACACACAGATGTGGGATGAACCTGCGACAAGGACAAACCTGAAAGTGGATCAATCTCAGCCTGCTCTAGGGCCGGACAGATAAGTGGCCCTGGAAGCATCACCTGTTGTCTGTGCCCGGACTTAAATCTCTGCCCCTGGGCTGCTGCAGGATTTCATGCAGCCATTGGGATGGATTTTGGTCCTCTTTAAACCACTACTATGCTATGTGCATCTCCTGTTTTGATATACTTTACCATGTATTGGCAAATTATGCCGTATCTTCCACTTTTGCAATGCCCGTTTTTCTGTTTGTGTATTCATTTTCTTTTTATCACTCAAACCAGGTAACATAACATGGCTTCTGAAGATATCTCACAGTTGGCGGATTCTCTGGCAAAGACTAAGGTGGGCGGTGGAGAGCTGAGTTTTAAAGGCAAGAGTTTGAAGCTTAACACAGCTGAAGATGGTAAGCCTTATGCTGTAAAATTGAAAGTGTAGGCCTGTTTTGACTCCTATAATGTGTATTTAACCCCCTTTCTGACCTTTTTACAGCACAGGAAGTAATAGCAGCAATTGAGGAGTATGATTGTCTCCAGGCATTGCGTCTTGAAGGCAACACTGTGGGCGTGGAGGCAGCTAAGGCCATAGCTAAGGCTTTGGAGAAAAAGTCTGATCTTAAGGTAACTCCCTTAACTTATCATACATTAGCATATTTTGTTGGGTATCATTAGTGTTCACTTTTTTTTTTTTTTTGCTTTTCTTCCTAGCGTTGCCATTGGAGTGATATGTTTACTGGGAGGCTTAGATCTGAAATTCCACCTGCATTAGTAAGTACAACCTTGTTTTCTGCAAGTATATCCAGATCACAGGAGTGGCGCTCATTAATCACCGCTTGACCCAGAAAGGAGGGGCGGATGATTGACAGGCACTCTTAGGATGTATATGGGTGGGCACTCTTATTCATATAGAAAGATGAGGAGGCAGGAACTGATTGCTTACAGGGGAAGCAAGCGTGAATTCTTCTGGGTAGACCATTGACTTGCGATCAGGGTGGGCTGCTTGCTGCGTGAAGTAAATCTGACAACTATGATGCAAATTATAGGAAGTTTGTCAATTAATCCATGCTCACATATGTGCATCTCTTTCCAGGCTGGGTGGCCAAAGGGGGGGGGGATTTTTAATACCTTGCTACCCTCCCCTACAGCCTCTCTTCTGTACTGCAACCTATCTTGCAGCCCATTAACCCTTAATGCAACTGAAAAATCTGTAGAAAGTGTAACTGTCATTTTGTAAAGTTTGTGCTGCTGTGTCAGAGGGTTTGATTTGGAAAATGATGCTAGTAGGAAAGGCTGACGTGGGCATTTCTTTCTCACTGCTGCTGATAATGTAGTGTAATCTGTACATTTGCTCATAGTGTCTAATGTCTTACAGATTTCACTAGGTGAATCCCTAATGCTGGCCGGAGCTCAGCTGACGGAGCTTGATTTGAGTGACAATGCATTTGGTCCTGATGGTGTTCGTGGTTTTGAGGCGTTGCTGAAAAGCCCAGCATGCTTCACACTGCAAGAAATCAAACTCAACAACTGTGGTATGGGTATTGGTGGTGGAAAGGTAAATGAACACAAGCAGAATATTTGTTAGAGACAGCCCAAACAATAGACTGCCTTCTGCTCGTATTAAGCTAGTTGTCAGACGCTTTATCTCTCATTCAGCAGTGCTTTAGATTTTCTGATAAGCTCTAGTGAACTTGCTCCCTCCTGTTTCAAGGGTAATTCCCCTTGTGATGGCATTTTTTAAAAGTGAGGAAGTCTGATTATTTGGTCGAAATCACCATTTTGGTGTACAAAGCTAACGTAAACACATGGTTGCTCATGGGAAAACTGTATTCTTATAGAACACCAAGTTGCAAATGAAAAAAAAATAGATAAGCTTAGCACATTGCTATCAAAAGTGAAATGACCCTTTAAAGGGGAACAAATCCCACATGTGGCTGCATTTTTTTTCTCTTGAGACATCTCAAATCCGGATTCCCTGCTATGTGAAACCTCCCGGTAATTACCTTTCAATGGGGCATGTGTGGGCTCTCGTTCAATGAGAAACCTCTGCAAATGGCTCCTGTCCCAGCCTATCTGAATGTCCTGGGGCGTGGAGTGCGCACACAGCCCGATGATATAATAGAATCTTATCTTTCATTAATCTGACCAAAAAAATAAAGCAGTGGTTCTTGCAAATGTAGGTTGCCCACAGTTGGAGCAAGTCTGAGGTAGTTGCATTATTCTGTGAGTTGGAGATAGGTGCAGGAATAAAGTTGATCAATTTTAGTCTCTCCATTTCTTCAGCAGTTTTAAATGGTTGGCAAAAATAATGCAAGCATTTTTAGGTGGCAATGTTCTGCTACAATTTTTCTGTATCTGTCAGACAGATTCTGCGTGTTAATGTTACTTTTGGTTTTCTTTAGATCCTGGCTGCTGCACTCGCGGAGTGTCACAAAAAATCCAGTGCAGTAGGCAAACCTCTGGCTTTGAAAGTGTTTGTGGCCGGAAGAAATCGCTTAGAAAACGATGGGGCTACTGCTTTGGCAAATTCTTTTCGAGTATGTGCCATTTTAGTAGTAAAGGAATTTCCTTTGTTATTTATAGTATACACGGATTCAAATATGCACCTGTCTTTAGTAAATACATCATTTTGTTTGGTTGTCTGAAAATCTGAACAACTATCTCATGCTTGTCCAGTTTCTGCTGCAAAGTCTGTGTGTGCTTTTCCGTGCAGAGTGCGATAAAATCTACTTTTACTTTGAATATGGAGTAGTCGGAGACATGCATTTGAAAGATGATCTTGAATGTCAAAATTTCCACGCTATTTCTTTTGTATTTCAAATCCAATCAGTAACATAGAAACATAGAAGGTTGACGGCAGAAGGAGACCATACGGTCCATCTAGTCTGCCCTCATGTAACTGTATGTACTCTTTATCTTAGGATAGATGTGGGCTTATCCCAGGCATGTTTACATTCGGTGACTGTTGATTTTTCAACTACCTCTGCTGGAAGTTTGTTCCAAGCATCATATCTTTCATTGGTTATTACAATATAGCTACTTGCATGATATATGTTTATACAAATGTAAGATTTAAATGCAATGGCAAAAATATATACTGCTTTAAATTGGCACTACCGTCTCATTAGTAAAATATCTTCTGATTAAGGGTATAATAAAATATAACGGTCATTTGAAACGCATACAAGATGCTCACCTGGATGGTTCCAAGGTCTACCATCAAAGACACATTTCATGGCTAGTGTTGTCTTAGTTTTGGTTTTTAAATATCCTAAGCTTAACTCTAACTTTCCACGTTTCTTTTAAAATGAGTTTTCCCATACATATAAACAAATTGTCTGAGAGACAGCCTTGGATAATCTAGTCAGGCGAGCACTTCTGTTACCGCTACCAAAGATATTTTGCAACGGTTTTGCCACGCTAGAAAATGATGTATGAAAGCAAAAGGAACACTTTCAGTATTTCAGTATTATATTTAGGTGAAACTCAGGCATTCTAATCCTGAATAAAAAGAATATTCCAGTAGGACATTAAGTGAAGCTCTAACATTATATAATTCTAACATAGTTTTACATTACCTAACCCTGTTCCATTCAGCTAGCATATGCCCTCGGCTAATGGTTGGGGATCTCAAATTGGCACATCCTTGCTGCCAGTCTCTCCCAGCAGAATCCTGCTTTCAGCTTTAAAGCTCAGAGCACTGCAACCAGTGATTCTCCTGGATTTTTTTTTCTATGTCTGGACAGTCCATTTTAACTTTTGATTGTGCATGTTGAAAAATTGCCATTCGCTAAAATATGCAAGATTGTGTCATAGAGAAATGCACGCAGCAGCTCTGCTCCCTTCAGAGTGGGGATTCCGTTCACTTTCAGGGCCGAATTGACTACAGTGCTCTATTTTAGAGAGGGGCGTGTGCTGTTTGGGTGGGAGTTGGGCATCGATTCTCCCTGCAGGGCATGCCAAATTGGGGTGAGTGCATACGAGTTGGGTTATGCGGACCAAAAGTAATTTGACTTTTGGTCTGGCTTAAGTCAAAATATCTGTTAAAGGAAAATACAGTAGGGTCGGTCCTTTCATTTTAATTACCAATTCATTAGAAAAAACATCTCTTGGTTTTGCATGCATTGAAATTCATGTTTATTTCTTTGCAGCTAATTGGCACCCTAGAGGAAGTACATATGCCTCAAAATGGCATAAACCATCCTGGAATCACTGCTTTGGCTGAGGCCTTTAAAGCAAATGCATTGCTAAAAGTCATTAACCTTAATGATAATACATTCACAGACAAAGGCGGAATTGCTATGGCTGAGGTAAGCGTCACTCTTGGGTCCATTAATTATGATGTTGTGTTTTTATACACATTTAGGTATACAATTTGCTTGGGCGTCAGCAAAAAAAGCTTTTCTCTTTTCAGGCTTTGAAGAACCTAAGACAAGTAGAGCATATCAATTTTGGTGACTGTTTGGTACGTTCTAAGGGAGCTTTAGCTATTGCAACTGCTTTGAAAGAGGGTCTGCACAAGTTGAAGGTATGTTAATGGCAAACTGCCCTAGTCATTACTATAAAATAACACAGGTGTTGTGTATATAAACTGAACCAAATCTGGTTTAGACTCATGGCATTTGGGAAATCTGCAGAAAATAGGTCAGGGTGTGTTCTTGAAACGTAATAGTTTGCTGCTTTATATTATGTAGATCTTTATTGCCACCCTATTTATGCTTGCTTGACTATATATAATTAGTTTAGAGCTGGGGCTGTGCCTATTTGTTGGTTCCAGGAGAGCATATCATTTGAGTTATAGGTAGAAAACTGTGAAGTCTTCTCTAGAGAGCCTTTTCTACTTTGAAAGGAGTGACGACTGTGATGCCAAATGAAGGAGCAAATGTCAGACCCAGTAACTATTGCTTGTAGGTAAAACATCCTTGTTGTACCTTAGTAATATTTGTTTAAACAAAAAGGGTCAGCATTTAACTGTGCCCTCACCCGTGTTAGTAAACAAGCAGCCGTCTGGAAAGTTAAAATAATATGCCCAAAGCAGTTGTATCGAAAATAAATTAAATAAATTAATTAAATGGTAAATTATTTTAACAGAATGGAGAGAGCCCGTTTAATTTAGTTGGTATGTATGATGCATGATTGTATTTCATGGCTGTGCATGTCTTGTGCTGGCAGCTGTTACCTGTCAGGACTGTTCTCTTGTCCGCCTCGGTTTCTTCTGGCTGAAGAGGAACATCAGACTTGCGCATGACTTCCTCTCACAACATCCCCCCCGCACTACCTTTTGGATGTCGGCATTATCTAAAAAGCCAACATACTGCTGCTGTTCTAGTCGCTCCCCCCACCAGCAACTTAGCTGTCAATGACGGATGGGATCAGTGTCAGCCGTACTCACCCCTCCACGAGCCAGCTGGTGAACTCTTGTGGGATCTGCGCCAATGTCTTTGCAGCCTATGCAATGACACTGCGCATGTGCAAGATCAGTGGGCGGTGCAGTGTCTGCTGGGAGGCTAAAGACTCCCAAGATGGCGCTGAGGAATCGGAGGGATGGCGGAGCACAATGCCTCCAGGATGGTAAGTAAAAAATGCTTAAATAAAAACCGGAGGGGAAAGGGGGGGGGGGAGATGCAGACCAAGCTTGGAGTTATTAACTTCCCAAACCTTCTAATGTTCCTCTTTAAGGTGCCATAGCTTGTTTTTGGCTGACTGAGCTACTGTGGCCAAAAGATCACCAGCAACAATAACTGTTTTGAAACTTGCATCAATCCAGTCCTTTCAAAGCAGATCTATTGTGGAAGAAGCATTTTACATGCTGCTTCTATGTGTAAAATATGATCCTGTGTACGGAGCTTCCTCTCACCTCCACTCCTCCACCCATTCAGTGATGTTCTGTAGCAGATGTTCACATACCTGCTACACAATTAGTGTTTTGATTTGTGGCTGACCCCAGAGAAACATGAGGCGTGTTTAGCAACATTTTATAAAGACTGCTTATAATCTTAAGCAGAAGTATGTAAAGCAGGAATGTTGAAGCACTGAGTTTCTTTCTGTAGTGCACAGGATCCTTTTAACATGCTCTGACATGGGATGTCTGTCCAGGTACATCTGTTTTACAGGGAAAATACTATGGGAGAGAGACCATCACCCCAATGTGAGGAGGTCCAAAGCAATAGAAATATGCTTTTACACACTGACTGCAATATACTGGTTATCCTCAT
Organism: Gastrophryne carolinensis; assembly: GCA_027917425.1. Lineage (NCBI taxonomy): Eukaryota > Metazoa > Chordata > Amphibia > Anura > Microhylidae > Gastrophryne > Gastrophryne carolinensis. The sequence goes on from CM051235.1 coordinate 338,869,833, forward strand.
TCTGTATCACTACATTTTTGTGGAAAAAAAACCTAAGGGATTCGTGATAGTGCTCTTTTAGGTTTGCATTTAAAGCCAAAAACCTGTGTTTTGGACCTTTCCCCTGGGGCACCCCAATCGGGGGTGAAAACCCCCCCAGGTCGCCAGAACAAACTCGCCTCTTCCCGGTCTTACGACGCCTTGGGCGGCTACTTGTCCAATCAGCACCGCATCCCCGCTACCCTCTTAACAGGGAGTGTGCCTGCACTGGGCATTCACAAATGCCTGGCGTGGGCACACTCCCTGCTAAAGGGATAGCGGGGATCAAAGCGAGCATACGGGCCACTCCAGCCATGTTTACCAAATTAAAAACCACCCCCTGCCCTGCCGCCCTCTTAGTTCTGACGCAGAGCCAATAAACAAAACAAGAAAAGGCACTTGCCTACAGGTGAAATCGAGCAGTGGCAGGGTGTGAGGTGTTGGGGCTGGAGTGGCCCTTTAAAGTAGACCAAAACTCATAAAATTGCCCACCATAAAAGCAGAAGTCCATTAATAATGACTGGGCATTCCCAGTTGGTATGTTTCCTGTAAATAGTACATATTTAGCGTTTTATTCTGTTTTTACATCTTAGGAGTTGAATCTCTCCTTCTGTGAGATCAAACGTGATGCAGCACTAACTCTGGTAGAATCTGTTGAAGACAAATCTGAGTTGGAAAGGCTGGATTTAAATGGTGCGTATTGCGATCTATTGGCATTAAATGAATATATTGGTAAAACACTGGGTGTAATGTAATACTGGGACATTTTTATTTTTTATTCAGGAAACAATTTTGGCGATGAAGGTTGTGAACATATTCAAGAAATTTTGGATGGTTTTAACATGACATCAGTTCTGGGATCCTTAAGGTGAGGTAGCAATAGACCAGTAACTACCTTGCAAGCACAACATGCTCTCACTACTTCTGGGCCTGAGCCTTTTCTTATTTGTTGCTTTTGTCTATTAAAGTGGAAAACCAGTCAGGTTTACGCTCCCCTGGTGCTTTAAAATGAGATAAAACCCAGGATTCCCCAGCCTCTCGTCCAGTCAGCACTCAAATCCGCTACCGTCCCTTTGTCTAAGGCGAGAAGGTAAAGATTGTAGCTGTTGCAGGCTGATGCGCAAGGGGGCTCGAAATGTTGTGTTTGGAGGAACCAAGCCCCAGATCAGCTTATAGTGTTCACAATCCCCACACATGGGTTGTTGAAGACTTTTGTGCCCTCCATCACATTAATATGCTTACCAACTTTAAAGCAGAACAAAACCTGTGATTATGACTAGGTTCTGTGCCCATGGGGCACCCTGAATTGACATGTCCCCATCCCCGGAACACCCATACAAACTCACCTTCTCCCGGAGATAAGGCGCATGCGCAGGCTCTTGCCCAATTGGAGCTGTTTGCTGTGCATATGTAATGCTTAGGATTTGGACGCCGGTTGTTTACATCGCTGAGGGCACCAGGAAGTGTGTTAAATCTGCGGGGGCTGGCCACAGGGTTTTTGTTTCGCTTTGAAAAGGTAATGCTCCTTTTGAGGCAAATGTCATTCAGCTTATGTTCTCCTTGGTGCATGCCTCTTTAAATTCCAGCCACTTCAAAGCATTATATTCATCCAGAGAGACAATATATATGTTCCCCAAGTTAAATGAAAGATATATAGGCTAAGACTAATACGCTTTTATTGTCCCAAAAATATGAAAAGCTAAAAAGGCGTAACTCATCCATGAGTTACAATGTGCTTCTCATATATAGAATTGAACCCTAAGCGGTGTTCAGTGAATATAAAAAATATCCTTTCCAGGGTTGGATACACATTTCAGCCATCTAGTGCCTTTCTCTCTCTTACTTGGGTGGGATGGCTGACTTGAACCAGGAGGTTTATTTGCTTATCAATATATTGTAGTGCCCAGCATATGCAGTAGTATGATTTACACGGATTACTGTGCTGTCCCATTCTTGCTGATGCCTGTTACTTCCCTCATCCCTGGCCCCAGCAGTGGGCTTTCGGTGTGTCTTGGCTTGGGCTGAGGTCTCCGTCCAGCAGTGGCCAGACCTTCATTCAGTGTTGTGACGTATCGGGAACCCACCAGTCTGTCCATTGATCCTCTGCCTCTTTCCACGGGGACCATGGTCCAGTCTCTGATGCAATGGCATTCGCTGCCTATTGACTGTTTCCATCCTAACCCCATAGATGTTATGTGGGGTCAGGAGGCTCGGACTAAAGATGATCAGCTGGCCAGTAGCCCTTTCGGAGTGGAGTGTGCGCATATCCTTTAACCCTAAATATTTACAGGTAAGCTTTCCTTCATTGTATGGTTAATACTGAACCATAGTAAAACTTAGCAAGGGCGCCGCCATTAAAATAAGAAGCTGGGATCTGCCCCACTTCCAGGTCTCTTTTGCGGCTGCAGGTCACATAGCGGGGGAACCCCCGATCGGGAGTGGCCAAAACCCATGATGGTCAAAATCCTGGTTTTTGGTCCAATTTAAGAGCCCCGTTAGGGCTTGAAACGTGTCACACAGCCATGCAGCCTAATTTTATCTCTACTACAACTGTTTGTCTTTTAAACGTGAATTTTATTAAATTTAACTAGTGCTGGCAAAAACTTAAAACATCCATGAGAGTTACAATGCACTTTTCATATAGAATTGAACCCTAAGCGGAATTCGATAAATACAAAATACCCTTCTACACATAGGTGTTACTGGGTGTTGTACAGTAAGATATTTAAATTCATGTATGTTAATTACTCCCTCCTCCTTTGCTTCCCCCAAAAGCTGGTCCAGTTCCACCTTTAAAAACAGGGCTGTACTTCCCCCTCCCCTTTAAGTGTCTTTTGTGTTGTGTGGTTTTTTTAAGGTGCAATTATATCCATTCCAATAAAGTGTTTATATATTTTTTGATATTATTGTGGTGCTCCCATTCTTTGAGGTAGGCATGGCATATGATCCACACCCCCTCTTTTGTTCTATAGTTTGGTTATATATGAGTGAGCACATGGTACTTTGGGTAGTGCACTCCCATTTGGTTAGAATGATGGAGAACTTGCTTCTAGCAGAGCTCCCATCTGGTGGGAGTCAGGGAATCGTAGCACACACACATACAGAGGCTGCATCCGCTTCCATGCTTCATTCCAGTGTGCAGCAACTTGATTGATTTTGCTTTCCTATATAAGGATCCTTCTAAGGCTCTGAAATATGTTTTGACGGCAGGTCGTCTTTAGGGATGAGGCTGATTAGTGCTATCCATGTCCAGGTATATGGCTGCTCTGTATTTCACTATCTCGGCTCTCTGTCACTGTAGAATACACATCTATTACATATATAATATATATTTTATGTGCCTCACTCTGAAATGCCCTGCGAAGTTCTACTCAGGAACTTGGGCTGGGTTGTCAATTTAGAAAAAAATCAGTCTAATACCCAGTTATCTTTACAGGTTCTCCAGGTATGATAGACAGTATCCTTCAAGGATAACTGGGGTTAGGGAGCCCACCGGTCCAGGGAAAGGGGCCACCATGCGAAGCAGGCAAATCCTCCAACTTCAGGGACCTTTTAGTGTTCCAGCTAGCATTGAATCACTTTTTACCAGATATCTCAGGCTGAGAAGTCCAGATCTGGACCTACAATGCTTCCACAACAGCATACCTAAATCATCAGGACGGGACCGGGTCCTTAATTAATCTAACGACTCTGTTCCCTTACAGAAACATGTCCTGTCAATAGTGGCAGTTCCTTTTAGTACCCTAAAAACTATTGGAGATTCGAGTCAAGGGTTCAACAGACAGTGGCGTCTAAACTAGGAGGTTTTCCTTCAGGGGGTCTTCCTCAGATAAAGATCCTTGCCCATTACCAGCGACTCCAAAATGAGAAATGTTTTGCTCACTGACAAGTGGGATGTCTTCCCTCCTTTCAAAATGATGCCACAAGAAATCCAGAAGATAACGTTGACCCTTTTCCTGCGCTATCTTCCTAGCTCCATTTTTGCCAGGAATATCCAGGTTCTCTGTTTTGAAAAGTGTGGTGGTGAAGGTGCCATGGCATCTACCAGATATTACTACAAGAGATTTTGTTGGGCCTAGCCGTATCCCAACTAAAACTTTACCCACCTTTGAGTTTGACCCAGCCACAACCAAGGAAATTCTGATATTTTTTAGTCATAAAATTCATACTTTTATGAATTGATTTCATAGGTTAAAAGGAAGAACGGAACTTCCAAATATAAAAACAATCAAACACTGTACAATGAAACATCTCGTAGCATATACCATATCACATAGTTGCATGATTTTAAATCACTGATGATATAATTGTCTTTGATTTAAATATTGGTTAGACATGAGTAGACTTGTTTTTCACCTTAACGTTTTTTTCAACCTCCAAATTGTGTGTGGTGTAGTGCATCTATATGAAAAATAATATAATAGCAGTATTATATTATCATTGGAGCTGAACACAACATAAAAAGCAAGTAAATTAACAATTTGAATAATAGGTAGAAAGTATCTTACATTTCTGACAGGTATAGACAAAGCTTTCAATAATCCTAGCAGCAAGGTTTTAACATGGCACGCAATGGGTTATATAAAAAGGTCACAGATCATCTATAACAAGAAGCATGTGTAACTATATAATTTAATGGATAAATTAGAATGTCGTCTCTATGAATATATCTTACTCAAGCAGATTCGCCAGGCAATGGTTCAGTGGTGGATTTAAGACTCCGGCAGCCCCATGTTCCAGTATCGGAAACGGTGCTTGTTATAATGGTTCCTTCTTGATGAAGTTTTGAAGTGTATTGGTCCGGGCCACTGCTCCTGCCTCTGGCGACCGGCCCAGTAGCTGCAATGGTAGCCGTTTTCCACCCTGGTGCAGCTATATTGTGCGCTCGTAGAGCGTGGCAGCGTCTCTTCCGCCTATGGTCGGAAATGGTACAGCCAAGGGAGCTGGAACGCTATTGCGCTCCAGCCGTAGTCAGCAGAAGCGGCACCCATGGAGCTCATCTCCGCCGAGAGCCGGATGGCGTGCGGCCTACCAGATATTCCGAACGTTCTCATCAGGGTCCCACTCTGCATCCAGAGCCAGCAAACTTCAACTGACAACATAGATCTGAGAGGGCCATTTTAGAAAGGCGGGTCTGCTCAGCCAGAGTGATGAGATTCTCCTGAAAAGTCAAGGGTTGACCATCAGACACATTTATGCAAGGGTTTGGTAAGGTTTTTCTTCATTTGTGAAGCCAACAAACTGAAGAAAGACGATTATACCACGAGTCGAGTTCCTGCAGGAAGAATTCGAAAAATGATTAGTAGTGGGACTCAGACTTCAGCCTTATCAGTTCTTCTAGACTGCCAGTGAGGGCAGCATCTACAGCACTACCTGTAAAAAGCCAGCACCCCTTAAAAGTTTTCCAACAGGGGACATATCAGTCATGTTTAAAAGGGGTACTGGAACCTCCATTTGAGCATTGGAGGAAGTACCAGAAAAGTGGTTACGTTTGGAATTATGTTTCCCGTCGGCTATTATATCAGCTAGGAGGGTATGAACTGCATGTCTTATCGATAAAGGAACTTTACTGTTCTATTCTCCCAGGGCCATACTGAGACCCTGATCCTTTCATTTTTTGCCAGAGATGCTACACTTTTAGATGGGAAGAGCATTCATTTGAGAAAAAAGATCCAGGGAGAGGCGGTTAGCGGAATAACTTTTTATAACGACAAAAGAGGACTAGGTGTCTCAAAATCCACTATGCCAAATGAATAAAACAGACTATGTACAGACTTATCCACCCAGAGGAGTCCTACTCTTAGGTTTCTGAGCATTCAACCAGAACTTGGTTAGCTTCCTGGGCAAAGAGGACTGGTGTCTATATATAAGAGATGAGTAAGACAGCAAGGTGGTCTTTACCCTACACCTTTCTGATGCACTATAAACTAGATCTCCCTTCTGCGCAAAACAGACTATTGTATAAGTGCATATATCCAGAGCTGTTCTCCTCCTCCTCCACCTGTTTCTGCACATTCAAACCGGAGCTAGGTCTGCTTACTGGGCAGAGAAGACAGGTGCCTCTATAGTGGGCATCTGTAAAAGGAAGATGTGAGGTGAAAATCACAAACGCTATAGACTAGATATTTTGCGAAACATCAGGCCTTTGGTAGAAGGGTCTTACTAGCAGCTTCCCACCACTAAGGTTCAATAACTTTGCTAATTTTCTCCGTGGGTCATCGTGAAAGATGAAGGGAGAAAATCCCTGTTAGACTTACTGGTAACGTTTTTTCTATGAATCCTTCATGGTGACCCCCTAGCTCCCTCCCATAGTCGTGTGGTTACCTTATATTACTTTACTAAGGTGGAGAGGAAGGGTGGGGTTTTATCCTCTGTTCAGTTTGTGTTTCCTCCCAGGGGGTGGAACCTCCCTCTCCCCGTGGGTCTTTTCACCAGCTTGTGTAACAGTTGGTTTAGTAGTAGATCTGTTTTTGTGTCATTCCACAACGTAAATGTGGGGAGGTTTTTTGGTAGGTAGACTATCTGCAGTAGATGCACTCTCACTACCTTGGTCTAGCTTCAGGCTTGGTGTATGTTTACCTCTGCTTCCACTTTTTTTTTTTTTTCAACACTCTAAAGAGGAACTTCTTTCACTCCTTTGGGCTTCCGAATTTGGATGCCACGCTGTGTAAAATCCCCTGGATTCACTCACCTGATCCAGAAGTCCTTGTGGCCGCATCCCTGCTCCCCTCTAGCCGTTCACACACCTGCACTCGACCTTTTTGAATGGACAGCGTGGGCATGCCACAGCTGGAAGCTGAGCAGGGCATGCGGACGCTCAGCCAATAAGAGCACTTGTTTTGGGCCGAGCCTGCAACTTGAGAATGACAGGAAAGTGAGTGAATTGGGTGGCCTCGGGGATACACCCAGCGAGGCATCCCAATTCTGGATACCCCCGAGAGGAACCGGAAAAAAGAGAGTGAAATTTCTGTGTGGTAGTCCTTGTTAAAGTGGATAAAAAGGCAAGTTCAGTAAAGTACACCCCTAAAGCCCCACTCTGTAAATCCAGATTCCACAGTGAACCGTGATAAAGAAACTTCATTGGAGGATTCCCTTCACACATCCAATCCCTCTAGCAGCTAGTTATTTGTTGTGTGTGTTTTTATAACCTCATACATAAGCTGCCAGTGTGTTTTGGGGCATTTCTGTTTGGTGCAGCCTGCTGCTGGTACAGCTGTCACCTCGTGCTTATGTGTGAGACACGATGGCCGCTCCTATGCAGTTCTGCAATAATCAGTGTGTTATTACAGAACATCTGCATGGAGTTAAGCCCTCTCAAATAGATTTTGCCAGAGGGGGGCTTTAGGGGAGCAATTTACTTATCTTTTTTGACTTTTAGTTGGCTTTAAGCTTGTTTATATTTGGGTTCTTTACCTGTAATGTGTTAACTTTCTCTCTTTAGTGATGACGAAGGGGATGATGACGAGGAGGATGAAGATGAGGAAGACGATGATGATGATGATGCTGAGGAGGATGAAGATGAGGAAGAAGAGGACGATGAGGAGGAGGAAGACGAAGCAAGAGTCGAAAACGCCAAGAAAATTGTAATTTTTTTGTTTTCATGATATTGACTATCCAAACAGGAAAAGATTGACATATTTAACACATTTAGGTGAAGTCTGCTTTAGTAGAAACAATGGACTTTGTAGACATGTGTCTGAAATGTATATTAATTTATATTTCAAAAATATATACTTTATTGTATTAAAACATATTTTTAATATGGTTAGTAAAGGGTTCTAAGTGCAGAAATGGCTGTGGAAAGGTACAAAGGGGGTCAGGCTTCTACAACTACACTGTGGAAAGACGGGAAACGAAACTGCTAGAGGAGCATTGCTGACCAGATTGTCCCTGCTCTGGCTCATTGCTGCTACTTCCCTTTTTTATGGAAAAAACGTTGCTTGGGGGGGGGGGGGGGGGGGGGGGCAGACTACAAATAGAAAAGTAATGAAGGTAAGGGGTATGAGGAAGGTCAGCTGTACATTAATATTTTTTATATTTACTTCTTGATATTCTTTCAAGCATTAATGATCACTGCACACTGGTCTTCTGCATCATGTTTAAACAAAGTTTCTATTTTATTTAAGGAATCCACACCTACTGCATCTCCTCAACCACCAGTTGATGCTGCTACTTTCCTTAGCTTTCCTTCCCCAGAAAAACTCCTGCGGATGGGTCCTAAACGCTCAGTAATAGTGGCTCAGGTATGTTCAGATCTCTTAACTCTCATATAGGGGTAATGTACGAATTTCTGTGGGATTCTGAGGATTTTAGGCACCACTTCTGCATTCTCTTGCATGTCTGCCATTCATGTGACTGCAAGCGATCATTCAGGTCCATGGGGTTGGCCAGCACACCAGAATATGCAAACTGTCTGGTGTTGATCATGGGCAGCTATGGGAAGGACCATAAAAGTGGTAATTATCAGCTGCCCGGTCTCTGCCAGGATGCATCACCAGGGCATAACAAATCAGGATGTCCCCATGCTGTGGAGGAGAGTGGTACAAGGTGTTTTTACTTTTGTTCCCCTAAGAGGTAGAATACACAGCATCCAACCCCTCCCCCTCAGTGATTCTTATATTCCTGGAGCTCTGTCTTGCTACAGTGGGAGTGGTTGTCATGGCCTTGAGTAAAAAACATGGGACTACAAGGCCCACAATTCTTTCAATGTAACAGGTGAACGCTATCGGCTTTGGCTACATCTAAGCAGCTTAATGACCTATCCAGCTCAGAACCCGCAAATTAACACCTTTGGAAGGTTCTCGGTCTCGTGTTCAGTAGCAAACTGAAGAAGTTGAATTTCAGCAGAATGGGTTAAACCCATGCCTTAGCCAATCAGATGACTAGCAAACTAGAGTGATGAAGTCTGATATGTAGTTGAAATTGCTGTACATAGCCAAGGTAAACATTGTTATAAAAGATACATTTTCCATAGCAACACAGAGTTGCAAACAAATAGATAAATAAAAAAACAGATAAGCTTAGCACATTGAAGACATCATTTTGTCATACAATAATAAACTTTCAAAAAAGCCATTGAAAGTGGAATAACCATTTAAAGGATTCCAGTGGTGTAATCTCTCAGGATGCCCCCCCCCCCCCCATACATTTCAACCAGAACCAGCTGTAGGTCTAAAGCCATTGATGTTCCTTAGCCATGACCATGTGGAATTCAGAAGTGCAATACTGATAGAAATAGGAGAAAATCAGAGTATATTGCCGACCCCCTGACATAAAAACCATATTGGCGAATATTTGTGTAAATTGTGGTAAACACTGTTATAAGCCGACATGTTTGCATTCTCAAAAGTAACAAAAGTGTGGGTGTATTTCTATGAATGTCTAGATGTTCTGGTATGTGGCACAAAAAAGTTGTAGTGAAATTTTTGGATTGACCACCAAGCTAAAGAAAAACAAAAAGGTAAAACATTTCAACCGATCAGCAACTTGCCAGATTGCTGGATCACATTCCTCGTCGGCACTTCCGTGTTGGGATTGTGCCCGAGACTGATGGCCGGAATGGAATGTGATCCTACGAGTTGCCGATGACCCGAATAGGACCGGTCTGTTGTGGGGCACCAAAGGTGAATATACGAGTGAGTGAATGAGGAATTGTAACTTAATGTTTTTTTCTTAACTTTTTATCAGAATGACAGATTCAGTTTTTTTCTTTTCCAAATAACTGATACAGCATGGTTGTTGCTTTTTCTCTTTAGCTGAGGCCACATGCTCAAGTCTTTTCCAGCCAAAGTGTATAAGAGGCCTGTCTGTATGGCTAAGTACATGTGTTTTTTTTTGTCGTTTTAGACTGATGTGACAGACACCGAAAAGGTAGTGCAGGCTTTCCTTCAAATTTCATCTGTGTACCGAGATGATGCGGCTGTAAAATCTGCAGTAGAAGAAACAATTGGTGAGCGATTCATAATGCTTTTTGTGACCAGAAATGAAACATGCTTATTTACTAGCTTTTAACCTACTTTATATTCTTTCAGATGGTTTAATGAAGAAAGCTTTTAGCAGTTCAGATTTCAAGCCAGAAATGTTTATTACCAACCTGCTTGTGCGAATGGGTCTTCTCAAGGTATGGTGAAATATTTTTCGATGTTTAAATTCTTTGACTGTCTGACAAAAAATTACCCTGGCTACGCAGCCAATGGCTAGTTCTGGTAATGGCTTCAAACCATAAGTTGTCAGCAACTTGATCAGCAATCTTATTTGTGGCTGAACCCTACTTTCTTTGTAAACACCACCTGACCCACCACTCTAATCTGTACTGCAATCTGTAATCTATACAGCAGCCTGGCCTCTAACCCCTCACTACGGCCTCACCCAAATGACTCGCCTCGTTCCCGTCCTGACTTACAACCCACTTATTTGTACAACATTTGGATGTGCTAACCAGTGAAATCACAGGAGCCAATATTTCAAGTTTTGCATATGTTATATTTTTTCTAAATTCAGAGCAGAGCATGTCTGTTTAAAGTTTAGGTGTTGCCTAGCTTTACTATTTAATAAGGTTGTTGTTAAAAATGTATGCACTGTATGTAACAGCTAGTTTTATGTAGTTTAGGAAAACTATATATGCCATCCTCCTCTGCAGGGTTTGCCTTTTTTTGGTGTGTGTTTTATGGGCAGAATATTAGTGAAGAATATTAAAGGGATTGACCACCCAAATAAAAAAAACAAATGGCTACTCAACCTGTTGTCCCCGGCTGCTGATCGGTCCAGTGCCGTTCTCCTGGCTCTTCAGGTCCTGGGTGCAGCTACCTTGGACAGGGGGATTTCCTTGAATAGGTGGGAGTATGCACAGACTGAGGGATGCCGCAGGAGCGCCAGAAACAGCGTGGGATTTGTGCGAGGTAAGCTGTATTTATTTTCTTGTAACACCACCCCCCCCCCCCCCCCCCCCGGGGTACACAATCAAGGGTGTATAACCTCCCTTTTGGGGTGTTCTTGCTGGAAAAAGGTTCAGAACCACAGATAATAAGCATTGCTGTAGCTTCTTAGATCTGTAAGAGACTGCATGTAAGAGATTTAGTAACCAGTACCCCAGTTTATGGGCTTGTAAGGTGAAAAAAATTTTTTTCTCATGAATATGGTTTCCTTTTCTTAGAGTGAGGATAAAGTTAAGCCCATTCCACACTTGTATGGGACCACTGCTGACCCTCAATCATATTGCAAAACAGGATTATTTTCAGAAATCTCTTGGTCCTATTCTACTGGCATTTGTCTCAAAGTGAGTATTGAATAATGTTGAACATTGTCTCTGTGTCATAGAAGCTTTCCTATGTAAATATTTGTATGTAAATGCATTGTCAAGGTTTATGACTGGTTCCTTTCTTTTTGTAGGCCCAATGTTACCCTGGAGTCCCAGCCTCAGGCTCGGCATACCTTGCTGCAAACTCTTCATAACTTGTGAGCCTCCTGGCATGCCTTGGGACTATAATTGTTCTCTGCAAGTCTGATCGACACAGAAGAGAGATCAACTCTATATTAGGGGACACTAGTCCACTGGGACTTGGCTCCGTCAGCTCTTATCCACGCCCCCCTTTTTCCTGTGTTTGTTTACATATATTAGGAATTGGAACCATCTCTGATTCTTGTGGAATCCAGTGTCCTTGGTTTAGGTCTCAGGAAGAATATAACTGGGGCAACTATTGAAAAGGGAGGTCTCTGGCACAAATACTGCTCTGTCTTTAGTTGTTAGATTCCCTGTCTGTCGTAGTTTGTGGTGAAATGCTATAACTAATTACATGCATCATCATCGGTGTGTATGAGTAAAACTAAGAAGCTGCCTCTGTTTGTGCTGTATACTGTAATTGTCAGTAATATTGACCAGGTGAACATAACCTGATGTTGTGTGGTTTGGGGCACTTGTAAAATATGATCATGACTTTTATTTTATTGCAGTGGTTAGCTGATGCATGCAATGTTTTAAAGGTTCCCACAAGACAAGTGTGTTAGAGTTTCAGGAAAGTGTATTCTACTCTACAAGACTTCAAACACCTGAATTTGTTACCCCGCTTGTAAATATTTATTTTTTATTTTGTTACAGAAATGTCTTGCCCCTGTGGGCTAATGTATTTAGTGTAAATACCCCCACCGATAAATTGCTTGATTTGGCACATGCCTTTGTATGGGGGGGTGTGTCACCTCCTTTTTAAGGGCCAACAAGACTACAGCCAAGTTCTTTTGTCCCCCACAGCCCCCCCCGCCTCAAAATCCTGATTGCAAGGACTGGAGGGTGGTTCAGCTTGGTTGTGATTTTGGAACCCCCACTCTTCCACAATCTTACTTGTATGTATGGGAAGTTGTGAAAAGCTCTAATGAAATTGTAGCACACAGGTGTCCTAAGTTTTACTAGGGTTCAGCTTATGGCCACATTAGGACTTGTCTATATTGGCAAGTGCAGATTTCACCTGTAACTCTATTCCACTTACGATTTGGCATCCCAAAAATAAAATTAAATACTGTTTGAGGACTAAACAAATTTTGTGCAGGAATCTACCAAAGCCATGTGGTTCATGTATAATTGTTCATAGTACTAGATTTGAAGGACTCCCATCTTCTGATCTTCAGCAGCATCCTTTCACACCTCAAACTGCTGTATCAAATGTGTTCTGCCATTTGAATAAATTAAACTGATTTGCCATTTATTTATGGAGTAGTTTAAGAAACTGCTATATTCTTTGTGTGTCACACACACCCCCGCTTCCTGTAGTAATAACGTTCGGGTAAACCATCGCCAGATGCCATTGCAGAGAGAGAGAGATCTTGAAAACTGGCCCCTCCCAGTCTATATATACCTGGGACCTCCCACTTAATCCCCAGTGTTCTCCTCACTGCAAGAGTGCATCAAGACAGAAGAAAGAGGTCTCCTGCTTGCAGGTAGCCGGGGTAATTATTATCCTGTAACCATTGAAAGCCTCCCAGCCTTGGCTGCTGACTGGGTAATGGTAGCCGGCACCTGGCGGTGCCTAGGAGCTTATCTCCTCCACTAGTCCCCCATTATTTGGGGCAGAGTGGCTATCCGGTTGGTGAGACGGTTTTGGGATGCCCCGTCCCGTTGCCCCCATATCTCTTCCCTTTTCCTTCTTATGGCCTCTCCCTTTATTGTGGGGAGGGTGCGTTGGGGGGGGGGGGGAGGGGCTTTAGCAAGCGTTGGCCGTTTTTGATTTCATGAGGTAATTTGAGTGCGCGCTGCTATGTGTGTGTGTTGATTTGCTGCGCTTTTATTACTTAGGTGTGTGTGTGAGGTGATTCACTAAGAGTGCTCAGATCGGGTCTGGAGGTTTTGTGTGGCGGCGTTGCCGCCATTTGCTGTCCTGAGGTGATCCGTTTTGGGAGCGGGGCCCCGCGCTCGGGTCGCGGCCCGTGCTGTGAGGTGATTGGGGAGGGGGCGGGGTCAGAGCGCTTCGCGCGCGTTCTCTGGCCCGCCCTTCTTCTCCGTGCTGGCTGCGCTGTGAGGTACTGCCTGTGAGGTAAAATCTTGTCATTAGGTCCCGCTGTTCCGGTTTTTCTTTGCGGGCTGTTGGTAGTTGTTAAAGGATTGTCTCTTATTGAACGATATGGTTTTTTCACATGTGTTCATTCATCCACAAGGGGATATATATATATATATATATATATATATATATATATATGCAGGCATTGTGGGTTATACCCCTGCCCATAGTGGTTTTCATATGTATTGTACATTATGCATTACCATTAGTTAGGCATTGGCATGTTTTTTAGTGTATGTGTCCATATATATATTTGTCTTTTTTAGATCTGGATACCCCTGCTGCATGGGTCTCCCCAGTCTGATATACCTGGCTAGTCTTATTTTGGGGTCCTAAAATCCTCCCACTCCCGGGACGTTAATTAATTAATAAAGGGGCATCCCGGGTTCTGCGAATACCAAAAAATTTCACCGAATGGAGGCTTTCAAGGATGCCGGAAATGGCTCTTCGGGGCAATCTAGGCAGTGTGGGGGTTGTGGGGCTCCACTCCAAGGTGATGACATCATATTGGGGTGGGCGGGGTTCCTTGCTCCCAGCAGAATATTGCGCGTCAGTCTGGCACTCCGGTTCCTGGCTCCTCGCAACCTCAGTCATCACCTTCCCCTCCGCCTTTATTCCGGTCCCCATGTGACGTTGTCATAGGTGGGGATTCACAATCTGAGTTGTGCGCTTGAGTGGCCACTCTCGAGAAGTTGTTGTCGGCACAGGTAGCTCAAAAGGCTACGGCTAAAAGGAAACACATTGCTTCTCCTCCTCTGGATCCTGCTGTGGAGGCAGCGGAAGTATTGGACTGGTCAGATTGTCCTGTATCTGAGGAAGGGGAAATCTTGGAAGATTTGGATGAGCTTGAGGCTCCACTGTTGTCTGATACTTCGGGAGAATTGGCTGCAGGGGTGTCTTGTGACACTCCTTCTATCCTCTCCAAGGTTTTTGAAATTTTGTCTCTGGATCGGCCTGTGGCGGCTCCTCCGCCTAAGGGTGAACTTTTTGATATGCCTAAGCCGCGTTTAGCGTTCCCTGGTCAGCTACATTTTGAAAGGGTTGTGCTTAAGGAATGGGAACAGCCGACCCGCCTGGTTGGTCCACCTGCTAATTGGGACAGGCGGTATCCTTTTTCGGAGGAATTGGTCAAACTTTGGACGGTTCCCCCGGATGTGGATGCTCCGGTTTTGGGCTCTCTAACACTTCAGTGCTACATTCACCAGACACTACCACATTTAAGGATGTCGAGGATCGTAGAATCGATCAACTGGCTCGTCATGGTTTCATTAGTGCTGGTTCGACCTTGCGACCGGTCCTGTGCTTCGTCCATTGTTCTTTTGGCTCTTAGGGCCATGATTAAAAATTTGTACGCGGATCTTGATCCGGAATGTGAGAAGTTTGCCTCTCTTCAATTGTGTGAGTCTTTTGCTTCTTTCGTTCTGGCCGCCCAAGATGATGCTATGGCTATGTGCGGCAGGACATCAGCTCTTTTGGTTGCTATTCGGCGGTCAGTGTGGCTCCGCCAATGACGGCGGATGTTGGTGCTAAAAGATCACTTACAGCCCTACCTTTTCTGGGTTTGCGTCTGTTTGGAGACAAGTTGGATTCAGTCACCAAGGGAGGTAAGTTGCCTCAGCGCAAGAAGCCGCGACGTCCATTTCGAGGAATCTCTTCTTTCAATCCTTCCCTTTCGGGGGCCAGGGTGGGCAGAGGGGCCTCCCTTCCCGCTACCAGGGGCACGAGCTGGAACCGGGGGTGAGGTCGCGGCCGTTCCGGTCATTCGTGGGGCTCTAAGCCTAAGTCCACGCCCAAGCCTGCCTCAGCAATGAGGGGGCGCCCTCACCCGTGCGGGGGGTGGGGGGACGATTGCGACACTTCTCCCAGGTTTGGGTCCAGGCGGTCCTGGACAGATGGATTCGGGAGGTGGTGTCATCCGGTTACAAGCTGGAGTTCCAGTCCCGTCCTCCCTCAAGGTTTTTCAGGTCCCGAATACCTACCGATCCTTTGGCCGCCCAAGAGCTCCGAGTGTCGGTAAGGAATCTTCTGGAATTGGCGGTCATCCATCTGGTGCCACCTTCGGAGTTGGGGTCTCGGCTTCTATTCCAATCTCTTCACGGTACCCAAAAGGGACGGATCAGTGCGTCCTATCCTGGATCTGAAGTTCCTCAACAGGTTCATTCGCCCACGGAATTTTCACATGGAAACTCTGCACTCGGCCATCACTTCTCTTCGGCAGGGGGACTTCATGACGTCCATAGACATAAAGGATGCTTATCTGCATGTTCCCATCTGCCCGGTCCATCAGCGCTTTCTGCGGTTCGTGGTGGAGGATCTGCATTTTCAATTCGTGGCTCTTCCGTTTGGTCTCACCTCGGTGCCAAGGGTATTCACCAAGGTACTGGCGGGGGTGATGGCCATTCTCAGAACTCATTCGAATTTTGCCTTATCTGGACGACCGTCTCATCATGGCTCCTTCTTTCAACCAAGCGGAGAAGGACAACCAGCACGGTGATTTCTACGCTGGAAAGCTTCGGTTGGGTGGATCAACTATCCCAAGTCCTCCCTAGCTCCGCCAGGGTGGTGTCCTTCCTGGGGATGACACTGGACTCTTGTCAGCACAGTGTTTTTCTACCTCAGTCGAAGATACTTTTGATTCAGAATTTGTCTCGACTTCTTTCCAATCCTCGACCGTCCCATCCGTCTGGGGATGAGGCTGGTGGGATTGATGGTAGCCTCCTTCGAGGCAGTTCCCTTTGCTCAGTTTCACACTCGGACGCTTCAGCTTCATCTGTTGGCGTCTTGGGATCGTTGTCCACGTTCATTGGACCAGCCCTTCCAGTTGTCCTCCAGGGTCCGGCAGTCCCTTCAATGGTGGCAGGTTTCGAACAATCTCCTGAAGGGCAGGTTCTTCCTGACTCCTCTCTGGGAGACTGTCCACCACGGACGCCAGCCTTACGGGTTGAGGGGGGGGTTTCTGGAAGGATCTTCAGTTCCAGGGGCAGTGGGGTCCTCGAGAGGCTCACTTGCCCATCAATGTTCTGGAGCTGAGAGCTATCCGTCTGCTTCTTTCTCTTCTGACTCAGCATGTCCGGGGGCCTTCCGATTCAGGTTCGTTCGGACAACCGGACGGCGGTTGCCTACATCAATCATCAGGGAGGGACTCGCAGTCTGGGTGCTCTGAGAGGTTTCCCTGATTCTGACCTGGGCGGAGGCCCATGTTTCTTGCCTGTCGGCAGTTTACATTCCGGGGGGTGGAAAACACAGAAGCGGACCTTCTAAGCAGATGTTCCTCCGGTCTGGGGGAATGGTCTCTCCATCCTCAGGTTTTTCAGGCTCTGTGTCTCCGGTGGGGAACACCGGAGGTGGACCTGTTTGCTTCTTGTCACAATTACAAACTTCCGACCTTTGTGTCAATGTCTCAGGACCCTCTGGCTCTGGCGGTGGACGCCATGTCTCTGAGCTGGGGGGAACTGGGGTTCCTGTATCTGTTCCCTCCGATTCCCTTGCTAGGAAGAGTGTTAAAGTTGATTCTGGAAGGGGTCTCCACTATTCTCGTGGCTCCAAGGTGGCCAAGAAGGATGTGGTTCGCGGACATCGCTCGGATGGCGGTAGACCAGTTCGAACTTCCTCTGCGGCCGGATCTCCTCACTCAGGGTCGGCTGCGTTACCCCAATTTACCAATGCTGGCTTTGACGGCTTGGCTGCTGAAACCTCCATCTTGAAGGAGGAAGGTCTTTCTGATTCGGTTATTAAGACTCTTAATTTGTGCTCGGAAGAGGTCTTCTTCTGCTATCTATTATAGAACCATGGCGTTCTTACATCGATTGGTGCGAGGCTAGGTCTTTGCCCTGCAGAGTCTTTTCTGTTTCCAGAGTTTTGGATTTTCTTCAATCTGGACTGGATGCTGGTCTACAGCTTAGTACCCTGAAGGGGCAGGTTTCTGCCTTGTCTATTTTCTTTCAGAAGGCTTTTGCGCTTCATCCTTTGGTCAAGACTTTTTTCCAGGGGGTTACGCATGTGCTGCTCCCAGGAAGTCTTTGCTCCCGGTTTGGGACCTGAATCTGGTTCTGTCTGCTCTTCAGGCTCCTCCTTTTGAGCCTTTGTCGGATATTGCTCTTTCCACTTTGACTCAGAAGGTTGTCTTTCTAGTGGCTATTACTTCTGTTCGGCGTGTCTCTGAGTTGGCGGCCTTGTCTATTCAGGCGCCCTACCTTGAAAGACATCAAGATAAGGTGGTTTTTCGGTTCAAATCGGACTTTCTTCCTAAGGTTGTTTCTGCCTTTCATCTGAATCGGGACATTGTTCTTCCTCCTTGTGTCCTAACCCTAAGAATCACAAGGAGAGGGTTTTGCACTGTTTGGACGTTGTTCGCTGTGTTGATTACTATTTGCGTACGTCTTCGTAAGACTGATGCTTTTTTCGTTGTGCCTTGTGGGCTAGGAAGGGTTTGGCTCCGGCTAAATCTTCTATTAGTAAATGGATTCGTCAAGCCGTTATCGGTGCCTATTCGGCTAAGGGGAAAGTTCCCCCTTTTCGTATCACTGCTCATTCTACTCGCGCTATTGGTGCGTCCTGGGCTTTTCAGCACCAGGCTTCTGTTGAACAAGTTTGTAAGGCGGCTACTTGGTCTTCGGTTCATACCTTTTCAAAGTTTTATAAGGTTGATGTGCGAGCCTCAGCGGACGCTGTGTTTGGCCGCAAAGTTCTGCAAATTGTAGTGGTTTGAGTTATGCTTCATTTTCCTGCTGGATACCCACCCTTTAGGGACACTGCTTTTAGATGTCCCGAACGTTATTACTACAGGAAGCGGGGTGTGTGTGACACACAAAGAATAATACCATTTTGTGAATACTCACCAGTAAAATGGATATTATTGGTGTGTCACACACACCCCGCTTCACCCGCCCTTTTCGGTATCCTGGTTTTTCTCTATTTGGTGAAGCTATAATTTTGTTAAGAGTTAATTTCCTGGTACCTTGTATTACTGCTTTTCAATTACACTGGGGATTAAGTGGGAGGTCTCAGGTATATATAGACTGGGAGGGGCCAGTTTTCAAGATCTCTCTCTCTCTGCAATGGCATCTGGTGATGGTTTACCCGAATGTTATTACTACAGGAAGCGGAGTGTGTGACACACCAATAATAGCTATTTTACTGGTGAATATTCACAAAATGGTATTTTTGAAAACCAATGTGATGCCAAAAAAATACTGTTCAACAGTGCATGTGTGGCTCTCTTCCAATTAGAGCCGTTTGCCAGGCACACGTGATAAGCGAACTGCTCAGTTTATGGAAATTATAAGCTTGAGCTGCCGCATCCCTGGCTGGATGTTTATCAGTGAGAAAGCCAAGAAGGGGATTTTACTGCTGGGGGTCACACAGTGGGTTTAACTATCTTAAAGTGAAACAAAGTGGATTAAAACCTTGTGGGGCTGGCCCTGGAATCTAAAAGACTCGGGGCCTGCTGTTAGACTGCCCCCAGGGGCATCCTCTAATAGGATAGGGAATTCTGTGATCATCGGCTGTAGCATCCCTGTAGCCACACTGACACCCCCTCCAAAGCAGCCACCTTTATACCCCCTCCCCCAAAGTAGCCACCTTTACACCCCCCCAAGGCAAAGCGGCCACACTTAAACCTATAACCCCCCCAAAGTCACTGCACTGACACCCACCCCCCCAAAGCAGCCACAATGACACCCCCAAAGCAGTCACCTTCACACTTCCCAAAGCAACCAAACTGCCCCCCCCCCCCAAAGCAGCTACCTTTACACACCCCCCCATAGCTGCCACCTTTACACCCCCCATAGCTGCCACCTTTACACCCCCCCCCCATAGCTGCCACCTTTACACCCCCCCCATAGCTGCCACCTTTACACCCCCCCCATAGCAGCAACCTTTACACCCCCCCCCCATAGCAGCAACCTTTACACCCCCCCCCCATAGCAGCAACCTTTACACCCCCCCCCCCCCATAGCAGCAACCTTTACACCCCCCCCCATAGCAGCAACCTTTACACCACCCCCCCATAGCAGCAACCTTTACACACACCCCCATAGCAGCAGCCTTTACACACTCCCCCCCAACACAGCTACACTGGTGCCCACCCCCCAAAAACAGCCACACTGACACCCCCCAAAGCAGCCACCTTTACACCCACCCCCCCAAAACAGTTACAATGACACCCCCATAGCTGCACCCCCCCCCATAGCTGCCACCTTTACACCCCCCCATAGCTGCCACCTTTACACCCCCCCATAGCTGCCACCTTTACACCCCCCCATAGCAGCCACCTTTACACACCCCCCAAAGCAGCCACCTTTACATACACACCCCCCAAAGCAGCCACCTTTACATACACACCCCCCAAAGCAGCCACCTTTACATACACACCCCCCAAAGCAGCCACCTTTACATACACACCCCCCAAAGCAGCCACCTTTACATACACACACCCCAAAGCAGCCACCTTTACATACACACACCCCAAAGCAGCCACCTTTACATACACACACCCCAAAGCAGCCACCTTTACATACACACACCCCAAAGCAGCCACCTTTACACCCATCTCCCAAAACAGCCACACTGACACCCCCCAAAGCAGCCACCTTTACACCCACCCCCCAAAACAGCTACACTGGCACCCCCCAAAGCAGCCACCTTTACACACCCCCCCATAGCAGCCACCTTTACACCCCCCCCCAAAACAACCACACTGACATCCCCCCAAAGCAGCCACCTTTACACCCACCCCCCAAAACAGCTACACTGGCACCCCCCAAAGCAGCCACCTTTACACACACCCCCCATAGCAGCCACCTTTACACCCCCCCCCCAAAAACAACCACACTGACATCCCCCCAAAGCAGTCACCTTTACACCCATCCCCCAAAACAGCCACACTGACACCCACCCCCCAAAACAGCCACACTGACACCCCCCAAAGCAGCCACCTTTACACCCACCCCCCAAAACAGCTACACTGGCACTCCCCATAGCAGCCACCTTTACACCCCCCCCCCATAGCAGCCACCTTTACACCCCCCCCAAAACAACCACACTGACATCCCCCCAAAGCAGCTACACTGGTGCCCACCCCCCAAAAAAAAGCCACCCTGACACCCCCCCAAGCAGCCGCACTGACACCCCCCCAAGCAGCCGCACTGACACCCCCCCCCAAGCAGCCGCACTGACACCCCCCCCAAGCAGCCGCACTGACACCCCCCCCAAGCAGCCGCACTGACACCCCCCCCCCAAGCAGCCGCACTGACACCCCCCCCCCAAGCAGCCGCACTGACACCCCCCCCCAAGCAGCCGCACTGACACCCCCCCCCCCCCAAGCAGCCGCACTGACACCCCCCCCCCCCAAGCAGCCGCACTGACACCCCCCCCCCCAAGCAGCCGCACTGACACCCCCCCCCCCCAAGCAGCCGCACTGACACCCCCCCCCCCCAAGCAGCCGCACTGACACCCCCCCCCCCCAAGCAGCCGCACTGACACACCCTCCCCCAAGCAGCCGCACTGACACACCCCCCCCCCCCAAGCAGCCGCACTGACACCCCCCCCCCCCCAAGCAGCCGCACTGACACCCCCCCCCCCCCAAGCAGCCGCACTGACACCCCCCCCCCCCCAAGCAGCCGCACTGACACACACCCCCCCAAGCAGCCGCACTGACACACACCCCCCCCAAGCAGCCGCACTGACACACACCCCCCCGAAGCAGCCGCACTGACACACCCCCCCCCCAAGCAGCCGCACTGACACACACCCCCCCCAAGCAGCCGCACTGACACACACCCCCCCCAAGCAGCCGCACTGACACACACCCCCCCCAAGCAGCCGCACTGACACCCCCCCCCCAAGCAGCCGCACTGACACCCCCCCCCAAGCAGCCGCACTGACACCCCCCCCCCCCAAGCAGCCGCACTGACCCCCCCCCCCCAAGCAGCCGCACTGACACCCCCCCCCCCCCCAAGCAGCCGCACTGACACACCCTCCCCCAAGCAGCCGCACTGACACACCCTCCCCCAAGCAGCCGCACTGACACCCCCCCCCCCCCAAGCAGCCGCACTGACACACCCCCCCCCCAAGCAGCCGCACTGACACACCCCCCCCCCAAGCAGCCGCACTGACACCCCCCCCCCAAGCAGCCGCACTGACACCCCCCCCAAGCAGCCGCACTGACACCCCCCCCCCAAGCAGCCGCACTGACACCCCCCCCCCAAGCAGCCGCACTGACACCCCCCCCCCCAAGCAGCCGCACTGACACCCCCCCCCCCCAAGCAGCCGCACTGACACACCCTCCCCCAAGCAGCCGCACTGACACCCCCCCCCCCCCCAGCAGCCGCACTGACACCCCCCCCCCCCAAGCAGCCGCACTGACACACACCCCCCCAAGCAGCCGCACTGACACACCCCCCCCCCAAGCAGCCGCACTGACACACACCCCCCCCAAGCAGCCGCACTGACACACACCCCCCCCAAGCAGCCGCACTGACACACCCCCCCCAAGCAGCCGCACTGACACACCACCCCCCCAAGCAGCCGCACTGACACACCCCCCCCCAAGCAGCCGCACTGACACACACCCCCCCCAAGCAGCCGCACTGACACACACCCCCCCAAGCAGCCGCACTGACACACACACCCCCCCAAGCAGCCGCACTGACACCCCCCCCCCCCAAGCAGCCGCACTGACACACCCCCCCCCCAAGCAGCCGCACTGACACACCCCCCCCAAGCAGCCGCACTGACACCCCCCCCCCCCCCCAAGCAGCCGCACTGACACACCCCCCCCCCCCAAGCAGCCGCACTGACACCCCCCCCCCCAAACAGGGGCACTGACACCCCCCCCCCAAGCAGCCGCACTGACACCCCCCCCCCCCCAAGCAGCCGCACTGACACACCCCCCCCCAAGCAGCCGCACTGACACACCCCCCCCCAAGCAGCCGCACTGACACACCCCCCCCCAAGCAGCCGCACTGACACACCCCCCCCCAAGCAGCCGCACTGACACACCCCCCCAAGCAGCCGCACTGACACACCCCCCCCAAGCAGCCGCACTGACACACCCCCCCCCCCAAGCAGCCGCACTGACACACCCCCCCCCCAAGCAGCCGCACTGACACACCCCCCCCCCAAGCAGCCGCACTGACACCCCCCCCCCCCAAGCAGCCGCACTGACACACCCCCCCCCCAAGCAGCCGCACTGACACACCCCCCCCCCAAGCAGCCGCACTGACACACCCCCCCCCCCAAGCAGCCGCACTGACACACCCCCCCCCAAGCAGCCGCACTGACACACCCCCCCCCCAAGCAGCCGCACTGAGACACCCCCCCCCCCAAGCAGCCGCACTGACACCCCCCCCCCAAGCAGCCGCACTGACACACACCCCCCCCCCAAGCAGCCGCACTGACACACCCCCCCCCCAAGCAGCCGCACTGACACACACCCCCCCAAGCAGCCGCACTGACACACACCCCCCCCAAGCAGCCGCACTGACACACCCCCCCCAAGCAGCCGCACTGACACACCCCCCCCAAGCAGCCGCACTGACACACCCCCCCCAAGCAGCCGCACTGACACACCCCCCCCAAGCAGCCGCACTGACACATCCCCCCCAAGCAGCCGCACTGACACATCCCCCCCAAGCAGCCGCACTGACACACCCCCCCCAAGCAGCCGCACTGACACACCCCCCCAAGCAGCCGCACTGACACCCCCCCCCCAAGCAGCCGCACTGACACCCCCCCCCAAGCAGCCGCACTGACACCCCCCCCCCAAGCAGCCGCACTGACACCCCCCCCCCAAGCAGCCGCACTGACACCCCCCCCCCAAGCAGCCGCACTGACACCCCCCCCAAGCAGCCGCACTGACCCCCCCCCAAGCAGCCGCACTGACACCCCCCCCCCAAGCAGCCGCACTGATACCCCCCCCCAAGCAGCCGCACTGACACACCCCCCCAAGCAGCCGCACTGACACACCCCCCCCAAGCAGCCGCACTGACACCCCCCCCCAAGCAGCCGCACTGACACCCCCCCCCAAGCAGCCGCACTGACACCCCCCCCCAAGCAGCCGCACTGACACCCCCCCCCAAGCAGCCGCACTGACACCCCCCCCCAAGCAGCCGCACTGACACCCCCCCAAGCAGCCGCACTGACACCCCCCCCCAAGCAGCCGCACTGACACCCCCCCCAAGCAGCCGCACTGACACCCCCCCCAAGCAGCCGCACTGACACCCCCCCCAAGCAGCCGCACTGACACCCCCCCCAAGCAGCCGCACTGACGCCCCCCAAGCAGCCGCACTGACGCCCACCCCCCCCAAAACAGCTGCACTGACGCCCCCCCTCAAAGCAGCCACACCAACACCCCCCCTCAAAGCAGCCACACTGACACCCCCCCAAAGCAGCCACACTGACACCCCCCCAAAAGCAGCTACCTTTACACCCTTACCCCCTCTAAAGCAGCCACCTTTAAACCCACACCCCCAAAGCGGCCACACTCACACCCCCACAAAGCAGCCACACTGACACCCCCAAAGCAAAAAAATCACCTTTACACCCATAACCCCCCAAAGCAGCCACCTTTACACCTCCTTAAAAAAGCTGCACTGACACCCCCCCCAAAGCAGCCACCTTTACGACCCCCCAAAGCAGCCACACTTACACCCACCCAGCCCCCCCCAAAGCAGCCACCCAGCCACATTTAAACCCACCACCCCAAAGCAAAGCAACCACACTTACACCCCCCAAAGAAGCCACACATAAACCCATAACCCCCCCAAAAGCAGACGCACTGACACCCACCCCCCCCCCCCAAGCGGCCACCTTTACACCCACCCCCCTAAAGCGGTCACCTTTACATCCCCCAAGGCAAAGCAACCACACTTAAACCCATAACCCCCCGAAAGTCGCTGCACTGACACCCCCCCGAAGCAGTTACACTAACACCCCCAAACCAGCCACCTTTACACCCTTCCCCCAAAACAGCCACACTGACTCCCCCAAAGCAGCTGCACTGACACTCCCCCAAGCAACCACCTTTACACTCACCCCCCAGGCCCGTGCAGCCGCACTGACACCCCCCAAAGCAGCCACATTTACACCCACCCCCCTCAAAGCAGCCACATTTACACCCACCCCCCTCAAAGCAGCCACATTTACACCCACCCCCCTCAAAGCAGCCACATTTACACCCACCCCCCTCAAAGCAGCCACCTTTACACCCACCAAAGCAGCCACATTTACACCCACCACCCCCCAAAGCAGCCGCATTTACACCCCCCCCCCAAAGCAGCCACATTTACACCCTCCAAAGCAGCCACAGTTACACCCACCACCCCCCAAAGCAGCCGCATTTACACCCCCCCCCAAAGCAGTCACATTTACACCCCCCCCAAAGCAGCCACATTTACACCCCCCCCCCCCAAAGCAGCCGCATTTACACCCACCACCCCCCCAAAGCAGCCGCATTTACACCCACCACCTCCCCAAAGCAGCCGCATTTACACCCACCACCCCCCCAAAGCAGCCGCATTTACACCCCACCAAAGCAGCCGCATTTACACCCCACCAAAGCAGCCACATTTACACCCCCCCAAAAGCAGCCACATTTACAAACGCTCCCCCCCAAAGCAGCCACCTTTACAAACACTCCCCCCAAAGCGGCCACCTTTACAAACACTCCCCCCAAAGCGGCCACACTGACACCAACCCCCTCAAAGCGGCCTCAACTGCACCCGCTGCCAACCCCACCCCAAAGCGGCCCCACCTGCATCCGCCGCCAACCCCACCCCAAAGCGGCCCCACCTGCACCCGCCACCAACCCCACCCCAAAGCGGCCCCACCTGCACCCGCTGCCAACCCCACCCCAAAGCGGCCCCACCTGCACCCGCTGCCAACCCCACCCCAAAGCAGCCCCACCTGCCGCCAACCCCACCCCAAAGCGGCCCCACCTGCACCCGTCGCCAACCTCACCCCAAAGCAGCCCTACCTGCACCCGCCGCCAACCCCACCCCCCAGCAGCCGCACCTGCACCCGCCACCAACCCCACCCCACAGCAGCCGCACCTGCACCCACTGCCAACCCCACCCCACAGCAGCCGCACCTGCACCCGCCACCAACCCGACCCCACAGCAGCCGCCTGCACCCGCCACCAACCCCACAGCAGCCGCACCTGCACCCGCCATCAACCCCACCCCACAGCAGCCGCACCTGCACCCACTGCCAACCCCACCCCACAGCAGCCGCACCTGCACCCGCCACCAACCCCACCCCACAGCAGCCGCACCTGCACCCACTGCCAACCCCACCCCACAGCAGCCGCACCTGCACCCGCCACCAACACCACCCCACAGCTGCCCCACCTGCACGCGCCGCCAACCCCACCCCAAAGCAGCCCCACCTGCCGCCAACCCCACCCCAAAGCGGCCCCACCTGCACCCGCCGCCAACCCCACCCCCAGCAGCCGCACCTGCACCCGCCGCCAACCCCACCTGCACCCGCCACCAACCCGACCCCACAGCAGCCGCACCTGCACCCGCCACCAACCCCACAGCAGCCGCACCTGCACTCGCCGCCAACCCCACCCCACAGCAGCCGCACCTGCACCCACTGCCAACCCCACCCCACAGCAGCCGCACCTGCACCCGCCACCAACCCCACCCCACAGCAGCCGCACCTGCACCCACTGCCAACCCCACAGCAGCCGCACCTGCACCCGCCACCAACACCACCCCACAGCTGCCCCCCCTGCACGCGCCGCCAACCCCACCCCAAAGCGGCCCTACCTGCACCTGCCGCCAACCCCACCCCAAAGAGGCCCCACCTGCATCCGCCGCCAACCCCACCCCAAAGAGGCCCCACCTGCACCCGCCGCCAACCACACCCCAAAGAGGCCCCACCTGCACCCGCCGCCAACCCCACCCCAAAGCAGCCGAACCTGCACCCGCCGCCAACCCCACCCCACAGCAGCCGCACCTGCACCCGCCGCCAACCCCACCCCACAGCAGCCGCACCTGCACCCACCGCCAACCCCACCCCACAGCAGCCGCATCCGCCACCAACCCCACCCCACAGCAGCCGCACCTGCACCTGCCACCCACAGCAGCCCCACCTGCACCCGCCGCCAACCCCACCCCAAAGCGGCCCCACCTGCACCCGCCGCCAACCCCACCCCAAAGCAGCCCCACCTGCACCAGCCGCCAACCCCACCCCACAGCAGCCGCACTTGCACCCGCCGCCAACCCCACACCACAGCAGCCGCACCTGCACCCGCCGCCAACCCCACCCCACAACAGCTGCACCTGCACCCGCCGCCAACCCACAGTAGCCGCACAATCTACCTAGTGGAAACACTTACAACCCCCCCATGCTGACCTTGTTGTCACACTTCCCCCTAATCCCCATAGCAGCCACACTTAAAGTGGACCAAAAGTGGCCCTGGAGTATATCCCATAGGCATCTAGATTCAGGATGCCCAGTTGTATAATATCCACTGAGTCCCCTAAAAAACGTGCCTTCTCCTCAATCCAACGGCACATGCGACAGCCGCTATCACCCTTACCGTGCTTCTGTGCCTGACATCTGTGACTGGCCTGTGCAGGCACGCAGCAGGGATGCAGCTGCTGGTGCGCATGGCTCCTTTTGGCAAGGCCTGACCATTAGCCGAGTCTTAGCGGATATTGCCGAGCACAGCAGAGCGCATTGATAGGATGAGAGCCTGCGCATGTGCCGTAGGACTTGGACAAAGGAGTTTTCCTGGGTGATCTCGAGGGTTTCACACAGTGGGGCATACTGAATCGGGGTGTCCCAGGGTATCTCACAGCAAATGTGCGCTGTAGCATTCCCACATCCCTTAAGTGACTTGTGCAGATCTTGGGGATTTCACACAATGGGGGCACAAACCAAAATACAGGATAATGAAAATCCAGGGATTTGGACTACTTTAAAGCAGACCAAACCCTAGGTGTTTCCCTAGCCTGGGTCTTGGTCTGCTTTAATGGGGTATCCCAAATCAGGATGCCCTGCTGTGTGAAACCCCTGGGCTCACCAGTTATAATTTCCTGACCAGCCATGCCACAGTGCGTTCACTGGCTACATGACATTCTCCACTTCTGTCTGTGCACTGGCCAGCAGTCTATCTGAATGGCCGGTGTGGGCGCGCACCCATTTGGAGTGTTGAGGTTACACCATTCGCCAATTCAGCATACCCCCATACAGACAGACTGCTGTCTTGGTAACACACAGCCACCGTAGAAAATATTGGGAATACACTGAATTTTGTCCTGGGAAGGGGGCACTGCCAGATTAATGTTTTGGGGGGTCTTCATCTGACAACAGTAAACAGGCTGCACCCCATCATCCCTAGCACAAGACACTGTGAACCTTCCAATAGATCCCACATTACCCCCAAAGGGGACAGATGTGTGACATGGATCCACTCCCACTCTTAAAGGGGGATATACTCACACTCTGCCTATTTGTGGGCCCTGAGGCAGAGGGCCCATAATTAAAGGACAAGTATCGTTTGCCAACTACTCTGGCAATGGGCTGTGTGTTTATTTTCATTAATGACACTTTTCTGCCTTCAGGGGAAACTTGTTCAGTTTAGATATAAGTGTAACAGAAACTGGTAGATAATTTAAATGTTACAAGTTTCTCCTGCACTAGAAGTAACCTAGTTATCAGCTGAGGAACAGAAAAGTGTCATTAATAAAAATAAACACACAATCCATTGCCAGATTATACCTGTTAATTATGGGCCCTCTGCCTCATGGCCCACAAATAGGCAGAGTGTGAGTATCCTCCTTTAAAGGCTCTGTGGGGCCCTGTAAAATCTATGTACACCCCAGATAATAATCTTGATTAACCTCTTCCAGCAGGAACAATTATGCACTAGACAAAATCAGGGGCACATTCAACAAGATTTGTACCAGTTAAATCAATCTAATCTAATTAGCTAAATAAATCGAATAAATCCAATACCCCACTCCTAATAAGCCCCCAGGGGTTTCATGTTTTCCAGTGTAATCTATGTATAAACACAATGTACCCTGCCTCAGTCAGTTTAGCAATACATTATTTAAAGTTATCTTTATTAGTGATTAATTACACCTTCTTTTGTCAGCATGTTGAAGAAATACAGTTAAACAGTCAAATGGCAATCTTACAAAACCCTCAACAGTCAGTTTGGAGGATGCTAAGCATGAGTCCGAGCATGCTCATGTAAAACACTAAATGTTCTCCTGTTGTATCTAACAATGGCTCTTCTCTTCTATGTAGACCTGTAATCTAGAGATAAAGTAAGCTCCTGGGGTTCATTGGAGTGTTACATATTGTGGGACAGCAGGTACGGGTATAGGTTCAGCTAGACTGCAGTCCAGAATTCCATTATCTGTTCCCCAGAAGCTGGAGGCAGTAACATATATGTGTCTGTCATCCTCTGTGTCAATGCCCTCCAATTTGTAAGGGTCATTATCTTGCTTTCTGTTCCACTCTGATCCATCTTCATTGTGATAGCGCTGGAACCCAAACTTTGGTAGACGCATTGAGTACACAGTAAATACGATGGCTGCCAACAGCACTACTGCAGCCACAGAGGACCCAACAATGACAAAAGGAGAAGTGGTCATCTTGGGAGGAGAATAGATGTGGGAGGCCTGTGCGGGAACAATATGTGTTTGTCCTGTTGCACACTGCTTGGGTTTTGGCGTCTGACATATCATAGCAGCCGTGTTTTGGGGAATAACACAAACTGTATATGTGGTACCAGGCTGTAAACTATAAAGATGAATTTGTGTCTGTTCACCAGTGATTTGCAGAGTTTTTCTATCCTCTCCACCAGAGTATAAAATCTGAAAGTAGAAGAATTCTTTGGAGGCAGACCAAGAAACTTCTAGGGCCTCTTCACTTAGTGACATTACAGAGATGCTAGATACCTGGTCAGCAAGACATGCATCCTCCTCCAGTACATTTCCTGAGGTGGATCGATGGGTAGGTGTACTGGGTGTCGTGGTTGCTGTGGAAGTTCTTGTAGTTGTTGTGGTGGCCACAACAACGGAGGTAGGTCTGTTTATCAATGGGCTGTCAGTAAGGCTTCTTGAAACAGGAGTTGTGGTCTCTTCACAGGTAAGTTTGAGAATCTGAGCAGAGAAATGATTTTAACAATTAGAGAAATATATTAATTCCTAATCTGTAATTTACTCAGTTTAATGTGGTATCCAGATTGGTACACATCAGGATGCTATGCTAAATTAAATCAGCCCCAAGGCAAACAAAACTGCACTTGTGCAGAGAGAATATATATACAAATCGATATAAACCATTACTTAAAGCAGATATACATTCTTCCAGGTGGGATTGTAAGTTTGTGTTACACACCAGTCAGGTCTCTGCGACACAGCCACAAGATCAGTGCTTCTAGTCACGATTTTATGGAGCCCCTAAATACACAAGGGGGTCAATTCAGAGCCTGGCTCTGAATCGACTCCAAGGTGAGTATAGTTGGCTGGGGTGCAGGAGGGGATTTAGGTATCTATGGGAAACCTGGTGTGAGGGTCCAATTTATTGATGCATGTTACAGCCTTCTTAAAAATGCAATTTACATATTGACCTTATCCTTTGGGTTCTTGCTCACGGATGGTTATATGTTAGGGTCAGGGCTAAATATAGGGATATAGGGCTTATTTTAGGCATGACATGGGATCAGGTTAGGAGCTGATGCAAGTACAGTTTCACAGGTCATGCTTTTTTTCGAACTAACAGGCATGATGTTTTCAGACAAAACATTTGACAACACAACAAAACGATGCCAACGTTACTACTACAACAGTCTATGTGACTGTAAAGGTTAACTGGGTTTACAAATGTTCCTACATTCATTGTAGATTCCCAGGGAAACCAGATCAGAGAAGGCCCTCTATATAAGCAGTTAGTAATACCATAGGCCTACAATGTTGTCTCTCTATGGTTATGAATGACTACCCTGTAAGCAAGGGAGTAGCTACAGTAGGTGCAGAAGAAGGTAACGCATCATGACTCATGAAGGTCATCATTTATTTTTGCCTTTTCAGTCTTTTGCAGTCTAACTGTATCTAGTTCAGGGTTGATGAAAAAAAGGCATGATGAGGCCCCATTTATCATCTTTATCACCAACTGTATGTGTATGTAGATCACCATGAGGGCAAAGATGAGGTTCCCTGTGGAATTACTTGCTGGCTACGGTTCTAGAGCTGTAAACTGTGTAATATATGTGCAATGGTTCCCTGCATTTTCGCAGGAAGCATGTGGCCTCAGTATTTAGCTATGCCCCCAGTTACTAACTGTAAAACTGAATCTTACATTTATTGAAGAGAGACTCCGGCCTTCCATGGCCTTGGGACTCTGGCACAGCACCTGCTGCTCAGGGTCATTTATTCTTCCAAGAAGCTGTCGGACGTAAAGGTCAGTAATGGAGCAATCACATCTCCAAGGGTTTCCAGTCAGGTAGACTTTTGTGAAGGTCCTCAGCTGAGACACAGGTAGAGATGCAAGACTGTTGTTTCTTAAGTCAATTACATCAACTAGACGTAATCTGCTAAAGAATGAATTTGTCACCTTTTCAAGTCCCATATTGTCCATATAAAGTTCTGTCAGGGACTTCATTTGCCTTCTAAATGAAACATTGCTTAGTCTCTTAATGGTGTTGCCACTCAGTCGCAGCATCTGCAGGCTGCCTTTTGGAAGAGATGGGATGCTGGTCAGATTGTTCATCTCCAAATTCAGTCTACGAAGATTGCGCGTGTCAGACAATGCTTTCCGGGATATATTCAAGAGCATGTTGAAGCCCAGATCTAGCCAACGTAGTTGTGTCAAACCCTTAAATGAGTTGTCAGGGAGCTCCTTCAGCAAGTTGTGACTCAAGTAGAGGGCATTCAGTTTCTTCATAGTTGAAAATATACCTGGCAATAGAAAAGAGAATTAGGGAACAACTATGATAGTACCTAGGTTATGCAGCAAATATATTTTCACCAATACACAATTGGAGCAGTTATTTCATCTCTGATTCAGTTTTATAAATAAAGAAAACATATTAAAAACAGAAAAAAACATGCACAGGGATTTAACAGACATTTAAATGCATGAGTGGCACAAAAACCTCAGTTAGATGTTTTAGTATGTGCTTGTTATTTGTCCAGGTCTCCCCTAAGCTAAATCGCCTTCACTGATTATCCTTATTATTCCTTTTTTGTATTGTGAACTCACAGAGGAGGAGAGACTCACACCACATAACAGAACCTGAGGCTGTTGACCAACAACCTAAATAATGTGACCCATACTAAGCTGACCATTTTTTCAGAGGGACACATTTCCTTAAATTGTGATAGCTAGGTTCATGTTTGATAATGACAACATTGTAGGATGGGTGACCAATGTCACTATTCAAAATTACCCTAGTAATTTGTTAAGGTGTCACAATCTAAGTTCCCCTAAATGTGTACCTCTGAGAAAACTGTCAGCTTACGCCATACCCCAAATGGTCATTTCCAGGTACCACTACTGTAGGGATACGCATGGGTATGGCCCTGACTGGTTTAGGCAAAGCCAGATGTTAGCCTGTTTTACAGAACTATACTTGCCAATGCCCTAGTCTTTGGGGGATGGGTAATGGGGCAGAGGGCTAAAAGCAAGTCAATCGCCATGGCGACAGGTAACTTGCTGCCCCTCTAACCATTGAACTAGTATAGGGGGTCTTTAATCAGAATTGCTCCTCTTCGGTGGGGGGGTTCTAGGTGATGGCTAATGGCATCAAAGAAAGTTTGGCACAACAGGGGTACAGACAAAAAAAAAATGTTGAAAGCAGGCTATAAAACAGAAATTTCAAAGCACTTAAATAATTGTAAAACTAAAACATTGTTTACATCCTGACGCCCAGTGGGAGCCATTGTGTTGGCAAAACAAACAGGAAGTTAAAAACAAGAATTCTGAATTCAGTACTCACCTGTAGAATTGATTTCTCTTCCATTATTAATTCAGGACATCAGAAGAATTCAGTAACGATAGGGTCAACCTCTCGGCCGAAGGGCGTGGACTGCAAGACAAAGGCGTGGCTCCTCCTCCTATAGCCTTCCGGCTGACATACTCCAATCCAGTTTATTGAAAAAAGCAGTAGAACCAGCCGCCCGGGAGGCATACAAAAGGCTGGAGACAAAATACAAGACTCCTCTCTCCAATGATATATATATATATATATATCTTTTTTTCTTTATATTGAACAAACTATTTACATATTTACTATCCGCTAAGTCTAAGCATCCAAGGAATTGGCATAGTAACCTAGCAGACATGGAGGGTCTGATGTCCTGAAGTAATAATGTAAGAGAAATCAATTCTACCGGTGAGTACAGAATTATCTTTTCCCTTCCATTTTATTTCAGGCCATCCGAGTAATCCAGTAACGATAGTGATCTCCAAAAGCAGTACCCTGAATTTGGATGGGATCCCAAAAACCTTATCCCTTTCAATCAGGATTAAGACATTGCAAAACCATCTAGTTTACTATTGTATGTAATTCCTTCCTACCAAAGGTGGCATCCGCCGAGGCTCTACCTTACCGTAAACGTATGAACTGAAGTCCAAGCAGTGGCCCTGCATCATTGTTCTACTGAAGCTTGATGCTGAAAAGCCCAAGATGCTCCAATATCTCGTGTTGGATGAGCCGTAATCCTAAAGGGAGGAAGCTTTCCTTTGGAGACATAGGATCTTACCACTGCTGGTCTAATCCATCGACTGACTGACTTAGCTGGTGGAAGACATTTCCATGATACATAGGAGGTCTGACCTGCGGAAGGGCTGTGTAGCAGAGAGAATTTCATTGCTCTCACTATATCTAGCGAGTGAAGAACCCTTTCCTCTTTATTAAGATGAAAAAGCGGGAACCCTTTTAGGAGCAAATCCTGTTTAAAACGGAAAAAGTCCTTATGTAATACTAAATAAAGAGATATAACCGATAAAGCTGCCAATTCAGAAACCCTCCTTACTGAGGTTCTTGCCACTAAAAAATATAACCTTAAGTTAACCTAATGACACATCTGCCATTGGCTCAAAGGGATAATAATTGATGAAGACCTCTTCCTGGCCTAAATCATAGTCTGGATAACTCCTTTCTGCCAAGATATTTCAATAGCCAGGCCATCAAAGCCAGCACTTGAGAATTGGGATGCCTTAAAGGCCCCTGTGTGAGAAGATCTGGATCATCGGGTAACTTCCACGAGTCGCCCTCTAACATCTCTATTATGTCTGAGAAACTGCTTCTCCTTGACCACCGAGGAACTACCAGAATGGTTGGAACTCACTTGCGAACTATCCTTTTGTAGTACTCGACCCAGGAGTGGAATCGGAGGGAATGCATAAAGAAGCTTGAATGCTGACCACTGAAGAATCAGGGCATCTATTGCTATTGCTAGAGGATCCCTGGACAGGGACACAAATTTGTGCCGTGATGCAAAGAGATCTACGTCTGGGATCCCCCAGCATATGCATACGGATTTAAAGATCCTCTGATTGACAGACAATTCCCCCTGATGCAGGACCACTCTGCTTAGATGATTGGCCTGCAAGTTGTCTACTCCTGGTATGTGTACTGCCGAGACGCATGGAACCTGTTTCTCAGCCCAAAGTAAAATCTGGCTCACTTCCATGAGGGCTTTCCTGCATCTGGTGCTTGATATATGCCACCGCCGTCCAATTTTCCGTTTGAATTCGATGACCCTCAGATGGGATGTCCAATGTCTGACACGATAGATTCTCTCTCAGTTTCAGGATATTTTGGGGAGTCCTGATCCCAGATCGAGAGCAATTCCATCTGCAGGGGTCATGTGTGAAACTGTGCAAGAACACCGCCTTAAAGCAAGACACCATCAGGCCCAATAGACGAATTCCTTGACGAATCAACGGGTGAGGGCAGGTCAAGAAATCCTGTGCTCTAGCCTGAAATAAGTCTCTTTTGTTCTGAGAGAAACACTTGACCTGAAAAGTGTCTATTGACATTCCCAGAAAATAAAAACTCTTGAAGGAATGATATTCGAACTTTGACAGCTGACTATCCAGCCAAATTCTTCTAATGTTGAAAAGACAATAGGGTTGATTCAGAGAGACAAAAAAAGACTTTCGTTTTTGTGCCAATCTGTTTTTTTTTTTTTTTTTTTTTTAAATGTTCCCGCTTTCGTATGTACGAGCGATTCTGTGCATGCATTGCTATCCTTCTGTAAAGTTTTCGTCCGTTCGTACGGCAGAGTACGAGTACGAGGATGTCATTTTCCAGCGTGACTTTTCCGTTTCATTTTCTCATGTTACAACGTCGGCTTTCGTTTTTGCCCTTTTTCCATCGCCTCCTCCCACGAATCCTTTACGTTTCCCGTTAGATTGTGTTTCCCTTTTTCAATAAATAATCGTCCGGACGTAAATCCTTACGATCTTGCGCCTGCGCACTACAAACTTAACTCATTAAAGTGCTCGCCTACATATTTGGGTCACTCACTTCTGCTACAATGCTTAGCTAAATCACTTTGCGCTTTCCTACATCTTCCATGTTTGACCCCTAAAACTCACCCAAACCACTTCGCGGTTAGGTTCTTCTTCCATTTTTCACTCCTAAAACTCACCTAAACCATTTCGCGGTTAGGTTTTCTTCCATTTTTCACCCCTAAAACTCACCCAAACCACATCGCGGTTAGGTTCTTCTTCCATTTTTCACCCCTAAAACTTACCCAAATCACTTAGCGGTCATGTGAATATTCATCTCTAAATATTTCTGGGCCCATTAGTTTTGTGTTAATGTATTTTGGAAATTAAATGACGCTGAAAGTTTTATTATTATTATTTTTTTTAATACCAAATGCCATTTTTGTTTGGCCTTTTTTTGAAAATGTTTTTTTAAAAAATGTAACATTTTATTTCTTCTTCATAAAATATCAAATATTAAAATATTTACAAAATTTAAAATCTTTACAATTATAAAAAACTAAATACATAGCAATGGCAGGCAACAGAACATTATTCTTCATCTGTGGTCCCCAATGAGTCGCGCAGCTCCTGCATCTCACCCACCAACTGAAGGACCCTGACACTCAGTTGTGCCACTCGTGGTCCCTGTTAAAAATCGTAAATTAATTTATTGGTATAACCTTGTTGGGGTCATACTGCAGTGCCCCCCCCCCCCCCCCCCGTATGGTCCAAACACCTAAATCTGGACTTCAAAAGCCCAAAGGCCCTCGCCACCACGGCCCGGGTTTTGCATAGGGCCCGATTATAGAACTCCTGGCCCGCATTCTGCAGGCAAAGAACGGGCGGCAGGAGCAAGGGCAGGAGCAGATATCCAGAATCCCCTGAAAGAATTTAAAAATACTAACATAAAATACACATTCCAAGCAACAATATTGTTTAACATGTCATCAAGGGCTAAAAACAGCCATAGGTTAAAACATGAGTCATCAACTATATTAATTGCCATACAGTGAAAATGGATTGATGGAATGTGAGCAAACTTACCCAGGAGCCATCCACCAGATAATTCTCCTGACTCAAACTGAAGAAATAAGCCGGAGCTCCGCAATATATAAGCATCATGGGACGACCCTGGATGCCCTGCAAGAACACTGAGGAATCACATATCCGAACCAAACACTGCTTGTATGTTGTGCAAGTGGCACATCTTGCGGTTCCTGCAACCAAATATAAAATATTTACACAAAGCAAAGGTAACCAACTAAAACAATGACTCCTACAACAAATTAAGATTCAAGTTCAACAATCCAAATATAATTCACAAAGGACATAAGTCTTAAAAAATATAGCAATTATATGGATGTGTGGGAAAAGAAAGGTTTACATGCTAAGGACAAATTAAGGTCAGCATTAAAATGCTTCTATAAGGCTTACATGAAATGTATTGATTCAGGTATGCATTGATATACAATTTATGGCCTCGGCCATGCTGATGCATGCAATGCCTTGGAGCTAAAGGCGCGCAGACTCCTCCACATAGCTGCAAAACATGTTCAACAATAGCAATCCGAGGCCTCAAAGGTCCCGTAAGTGGATCGCAAATGAAACGGTTTAATTGGGTGGTGGTCCCTCGGCAATCAGCTCTCTGAATCAGACGCAAGGCCATCCCAACAATGTAAGTTATCTGGACGAACGCAAAATATCAGATTTTGATGGAAAAATTATCCGAACTAACACAAGTGATCCGATTTAGTTTCGTTCTTCGAAAGCGCATATACGAAAGCGCCCGAACGTTCGTACAAATGTAAAATGAACGAAAAAAACAAAAAAAAAGACTAACACACACAAAAACTTTCACAGACAGCTACGGAAGTCCAGACAAATGTGCCTCTGAATCGAGCCTAATATGTGTATACTTCTGGGCCTCCTGAAAAGATGTGGCCTATATCAACAGATCATCTAAGTAAGGGATTATATGTATCCCCTGACTACTTAGAAAGCCAATTGACCTGCCAACACCTTGGTTAACACCCTTGGTGCTGACGATAGGCCAAAGGGCAGAGCCACAAACTGAAGAGGCAGGCCATCTACTGCAAACCCCAGACATTTCTGATGGCCCGGAAAAATCGGGATGTGTAGGTACACATCCTTTATATCCTCTGTGGTCATAAAATCTCCCAGCTGGAGTGACATCACTGTGGATCTTAGATTCCTTGCGGAACTTCTTCAGAAAGATGAACTTGTTGAGGCCCTTGGCTTTAAAAAGAGAGATACAGCTGATCTCATTGCTTTCTGTGGGATTCGGGATACCCCTGACCAAAAGAATCTCCAAAGAGGTCTGGCTCCTAATTCGATCTTGTAACTTGAGGATACGACCTCCTGTATACAAAGGTCTGTTACATGGAGCCTCCAAATGTGAGCAAAATGTGAAAGCCGCCTCTCCCATCCGCAAGGGTAGGGGCGTCCCTTCGTGCCTGAGAGGGCTTGGAAGGGGATTTTCCCTTATCTTGCCAGAATCCTCTTGCATTATTTTGGGACTTTGATTTATTCCAAAATTCTCTTTGTCGCAAATTGGTGGAACCCCACGAAAGGGCAGAGGATTAGAGGCTCTGAGAAAAACAATATTAGGCTTCGGCTTCTGTGGAAGATTAGAAGACCTACCACCAGTAGCCTCCTTTACCATACCATAAAAGTCTCCTTAAAGGGGAGCCCCGTCCGATTCCTTTTAGAAGCTGCGTCAGCTAACCACTGCTTTAGTCTTAAAGCATGACTACCACCAGAGCTAGGCCTCTGGCACTTAAACTGATCAAATCATCCATAGTCGAAACAACATACTTGTTGCTATCCAAACTAGTAATGATCAACTGGGAGCATGACTTCCATAAATGATCCGAACAAGTCATAGAGTCTAGTTGTTTTAACAACTTCTTGCTCTCCAAAGATGCTATGGATGTACCACAGGCCAGTCGCAGTCGACCCCATAATAGAATAAGCAAGGCGTGTCACCTAATCAATGCACTTATCCGCTGGATCCTTTGAAGAAGCACTGTCAGAGGATGGCATAACCAAAGTCA
This sequence comes from Gastrophryne carolinensis, assembly GCA_027917425.1. Classification (NCBI taxonomy): domain Eukaryota; kingdom Metazoa; phylum Chordata; class Amphibia; order Anura; family Microhylidae; genus Gastrophryne; species Gastrophryne carolinensis. Next base: position 338,907,934 of record CM051235.1, read on the forward strand.
TAGAAGACCTGACACCGAAGCGTCCACCTCAGGAGGGCAAGGCCATAACTCAATCTGATCTGAAGGAAAGGGATACATAGTATCTAGCCCTCTAGGAATGGCCAGAAGTCTATCTGGCTTCAGCCATTCTCTATGAATCAGATTAGAATAATGCATATGCACAGCAAAAACCTCCAAAATAGAAGTAATCAAACTGAGCGCCCCTTGGATGAATGCTCCCCAACTGGAAACTCTTCCTGGGAGACTATGGCAGTAACCATATCTTCTTCAACTCAGGAGGAAATTTTTTTAAAGCCTTCTTATTAACTGATACATCTTTAACTCCCTAAGGTTTAGGTCCACTTGAGGACTGCCAAGGGGGCTTTTGAGGTTCAGAGGGCACCGGCGACAGGGGTCAGAACCCTTGCAGGGGGAGACAACTGTCTTCCATGTTTAGCCACTACTACCGTAGCATAATCCCAGCACACATCCTCGTCCAGTGCCACCAGCATGCATACTGGACATGGGGTAAATCTATCTACTATGGACAGATCCGATTACCCCAGATGACTCTGTCATGGTGAAAAGAATACTAGTCTACGTTCCCTGGGGATCTGAGACCAAGTTCTCGGCAGTCACAGGTGACTACTCCGAGACCTAAGGGGGTGACCACACAATAGATTGCATGCCCTTTCCCACACTCTATGAAACAATATAATATTAATAAACATAATATTAATATACACAATAAACAAGTAAAAATAAAATCAATTTAACCTACCTAAAGCTTTAGGTCTGCATGAAAAATATAATATTAATAAACATAATAATATACACAATAAATAAATAAAAATAAAATCAATTTAACCTACCTAAAGGTTTAGGTCCGAATGAACAATATAATATTAATATACACAATAAACAATAAAACTAAAATCAATTTAACCTAACTAAAAGGTTTAGGTCCGCATGAGGGTGGCCATGCAGCGGCTGAGAAGCAGCCCCCCTGCCGCTCAGGAACCCGAGCGTCAGACCGGAGGTCAACCAGCCACGTTGGCGGTCCTAGGCGAAAATGTTCCAGGGGCGACATCCGACAAAAAGGGCTGCAAGCCCGCTCAGCCTAGCCGAAAATCATCCAAAGGCGGCGGCCGACAAGAAGCCCTGTGAGCCAGAGGAGAACAGCTCAGCCTAGCTGAAAATCACCCAAAGGCGGCGGCCAGCAAGAACCGCCAGGAGCCAGAGGAGAACCACTCAGCCAAGTTGGAAATCATCCAAATGCCCTGGCTCCGTCCCCTTAAAGGTGCACCAATTTTGAATTTTATAGTAAGTTTAAGGATAAACACACCATTGACACAAGAAAAAATAAAAGGGGAAAATAATTCCCCTGGTCACCCACAATCAGGCTCACCAGACCAAATCCTGAGGCTGACCGCTTTTTAAATGAAAGTCCTCAGCCCAGAGTGCCAATGACACCCCAAAGCACCCCAGGACCCTGGCGCTTACCCTTACCATCCTGATCCGGATACAGCTTAGCTGAGGAGGCATTTGTGGGTCCATCCAGATCAGAGGAGTTTAAGGGCCCAGGAAGACAGTCAGGGTCTCCAATGCCCCCGCTTCCAAGGAATAATCCTTAAAAACAAAAAATAAATAAATAGGAGAGGAGTTCAAATATACCCTTGCAGTCCAGTTCCAACTGCAAGAAAGAAAATAAAGAAAACTGGATCGGAGGAAGTCACCCAGAAGGATATAGGCCAGGAGGAGGAGCCGTGCCTTTGTCTTGCAGTCCACGCTCTTCGGCTGAGAAGTTAACCCTATTGTTACTGAATTCTTCTGATGGCCTTAAGTAAAATGGAAGAGAAAGTCAGGGGGTGCAATTCCAAGGCTTGGATAGAATGCATGAATTAATCATCAAAAAAAAACCAAACTGGATTTTAAAATACAATTCAGACTATACTCATGTATAGGGAGAACTCATCAAGTGCTGTAAGTTTAGATTCCAGGTGGGGGAAATAATGGCATCTGGCTGGCCTGGATAATGGCAGCTAAGTGAGCTCCGTCATACATCCGTGCTCCAAGCAATATGGACGCGAGGGCAGAGCGAGTTGTCCCTCTAACCTTTAGAGATGCAAGGGAGGACGTAGTATCAGAGGATTGGGCGTAAACAGCTTCTCTGTGCAGAACTCACATCTGCCCTCATTGGATTTATGGGGGTGTGTATGGAACACTACAGAGATGGTGTAGCATCACTTTCAGTGTCTGACATGCTGTGTACCATTAAGGAATGCACGCACCCTTCATAGAAGCACAACCAGTATAGAGTGGCAATGCAGATGACACATCGCACTCTTACTCAATCAGCGCACATCCTCGAGTGGTGCACCCCTCCCCCAGGAGTATAGAGGAGGTGAGGGCGGGAGAGTTTGAGCCGACGCGGGTTTGGCCATCTTCGATGTCCCACAGGTGAGAGAGGTGGGGCAGAAATACTCCCACAACCATCTGGGGCAAGCGCTGCAACAGACCCCTCATTATTAAAAGAGGGGATCCAGGCAGGCAAAGATGATATGGGGGGTACCATTAATCCCTTAAGGTAAAACTTTGTTTGCGTTCACTTTATAAAACTGCTGTAAAAATAAAATAGGGACAAAGCGACACTTATAAATGAATCTTAAATGTCCCCCGGTTCTTTGCTTCAGGGTCATTTGTGGCTGAGTTGGTGTGAGCAAACCAGTAAATGTGACAGGATACTAACCCAAGTGTGGGTGCATATAGACAATGAGATCCAACAACCTCTTGGAAAATGTGGATCGTAAAGAGTTTTCAGAGTGGGCCAGGCAAATATTTTTTAAGGACAGAAAGTTTGCAAGAAAATGTATTTATACAATAATTCTATTATATACATACATCCCTACATCGTCACAGTAGGTCTCTTTTTACAATAAACAGTTATGTTATCAAGGGGATAGAAGGCGTAATTTTGTCACAAGAGGCAAATACCCAATTCGGATGTTCTGAAGATCCCAAGCCTAGCATCTCGAAACTCTGCCTGCAAGGCAGAATAGGGCAGTGACATAGGTAGGACATATGCCCACCCCCCATTCCCAGCAAATATATGACATGCAATAGAATCCTGTTTCCTGTCTAATGTGCTTTAAAGAGGTACTGTCAGACAAAGGAAGCAGAGTATGTTTCTCTAAACAGCCAATTGGGCCATCCACCTCAGGTGGGGAAGTAGCAGAAAAACGATACAAAGGCACTCTGGAAATTTGGGTGCAGGATCTGGGGCTGTCCCTGCCCCATACACAACAGGCAAAAAGAAGGAGAAGGGATCCGCACTCCTAAAATCTTGAAGCTTTATTTAAATCCAGTAAAAACAGCGTCTTCCAAATATCCACAGCAGCATAAAAGCAATAAAGGACCCCGGCATATGAAATAACGCCACGTTCACTAACGCGTTTCGGACACACAAACACGGTCCTTAATCATAGATAATCAGTGACATACATAACTATACCTTTATAGAGTAAAAGGGACTTACCTCCCGCCATCAGCCGCCTACGAGCACGAGTTCGCCTGGTACCGCTGCCGCCGTCGCGGCCGGGTGACGTCATACGTAATGCGGCGTGCAATACAGCCAACCGCAAGCAAGAAGATATGGACCAATCACAGTGAGAAGGCCTCGTAAACAAAATGAAGGTTGCTAGGCACCCAGGATGCCGGAGTGCGACAGCGGAAAGGAGAATCATCGTGCTGACAGATAACAAAACATAGGCGGCAGGTGGGGAAGCCCAAGTCTATGGAGCCTTTCCAGAGAAAGGGTAACTGCAGCTTCTTCCATTCCTTGTTCCCGATACACTCAAAGAACCGCTGATCCGGATAAGTCTTGTGGACCTTATACTGAAAGGCCACCATATCCTTGTCCTGTGCAACAAGGGTATCCCGAATGGTCTGAAAAATATAGTCAGCGCCCCTTCCTCTGTTTAATAACACTCAAAACACAAGCTTTAGGCTCTAAAAGGGAAAAGTACTTATCTGATCCTTCCCTGATGAAGACTATTGGGAGTAAAAAGGCTACTGCTACTGTATGTGCAGATGGGGCGGAGCCACAACTATTCCTGGTCTAGTCCTACCTTCCAGCTGCTAGATTGCTCAATAGCAATGAATCCATTGTCCTTGTATGGACAATCTAGCAGGGAAATGGACACTTGTTATTCGAAAACCCACTTACTGGGGAAAGGGTCTCTGCTGATCACTGCTTCTGCTATCCCATGAGCTGTAAGGTAATCAAAAATGCCAGCCCATTGGTAACCAATCCTACCACCTATCTGTAGCCAGAAAATGTATTTGAACAGTTCCAAGGTACCAATGTCTAGCCAGAACACACTGCATCTCCATCACGTCCATCTCTGGTGTTTTGCCCTATCCTGTCTGACTGGGTAATGAGGGACGAGGCACATACAGTCCCCATGACTCCACCATGGCGAAGGTATATCCTGCGATCCATTGGACCCTACAACAAAAAATGTGCCCGTCAGGGAATCAATGTGCATCTGGCAGGATTGACCCTGTGTCACTTGCTACAGTGAGCTACTGGGAACATAAGGGACAGCTGACCCTGTCGTGCATCTTTGAGTTGCTGGTCCGCACTATACACTTCCAGATTACTGTAAGCCACGTCCCTCTCAGAGAGCTAGGTAACTGAACCTGAATCTCCTATGAGGTCCACAACATCTGATTCTGTGGCTCCAAAGAACCCACTTAGGATTGCTTGCTCTCAGATGACAACCTTGTACCTGCCAGGCCAAAGCCTGAGCAGATAAACCTGTACAAGGAGTGTACCCAGCAGGTCCCTAGATGGACCATGGGGCAGGCTGGTGATTTATAGCTCCCTAGCAGAACATTGTCCCCTAGACTAAAGCCTTGGTCTCAGATGGTCGATTGGATGTCAATCACTCCTGCTGTGCACGATTTATCAGGCCTGTGAGGTCATAAATGACAAGGCAGTGGGGCACCCAGTGCACAAAGGCCCCTCTCCACCAGACAGCTAGCTCTTGCGCTCAGGACAACTGTACCCTTCTCTGCTGTGATACAAGTCCCCAATGCCACAGATGCTTCAGACATGGCGTTAGCAACCACAAAACCCAAAGGGTCTAAGTAGTGTTGATGAGCTAGAATTTTATGGGACCCACACAGCCTCCTTTCAAGTCCAGCCTAAAAAGGACTGGGCCCAACGTAGCCTCAGGTGACCTACCATAGTGACCCACCCGCTGGCCAAAATACCTCTACAAAAAAAATGGCCATACAGCAGGATATATAAATTTTTTTTTAATTTAACTAAAAGATGGCCACAGAGAAAGTTTCTAGAGGGATTTGATGCCACTGGTGTCTGATCCTCCTGTCGATTGACCCGTGGCCGGTCACTTAGGCAACCCCGGCCAGGGGAAAAAGGTTGCATTCGGGGCCACCTACAAGTTGCTGATGGGCAGAAGCAGACGACTGGAGAAGGATAAGAAGAACAGAATCTGGCAGTCGAGATTACGGCAGGATCTATGACCCAGAGTGGGAGCACTCTACTTGCTGTGCCCACCTCCCAACCTTCCACCATCTCCCCATAGTGGAAAATTAAAACCGGTGGAGCAAGGTCCACTGCACAGGGACCCTCAGAAGGCCTCAGAGGCCCAGGCTCACCGGATTAGCCACTGCCCCATCCCCCGCGACAAGTGATTCCACCATGAGAGCAGTGGTTAATTCAAGTGCAGTGTAAAAAAAAAAAACATAACATTTTAGTGAATAAACCTGACACTGACCCTAAGGAAAGGTGGGGGGTAGGGTTGGGAGTGGAGCCAGTGCTCTTTTTTCCTGTACCCCCCATGGTCTGTTCCTAGTGCTCTAAAGGCCCTGTGAACCTTATTGTTACAGATTTAGAGCCCAGGAAGGTTCAGAATAGCTATTACAGTCTTCTATTCATGCAACATTAGTTATGCCCTAAATGATGTGGTTGCCAGGCTCTCTTGGGCCTACTGATATGACTGTACTGTACCTGGTCTGAGGTAGTCAATTTTGTTCCTTTCCAAGTGAAGATATATCAAACTGCTGAGATTATCAAATGTACCCTCCTCAAAACTATGTAACTCATTGCTGTCCAGGTACAAGTGCTGTATGCCAGTCACCCTCTGGAAGGCATCTGATTGGATAGCTTCCATGGCACAGTTGCTCAGGAAAAGGCTTCTTAGCTCGGGTAGGTCTTGCAGAAAACTTTGGTTGAGCGATGCGAAGGTATTGTGCTGCAGATAAAGCTCCACTGTGTCGTTGGCAATTTCAGCAGGCGGGGCTGTCAGGCTGGCATTGTTGCACAGGATATGACGCTGCATATGCAGGCAAGTACATCTTTCAGGACAAGCTAACGTTGGTTCTGAAATCACCCCTGTATCCAACCAGATTGCCAGGATTATCAGAAGTGACCACTCCATGGGGAATATTCTGCAGAAGAAAATAAAGCTAATTGGGTAAGGGAGATTAATTAGGAAGCAATCAATACATCATCATCAATACAGTGAGAATATTCCCCCATTGCAGATTCCCCCCATTATTGAATATTTGCCACACTAAATTTCTGTGCTCTGGGTCAGACACTCAAGAGTTTACGTTTATTGCTGTTCTGTAGCTTCTTCCTCCCAAAGTGTCTCATAGCAGTCGCTTTGTATGTGGAACAAAACCCATGTTTTCATTATCTGGGGGTTTTATTCCTTGCCCCGGAGGCATCCTGATAGGTTAGGTAACCTTTCTCTGTTCCTATGGCGCATGTGTGGGTTCCCATCCAATCAGCTCCATATGTCATGCATATTAATGATCGGCAATACGGGCAGTATTAAGTAGCCACATCTTCAGTTTCCTTAAAATGTGGGTTCGCTACCACCTGAATTGCTGGATGCGGGAGCGTGCCTTAGCCCAGAGATGCTGGGGATGCGGATGCCCTGTCCCTAGAGTCTTCTGGACTCCAGAGCAGATATTTGGGGGTTTTGTTCAACTTATAATCTTCCACCCCCCTGATACACTGACATTAAGTAACATAAATCACACCCCATTTTTAGCAAAGCAACAGTACATGTGGCCAAAATACCCATTGAATGTGTTTTGATGCCTTCGCCAACAGTCCCTGGGCAACTGTAGCATCAATATCCCGGGCTCTACCCTGTGATTACACATCTGCCGGCATCTTCTGCACCCTCCCCATAAACCTGTTACTGTATGCAAAAAACAAAGAACAGGTGAGTGAGGGCACCACTAAAGGTTATAATGGAACCCCAAAATCTTATAACCGGAGGGTGCACCCCGGGCTCCTCACACATGTATAGCGAAAGCTAGAGAACAACCCAACCAGGGCTCTCAACCAGATAGCATATATTACAAATCGGTTTATTGTATAAACTAAGCCATCAAAAGATATAAAAAACAAAAAACACAATGACAACACACATTAAAAACAAGTCTGTAAAATACCCGGGACATATAGGACACCAATGATTATATAGAATTAATAAAGGTATAATAGATCACAAAAGTAGTAATATTATCAAACCAATGAATACATTATGCATTCGGCTGCTCAGAGGATATAAATTAATAATACCCAATCCCTGGATGCACAATTCATAAAAAAATATACAATTATTACATACTAAATGAATCCCCTAATCTCTCATAAATATTTAATGTATAGTGACTGTGCTCAGAAACTACCAATACCAAATGCAAGGTGCTGAAAAAAAAACAATATACTTCCAAACTATAATTCGTCCAAAAGACTCAAAATATATATATATATATATATATATATATATATATAGTGATATTGATATATGTTAAAGTGCTAGTGAAATAAATAACATAAAAAGGAAAGACTGAATAATGCACAAGAATGAACTGTTATCTATGAGCTCTCACAGCTATCATAGAAATGCCATAACAATCTGGCCTAATGCATCACAGAAATAACAAGGAATTAGTCACAGGCTGATGTTACCGCATGTATGATACTAGTCCGTCCCGGGTATGAGGGGACGGACTAGTATGAGCCTCAAACCCGGGACGAACTAGTATCATACATGCGGTATCCTCAGCCGGTTGTGATTTGGGATGGCTCCCTCTGTTAAACACCCCGACCCCTGGTTCATCCAGTACACTTGTCCCTACCTCCTTGATCCCACAATGCATGTACAGCCCTTGCGCAGCATTCCTTCTTTGTACACTCACTGATGGCAGGAGAACACATAACAGAGGGAGCAGGAATGCTGCAAGAGGCCAACAGATGCCCCATGGGATGGAGGTGTCACGACTAGTTTTCAAAAGCCTCAATGACCCAAAAATAACTCCAGTAAGCCAGTTTGTCACAACAGTAACAATCGGTGGGGAAGGGATATACCTATTTAGGTGGAAATGACAGTTATCTTTGTTGGGCAGCAAACACAACATCAGGGCAAAAATACTGATAAGACAGCCTGGAGCGCCATCTTCAGGAGCTGCAGCTGATGATCATGAAGCAAAGCTGGGAGACCAGCAGCTTCAAACAATGATTTCCGGTGGCAGTGAGAAATAACATCACACAAAACAGAAAACAAAAAGAAGCTTAACCAACCAAAAGGCAATATGCCGTGTGTGATAAATCACCTAAAAGTGAAAGTAAACATTTATTGATTAAAATAAAGTTAGTTCTAAACAGAAACCAGGGTTTAGGAAGCGTTACGTTGGTTGCATATGGGATTCTTAGATAAAGATACAGTATCCTGGGCTTTGATTGCCCCGCCTATTAATACATAATCTAGGCTAGGTCACGTTGTATGACGTGCTCTGCCAAGTTCGGGGAAAGCCGAAAGCCAAAAGCAGTGTCCTTACTTGTTCTTTATTGCATATAAGTTGCATGTAAGTTACAAGGAGGTGGAAAGTGAATTTGTTTTACAAGTTTTATATATTTGGGAAGGCTGCAAACTGAAATGATTATTTTTAAAGCTGACTTTACCTAAAATCTAGTAACTACATTGTATTTAAACAAACTACAAACCTAAGCAATTTAGTAAGTCTATAAATTAATGTAGTTCTAATCAATTGTAAAAAGATTTATAAATTGCTGGTACATACCTGCACAGCTCTTTTTCCTGAAGCGTCCTGCTTTTAGGAAGCACAATATCCTCACTCTGCCCTCTGGATATTCTAGAAAGGCTGATATCATGAAAGAACTTTGTTTTTGTACTGCATGCTTTGCTGCAGAGGAAGAACAAGGAATGTAAAGTGATCAGATACCTTTCCTGCCATTGTTAGGAACTCTCCTTTAATGAGAGACAGGCAGGAAACTTTTTAGGAAACATATTTTCCTGTGTAGTTGCTGAGTGAGAGAATTACAGTGTCCTCCCATTTCACACATCAGTTTAAATAGTACACAGTAGTGCTGACCACATTATAAATTGCAGACATTAAGCTCAGGGTCTAGGGCTGACAGAAATGTATGGACCCATAAACCTGTAGAAGTGCAATTATATATCTATCAGCATTAGACCTTGCAGAACATTATTGCTCTATGCTTCTAAGAAGACCTAACAAGGCTAGAAGATGGCTTCAGTCAGGCACAAGATTCCCAGTAAGGTCAGACAACAACTCTAAGGTACAGTCCAGGCAATGGCAAGAATAAGGTAGCAAGGAGCTCACCCCAAGACTTGGACTATCCCTTTAAGCCATAGATGCCCAACTATCTTCTCAAAGGCCACCAACAGGTCATGTTGGTGGATTATTATTTAGATGATCCTTTTGCCTTTGGGCAAAATTACATTACTCCACCTGTGCATCTGTGTGGAGATCCACAAAACCTGGCCTGTTGGTGGGCCTTGCATGTGTGTTTTAAGCAAGGAGGAGGGGCTATCTTGTGACCTTCCCATTCTACCTAAATGTGCTTGATGTGAATGAGCTTCAATGACCTGAAGAGAGACAGACTTTGTCTTTCTGTGTAAACCAATGACTCGATTTGTAAATAATACCATGCTGAAACAGAGAAGGGCTCCCCTTAGTCTGTTGAAAGCACAGGAAAGGGTCAAGGGATGCTTAAAGGGTAATTCCACTTTCGATAGTTTTTTCTTTTTTAAAGTTTTCATTATTGCGTGCCAAAATGATGTCTTCAATGTGCTAAGCTTGTTTTTCATTATTTTTTATTTGTTTGCAACTCAGTGTTATAAAAGAAAACTGTTTTTCCTAGCAACAATGTGTGCATATGCCTGCCACTTTTCACTTTTGAATTTTCACTCACTTGAATTTTTTGAAAGTGTATATTTTGTGTAGCCAAATTATGTCTTATAGGGACTGAGGTGATCTGTCATTTTTTTTTTCTAAAATATGTGTTTTATGGAAGCAGTTTTCACTATCTGCAATCTGTTGCTATTGGCAATGTACACCAAGTGCAGGGACTGGGACCCACTTCTCCGTTCTTGGTGTATGTTGCCAGTAGCAACTAACTGCAGCTAGGGAAAACTGCTCCCATAAAACACACATTTGCTAACATAGGAAAAAAATAAAACAAATCACTCAGCTCAGCACCTTGAGCTCATACTTTTGGCACACAAAATGTACACTTTAAAAAATTGCATCAAAAGTGAACTTACCCTTTAAACATTTTAGCTCTTATTTCCTGTTGAATTTCCATACAAACAAATGTCAAAGTTGGCACATGCATAAAGGCAGTCAAGCATTCGCCTGACATTTGTCAATCCCAGATTTGTTAATCATAACTGCGAGATGGTGAATCATAAGGTACTACTTTGCAGTAGAGCTGCTAAATACATTGCACACAGCAATCTAAAGCCTTTGTGTATCTGCTTGCCCATATAAATTAATTTCACATAGCACATTATGCGCAATTATTGTACTGATCCTTATATTAGAGGCAAACTGAAACATGCTTAAGCGGGAACAGCCTGGCATTTTGAAAAAACAAACTCCAAAACTCACTTGCCCTGCATGCATAATACTGAATTATTGTCGCCACTTACATTTGCTGCTGCATGCAAAGCTGAAATGCCACCTCACTGAATTATTCCTGGTTGTGGCCATCTTGGAGAACACGGAAGGTTGTTAATAAGGCAGCATCTTCTTATATTGTTCTCATGCTCTCACAGTGCCACAATTCATTTGGCTTTACCTTTTCTTACTGCATAGTTGCAAGCCACTTTAGGGATACCCCCTTTTAAGGGTACAAGGCAAAGAGTGCTTTTTTTTTTTATTCTTTATTTATCAAGGAGTAGCAGCATTACATAATAGTCCGCCTTGCAAGGCAGAAATAAACAGTCACAAAGTTACAATAATACACATGGAGAGGGAAGTCAATATGTAACAAGGGATCATCAACAGAAAATATCAGGTTACAGATATGCATCCTTGCCTAACCAAATTGCCCTCAGGGATGACTTGCAGTCGCCTTCCGCCCCCATCACCCCAGAGGGGTGGGGGGTGTTCTCCAATAGCCCACCAGAAATAATAGAAGGCCACCCCCAGCAACCCGGATAACTGAGTCATCTCCAGACCGCAACTCGAGCCCTCTATCATATTTCAGTCGACTTTATTTCACTTTTTGCTGCACTCCGAATATAGGTATATAAGAAAGAAAGAGGGGGAAAGGCGACGGAAAGAAAAGGGGGAGAGGAGGGGAAGAAAAGAGGGAAAGGAGAGAAGGGGGGTGTGCACTGAGTGTTTTCCCCCCAGGCCCCCCACACCAGGGAAAAGAACCCTCTAACCATCACATCTAACTGCGCCTTCACCATAGGACCCCAGTCAAGGCCATCAGTCACTACCCGACTACCCAGATACTAATTGCTTATATCTTGCTGTGTCTCTAAATAAGTACCAGGGAGTCCAAGTGAGCAGAAACTGCGAAGTTCTCTCATGAAGGGTTGCTGTGAGCTCCTCCATTTTCATTATGCGATGGATCTCATTTACCCAGTCCATCAAGGAAGGAACAGCCCCCGATTTCCACAGTCTCGGGATGACCGACTTAGCAGCACTGACCAGGTGTCTCAGCAGTTTATTCTTAAAAAGCCGCATCGGCATGTCTGCAAAATGTAAAAGGAACAGAGACGGATCCTTTCTAATGCGTTCCTGCAGTATCTGTTATAACTGAGACCACCGAATCCCAAAGGGAAGCTAATTTTGGACACTCCCAAAATATGTGCGGCAGGGTTCCCGCAGTGCTCTGGCATCTCCAACAAACTGGAGAGTGCGATGGAATGAAGCTATGTAGTCTGGCAGGGGTATAGTACCATTGTGAAAGGAGTTTATAATTCAGCTCCTGCAATTTTGAGGACATAGAGGCCTTATGTGTTATATCGAAAATATATTTCCATTGTTCAGGAGTTATAGGTCGACCCAAGGCCCTCTCCCGCTCTCCACAAAACCGAGGCAACCCCTGCTCCCCCTGTTCTTGCAACAACGCGTAAATTTGTGAAAACATTCTTTTTGGGGCCAATGAGGAAAAGGTCAAACGTTCAAAAGTGGTAAGTTCCCTGAGCATTGCGTGTTTAGGCCCCATATTCAGTATAAAATGTTTAAAGGTCAGCAACAGCCACGAGTCCATAAGTGGTGTTTCCCATCTGCTCTGTAGGGCTTCCAACCGCACCCACCCTGAGGGAAGGAAAAATACAATTCTGTGAAACTCACCTGTAGAATTGTTTTTGAGTATATCCAGTCCAGGTCATCCCAGTGATGACATGTGTGTATTCCGCCCCCAGGGGGGCGCTCGACTGCAAGATCAAAAGCTGTAGCTCCTCCCGGCCCCCTATAAAGGCAGGTGTCCCTCTATCATTCCCCGGTGGTTAAAAAGCAGTAAAAGAGGAGATAGGCCGGGAGGCCAAGAAAACCATGCTACTCCACAAAGCTTCAGCTTGTACTCTCTCTAAACAAAACTTAAGTAATAAAAAATGGTATCACCATAACAGGCAAACAAGAGATAATGAACAAGGGCGGGTGGGACGACCTGGACTGGTTATACTCAAAAACAATGCTACAGGTGAGTTTCACAGAATTGTATTTTTCCCTATATCCAGTCCAGGTCGTCCCAGTGTTGACATGTGGGACATTCAAAAGCAGTGTCCATATAGGGCGGGATCCCCAGTGTGGAACAGCATGTAGTTCATTTCACTACCGCCTGAAGCACCTTTCGGCCAAAAACAACGTCAGCTGAGGCCCTGACATCAACTTTGTAGAAACTTGTAAAAGTATGAACTGAAGACCAAATGGCGGCCTTACAAACTTGCTCAACTGATGCCTGGTGCTGAAAAGCCCAAGAGGCACCAATAGCTCTGGTAGAATGAGCTGTGATTCGAAAAGGGGGTTCCTTCCCCTTGGCAGAATATGCTTGCACCACCGCCTGTCTGATCCACCTACTGAGAGTGGACTTGGCTGGTGGCAAACCTTTCCTAGAGCCCTCTGTTAGGACAAAGAGCAAATCTGATTTCCTGAAGGACTCAATCGCAACCAGGTAATACTTAATGGCTCTGACCACATCCAAGGCATGGAGGGTCCTTTCCTTAGAATTAGTCGGTGCTGGACACAAGAAAGGCAAGACAACATCTTCAATAGGGTGAAAGGGAGAAACGACCTTCGGTAAAAAATCAGGTTTAAAGCGAAAAACCACCTTATCCTTATGCCGCTCAAAATAGGGAGGCTTCATACAAAGCGCAGCCAGCTCTGATACGCGACGCACCAAGGTGATCGCTACCAAAAAGACCACCTTGAGAGCCAAAATAGGCAATGCAGCATCGCACAGAGGTTTGAAAGGAGGACCCTGAAGAGCAGACAGTACATTCAAGTCCCACACCGGTAATACTGACTTACGCGGTAGCCGGACATGGGTGACTCCCTGGAGAAAGGTCTTGATCAACCTATGGTTGGCAATGGATATCTGGAAGAAGATGGCCAAGGCCGAGACCTGGCCCTTGAGGGTGCTCAGCTGAAGACCCAAGTCTAAGCCGTGTTGTAAAAACTCCAGAATCCTAGAAATAGAAAATGTGCAGCAAGGGAGACTCTTGGACTTGCACCAAGCAATATAGGCGTAACAAACTCTGTAGTATATCATGGAGGAAGACTTCTTCCGTGCCCGAATCATGGTATGTACAACTGTGGCCGACAGCCCCCTTTTCCGTCAGGATTGAGGTTTCAATAGCCAGGCCGTCCAAGCCAGCGTCCGTAAATTGGGGTGCCGCAGCGACCCCTGAGTGAGAAGCCCTGGGTCGTCGGGCATGATGTAGCGATCCACTGACATCTGAACTATGTCCGCAAACCAACTCCTTCTCGGCCACCGAGGAGCCACCAGGATAGTCGGTACCCCTTCCTTGGCTATCTTGCGCAGCACTCTGCCCAGGAGTGGAAACGGAGGGAATGCAAAAAGGAACTTGAACTCCGTCCAGGGAATTGCCAGAGCATCTGTGGCAATGGCCAGAGTAGCCCTTGAAATGGAGACGAAACTTGGAAGCTTGTAATTGTGTCTGGACGCAAACAGGTCCACATCTGGCTGACCCCAGCGAAGACAAATAGTGTGAAAGGTCTTGTTGCTGAGAGTCTGCCTCCTGGTTTTCCACCCCGGGGATGTAGACCGCCGAAATGCAGGGAACATTCTCCTCTGCCTAAATCAGAATCTGGGTCACCTCCTTGAGGGCTCGCTTGCTCCGAGTCCCGCCCTGGTGATTGATATAGGCGACAGCCATCTCATTGTCCAAGCGAACCTGGATCGCACGACCCCTTAAACGGAGTCAAGCGAAGAAGCACCAACCGGATCGCTCTCAGCTCCAAGAGATTTATGGGCAAATGGTTCTCCTGCGGACCCCACTGCCCCTGGATCTTCTGAGTCTGCCAAACGCCTCCCCAGCCGGTCAGACTGGCATCTGTGGTAACTATCTCCCAACAGGGAGTCAGAAAGGACTTGCCCACCAACAGGTTCCTGGGGGGACAGCGAAAATTCCTGTTCCAGCGACTCCTGCATCCGGTTCCAGCCGGTCAGCAGGTTCAATTGAAGAGGTCTCATGTGAAATTGGGCGAAGGGCACCACCTCGAAGCATGACACCATTAGGCCCACCAATCTCATCCTCAGACGTATCGACGGCCGCTGACAGGACAGCAAGGCCTGTACCTGCTTCTGGAGACCCGAAACCTTCTGCTGTGGCAGAAAGACCTTTACCTGAGCAGTGTCTATCATCATTCCCAGGAAGGATCTCACTGTTGAGGGAGTGATAAAAGACTGGGTAATTGACTACCCAGCCGAAGGCCTCCAGGGTTGACAACACCGTCTGAGTATCGCTCTCGGCCTGCTGCAGGGACTGGGCCGCAATCAGCAAGTCGTCCAGATAGGGCAGTACACGAATGCCCTGGATGATGCCTGCCAGCACCTTGGTGAAGACACGGGGGGCTGAGGATATCCCAAATGGAAGTGCCACAAACTGGTAATGCTGATCTTCCAGAGCAAGCCTCAGGAACTTCTGATGCCCCTGGAAAATCGGGATGTGCACCGTGGTCATGAAGTCACTGGGCTGAAGCGAGCTCACTTCTGACTGTAAGGTCTACATGCGGAAATGTCTGACTCTTAGAAATCTGTTTGATCCAGGATAGGTCTTAACGTTCCGTCCTTCTTGGGAACCGTGAACAGGTTGTAATAAAAACCTTGACCCTGTTCCTGACAAGGTACAGGGCAAATCACACCTAACCACAGTAAGTGTTGAACGGCCATTCTTAAGCCCTGTGCTTTTAATGGGTTTTGGGATATCCGAGACCGAAGAAATTTTGTGGGCGGCCTGACTGCCAGCTCTATCTTGAAACCGGAGGACACTACCTCCTGAATCCACCGTTCCAAGTCTCCAAATCTGAGCAAACAGCAGAAGCTGCTCCCCCACCCGGATGGGTGAGGGTGCCCCCTCATGCCTGAGGGGACTTGGCCTCTACCTCAGGTATCTCTGCGGCCACCTGAAAATGAAGAGCCTCTTCCTCCTCGAAAGGAGCGATAGGCAGAGGAGTTCCGACAGGGCGGAGCAGGCTTTCGTCTCTGAGGGAGTCTACCATCCTTGACCAGAAGGTCCAGGCGCTCCCCAAACAACCTGTGCCCCACGAAGGGGATACTCATAAGTGACTTCTTGGCCGCAGCATCAGCCGACCATTGGCGCAACCAGAGCGAGTGGCGAAGTTCAACAAGCAAGGCCGAAATCCTGGCACCAAGTCGGACCCCATCGTCCATGGCAGAGACAACAAAGGCAATGAAATCCACGCAGGCCTTGAGGTCCTTGTACTCCTCTGCCCGCTTGCGAGCCTTAGCCTCTATCCACAAGATGTCTCACCATCTTTATGATGGCCAGAGAGACAATAGCCACAGCACACACAGGACGACCGGGACTGGATATAGGTAAAATATCCTGTCTACTGGGTATTCCTTTCTCTGTGAAGATCTTCAATAGGTGGGGATGCATATTCGTAAGTAAGGACGGATTGTGTATCAGAGGAATGAGAGGAGTCGGCCAGGGGGAGAGACTGAGCCCATCCCTAAGCTTATCAAATATCCCCAACGTCGGGGAGATCAGATGATGGTCTTTGCACAGTGTCTTGGCCGCCTCCCCCAATAGGGAGCTCAAAAATGTGTGCTTCAGGCTGACCCATTTCTTTTCCCTATACTGATGGCGCCAATCCACCACGCGCTGCAGGTGTGCTGCCCTCCAATATTGCAGCATATCAGGGCATGCCAAACCTCCTAGATGTTTTGGTCTGAAGATATCCCGCAATTTCAGCCCCTGCCAAATAAATTTAGTTAAAAGGGAGTTCAAGGACTTAAAGTAAGCACAGGGTATCTGTATTGGCAGTGTTTGGAACAGATAAAGCAGTTTCGGCAAGATTGTCATTTTGATAATATTAATCCTCCCGAACCATGAAAAGGTAGGGAGATCCCAGTGTGCCAGGTCTGTCTTAATTCTATTAAGCAAGGGGATAAAGTTAAGAGAGTAAACGTTATCCACTGTGCCTGCAATCTTAGTGCCTAGGTAAGTGACCGTCGAGTTAGGCCACTTAAAGGAGAAAGAAGCCTTTAAGTTGTCCTCCAGAGCCTTTGGAATATTAACCCCCATAGCCTCTGATTTGTCATAATTCATCTAGGAGGTAAGAGAGCTTGCCATACCGCTCAAATTCTTTCAGCAGAACCGAGATACCAATAGTCGGGTTTGATATAAAGAAAAGATCATTGGCATATGCTGCTACTTTGTGAGAAATGGGTCCCACCTCGATTCCCTGGATATGCGCCTGTGCCCTCACTCTGCACAAGAAGGGTTCCATTGTCAGAGCAAATATCAAAGGGGACAGAGGGCAAGCCTGTCTAGTGCCATTTCTAATAAGAACCTGCCCAGAAAGGGAGCCATTCACTTTAATTCTTGCCGTTGGAGTAGTATACAGGGACATTATAAATTTTAATGTGGTAGGGCCTAGGCCAATGTGCTCAAGCACTTATCTGATAAACTGCCAGTTCACCCGGTCGAAGGCCTTCTCGGCATCGGTGGACAGAAGGACCGCTGATTTCCCCATCTGCCTTGTTTTGTGGATCAGGTTGAGGATTCTAACTGTGTTATCCCTCGCTTTGCAGGCTGGGATAAAGCCTGATTGATCACTGTCCACCAATCCTGAGAGAGTGCCCGACAGCCTATCCGTGATTATTTTAGAAAATATTTTAAAATCTACATTTAATAGGGAAATGGGCCTGTAGCTCCCACAAGTGAGTGGGTCCTTCACTGGTTTGTGAATGATAGCAGCAAAAGCTGCCAGTGCTTCATTTGGAATGGAGGCTGAGCTAGTTTCCGCTATTAGGGAGGTAAAGGCCCGAAGAAAGTGAGAGATGAGGAGTGAAGAGAACTTTTTATAGTACTCTATAGAGAATCCATCAGGCCCCGGCGACTTTCCTGACGGGTTTTCTTTATCACGCTAACCAGTTCTTCAGTGGATATTGCCGCCTCAAGTGCCTCCCTCTCCCTCCCCTCCAGTGTGGGCATCCCTGACTCCCGTATGTACTGCCTAATCCTCTCCAACTGCTCCTCCTCCCTTTGGGGGTATCCCGAGTGTACATTATATAGTTTCTGGTGTCAGCTATGTCCGCAGTTTCAGCGATTGCTGCTTTTTAAGAGGTCTGGCTAAAAGGGAACCGTTCTTTTTGCCCCACTCAAAGTATAGTCTTCTACACCGTTTGATAATGTATGCTGCGCTACGCGACAGGAGGGAGTTCAACTCAGTCCTAGCTTTTGTGAGTTCTACCAATGTCGCCTTGGCCAAGGAGGCCTTATGTGCCTTCTCCAGAGCTAGTACTGCTTCCAGGCATTTCAACACTTCTTGCTCCTGCTCCTTTTTGACCTGAGTGGCATGTCTGATGATAATCCCTCTAATAACCTTCGGCTTTATTAAGTTCAAAAAAGTCCTGAATATTTTTTTGAATGTCCTGCACAATCATTTCATTTTTAAGAAGGGACTTGTTCAACCTCCACATCCACTCGCTCTGTCCCATCTTCCCCCAGCAGCAAGACATTGTGATTGAGGCATGGTCCGATGTAGTAAGCGGTTATATTTTTGTGTCGCTTGCGTAGGGAAGCAAGGAGTGAGAGACCAGGATATAATCAATTCTAGAGTAGGACATGTGCACTGGGGAGTAGAAAGAATAGTCTTTCGTTGTGGGGAGGTGGATTCACCACGGGTCACACAGCTGTGCTTTCTGCAGCGATTTCTTAATTCTCCTCAGCGCAGCATATGCCACAGCCAACTTCCCGGTGGAGGAGTCTAAAAGTGGATCCAGAGTCAAGTTCAAGTCCCCCCCCCCAATATAACTGGACCTTCCTGCACTGCCATAAGCTTGTTTATGAAGTTTTCAGGCCAGTTGACCTGAGTTAGGAGCATACACTGACGCTAATTGACAAGATCTGCCGTACAGAGTGCCTTTTAAGATCAAATATCTCCCAGAGTCATGTTATCTTGTTGAAGAGTCGGAAAGGCGTGTTTCTAGCTATCAAAATGTACACCGGATGGATACTACGTCCAAAACTGGAAACAGACATCAGGACCGTGAAACCAGCGCTCCAGAGGCACCAGGCATCCGTCACGTCCCAGTGTACAGTGGATAGCGAGAGGCCTGTCGCCCGATGTTGGCGGAAGTGCGGAAACTAGAAGTGGAGTAGCCGTTGGCTTCCGGCCTCCACTATCCACCTCCGGAAGACAACCACTAACCAGAATCGCCCACCCAGCACCAGAGCAAACATAATTAACTTTGAGTAATACAACTAAACTTTACCCTGCACCTCCGAGGGGGGAGGCCCACAGCCGGAACCAGGGCGCAAGGGGATGCCCCTCCAGCCCCCAGAAGGGCGACCCTCCCACTCTGGGGTTGAAGCCGTCTTGCCCAGGGGATGTTGAGCAAAAGATCTTTGGAAGAAAATGGCCAAGGCAGAAACATGACCTTTCAGAGTACCCAGACCCAGATCCAAACCATGTTGCAGAAACTCCAAAATCCTAGGAATAGAAAACACACGACAGGGAAGCGACTTAGACT
This sequence comes from Gastrophryne carolinensis, assembly GCA_027917425.1. Lineage (NCBI taxonomy): Eukaryota > Metazoa > Chordata > Amphibia > Anura > Microhylidae > Gastrophryne > Gastrophryne carolinensis. The sequence continues at coordinate 338,927,492 of CM051235.1, forward strand.
CGCACCAGTCAATGTAAGTACGCCAAACCCTATAGTAGATGGAAGAAGAGGACTTTTTCCTAGCCCTGATCATGGTATTAACAACCGAGGCAGGCAGCCCTTTCTCCATCAAGATGGAGGTTTCAGCAGCCAGGACGTCAAAGCCAGCGTTTGTAAATTGGGGTGGCGTAGGTGCCCCTGAGTGAGCAGATCTGGAACCCAGGGCAGGGCGTACTGATCTACTGCCAGCTGCACGATGGCTGCGAACCACATTCTTCTTGGCCAACAGTATGGCTGGCACCCCTTCCTAAGCTATCTTGTGCAGCACCCTGCCCAGCAGGGGAAACGGGGGAAACACATACAGGAGCTGAAAATTCATCCAAGACATTGCTAAGGCATCCATGGCTAGGGCCAGAGGATCCTGGGACAGAGAGACAAAGACTGGAAGCTTGTGATTGTGACGGGACGCAAACAGATCCACATCCGGCTGACCCCAACGGTGGCACAGGGAGCGAAACACCCTGCTGCTGAGGGACCATTCTCCCAGACCAGAGGTCCCCCTGCTCAGAGAGTCTGCCTCCAGATTCTCCACCCTCGGAATGTACACAGCCAGGATGCAGGGAACATTGTCCTCCGCCCAGGACAGAATCATAGACACTTCCCTGAGGGCCCTCCTGCTCCGGGTCCCTCCCTGATGATTGATGTAGGCAACCGCCGTCTGGTTGTCCAAGCGGACCTGAACAGCCCGACACCGAAGGTGTGGGGTTAAGTGGGCGAGAACCAACCTGATCGCCCTCAACTCCAGAATTTTGATAGGAGTGTGGGCCTCCTGAGGGCCCCACTGACCCTGGAATTTCAGGGATTTCCAAAAGCCCCCCCAACCTGTCAGACTGGCATCCGTGATGACTGTCTCCCAGCAAGGGGCCAGAAAGGATTTGCCCTCCAGCAGGTTACTTGAGTCCAACCACCACGATAGACACCGCCTGGCCAGAGGGGACAGAGCAAACACCTGATCCAAGGACACGGGGTCCCGACCCCATACTGACAAGAGGTGAAGCTGAAGAGGCCTCATGTGAAACTGAGCATATGGAACTGCCTCGAAGCAGGACACCATCAGGCCCACCAGCTGCATTCCCTGCCTGATGGACGGATGAGGACAAGACAGAAGGAGCTGTGCTTGCTCTTGAAGGCTCTCCACCTTCTGCAGAGGAAGAAAGATCTTGACCTGAGATGAATCCAGAATCATGCCCAAAAAGGACTTCACCATGGAAGGAGACAGGGAAAATTTGGAGTGGTTGATCACCCAGCCGAATGACTCCAGTGTGGACACCACCCGCTGGGTATCCAGCTCTGCCTGCTGGAAGGACTGAGACATGATGAGAATGTCGTCCAAGTAAGGAAGGATGCCAATGCCCTGAGATCTCAGCAGAGCCATTACTCCTGCCAGCACCTTGGTGAACACCCTGGGAGCCGAGGTGAGACCGAAGGACAATGCCACAAATTGGTAGTGCTGATCCTCCAGAGCGAACCTGAGGAATCTCTGATGACCTGGAAAGATTGGTATGTGAAGGTAAGCATCCTTGATGTCTAAAGAGGTCATGAAGTCCCCTGGGCGTAGAGAATTCAAAGGGGAGCGCAGAGTCTCCATGCGAAAGTGTCTGAATCTGACAAATTTGTTGAGGCGCTTTAAATCCAGGATGGGTCTGATGGACCTGTCTTTTTTGGGAACAGTGAAAAGATTGGAATAGTAGCCTTTGCCCCTTTCCCTTAAGGGCACCCGGCAGATGACTCCCAATTCCAGAAGGCTTTGGACAGCAAGGGACAGACCCTGAGCTATCCATTTTGAGCTATCCAAGATCCGATGAATCTTGGGGGCGGCCAGGCTGCAAACTATCTTCTAACCGGAGGACACTACCTCCTGAATCCACCGGTCTGAGACATGACGCCTCCAGACGTAAGAAAAGAGACGAAGCCGTCCCCCCACCCAGATGGGTGAGGGTGTCCCTTCATGCCTGAGGGGGCTTGGGGGACGACTTAGGCTTGGGACCCCAGGAGGGACCAGGGTGGCCACGTCCTCTGCCCCTGCCCCAAAAATCTCCGTGGGCCCCAGCAAAGGAAGCTCCCCGTCCAATTCTGGAACCACGGAAGGAAGGAAGAAAGGCACCTGAACCTCCAAAAGGACCGGGGCTGCCTTCTACGCTGAGGCAACTTGCCTCCCTTAGCAAACAAGCCCAGACGTTCACCAAAGAGGCGCAGCCCCTTGAAGGGAAAACCAGTGAGAGCCTTCTTAGCAGCGTTGTCAGCTGCCCACTGGCGCAGCTAGACCGAGCGGCGTATAGCCATCAACAAGGCAGATGCCCTGCCACACATTCTAATGGTATCATCCAAGGCAGAGAGAACATATGCAACAAATTCCTCACAACGCAGAAGAGCTCTATACTCTTCACTACCTGCATCATCAGGGGCCCCATCTAAGAGACTCTTGAGCAGGCTTTTAATAGCAACAGCCGTAATGGCACAGACCGGACGCAGCGCGGTCCCCACACAGGCAAAGGCATGGCAAGCCAGCTGATCTATACACCTGTCCTCCCCATCCCTCAGGGTAGTAGAGACAGGGGAATGCATGACGGATGTTTAACCATCTCAGCGGGAAAGGGATACCTCTTATCCCAACTCTTTGGTACCCCGGGAAGCCTGCTAGGCGGTTCCCACTCTTTGAGGACCAGATTAATAAAGTGAGTTTGTTCAGGAAACTCCAAGCGTGGTTTAACAGTATGAAACAGCTCCCCCTGCTGCAGCGGAGCCACGGCAGGAGGAGAGATACAGAGTACATAAAAAATGTGAGCTAAAAGCCTGTCAGCATCATCTGAAGCCCATGGGTCAGACCCAGAATCGGCACCATAAACCTTAGGCTGTTCCTCAGATGATTCTGAATCAGAAAATAATTCCCCCTCTTCCAGGGGGGTATAACCGGTAATGTCAAAAAATTCCTCAGCCTCCATAGGAAAGAGAGTAACACCAGGTGATAAATGCCGCTTCTTAGCAGAAGCCTTACGTGGGCCAGACCCAGCAATATGTCTCTCAATGCTGGCCACCCGTGCAGCCAAATCAGGTTGACTCCCCACTGGTATGCACCGCACTAGGAGTCAGATGTAAGCGTGGGGGGGGGCGGAGCCAGAGGGGGCGCAGGCCCAGGCACCGGTAACCCAGACTGCTGCGCAAGCGTCTGCTGAGCGCAGGGTACACACACCCTGACATTGTCACTTATAGGGGATACCCCACACGCCATACACAGCCGGGCTTTTCCCGAAGGAACCCCGAGCACATTATCCTGAGAAGCCTCCATATGGTGATTATTGTGGCACAACAGGTCAGTTGGGATTGACGTTAATAAAGCTACCCGGGATGCCCCAATAGCCTGCTAGGGAAGTGGGAGACAAGAATCACAATAGCCCTCCAATAAGGAGTAAACGCTAAATAGAGGGCATAGGACCGGGAGAAACCACAAAAAAGTTTGAAAGACATAAGCAAAGATCCCATAAGATCCCATAAGCATAGTCGCAATACAATACAAAGAAAAAAAAAAACACAGCCCGCAGGGGCACTTACAATAGGGAGACGCAAGACACGCAGCACAGGAGACCCAAAATGGCGCCCGCATATACCTCGAGGGGCGGGCCGCAGAGATAGTGATGCAGAAAGCGTCATCCGCAAGGCCTGACCCCCCGAAGAGCGCGAAAACACGCCCACGTGACCAGGCCCACCAATGACAGCGCAGCAGTGCCTGAGGCGATGTCGCCGCCGTCCGCGGAGCGAAGTACAAGCGCACGGCGGCAATAATAAAAAAACAGTGCAACCATCAAGTGGGATCACAACACGGATAATTACATAGTGAATACGTACCCCCCCCCCCCCCATATCTACCCAGGGAGAGCGAAGGGGAAGCAGCGGCCGGCCTAAGAGGAGCCTAACTGAGGGGACAGGGGGCGAAGGGCAAACGGCACGGGAGGGGCATCCCATAAGGCTCACCACAGGCCTGTACCGCCTACCCTTAAGCACCTGATAACGGTGCTGCCTACCATCACCCGACCAGCGCAGCCTAAGCTGGAAGGCAGTGAAAAGGAACGGGAGGGAATAGTCCTACAGGGCCGCAGGCTAATAATCTCCGCTCACCTGCGAGTAGAAAGCCATCTTCTAGTCATCGCAGCCCAGACTGCAGAGAAGAACTGGGGATTTTGTGGGAGGTCCCTGGTATATATGGGGCGGGAGGAGCCACTTTTCTGTCTCTGCAGTCCAGTGCCATCTTGTGGATGTATTACCCAGGAGTAAGGATTCAAGTGGAACAGAACGTGCTGTATACTTAGAATAGAGAGGAGGTTCCTTAGAGATACTGTAAACCCAACGGCAATAATAAGGCAGCAAGCAATTACCCCGATGCACCTCTCCTCCATTTTCTGCAGTGCCAGGTAGAAGCCACAGTAGAGTTCCAAACTTTGCCCTCCGTTTTTTATTCCTTCAGGACAGCCACTCTGTCCCTTTATACCCTCAGCATGAGCAAGCATGGCAAGCCACAGTGGCCCCACAGCTGTGACCACAGTAGAGCATGCTCAAGACCCAAAGCTGCTCCATGACATGCCCTTCCCAGCATATCCAGGAACCAAAAAGTAAAGCAAGCGGCTTTACTTAGAACACCTATGTTATTTACATATAGTAAGAGATTCTAAGATGCTTTGAATGGCTTATTTTACACTGTTCCCAAGGAAGATAAGGGGGAAGTCGTCAGTGTTAGCCTGGACAAAGACATTAAAGTGAACCAACATCCACTCATACTGGAGTTTAAAATACTCTAGGGCTGGATGAAAGCTCTTCCCAGGTTTGAGATGCCCTGTTTTTTGCCCCCCCCCCCCCCCCCCCCAATTGTTTGATTCTTACCCTGCTCCTACAGAGCATGCCCAGGCCATCTCTAGCATTCCTGCACTTTAAAAAGGCAGATCTGAATTGCTGATGGCAGGTGCAATTCTGGAAGGGGGGGGGGGCACAGGGGGATACCAAACCAGCATTCGGTCTGATTTAAATGATAACAGACTGTTACTGCAAGGTCATGTTTTAGTTCATGTATAACATCAAGAGTTTCGATATCAAGAGCTATGCTGGATCGCTGGAGGAAGAGTCTGTTATACACCCAACATCAAGAAATATCCATCCAGGCTTTTTTTTTTTTTAAGAAATCAGGGTGACAGGTTCTGTCCCCCGATACACTCAAACCTGTCACCCCAGGATTTTACTCCTACCAAGAGAAGAAACAAGCAGCTTGTTTTTTAGTTTGGGTGTATAAGTGACCCCTCCCTCCTCATTAGAAGATGTGTTTATATGGGTTTTTAATATTATACAGTTTCGCGATAAACCTCCATTAAGGTTTATTGATAAAAAAACTTCTCTAAATGTAACTGATTTTTTTAAGCAATTGTTATTTATTGCTGCCAGCAGCACAAATGCAGAAGTCTAAATAGTGTTTTACAGGCCCTAGATTTGGCCTGAATTAGCTCCGTCTAAACTGTAATATGAATGATTTTCTGTGCCAGTAAATATCTTTGAGCAGAATCTGGCCAAGAAGGGGAATATCGAACATATATGTTGTGTGTCCCCATCAAAGCTACACCCTCTAAAGCAAAGTCCTCGGGGCGTGGCCTGGCCATGAAGGAGTGAGGACGTGCGGCTCCTAGCTCTGCTGTCACCCCTTACTTTATAGTTGATTTGGGCTCCCAAAACCCCCTCTGATCGGACGCGATGGGGAGTGGGAGGAAGAAGAAAGCGGGGGGACCCGCCAGAAAGCCCCCAAAGAGGGAGATCGGAAGTTTTTTTGGCCCCCGGGATCCGACGGGGCAGAAGACCCAGCCATCCAAGATGGCGCCCAGCCGGCCCACCGCGGGTGAGGGGCGCACGGAGACCCGCCGCAGGACTGCGGGAGCGGCGCTGGAACATGCGGACCCCCCTCTTCATGTGAGCCCCCTGCCTACCTGTGTGCCCGGTGCTGGAGGCTCGGCGGGAGTGGCGGCTGCGGCGCTCTTGGGACCCGCCATGACGTCACCGGACGGCTGCGCTGAAGAGACCGGGATATGCGGAGCGGGGCCTCACTGCGACCTGGAGGCCGCCCCAGAGATGGCACACCAGACCGGACCTGTGCGGGCCCGACGGGAGGATGTCGCCCCTGCTGCTGGCCCCTGTCAGCCGGGGGCGGCGGTGAAGGTTAGTGCGGCGGGCACGGCGGGGATGGAGCCTCCGGGACTGGAAGGTGAAAGGCCCCCGCCCTCCCCCTTATGCATGTCGGCTCCCTCTGTGCCCTCCTTACCACTCACCAGTATACCACCTCAGGGCGTCCTGGACGATCTGGGGCAGAAAGAATTAAAGGGGCATACAGGTGAACCACCATCCCCTCAGCTTAACCCCTCGGCTCCTGAATGGCTGTTCCCAGCTTCCTCCCCGCAAGCACCCCATGCATGGGGAGATAGCCCACCCCGGTCACCGTCTGCCTCTCATGCCTGGGGAGACGGTCCTGCACGGAGCCCCTGGATAGTCAGGGCAGAGATCCACCAGACTCCCGGGGACACTGGGAATATCTGCACACCTCCGCATGCCTCCATAGAGACCTCATCTCTGGGCTGGTCGCCTGGCCCTGACACCGCTATAACAGACAGCGAACCCCCTCCGTGCACAAGTATGGGCGGACCGGGAGACCCAGAGCGTGCCCAACGACCTGTCCCTGTACTGGGATCCTGCAACCCTCGATTTGGGATGTCCTCGGCACGGGCCCCGGCTGGCCGGCTATTCCCACAGTCCCCTATAGACCCTAGTCTCAGGGATCTTCTGCAATGTCTCCCGGCAAAGGCTGAGCTTAAAGCTGATTTGGAGGCTGTCGCTACAAGGATTGAACGAGCCTTACGCAGAGAAATAGAGGACCTCCAACAGAAATCTTCTGCCTTGGATACTAGAGTGGCGTCATTGGAGGAGTCCCGCTCGGATTACGATGCGCGCTTGGCGACCCTTGAGAGAAACCTAGCGGTGCATCAGCAACAGCTGGTCGATGTCAGACTCCAGGCGGATGACCAGGAGAATAGAAACAGACGCAATAATTTGAAGCTCCGCGGCATACCGGAATCCATTAGATCGGAAGACCTGTGTACTTGGGCGACAGAATTGTTCAACGGCCTGATGGGAAAGCCACCGCTGATTATTGACCGAATCCACAGGGTGGCGGAGCGCCCGGCCGGGGACCCTCAGGCTCCCAGAGACGTCTTATGCAGAATCCATTTTTTTCACGTTAAAGAGGAGATCCTGCGCTTGGCCTGGGAGAGGGGGAAGATAGGATTCCGGGGCTCCCAAGTTACGATTTTACCAGACATGTCGCGTCGCACCCTCCAGATGAGACGCTTGCTGCGGCCTCTTCTTGACCGGATACTGGAGGTCGGCGCGTCCTATAAGTGGGGCCACCCATTCCACCTCGTGGTCCGCAGGAACAATTCCACATATGCCCTCAGTAGCAAGGCGGACCTCCCGGGCCTGTTTATTTTCTTGGAGTCGGACCCCCTCCCGGTCCCGGACTGGTTGGTGCTTGATCCCCTCCCCCCTATGCCTCAGCGGGCACCTCGGAGACCCCGGATGATCAGAGGTCGTAGGGGTGATGCCCCGGGGCCGATTCGTGGCCGTTAGCCCCGTCCACTCCCCCCTTTCTCTGTTTCCACACCATATCCATCACCTTTTTTTCCCCTGTTGCCGTTTTGACGCCTGTCCGGTCCTGGTGGCAGGTCCCCCCCCCCCCCGGCGGCCCCCATGCATGCCACCCCTGCCCTCATGGAAGTGACTGTCCCTCTCAACAACCTTTATGATAAGGACCTATGCAGTGACTACTACGGTTCGCTTTGGTTTCCTGATCGGGGTGCTGGTTGGGGGGGGCGGAGTGGGCGGGTGTTCACCTGGAAGGGGTTTACCGGTTACTGTTTAACATTTACCATTGCTTATTATTGTTTAGAGTTTACTGCCTGCTGTTTTATACCCGTGTTCCTCCTCTTCCCTCCTCGTGGTCTCCTGGGGGCTGGTCCTCCTCTCTGTCCTATCCGCCCTGTGTTCCGTGGGGCGGGACGGGGGGACACAATATGTTACTGTATCTGGGGGGGTTCTTGGAGGGAGGGGTGACCCAGAATTGTTATACTCCTGATGGTGGGGGGTCTCCCCTGGGGCTGTTTGGTGTTTTGCGATTTGAATTTGAATTAGTGCTTTATTGCATGCAGGTTGCCCGGTCCTGGGTCTGGCCTGGGCTCTTCGGGCGAGGGCGTTAAAGAAATATGGTGAGCGGCCCTGTGAGGTTAATTGAAGTAACTAAAGGTTCAATGTTCTACGGTTAGTTCGGGGCTAGGGAGCCTAATTATTTAACACTTTGTGCATTTTGGGGTGGCTCCTGAGTGGTTAGGCTACCTCCACAACTACTGTTCGCGCCGCCCTGTTGGACCCTGTCCGACAGGTATGCGTGGTTTTGAGGGCTCGCCCTCTATTCTATCTTTGCCCTCCTCTATAAGGTAGGGCTTTTTTGGTTCCTCTTTCCACCCTTTTTTTGCTTTTCTTTCTCTCTACTTTCCCTTGCTGTGTGTTCTACAGAACCTCTGTATTTTTCCTTGTCTTCTGTGTGTCTTTGTCCTCTTGGGGTTCGGTTCTTGCCCTGGTCTTTGCAGTCTCGATCTCCCCCACCCGTGTCCCATTGGTCCCCGCGACACCTCTTTCCCCGAGTTGTAGTTCTGACTTTGGGCTGGCATGGCGGACATTCGGATTTGTACCTTTAATGCTAGAGGGTTGAATGTCCCTGAGAAGAGAGCTAAAATATTATACGGTTTTCACAAAGAGAGGGTGGATATCCTTCTGTTGCAGGAGACACACTTCTGCAAGGGGAAGATTCCGGAGATTAGGAACAGGTATTACGACAGATGGTACCACAGCTCCAATCCGGAGAGTAAATCTAAAGGGGTTTCTATTGCAGTCCACAAGGGTGTCCCTCTGACACCCCTTGAATCGAAAACGGACCCAGAGGGCAGATATACTTTTCTCAAATTTACGCTTTCAGGGGCTAGGTACACCCTTGCCAACTTATACCTACCAAACCAGGCTCAGGTGGAGGTTGGCCTCGGGATGCTTCGGGCTTTGGAGGAATTCTCGGAGGGTACCTTAGTGTTGGGAGGGGACCTCAATCTGGCCCTTGACCCGCGGCTTGACTCTTCTCAGGGGAGATCCGGGATACCCTGCTCTAAATTGCATAAGTTACGAGGTGCGCTTCGCTCCCTCCAGGTAGTAGATACTTGGAGGGTTCAACATGGGGGGGCAAGAGACTACACTTTTTTCTCCCACCCCCATAATACATATAGTAGGTTGGACTATATATTTCTCAGTCATCACGCGCTATCGCGCGACCCAGATACCTCTATTGGACAGATTCTGTGGTCGGATCATGCCCCTGTCTTCCTGAGCCTCCCGACCCCGGAAGCTGCCCCTAGACAATACAGCTGGCGTTTAAACGATAACCTGCTGAAGGACGCCATGTGCCTAGCTGAAATAAAAAAAACCTCCATAACCAATCTTCAACTTGATCATGAACATGATCAGACCTCATTTCCGTTGCAGTGGGAGGCCCTTAAATGTGTACTTCGTGGGGTTTTCATCAAGCACGGATCTAGGCTTAAGAGGGAAAGGACGAATCAGATTGAGGCAGCCCTGGCTCGTGTCGGGGAGCTGGAGGAGGCGCATAAGACCGCTCCCGCCCCAGCCGTTTGGAAAGAGCTACTGGACGCTAGGCAAGGCCTGAAGGGCCTCTATGACCAGTGTTTTCTTAAGTACCGGGACAGGTTCAGGGCTCGCATCTATGAACATAGTGACAAGTGTGGTAGGATGCTTGCCAGGTCTCTTCATCCCAGGCAGGGTTGTACGTTTATCCCCATGGGTAGGGGGGAGGGGGGATCGGAGCGCCACAAAACTACTCAGATTGCCGGGGAATTCCAAACCTTTTATTCTAAACTTTATAACCTTGAATCCAAGTCGCCCAAAGACCCAGGCCAGTCGAAGGGCGCCTCGATTGTGGACTATGTTAAAGAGACAGCCCTCCCAACCCTTCCCCCTGAATGTGACCTACTTGAGGACCCGTTTAATATTGAGGAAGTACTGAAGGCCATAAGGGATACCCCTGTAGGTAAAAGCCCAGGACCTGATGGATTTACCCCCAGGTTCTATAAAGTGCTTGGGGATTTGGTGGCTCCCTTTCTGGTTAAGATGTTCAACTCCATATCCGATGATTGCTTCTTCCCGAGACAGGCCTTAGAGGCTCACATCACGGTCATACCCAAGCCCGACAGAGACACTACCCAGCCGGGAAACTACAGACCCATTTCATTAATCAATGTAGATTTGAAGATTTACGCTAAGATTATCGCCCTCAGGATACAGCCACTGCTCCCCTCCCTGATTAATACAGACCAGGTGGGATTTGTCTCGGGAAGGGAAGCGAGAGATAATACCATCAAAACGATCTCCCTCATACATTACGCGCAGTCGCGGGCTATCCCTGCATGTGCGCTGGCAGTGGACGCAGAGAAAGCGTTTGACAGGGTGCACTGGGGTTTTCTGAGGGCTACGTTGGAACAGTTGGGCTTGGGCCCGGTTATGTTGGCTAGGATTATGGCTCTATACCAGGGCCCCACTGCAAAAGTGAGGGTTAATGGCTCCTTGTCTGGTCCCTTCCGTATTTGGAACGGCACTCGGCAGGGTTGCCCCTTGTCTCCACTGCTTTATGTGCTGGTGATGGAGCACCTCGCTAACGCCTTGAGGATGAATCCATCCATCAAGGGGGTCGTCTGCGGGGGTAGGGAGCACAAGCTCTCTCTCTTTGCCGATGACTTACTTATGTATATTACTTCTCCTCACACGACCATGCCCTCTGTTCTAGCGGAGTTCAAACGCTTCGGCGAACTGAGCAACTTCAAAGTGAACCTGTCCAAAACGGAGATCCTGAACATCTCACTGCCTGCTGAAACCCAAAGCCTTCTACAGGCAAACTTCCCGTTCAGGTGGCAGAGAGAGGCCATTAAGTACTTGGGCGTCCAGATACCCTCTGACCTGGGGAACCTTCATAAACTTAATTACGCCCCACTCTTGCACTCCACGATTTCTAGCCTCAATTCCTATAACAAGAAGCAACACTCATGGCTAGGCCGTATAAATATTCTCAAAATGGACATACTCCTGAGGTTTTTGTACTTGTTTCAGGCGGTCCCTTTGGCCCCAGAACGGGGCTTTTTCAATCCCTCCAGAGGGTCCTCTTTAAATTTGTCTGGGGTAGCGGGAGGCCCAGAATTCGTCGGGAGACGCTTCTTAGGTCGGGGGGAGGGCTTGGGGTCCCGGATCTTCGAACATATCACGCTGCCTCGGTGCTGGTCCGCCTATCGGATTGGTTCCACCATAGAGACGACAAATGTTGGGTCGGTTTGGAGCAGGCCATCTCCCCCCTCAGTCTAGTGACCTTGCCTTGGATTGATCCTCCCTCCAGACCTGGGACTCAGGATCTGCCGTACTTGGTAGGCCCCTTACTGAAGATATGGGACAGATTGTTGAGGCAGGGAGGGTTGTCACTCAGGCCGGGACCCCTGACCCCTCTGTTTGACAACCCGCTATTTCCACCTGGGATGCATGTTCGGTCCTTCCTCATATGGGATTTGTCTCAGGATGTCAGGTTGGGCGAAGTGGTGTCGGGAGCAGGCCCCCCCTCACTCGCCGACATGCGAGCTCGAGGGGAGACTAGGAGTATCTCTTGGCTTTTACACGCTCAGCTAGTGGCATATGTCAAATCTATCACGCCAGCCTCCTGCCTGTCCCGCCCTCTTACACCTCTGGAGAGGGTGTTGCGAGACCCTTCTCCTCCCAAACACGTGATCTCCCTTCTCTACAAGATTCTTCGGTATTGCGGGAGGAAGACTTGGGACAAACGCTTGAGCCTGATGACTGGGAAAAGTCCTTTATACTCACCCATAATCTGTCAGTGGCGTCTAGAGCTCAGGAACGGAACTACAAAATCCTGGCAAGATGGTAAAGATGTCCGTCAGATCTGGTGAAATTTGGGGGGGCTGACACTGGTGACTGCTGGAGGTGCGGTGGGGCCCAGGGGAATATGTTGCACATCTGGTGGGAGTGCCCGAGGATACAGGCTTTCTGGGAGGGAGTATTGGGAATCTACGAGCACTTGACGCTGGAAAAGATCCCCCACACCCCTCAGGTTACGCTCCTCTCGATGATCCCCGGGTCAGTGTCAACAATTAAAAAGGGGCTACTGAGACATTTGCTCACGGCCGCCAGGTCAGTGATACCTAGACATTGGCGTTCCACGACTGCTCCATCTTTGGTGGAGTGGTATGGGGAGGTGGAGAACATTAAGAGGCTGGAGGGGTTGATGTTGGAGGGGGTGGAAGGGGGCACCCAGAGATTTCTCAAGACATGGACGCTATGGGAGGTCTCTCGGTCCACTCCCGACTTTCAGATATTACTGGAGGCCGGATGAGATCTGGGCGATGAGGTGGTGGCGCGGATGGGGCCTTTGGGCCTTTTACTTTTATCCTTCTATCCTTTCTATCCTCCTGATCATTGCAATGGGCTTTGGCTGGGTGGGGGAATCTGGATGGGGTGTAGGCTTGGAACCCCAGGAATTTCTGTTCCTGTTCTCCTCTGTGTTCTTGTCCTTGTTTTCGTCTTGTCTTGTTTGTCTTGTCTGCCCTTCATATCCCCTTCTTTCTCCTCTTTCTCTTTGTTTCTATCTCTTTTTCGACTCACAGGGGGATGACCTAGGTCACTGTATATCGGACTTGGGAGAGGGAACACGTCAGGGCTAGAAGAGTACCTGCTTTGGAGAGGTGACCCGGTTGTTGAATTAGATACCATTGGCATCTGCTGGTGGACACCCTGGGCCTGGTCCTTTCGGGGGCCCTGCCGGGATCGAGGCGTTCCAGGGCCCTCTTACATAGTTTGGAATGGTGTCCCCTCTCATGGAAGTGGACGTGACATACCCACCCTAGGATCCCCTTGCTAATGTAATGTAATGTCTTGTGTTGCTTTTACTATGCTCTTGTGTGTGTATTCCTTGAAAAATCTCTCATTCAATAAAGATATATTGAAACTAAAGCAAAGTCCTCTATAGTTCAAACTGCTCTCAGAGAAGGGACAAGGTACCATAGCATTAAGACCTTGTAAGCAGCATCCTGAAACCACTTTCCATATTTTAGCCCAGGTCTCTTTTGCTTTAGATAATCTCAAATCTTTCTCCTAACCCACCATTACACATGGGATAAATGGTAAGATGTTTTATTAAGGGACACATAGAGAGACAATATGAGAGACCACATGCCCTACATGCTCTTGGTTCTGAATGCACTAATTTCAGATCTCACAGTGATCCAGAGATCAAAGAGTAGAGAGACCTGAGCCACTCCTAAAGTTTTGACTATAGACATTTATGCCAGGGGTGTCTGAAAGAAGAAAGTAATTAATATTTTCCTTTTAGTGTGATCAAAGCCAAACCAAACTGAAGACCCCCGTGCCCTAGGACGGGAGTAGTGGGTCAAATACCCTCTCTCATCCTGAGGAAAATAAGTCAGCCAATACTGACAGTAAACCTTAGCAAATAAACCTTATATGTTGGAAGAGAAAAGTGGATCAAAGGTCTAAAATAATCCAGGGCCAACTGCTAACCTTTTCCCAGGGCATCCCCATTCACGAGGCTCCCCATGTCACCAGCAAAATGTACCCTTACTGGGGCTTTGCCCGTAGCTGCATCATTGGCTTCTCTTCAGCTAAGGTGTAGTCTTGCATTTTTTAGATCAGCCAATCAGTGATCTCAAACCTGGGCCACCACCAAACTGACATTTCCCAGCACTTATTTATCAGCTCGGCCACCACCATTTTCTTTCAGCAGAGAGAATCTATGAATATTCAGCTCTATTAGTTTCCATTAGTTTCCAAGAGCAGACATCATTTTCAACCTTTTCAATAAAACAATAGTCATATTTTTCATTTTCAATGTTACCACTTTATTAACCAAAAGTGGAAGGGGACCATTAGAAGCGACAATGTAACCAACTTGCTTCTTGACAGTCACAGTGTTTGCCCACCTCAAACATATTTCACCTCCATAGACCAGACACTGGTATGTCTAGAAGGTGCTGTGGTTCAGTAGTGAAAGTAAATAGGAGGAGGTAGGTAATGTCTTGACGAAAGCAAAATCTACATATTGGTCTCAAAATATACACTCATATATAATATATATTTATATTTACACACAGCTATTGGATTATGTGACCACAGATCACCCATCTTTACAAGCAAGATAAGCTCTGTTGGGTTGAATGAAAGAAAATGGCATGTGCAGTATAAGAATTCGATGTGACACAATCACCGCCTAGTGTTTGAGAAGTCTGGAATTCCTTCTGTCTCAAACTACATTCAAAGTGGAGTGTAAATCCAAAGTGTTTTTAGAGAGTTCTTGGCAGTAGAACAGTAATAGAAAAGTGCATGGCAAGAGAGACTTTTGCTTAGACTCCATAGGGTCAGTAAGAGACGCTGAAATGGTCATCCATCAATGTCCCAGCTGAAGAGATGGTGTTTAACTAGCATGTCCTGCACACCCTCCTTCAGTGGTTTCTTCTCTTTTTCCTGCAATGGACAAGACATTTAATAAATGACATTATGGACAACAAGCAGCTATCACAAGAGGCAATAGGTAGCTGCTTCTCACTCCTTTGACCTAAGCAAGCGAGGTAAGAAAAAAAAAACATATGTGCAAAGGATTTTATGTTGCCTGGTAAAACTGTTGCCATGGCAAACGGCTGATCTCATCTAGTTTCTATAGAAAGATACGGACATTTTGACTGAAGACAGATTGTGGTGTTAGGTAATCATTCCAATATATTTTAAAAATCTTTACACAAAACTCACCTCTCTTTTCACAGGTAGTTCCCAGTCAGGGGACAAACTGAAGGCAAACTTAGAGAGCACCCTATGGGAAAAAAAAACACTAGTTAATTATTGCAAGTTCTAGAAACAAGGGAGTAAGCAATGCTGGATGATTGCAGATCTCATGCACATCCAGTGGGAATATCTAGGATGACATTTCGTAAGTTATTTCTTAGCCATGTGTGTCTTAATACAAAATTCAGCATGGTGGTTCATTGGTTAAAGTGGAACAAAACCCAGCAAAGTCAACCTGGGAACAAATTTGTGTCCCGAAGGAGATCCTGAACTGGGATAACCCACAGAACACTCAGAAAAACTCACTTCTTCCCGGTCTAATGCCACATGTACATGCCGTTTGCAGTGCATATCTAAGGCACTTCAAAAAGGTATGGTTTACGTGCAGAGCTTTGGCAATCAGGAGAGCAACGGCCGCACCCCTAGCAGCGCATGTGCTCCTGCCGCCAGTGGGAGCTAGGGAATGGGGGTGCTCTCACAGCACGAAGATGCGGGATGCAGTTGCCGGATGTTTACATTGCCAAGGGTGCCAGGAAGCAGGCAAGTTATTGGCCATAGTGGGTTTTGTTCCACTTTAATGATGACAAAGTTTGAAGTATTGTCTAACGATTGTGTAGACCTTTTCTGGGTTTCCCCACTGTTCCTTAAGAATATGCCTATAAATGTTATAGAAAAAGTTATTGAATGCATATTAAATACTATTGTTCATAAATGTGTTGTCGTTTGCACGGGAGTCCATGCTGTAGTAGTGGAATTAATGAATACTTAGAGCCTTAAAGTTAACCCAAACCCAGGATCTGTACCAGCCTGCATTTTGGTACACTTTTCTGGGGCCCCGCCGTGTGAAACCCCCTGGACCACCCTAGTCACTGCACAAATGCAGACTCTCATCCAGAGCTGTATGCTGTGCATTTCATGTACAGCATACAGCTCTGTTGGAACCCTCACACGAAAAGGTTTTATAAAGTGTTCAACCTCCACATGAAATGAAGAGTGGCATGTCCTGAGATATACTTTTAAGAAAGATTTTCCATTTCCAGCAAACAGCACAGATACCTGTCCATCATTGACTCTTTGCCTTCCCAAAGTGGGGGTCTCCAATATTTCTAAGCTAAACACCACATTCAGTCCAGAGAGATGGCTAAACATGGTATTCAACTTAAAAACACAGGTTAATACAAATGGCATACGATATTATCAACTCAGCACGCAGACTCCCCAGCCCAGAAAAGCAGAAATAGGCAGTGTGCCCCATATTATACACGCACTAGCCCCATCCTCAAAAGATTAAATGACAGGGGAGAATGAGACAGATAAGAAAGTGTATGTTGGCTTACCAGTCTCTACCCACACCACACTTGGTTTCCTAGCTCCTGTCCTCTTAGAAGCAAAAAGACTGGACAAAGATTTGAGTGTCTGGCACCTGAATTTGAAGAGTTTCCTGTACATTAACCCCAGACAGCCTACTAGCCACATGTGGTTCCTGAGCTACAGACTGGGGACCATTGATGCAGACTGGCCACTTTCATCAAGTGAGCAACTGTTTTAGGTTTTTTTTTTTTATTTATAAATCAATAAAATAAACAGTCAAGTACTTTAAAGAGGTTAACACAGCCAGGACCTGGAATTTAAAAGATTCCAGGCCCGTCCACTAGCCTGCCCCCCCCAGGGCATCCTACACTGCATGTGATCTTCTCTTTATGAATGTCTGGGCGTAGGTCCGAACAGCATGCCAGAGATGCGGCTAGCTGCCTGCACCTCGTTGCTCCACCTTCTGAGATCAGCCAATCAGTGATCACTAAAGTGCCGCTGGGCAGGACTTCGTCGGTGGACCCAGAAATGGGTTGCCATCCACTTTAAGTATTTGTTCATGTAGCAATGTCTTAGGTTGCAAAGTGCCAAAACTTGTCTAGAGAATTCAACAAATTAACCCACCTAATAGTCAAGTAAATTCATGGATTTCTTATTACATCATGACAAGTTGTGTCATCTACTCACCTCAGCTCACACTTTATCTGCACCCAGCCTGGGCTCCTCATGAAAGACCATGGCTGATACCACTTCTCCACAGTCTGCAGGCTGGAGCACAGCACTTCAAGCCACAAATGGAGTACTTGCTCACTACAATTTAAAAGAGAGGGAAATGCTTTACTTGATAACTGGGAAAATATATTACAGAAATCTTATTTTTAAATCATACCAAAGTATGTCACGGCAACAGCATCTCAAATATAGGGGGAGAGAGGAGAGAGAGAAGAGAAGAGAGGGAAGAGAGAGAGCGCAATATAAAGATATAGAAATAGCATTGCCATCTTGTTGTCATAAGTCCCAATATTGGGGTGAAAAAAACAAAAACCAAATGTCATTATAGGGTAACTCCATAACCACTGTGTGCCATAACTCTGTTCTGAAAAACACAGATAAACCTGTCAGCTCACCATGGCAAAAGCAAACTATAACTACTGCCATGGAACTGCAGAAAAATGATGAAATCTATTTTATAGCTAGTGTAGTTCCCACACCGAGGGACATTCCCTGCTGTGTCTGGAACGGCACAAAATCTCCATACATTTACCTAACTTTTTAGCTAAATACGTACCTTCCACCCCTTCCACACTGCTTTAATCCAATGTAGTCCCTGCCAACTACACTTTTCAGTGCAAGTAGCTTTTGTGCTGATTCTGGGCCAGGATATAGTGCACACCCCTGATTCCAGTCACGAGAGCAGGCTTAGTTGTTGATTGGATGCAAGAGGGTGTACAACAGAAGGCCGCTAATCAACATGGCAGCACTGAATAGGTGAATTGTGGGGATTAAAGCAGCAGTAGAGAAGGTAAATATTTAGCAAAGAAAAAAAAAGGACTAACCTTAAGTAACCTTATTTTTTTGTTTTGTGTTGGCAAAAATAAATGTGCCATCAAGCTAAACCTTCACAAGTGAGTCACAGAAAAGTAAAATATCCCCAAGAGTTTGTGTGGATTTCCTGGATTCAATGTGCTAGGCAAGGGCTGAGCTATTCTGTCAGCAGGATTTCTTTTGCCTGTGTTCTTGCCCAGCTAGAATGAGGTTTTCCATTATCACACTGTCACCAAAAGTTAGCTTTTATGACGCAATGAGTTTTTAATGCGAGAGTTACTTACTTCAGTCCAATACACATTAGAGAACGCAACTTGACATCCATTTGTGCATGAGCAGCATCATGACTCACATTAACTGACTGGACTCCCTAGAGAAATAAAACACACAAGTAACATAAATACATTTTAAAATATAATTAAAAATATATACATTTTAAATAAAAATACTTACCTTGTCCATGCTTTTAGGAGCAGTGTACTGTAGTTCCTGCTTTCAGAGCTGTTGGATCATGAGTCGATGTTTACCTCACCCAGTCACTACTACAGTGATTGGCTGATGAAACCAGGACCCATAATCCTAGGAAGCCACTTCCAGCAATTTGGCAGAACCAGGCAAGGCCTGGCCTTAATTGGGACTAAAATTAGCCAGGGAGGTCGATTCCCTCTCCCCGGGGCATCCTGAACAGAGTTGCCCGATATCCTTTCCTGTCCAAAGGGGCCCATATGGCACAAGCGTGGGTGCCGGTGGCATCAATCGCATCCCTTCTTGGATGGAAGGATGCGAGTGATGTTGTGTGAGGCTGGGATTCCATTTAGCTTTTCCAGCCACACATTAATATGCACGCCTGGAGAAGCGGATTGGACCAAGATGAGGCGAGTTTACTGGGTAAACGGCGGGGGTTTCACATGGGTGGGGGGCGGATGTACCAAAACCCGGGATAGTGAAAACCCTGGTTATTTGGTCCACTATAAGGTCAGCTGAAGCATTTGAAACACATATTTTATACACCTACCCGGTATAATAACTCTTCTGGAGTTAACACTTTGCCATCTTCGTCTAACCTGAAAATGTAACAAAAACAAAGTATAAATTAGCAAAGGCTTCTGTAGATTCTCAAGTGAGTGAAATTTAATTTTGTAATTCGTTAGTTAATGGAGTACAAATGTGACAATGGAACCAGGTGGGGGAAATCCTGGTAAATTTGAAAATTACCAGGTTTCCATTGTGTACCACACGCACTATTAAAACACTTTAAATGCAACTACAGCCACCACTGATCTCATTATCAGTAAATTCAAACTGGAACAAACCCAATAGGCATGCCCCTGTGCAAATGTCCTGGAAGGAGTGGGAGACAGTCAGGCATCAAAGCAGCATCCATTGGGTGAATAAAACAACACTTTAAGGAAAGCTAGGGATAGGGATGTGGATAGGGTTGAGATATTGGAGCTATGGGCAGGAATTGCTCTAAAAGATGATTTTAGGGAACTGGAAAAATCCAGTGTGGAATATTTAGAAATACGGCCACACTACAAACAAAGTGAGCACAGGTAGTTAACACAAATCTAAACCCTCCATGGGACACTAAACTAACCCGCCCTTCAGGCCATCATTGCTCTAGCTCAGGGGTTCCCAATCTTTTTTTTAATTACTACTTTCTATTTTCGAAGGGTGGTTCTTCTGGGTTGTCAGTCAGCTAAAACCATTTTGGAAATGGACAAAACAGCCGTTTAAAACGGGGTACAGACAGGGGCAGATTTTTAATTTCTGGGGCTCCATGCAAAGATGTGTCTGGGGGCCCTAATCAAATTTTTATAACAAAATACAATATTTTAGAGGAACAAAAGGGAGAGAAGAAGCTTTCTTTCATCGAGTCCAGGCCGTCCCAGATTCATTACCATCGAGATTCCGCCACCAGGTGGCGCTACTGCAAGATCAAAAGATGTTGCCCTCCCGACCCCTATAAAACCAGGTGGTCCTCTATCATTCTCAGTTAGTCCAAAAGCAGTCTCAGACAAGAGGACTGTCCGGGAGGCCCAGAAACCATGTTACATCACACAGCTTCAGCTTGTACTTTCTTTAACAATCATAACAAGTCCGTAGACAACAATTTTTAAGAATCACCATAACAGGCAACAGGCCATAACGAACCCAAGGGCGGGGTGGGACGGCCTGGACTGGATGTATTCAAAAACAATTCTACAGGTGAGTTTCACAGAATTGTATTTTTCACTACATCCAGTCCAGGCCGTCCCAGATTCATTGCCATCGGGACATCCAAAAGCAGTCTCATATGGGCGGGATCCCCAATGCAGAACAGCACGTAGTTCATTGCACTACGGCCTGAAGCACCTTTCGGCCAAAAAACAGCGTCAGCTGAGGCCCTGACATCCACTCTGTAAAACTTAGTAAAAGTATGAATAGAGGACCAAGCAGCTGCCCTACAAACTTGTTCAAAGAAGCCTGGTGCTGAAAAACCCCGGAGGCACCAATAGCTCTAAAAGCGTGAGTTGTGACCAGAAAAAGGGGGTTCCTACCTCTTGGCAGAATACACCCGCGCCACCGCCTGTCTGATCCACCTACTGAACGTGGACTTGACCAGTGGCAACCCTTTCCTAGGGCCATCTGGTAGGACAAATAGGAATCCAACTATCTGAAGATTCAGTAGCACACAAAAAATACTTAAAGGCTCTGACCACAACCAAAGCATTGCTTTGGGGTTAGCTGGAGATGGGCACAAGGAGGGCAAGACAACCTCCTCATTAATGTGAAAAAGGGGGCACAACCTTTAGCAAAAAATCCGGCCTAAAAAGGAATACCACCCTATTCATGTGACCCCCCAAGTACGGTGGTGTCATACACAGCGCAGCCAGCTCAGACACACGCCTCACCAAAGTGATGGCAACCAGAAAGACTACCTTGAGAAATCAAAATGAGCAAGCTAGCGTCGCTCAAGGCTCGAAGGGAGGGCCCTGGAAAGCAGATAGAACCAAATGCAGGTCCCACACCGACAAAACTGACCTGCGCGGTGGACGCTTAGAAATGGAAAATTTCCGACAGTGAAGGCTCTTGGCCTCGCACCAAGCAATGTAGGCCTTCCAAACTCTGTAGTAGATCATGGAAGAGGCATTCTTCCGTGCTTGAAAAATAGTTAATACTACCGTAGCGGACAACCCCTTTTCTGTCAGGATTGAGGTGTCAATAGCCAGGCCGTCAAAGCCAGCGATTGTAAATTGGGGTGCCGCATCGACCCTAGCATAGGCAGATCGGGATCGTAGGGCATGACGTAGTGATCCACCGACATTTGAACTATGTCTGCAAACCAACTCTTTCCAACGAGGGGCCACTAGAATTGTTGGTACTTCCTCCTGGGCAATCTTGCGCAGCACTCTGCCCAGCAGCGGAAACGGAGGAAAGACATACAGGAACTTGAACCCAAGGAATTGACAGGGCGTCTATAGCGATTGCCAGAGGATCCTTTGATAAGGATATGAACCTTGGGAGCTTGTGATTGTGTCTCGATGCAAAAAGGTCCACGTCCCGTCGACCCCAGCGGCGACACAGGGTCTGAAAGATCTCGCAGTTGAGAGACCATTCTCCTAGGCGCGTGAAGCTCCAGCTCAGAGCGTCCGCCTCCTGATTCTCCACCCTGGGGATGTAGACCGCCGAGATGCAGGGAACAATCTCCTCTGCCCAAGTCAAAATCTGGGTCACCTCCTGGAGGGATCTCTTGCTCCGAGTCTCGCCTGGGTGTTAATGTAGGCGACAGCCGTTTGTCCGAGCTGACCTGCACCGGACTCCCCCTTAGCTGGGAGGACAAGCCAACACCGGGTCCGCCAACACCGGCCACCACTCCATGGTGACAATCTCCCAGCAGGGAGTCAGAAGGACTTGCCGACCAACAGGTTCCGGGAGTCCATCCACCACCCAAGGGACTGTCTGGCCGGGGAGGGGGGGGGGGGGGACAGTGCAACCCCTGATCCAGGGATTCCTGGCTCCGATCCCAAACGGATAGCAGGTTCAACTGTAACGGCCTCATATGAAAATGGGCGAAGGGCACTGCCTCGAAGCCCGACACCATGAGGCCCACCAATCTCATCCCCAGGCGCACCAATGGCTGCGGACAAGCCAGCAACGCCTGCACCTGCGTTTGAAGACCTAAGACTTTCGATTGAGGCTGAAAAAACCTGGTCTGAACAGTGTCTGTTGTCATTCCCTCACCGTGGAAGGGATGAGAAAGGACTTGGGGTAGTTGATCACCCAGTCAACTCCTCGAGAATTGACAGTAGTGTCAGCGTTTCGATCTCGGCCTGGACACAGGACCGTGCCGATATCAGTAAGTCGTCCAGGTAGGGTATCACCATGATGCCCTGACACCGCAGAATGGCTATAAGACCCGCTAGCACCTTGATGAATACACGAGGGGCTGAGGATATCAAACGGAAGAGCCACAAACTGGTAGTCCTGATCCTCTACAGTAAACCTCAGGAACCTCTGATGTCCCTGGAATATCGGGATGTGCAGGTAAGCATCCCTGATGTCCACAGTGGTCATGAAGTCGCCAGGTCGAAGCGATCTTACAGCCGATCGCAAAGTTTCCATGCGAAAATGCTTGACCCTGTCATATCTGTGGAGACCTTTCAGTTCCAGAAGGGGACGTAGAGCTCTGTCCTTTTTGGGAACCGTGAACAGAGTCGGGTAGAACCCCTGACCTCGCTCCAGCTGAGGAAACTGACAAATTACCCCTAAACGCAGGAGATGCAGAACAGCTGACTTCAAGGCCTGAGCCTTTGACGGGTCTCGGGGCATCCTTGAGCGGATGAACCTCGGGCGGAGGCCAGGCTGCCAGCTCTATCTTGTACCCGGAGGATACCACCTCCTGAACCCACCGGTCCGAAACACGCCATCTCCAAACCTGAGCATACAGCTGCAGCCGTCCCCCCTCCCAGATGGGTAGGGGCGCCTCTTCATGCCTGAGGGGGCTTTGTAGGGGGTTAAGACTTGGACCCCCATCCGGAACTGGAGCGACCTCGGGAACCCCCTCTGCTTCCGGTCTCTCTGCGGCACCGGGGAATTGAGAACCTCTTCCCCTTCGGAAGGGGCGAAAGGAAGAGGGGTTGCGAAAGGGTTGAGTTGTCGTCTTCTTCTGAGGGAGCCTCCCATCCCCTACCCGGAGATCCAGGCGTTCCCCGAAGAGACTGCCTCCCACGAAGGGTAGGCTAGTGAGGGACCTTTTGGGCTGCCGCATCAGCGGCCCATTGTCTCAGCCAAAAGAGCGGCGCAATGCCACCAGCAGGGCCGAACCCCTGGCGCCAAGCCAGAGTACATCATCCATGGCTGTTGCAATAAAACCAATGAAAACCAGGCAGGATTCGACCTCATTGTGCTCCTCCGTCCGGCCACGGTTCTTGGCCCTAGAAAAGAGTTGTCTCACCCTCCTCTTGCTGGCCAGAACCACCATGGCAGAAGCACATACCGGACGGAACAGAACACCAGTAAAGGTGAATGCATGGCACAAGAGCTGATCCATTCGCTTATCAGTGGGATCACGCAGGGATGCATTGTCAGGAGACGACATCACAGTGGTGTTAGCCCAGACACGGGGGGGTCCACCTCGGAGGGTGAGACCAAGACGTACGAAAGGGATCCCATTTATCAAGACCCTTAGGCACTGCCGACACTCTGTTGGGTCTCTCCCATTCTTTAAGGACCAGCCAGAAAAAAGGGGGCCTGTTCTGGAAAGACCCACCTCGGTCTTTCAGTGCAGGACAGATCACCCTGCCTCCTCTTAGCCGCCTTAGGGGGAGGATGTTAAACTCCGCACCAAGCAGGCGCTCTGTATCACTGGGAAGCCATGAATCCTCATCCGAGGAAGACCCTGAGGCACTGTCATCTCCGGACGAAAATTCCGCAGCAGATGGCAAATCCTCAGAAACCTCCTCCACCAATCCCAATAATCGGGAATATCCTCATCCGAGTAGGTGGGTTCAATATGCCGCTTCTTGTCTACTGCCTTCTTAGGGGACGATGACAACCGCTGCTCAATGCTGGCCAGGCACTGCACAATCATTTAGGGAGCCCCCGCTGGCCTCCCCTTCGCTAGGGGCAGAAGGCCGCCCGGGGTGGACAGGGAGACCAACGAAGGGGACGGGCCAGGGTCATTAGCGAAAAAGTCCTCTGACGCAATTGCAACAACGGTACTGAACCCACTAGGGGGCTCTTGCCGCACAGGGGGCAGAGCCTATCATGCCTGCATGGGGGACCCAGCTCACTATCCCTTGAAGCCTCCAAATGGTGATTCTGGTAACAGGCGCAAGGCTACAAGACACAAACGGCCTTAGCCTGTGTAATTTATAATCCCCCTTAATAAAAAGAGGGATCGGGAGAACCACAACTAATGACAGCCCACGATCTGCAAGACACAAGAGGGACAAGGACAGCAGTCACCATAGTCCCATACCAGCAGATATAATATATATATATATATATATATATATATATATATATATATATATATACACATACACACAAAAGCAAAAGAGGGACTCACGATACCGACATAGGGATCGGAAAGAGGAACACCATCGCACCGCAGCACACAACCGGACACCCAGGCTTGCGAACGCCACCAGGCCAGACATGCAGAGGCATACAGCGTACGCTCCCAGCAGGGAGGAAGCAGGATAGAGGCCTAGTGAGGGGGGCGTGGCCGCGCCAACGTGCTAGGCCCGAAAGGCGCGAAAATGCTGTCCCCTCCGCCTCTGCACAGGGGCCCTGCGCACCCCCCCTCATGTGGAAGCATCATGGCGCCGCCAGCGCCGACACACACGGCCCCTCACAGGGTCCCAGGGGGTATGAGGGAAGAGAAAAGCGCACACACACATAAGCGCTCTGCCTGCAACATGCCGCTGTTAAGACCAGCAGACAGCGCAGCACACAGTGAGACCACAACCTGGTTGTATAAGTGTAATCCCACCAATCAGTGCAACCAGAGAGAGACTCAGAGCAATCTGTGGGAAGTGGAAGGCAGTGCAACTAAGTCTTTACAGAGAACCTCCGTGCACAAGGCCTGGTCCGTGTGGTTCCCCCTTCAGGCTCACCATCAGCCTGCGGCCGACTTTTGGTGAAGGTCTGCGGCCCAGAGCGAAGCTCTGCCGAACGCCCAGTCCCCTGGCGTTCACCCTACCATCACAGATCCCAAGCAGCCGAAGCTGGGAGGCATAGGGGGTCCAGGATACATGGAAATAGGTCCGCAGTGGCTGTCGGGTTAGGTGACCCCGGTCTGCTGCCATAGCTGAAAAGAGAGAGTAACATCCACGATCTTCATGCAGCAGCTGCAAGATGACAAACTGAGGATGATAGAGGACCACCTGATTTTATAGGGGCCGGGAGGGCAACATCTTTTGATCTTGCAGCAGTGCCACCTGGTGGCAGAATCACGATGGTAATGAATCTGGGAAGGCCTGGACTGGATGTAGTGAAAATATGCTCACCTTTTCCTATTGAAGCCCTACCCAATGGAGGATAGAACACTGCATTAAAATGCATCAGCCACACCTCCTTCAAATGGTGGGACATGCTTAACTACAGTGCGCAGCTTCTTCCTGCTCAATGCCATATATTGGCTTCCTAGATCTTTAACCGGAGGGGCATCCCATATCAAACTCGCCAGGGACAATTCTTAAAAGGGACATAAAATCATGTCAGACTGTATATCTGTGTGAAACAGCAACAGAATGCTTCTGACATGGCAAATTAGCAGAAATCAGCTATCTAGGAGGAAGACATGTATATTTGGTTTTCACATCTAGTTTTTAGGGTTTTTATAGGAAATCTTGCTAGGAACAAACTACAATGGATCATATAAAACAGATTTCAACAATCACTAACAGTGATTAATGGAGATGACCTTTAACATCCCAACATATATCAAGCATTATACTGCAATCATTCTTTCTTTTCTGAGAAAGGGAAAGGAAGGAAACAATGTGGAATTCTATAGCCATTCTATCTAGCAAAACAATATCCACTTACAGCACAGGGAGTGAATGTTTTTACCTGTAAGTCTTGCAGAGAACAAGGCGGGAATACACTGAGTCAAAATCTCTTTCCACCTCCCGACTGGCAGCCTAAGAAAGATCAAAAGTGTTTTAAGTAAAATACATGTATTACTATTATTTGTCTAAAAGGATGTTTAGGTCATCTCAGTGCACCAAAACAGCCTGTTTTTTTTTTTTTTAACTACTAAAGACTTTTCCCAATATTGCTAAAAAGACTAGACTACAGGAAGCAGTATAATGGTGAATGGACAGCCATTTGCTAATTATTTCAATTACAACCAAACCGTCACATTAGGGCAGATTTTACACAGTAAGAATTTTTTTCTCTCACGTTTTTCTGTGAGAAAAACATTTCTATAATTATTTCTATCTAATGCAATTCAGCAGACCTGTGCACATGTTTAAGTAATTTTATAAAAAAAAAATCTCACATAAAAACGTGAGGAAAAAATAAATCACTCGGCGCTGAATCAGCCCTATAATAGCAGTTAGGTTGATGTGCTCCTGATTGCTGAGTGGTTTATACGGTTACTGAACAACTCATCATTGTGGCAGGGCTGCTCAGCCAGGGAGCAATATGGCTGACTGCATCCAGTTCGTGTTAAGGAAAGAAAAAAAAAAAGCACAGGTTGTTTTGTGGCACTTTAGGTGCACTTTAATATGAATTACATTAGTGATTCTTACCTCCTCAATAAAGAGCCAGGGATGACATGGGCCTCCCAGTAGTGATGGTTTCCTGAGCCCATGTTCAAAAATTGCTTTAATACCCGGGCATAGAGTTCCTCGAACCAAATCTGTAATACCTTCTGTCACAGAATCATCGCCAGCAACTGAATACTGTATGAAAAGAAAAAAAGCTTGACACATGACAAGAAAGCCCATGAAGGTGTAAAGTAAAATAGGGTAGCTTACATAGTGACTACCCAGAACAGGGCCCTGCTGTGAACATTAAAGTGGACCTAAACCGGAACCTAGTATCTATAAGACTGCTTCTCTTATCCAACGGAATGGCTGTCATGGCCACGCACAGCCGGAGGATGCAGGGGGTGCTGCTCACTGATTGCTAGTGTGACTAGGATTAATATACATAACCAGAGAAGCTGATTGGAGGATAGCCCTGTCTGTGCGGTAGGCTAAGTGGGCCAATGGCAGGGTTTCACACAGCAGGGATTATCAAATCAGAACGGATATCCCATGTTTTAGTCCACTTGAAATAGGGCCCTGGCATGACTCATACACTGCACTTAACTATTTAGCTAGCTTTTTTTACATGATTTCATGTGAGCACAAATCTGGTAAGGTGTAGGAGCGGCAATGATGGAGTCCCTGACCTTCTGGGGGTGCAGTCACACCTCCTATAGTTAAGCCCCCTAGGTTTACATTGTTTGCTAAACACTACTGTTCTCCACTAATTATGTTGTCGCATCACCTCATAAGTAGCTTTCAGGCCTTGTACAAATGACAATCTCGTACTCGCACAATCACAACAAAGTAATAAGGAAGAGTTTTGCTGGTTATTTATGTGTGGTCAAGTCAGACTTTCATATAAAAATCCTCTGCACATGGATGGACTTTTTCTTAGTGCCCAGGCACATGAAACAAACAAGCTACACTTTCCTTCCTCTGTACATTATCAATTCAACAGAGTCTTGACTAGACCTCATCTATGGGGCGCCACAGAAGACAAGCATAAAGTGCCCCACTCCCAGCTCATAAGATACCATATGAGCAACAGGAACTGGACTCTCCATTTTAGAGCAATAGCTGTAAAGCGGACCAAAACCGTCCCTGGAGCCGGCCGATTACCTCTCTCTGGGGCATCCCAGTTTTCTCTGTGAAACCCTCCTGCCCCCCCAGTCGCCTATATCCTTGCCTGTCTGACAAGCCCAAATCGCATTTGTGGAAGGCGGTGGCATCAGTCGCATCATTTTTTGCCTGTGCACAGCCACGCAGGATGTGAGTGATGCCGTGCGCCGTCAATGTGTGCGGTTCGGATTTCATTCAGCTTCTCCAGCAGCACATTTATGTGCAAAGCTGGAGAAACTGATTGAATGAGTTGGAACAAGGAGAGGCGAGTTTACTGGGCAAATAGCGGGTTTTCACACAGTGGGGCACCCCAAACCGGAGTGCCCCAGGGGTACAAACCAAAACCCGGGATAGTGAAAATCAAAGACTTTGGTCCACTGACCAAGACTGCATGACATTGAGACCATGGGTGGAAATATAGGTGTATTTTGACTTTTTCATGAGCCTGGACTCTCCCTTAAACTAGATTACCAATGCCAGGAACAATTTTTAGTCTCACCTCTTTACTTCTTTCATCAAGTATCTCAACAAATTTTGCAGGAAACCAGCCTGAAAGTGAAGATACTGAAAATGAATAGCTTATAAGACACCATATTATACAATATTATATACAGAAACCTAAAACCGAACTCACTTAGCTATTTAAACCGGACCTTTACCCTGAATAAGAGTCTATCTTATATGTTTCCCCCCACCCTGTACATACAGATTGCTCACATTAAAAATCATCCTACCTGCATCTACTGCATGTTATGAGCCTTTAAACATCCAAGATGGCGGTACATTGGAACTCAGGCTGCTTGCAAACAGGAAGTGTCTTCTGACTGTGCCGCTCTGAATTCTGGGATTTCTGTCCTTTTCCTGACCCTGGCTCTGCTCTGTCTGAGCAAAGCACAGCTATAACACACACACACACACACACCCCTGTACTTTTGCCCCCTCTCCTATTCTCATTATGTGATGCATCTGAGTCAAGATGGCGGCGCCCGTATCCTAAACACAGTCCTGAACACAGTTGCAGCAGTGGGGGAAAGAATAATAAGTAATCAAAAACTTAAAATATATTATTTATTATAGGGTTTGGACTTTTCATTAAATGATGCTGAAGGTCCGGTTTAATTCCCCAATTTTAAAGCATATTTACAGCCTTATAGCGTGCCAGCCTACATAAATATGTTGCAGAGATGCCAAGTCACCCTATTTTTCTTGCTCACCCTGTCAAACTTTGAATTCAACCTGCAAAACATTAATATCTTCCTCGTCCCTGTTGATTTGGCTGACTGCCATCTCGAACCCATGCGCTTAATTATTGGCAGGCCATCCGGCCCCTCAATGTTGGCTGCCTCTGACTTCCATGTGCCTGGTTGGCTAGATTTGCCCTTAGGGGTGTGGAATGGATACCCTGACAGCCACAGAGCTGTAAGAAAGGTGCGGTCATTGCTGCAGTGAATGGGATGGAGATATTAACTCTTTAACCTCTGTCACTACACTGCATTTCCTTCCATGCAGCCATGGAGATCCGCACATTTAGTCAGCTACTGGAGAAAACTCCCTGCTTCCATTTCTGTGACCTCTGGTGGGCCCTCTGCATCTTTCATTTGGGATCTGGGGACATCTGCTGTAACTCCACCAGTGATTTGTAGGGGGTGGGATTTTTTTGCACAGCTGAAAGCCCATGAACAAGCACAGATATTTACCTACTATCTCATTCCCTTGTCCCTTCGCATTCTACTGCCCCACGTAACCACCGGTGATCCCAGATTCCGCCACTCACTCCCGCTATAGGAGCTTTTTATATTGGCGAAGTGACCCGACTTCAGCTCACTCCTCTGGTATAAAAGTGAGCTGCCGGGAGCCCAGTGTGGGACAAAATCTGTGCTCTCTGTCCCACTGAAGATACCGGCCCAAGGATGAGGACACCCCGCTGGAACCTGGATGGAGGTAAGTTTATTTTTTCTTAACTCCAAAATGGGAGAAAATACCAGCCACTTGACATTTACGTGTCTGACATTTAATGGTTCCTGATGCAGTCACGTAAATTTCACATGACTGGTACTTAAAGGGTTAATGAGGCTTTATACATATGGGTCTATTCTTCCCTCAAATCAGAGATTACCACAATTTGGATATATACAACTTCTGGGCTCAAACCCACTGTAGGAAGTATGCTGGGCAAGATTTGTGCATTGACCTTTGGCACCATGTTGACAACACTAACATCTGTTAAATATTTCTGTTAATAAGAGGGACAATGGCTTGTTAATAATTAGATGCAGCAAATACTAATGATGGTGGAACATGATTTAGCAAGTTTAGGAAATACTGACTTAAAAGCTCAGAAGGGCAAATACAATATTAATACTAACCTATTCTCCCACACAGCTGCTTCTCAGAGGTCTGGCATTCTAATACTCACCTGATCCCCAAATCAGTGCATTAAATGGCATTCTGGACAGAACAAGAAAAAGCTTTTCTTACCTTTTTACCCGTTTGCTTCTCTCCATCCTCTAAATAAGCTTGTATTGAAAATGTCTACCGTCTGGTACTTCTCGTGTGTACTTAGTATTTAAAGCATATGCCTGGCAAATTATAAAATCAAAGTACATCTGCATACATACCCCTGAGTCCATTCAGTTCTCCAACCCAACAGTGTTCATCTTTCTGGGAAATTATCTATGGAGGAAAAATATAATACATTTTAATAAGAATTATAATGTCTTCACTAATCATCAATAAATGAAATAAAACATACTGTAATTATGTCATTCTTCCGGAAGCCAAGCTCGTCATCATCATGACGCTCAAAGTCAAGAAGAGCCTTAGCTCTGCGCCGCCTACTCCGTGAACATGACACATAATTCTCATGGTCTCTTTGATGGCTCTCCATAGTGTAATCTGGTGTCAGGTCCTGGAAAAGAGCCAAGATAAAATGTGGTGTTAAGGGACAGTCCAGGCAACGGTAATTATAAGGCAACAAAGAGCCTTGCTTGAAGCATGTCACCATGTGCCTCTCTCAGGTCTTTAGGGTTTGCCATTCCTTTCCTCTCCATTCATGCTCAAAATATGGTCGTGCGGGCACCTCTGTCCCTTAGTACACACAAGCACAGTATGACCACTGTGGATTCCTGAGCCCACTCACATTGGTAGTGCTGAGGGACAGCAGTGGTCATGAGGAAATTAAATGGAAAAGAGGTGCAAATTTTGGAGCCCTGCTACATCTAGAGTGCGCTGCAGGAAAGGCAAATAGGGTAGGCTGCAGGTGAGCCACTTGATGCGTTATTCATTTTACATATAAAAGTGCTTAGGACTAATACATTTCTCTAGGAGAATACAAAATACAAAAACCCCATAGGTAGAGAGTAAACATTTCTATCATCAAATCTCAACTCTTTATACTAGCATGTCCCTTGATCCCATAAAGCACTAGGCCAGACTGGTAGGTCCAGAATACTAATACTAAGACTTAGAGTAACAGGACAAGAACTAAGAACACTGTATCCTCATCTATACAAATAAGGTCAAGGAACATGACAGTAACAGGAAAATGCTGATTAGGGAAACAGAAGAAGTTTTATTTTAGAGTACTTGTCAGCTTGTAAAATACCAGAAAGGTCTAGAATTATTTAATGTCACAAGCTGATCAAAGAAAAAAAATAACTTTGAACTAGAGATCCACTGGAAGACATCCTATATCAGTTGGTGGAGGATTACCCTCCTAAAATAGAAGTCAAGCAAGCTTTTGTGGTTTTCATTCCTGCCAGCCCTTAGTTTCATAGTGGCCAATACCAATATGTTCATATGATTTCTATCAATACATTACACCCAAAAGAGGATGATGCTTTTTTGTCAGAGGAATTCAGGAGGTGTGCCACTACTCGCCTTGTTTCTACTTTCAGAAGCAGATGTGTTCTGGCAGGAAGGGAGAGGTCAGCAACGATGAGGTGAGCTACTGAATCACAGCACTTTGCCTACAGAGTCCCTTTAAGACTACTGTTTTCTGTAGACCATGTCCCCGCAATCACCAGCTCAGTGCAGTGGGTGGGCGTGGCCGACGCAGGTCATGTCAAGCCGCTGCATGGAGCCAAGTGTTTGTTGTGTGAGCTTGTGCAGCCAGAGAAGAAGATCAGTTGCCCGGCCCATCGGCTTGCTGTTCCTCCATCTTCCGGCCTCCCATGGCTGTGGCGGCCCAAGCAGCAGAGTAAGAGCCTATGGGGAATGGGAGGAGGGAATGCCACACTGCCTATAGGAATGGGGAATGCCACACTTTCTATGGGCCATGCGAGGGGGGGGGGGGGGGGATGCCACACTGCCTTATTGGAATGGGAGGGGAGGGGGAATGCCACACTGCCTTATTGGAATGGGAGGGGGGGAATGTCACACTGCCTTATTGGAATGGGAGGGGAGGGGGAATGCCACACTGCCTTATTGGAATGGGAGGGGAGGGGGAATGCCACACTGCCTTATTGGAATGGGAGGGGGGGAATGTCACACTGCCTTATTGGAATGGGAGGGGGGGAATGCCACACTGCCTTATTGGAATGGGAGGGGAGGGGGAATGCCACACTGCCTTATTGGAATGGGAGGGGGGAATGTCACACTGCCTTATTGGAATGGGAGGGGGGATGTCACACTGCCTTATTGGAATGGGAGGGGGGGATGTCACACTGCCTTATTGGAATGGGAGGGGGGGATGTCCCACTGCCTTATTGGAATGGAAGGGGGGATGCCACACTGCCCATAGGGAAAGGGGGAATGCCACCCTGCCCATGGAGAATGCCACCCTGCCCATGGAGAATGCCACCCTGCCCGTAAGTGGGGAATCTCCACCCTTGCTTATTATTTGGTTCTTGGGGGATGGTGTTTTAGCACAACATCAGAATATTTTTATTTTCCTCCTCCAAATCCTAGGGGTGTCTTTTTTGTACTTATAGAGCAAATCAGGCTTCGGTAAAGTGTAGATCAAAGAAGATTAGGTTAGGGTACAGATCAGTCTGGGACCTGGCTGAGCACTTCTGGTTGGGTACACCTGCTTTAAACCAATACTAAAGTCTTCCAAGTAAAGATGTATATAACCACAATTCAAAAATTAGCTGAAGAAAACCTTGGCTAGTTTTACAGGCAAGTGAGAATCACAGTTTGACTTACAATGTTGCAGTTTTTAGGATCAGTGCACTGAAAATGTCTGGCAACTTGCAAGATGGCCTCCCTTAGGTCTGCAACCAATGCAGTCTGCTTGATATTTTTGGCTTTTAGTGCTTCAAAGTCATCATCACCTTTGGTGCAAGTAAAAGTGTTGTACACAGTTACCACAAAGAGAAATAAACTAACATTTGAAAGCAAACAATAGCTGGAGATTATTATTGCCACCAAGAATATGTGCATGGAGTGAGCGTTGTCCTGGGGGAAAAAAGGCTCTGGAAACCTGCACACAGCCGCCTTAAACCCAATGGCAGAAGCAAATTAGTATTCCAATTAGGTGTCTGATGTGTTATTCAGACTATTTACTGCAGTCAGGCAGAGCTTTTAAGATCACCCAGAGATCGCTGTATTCAGATTGGTGCAGTTGTGGGGGTAAGGTGGGAGCCACAGTAAAAATCAGCACCCTCCCCTTCACAAGCAACATAGACAGCAAAAGAAAGAAAGACTATTACAGAGTTGACAGGAACATTCAAATCCCAGTGGTCAGCCCACATCTAACATCACTGCCACTGAAGATCCCCAGGGTACAATGGCCCTCAGCTGGATTACTTAAAGCTGGAAGAACACCCACCAACGACAGGCTCGGAATCCCAAAAATTCCAGGGACGGCCACTGGTTCATCTTCGAGGCATCCAGAGTCGCTTTTCCCTGCTGTGAGAAACCCTTTTCGCAATCCAGCGGTGTATGCGTGGGCTCTCGTCCAATGAGAGCCGTCTGGACAGGATGCGGCAGCGTGCGCTCCCTATTCAAAACTATGGGAGCCACCTGTTGAATGAATGCCACAGCAGGCGGCTTTCATTGGGCAGGAGCCTGCACATGTGCCACTGCATTGTGGAAAGGTGAGTTTTTAAGGGCAAACTGCTGGACACACAGCTAGTAATCCCAATTTAGGATGCCCCAGAACAAGTCCTTTGGAAAGTAAAATTTACAGTTTTTTTTCCATTTTAAAGCAGTACAAAACCTGTTTGGCGACCCGGAGGCTTTACACAGAGAGGGCATCCCAATTTAGGATGCACTGGGGGCCGGACAGCACGGCCTATGTGCCGATTTAAAGAGGAACAACAGTCCTAAAATCTTGTAGGCTATTAACTCCTCTTCCGAATGTGAACCCCCCCCCCGCCCGGGTCGCTGAGTATACACATGTAGCCAGCGATCCCACAGTGCATTTGTGGATCATATTGTAATGGCTGGCATAGATACACTGAGAAGGGGCGTGGCCAGCAGCACATCATCCATTTATCTTTCCTACTATATACATGATTATGAAAAAGAGAAATCTGATCGCCGAGATTGAGCTCTTGCCTTGCAGCATCTGTCTAACTCCTCCACCACCTCAAGGACACATTACAAAGAATGAATTGGGTGAATGGAGGTGTGTAATTCATTACTGGAGTAGGTGGGGTATGAAGACTGGTGGTACACTGCAGGGTGATCTATCTAGGCAATTGATACATTTTAAAAAACCAGAGCCGAATTAAAGAGCAGCAGGAGTTTTTTGTTTTCTTAAATTGACTTTTTTTTTTTTTTTTTTTAATGCATTTATACAGGAATTTGTTCTACACATTCATCCCATCTGTGCAATGAGAACACCACACAACACCACTGAACACATTAGGACACACATGTGCCTGGAGCTGTAGGCTGCCCTAACCATGGTGGTGGCTGCAGTTGGGGGGTTAAGTGCCTTACTCAAGAGCACTTCAGTCATGCACTAGCAGGGAATCAAAGCTACAACCCTGCAGTCAAAAGATGGCTTCCCCAACCACTAGACCATGGCTTCCCCTCAAGGTCTAAATTCAACTGTCCCATAAAATGGACCAAACCTGATCTATAATCTTTAAGACTCTCATTTTGGATGCCCCCTTGTGTGAAAACCCCATGGATCCCACATTGTATGTGTGGGCTGCCGGCATCATCCCTCTGGCTTCTTCACACACTTGCAACAGGCCTATCTGAATGGCTGGCAAAGGGAAGGCACAGCCGGAGGGGGAATGGCTAGCCGGCCATTCAGTTTTCCCAGTCATGCATTCATACGCACTGCTAGGAAACCTGTGAAGGATCTCCCACAGGTGTGGGATCACCGGGAGTCTGGGGGCATGGACCAAAACCCAGGATAGGCAAAATCACAGGCTTTAGTCTACCTTAAACACAGTGCTCTCATAAATCAATGCCCACCAATAAGGTCATCAATGATTAAATTCTGCCTCATTCCAGAAGTTATATACATTTTTTAAATCCTCTGAATTAAACACATAGCAAAAAATAATCATGCTAATCTTAAAAAAAAAATAATATAAAGCACCACATAAAAACAAAACAAGTATATGTAGATAGTACCCCCCCCCCCCAATACATTCCAGTTCCCCCTTAAAGTGCACCTATACTCAGAAATGAAGTTCATATCATCATTAGTAAAAATAAAAAAACAGTTGTTTTGGGGCACTGGGTTAGGATGGAAAGTGACATAGACTTCCCTCTGAGTATAGGATCACTTTAAATACATTCAGTAGATAATACTGATTTGTGAATCTGCCTAATATGCAGGGTTTCCTTGCAAATAAGGACCCATCATGCCCATATTTCCAGGACAGCTATGTTTCCGAGCACAAGGCAAAGAATGTTGAGTGACAGAGAAGGTAAAGTGACCATCTTATCTTTCATTAATACCTTTTAGTGTCCTTATTAATGTAGTTTATTATTTAAAAGTAATTACATTTTATCTAATATCTACAGTGAAACCCAATAAGGAACATAGCAGTTATTACCAAATAAAAGTGTTGTGATGCCAGACTTCCTTCTCTGGCTCTGTCTTCTCATGATCTGTAAAAAGAAATAGACATTATAAGCATATACAGTACAAAATAAACTAAAGCATGCATACAATGAACTCTTAGTGTATTTTCACCATATAAGAACCACTTTCCCATAAGAAGCACCTAGGATTTGGAGGAGGAAAAAAATATTCTGATCCAAATGTTGTCCTAAAACTCGACCCCCCCCCCCAAATAAGCAAAAAATATGCAAGGTACAGGCAGTGTGGCATTCCCACCATCCCATTCCCCATAGTCAGTGTGGCACCCCCCCATCCCAGAGGCAGTGTAGCATTCCCCTCCATCCCATAGAGAGTGTGGCATTGCACCCCCCTGTCGGCAGTGTGGCATCCCCCCATCCAAGAGGCAGTGTAGCATTCCCCCCTATCCCAGAGGCAGTGTGGCATCCCACTCTCCATCCCATTCCCCATAGGCAGTGTGGCATCCCACCTCCCACCCCATTCCCCATAGGCAGTGTGGGATCCCCCTCATCCCATTTCCCTAAGGCAGTGTGGCATCCCCCTATTCCATTCCTCATAGGCAGTGTGGCATTCCCCCCATCCAATTCCTCACAGGCAGTGTGGCATTCCCCCCATCCAATTCCTCATAGGCAGTGTGGCATCCCCCCCATTCCATTTCCCATATGCAGTTTGGCATTCCCCTATCCCACTCCCTATAGGCAGTGTCGCATTTTCCCCTCTGCCATACCCCAAAGGCAGTGTGGCATTTTCCCCTCTGTCATACCCCATAGGCAGTGTGGCATTACCCCCATCCTATTCCCGATAGGCAGTTTGGCATTCTCCCCATCCCATTCCCGATAGGCAGTGTGGCATTCCCTCCATCCCATTCCCGATAGGCAGTTTGGCATTCTCCCCATCCCATTCCCGATAGGCAGTGTGGCATTCCCTCCATCCCATTCCCGATAGGCAGTGTGGCATTTTCCCATCTGTCATACCCCATAGGCAGTGTGGAATTTTTCCCATCCTATTTCCATAGGCAGTGTAGCACCCGCCCATTCCATTCTCCATAGGCAGTTTGGCATTCCTCCTTTCCCATTACCCATAGGCAGTGTGGCATTTACCACATCCTATTCCTCAAATGCAGTGTAGCATTCCCCCCCACATTCCATTCCCCATAGGCAGTGTGGCATTCCCCCCACCCCATTCCCCATAGACAGTGTGGCATTTCCCCCTCTGCCATACCCCACAGGCAGTGTGGCATTCCCCCCATTTAATTCCCCTCATCTCATTTCCCATAGGGAGTGTGGCATTCCCCTCACCTCATTTCCCATAAACAGTGTGATATCCCCCCATCCTATTTCCCATAGGCAGAACAGAAAAAAAAAAAAAAAAAAAAAAAAAGTAAACTCACATATCCAGCGCCAACGCAGCCACCCAGCCACCGGGAAGCCAGAAGATGAAGCAGTGATGGGCGGGCAGGGTAACTGATCCCTGCCAACTGTACTTCACCAGCACGGGCACACTTAGCTCTGAGCAGTGGGTGGACGTGGCCTGCGCCAAACATCCAGATGCTCAGGTCACGGTCACCCACCATCTACAAGGACCCGGGTGTTTGCATGTGCCCACGCCGGTGAGGCAGCAGAGGGGGCCAGCGATCAGATATCCTGCCCTCTCGCCACTCCTTTATTTTTTTTTTATACATTTGCCCCATAAAACGCACACTTATGAGGCAAAAAATACTGTATATTAACATTAACCACATCATAACCCTACCATCAAACCCAATTAAAGTGAAAATGGTAGGAGATAACCAACTAAATTGTGCCATTAAAACGCAAATACTACAGCAATCTACTCCTCATCACTGCACTATATAGAGGAATATTCTCAGACATAAGGCCCCATGCCTTGTAATTATCCATTTCACAAGAATTTATAAGCATGCAGTTTGAATACTGATTTTGTGTTGTGTCCTCATCAACCTAGATGACTGTAATAAAGTATAGGATTTTGTCGTCACTCTCACACTCTCTTAATGCACAATGCAATCAATGTAGCTACATTAACTAGAAAAAAAAACCCATCAAATACAGACAGACAATCTATAATGTATATGTCTATAATCTATAATTACCACTGGGGATCACTTTTTTTTTTTTAAATCAAGGCATTAATATGCATTGTCGTCTATATCGGCAATCCTAATAAAAATTACATTTCCCATACCGTGTCACAAGCATTCCTAATGAAGAATTCACCGTCATTTAAGTCATAATTCATGGCAGATGTTTTTTCAATTCTGTAGACTCCCCCTATAGTTTCTGAATGCAACTAAGCGTACAGTTTAACATCCACTGTACAGGTGACATGACACTTCAGAGCATTGGCCATCTTGGGTGATAATCCAGATGTGAATTCCAGATGGCAGTTTAGGATGTGTAAAATATTCTTCAGCCTGGGATGCTCGTACCAGATCTTTAAGCAGGTTATCTATGAAAAGGTCTTAGGAGTCTTTGCAAACACGTGGCACCATCATCCTTCCATGCACACGTGGAAAAAGAAGGCAGAGTAAGGATAATGAGGTTGTCTTTCATTGATGCGTTTTGTGGCCCTCGTCAGACTGTTATGCATCAGCTAAAACACAAAGGCTTCTTATACCTCATTAGTAAACAGGTGACTCCACCTTTGTTTGGCTTATCCTGTGCTTGACTGGACTGAAAAGTGCCTACAGCGCCCCACTGTGCATACTGAATGTGATGCATCCAAGAGAACACATTGTTTTGTGCCCCCATGCTAGTACACTGTCATGATGCACTAGCATAGTCACACTAAACAATGTTGCATCTATAGGTGGTTGCCACAGTTAACAAGGAGGGCCCATTTCAAAACTGAAGAAAGGTCCTGAAATGATCACAATCCGAGAAGGAGGAATAACTGATAATAGGTCAGTACATTTAGATGCAGTTATTTCTGCATACCAGTTATTAAAATACATGGCTCGCATGATTGACACTCATAATATTGCTTACCAATGCGCAGAGTGGCATCTGTATACCCCCACCCCCTCTTTACAGCGAATGGTTGGAATAATATTTTACCTATTCCTATTAATATGGTGGAAGGACTTAAAATTCAGGAGAGACTTAAAGAACTTAATTTGTACAGTCTGGAGGAAAGAAGGGAGAGAGGGGACATGATTGAGACATTTAAATATGTGAAAGGATTGAATAAAGTTCAGGAGGGAAGTGTTTTTAAGAAGAAGCTTAATGATAGAACAAGGGGGTACAACCTGAAGCTAGTCGGGGGGAAATCAGGAGCAATGTTAGAAAATATTATTTTACAGAAAGAGTAGTAGATGCTT
The DNA here is from genome assembly GCA_027917425.1 of Gastrophryne carolinensis. NCBI lineage: Eukaryota > Metazoa > Chordata > Amphibia > Anura > Microhylidae > Gastrophryne > Gastrophryne carolinensis. The sequence goes on from CM051235.1 coordinate 338,966,568, forward strand.
GGAACAAACTTCCAGCAGAGGTAGTTGAAAAATCAACAGTCACTGAATTTAAACATGCCTGGGATAAGCACACATCTATCCTAAGATAAAGAGTACATACAGTTACATGAGGGCAGACTAGATGGACCGTATGGTCTCCTTCTGCCGTCAACCTTCTATGTTTCTATTTCACACAGTGAGGCATCCCAAATCAGGATGCCCCCTGGGCAGGGACCAATCACCAGGATAGTCTGAATCCTGGTGATTGGTCCACTTTAATAAGTTATACATAAGAAATTAGGAGTATACACCCCACACACCTAATGACGATACAACTATAACAACCCCTGACCCACTTAGACTATAGTCTAGTCCAAAAGACATACTACAAAAACATCAAACAGTTCATTAGTATATCCCTACTAAAAACAGTTGCAATTACTATTCCCAACCCAGTAAAAATAAGAACAAAAAACGATATCCCAAGGAAAATACATCTAATTACTAAATACTAATGAATGTCATCCTAATAATCAGTGTTAGTTAAATCTAGTCCGTATGTTCGGGCAAACCAAATCCATAAACAGTGCCAATACACAATGAGGATAGAGGACTAATTCAGAAAAAGCAAATAAATAGAATGCTTACCACATCAATACGTTTTCCAAACAATAAAATGTAATAAGAATGCCATTATCACAAGAACTGGCATCAACGCAACTTACCTTAGAAAGGTTTGTTACAGCGGCAGTAGAGTTCAGCAGCTGACCCTGGTCTGCAATGAGATAAGCTAGATGTTTGCGTCGCTGAGCTTCAATCATGACTTCTGTAAGCGTTCCAGATATCAGCATAGCCTCTCGCAGCAACACATCAGGCTCCTCTATTTGGGATGGAATATCTGACAAAGTGTTAAAGATGGAGGCAGAGTTTTCAGATTGAATGAGCTCTTCTTCCTATAGGTGAAATAGTCAGGAGAAGGACATAAACCATTTGTACTAAGCAAAGGCTATTAATGTATCCTGTAAAATATTCAGCAGAAGTAAAAAAAATACAACTCTGTGAAGTACTCACCTGTAGAGTTGATATTATATGCATACAGCACGTCCTGCTCCAGGATAGTAATAACATGTGGGTAATCCTCCGCCTCAGGCGCCGTGCACTGCAGACATGTAGAAAACAAGCTCCTCCCGGCCCTACATATACCGAAGGACCTCCGACAAATCCCCAGCATTGAAAAGCAGTGAGAAGAGAAGCCGGGAGGAACAACCACCCAGAAAAACTGGTAATATCTATTGATAACAATCACCATACAGGGGATCCAGAATAAGTGAACCAGGGTGGGGTGGAGCAGGACGTGCTGTATGCATATAATATCAACTCTACAGGTGAGTACTTCACAGAGTTGTATTATTCTAAGCATACAGCACGTCCTGCTCCAGGATAGTAATAACATGTGGGACATCCAATAGCAGTGTCCATAAGCAGGGTGGGATCCCCAGGAAAAACAAGGCACAGCGGACAGTAAAGGCGCTGTCACCCGCAAAACTTGCAACAGGCATGACATGAGCAAAGGCTCTAACGTCAGTCTCATAACAAGACCAGAAGGTATGAACAGAGACAAGCCATAAGTCTAGGAACTTAATCAACAGAAAAAACCCTGGTGCTGAAGGGCCAATGGAACCCAATCACCAATATAACGGAATAAACAGAAAAAGGGGAGATTCTTTCCCCTAAAGAGAAATATAGGTCAGTGCAATGACCCAACCAGCCCACAGGCAAGGAACCTCGTGGCAAAACTTGTAACACCCCCTAAGGGAAAAAGAACAGGTCACCCGACCAAGGCGGGAACACTGACCCCTAACTAACATGAAGCCAAGGCTTCACTCAGGATCAGGAGACATCCAAAAGGATTAATCCAAAGGGCGCAATGGCGCTGGAAGGAGATATCAGGCGCATACATAAAGAGGCGCCCGTAGATTCCAAGAGCATCAGTCCCCCTAAGGGCCAAGAAAACCCTCATGGGGAAAATTGCAACACCTGTAGAGGGAATGTAGACCCTCATATCAGTATTATTAAGAATAAAGTCCATAGTTAGACTAAAGGACTAAAACAATGATCCTACAGACCACTAGGACCGGAGGCCCGGCGTAAGAAGGAACACCCCCACGGCATGGGGTGCCTGTAGCCATATATATCTGTATACATATATATACACACATCGAGCCAAGGTTAAGTGACCAGATCCATCGTCTCAGGCAAACGTCTGACAGAGTCAGGAGGCCCCAGAGAAGCGACCTGGACTACAAGGCAGCTCAGACAGCAGCCAGCAAAAGCCCCCAGGAAATACGCAGGGTAAAAGATGAAAGTTGGTCCCCACAGGGACCCTGGAACTACTTGAGAGATGCAGCTAAGCAATCCCCAAAAGAATTCCCCACGAGGGCGACAGAACCAGACTCCTGCAGGAAAACAGCCAGGACAGAACCTGCACCTTCAGAGTCCCCAGATGGGGAGCCAACCCCAACTTACGCTGTAATGACTTTAAAGGCCCTGGGAACCAAGAACGTCTAACAGAGAAGAGGCCAAGGCTCATGCCAATCAATATGGTTTACCACAAAAAACCCCCATAGACGGAGGAAGTGGAAGCTGGAGAGCTTGCTCCCGCCCCCCTTCATACTAAGTCATCCAGAAGATAAGGCCCATCTCCAAGGGGTGAATGAATCAGCTGTCAATCCCCAGACAGGAGATATTATGGACGAGGGACGGGGCCTGACACGGGTAGAACCGCACTCCTGAGAGAGCGAACAGGTCAGCAGGCTTCAGCAGAGGCATCTGCGAACCACAGCTCAAAAGACCACCCAGTCCATCCATCTCACGGGACTCTCTATCAGGCCACCCGTGCGCAGAACCCCACAAGTAGGGTGATGAAGAGAAGGCATATAAATAACAAGTCTATGCCTAAAATACTCAGCCCCCCCAAGACCAGAGTCAGAATATACTGGGACAGTAGAAACAAGGGCAGAGCCCCTGTGTTATGAGGGGGACCCAACAGAGCCACGCTAGGCTCCCCGGGCGACACCAGGAGAGCATAACCTGCCGCTAAAGAGCATCCATTGGAGCGAATACCGCTGAGAAGCAAGGGACATAGACCCCCGCCCAAGGCAGGATCAGGGACCTTCCAGAGGGAGCATCCTGCCTCAATCTTTAGACCAGTAGTAAAACAGGCCATTGTCACCCAACAGACCAGGAGTCCCCCAATAGACCGACCGATCCTAAAAGAGGAGAAGTCCCGCCATATAGAGTCAACGGAGGGCACACTGTTTCAACAAAACCAGCAGGTAAGATGGACCCTCTAGGGGACCCTACCTAGGAACCACGGGGATTGTGGAAGAAATTCCCCTCCCCCGCCAAACCTGCGAGACTTGGTATCCAGGGTGACCATTCACTGGAAGATGCTAGTAAGGAAGGGGGTGCCCCCTGACGGGGCCCTGAAATATGAGCAGCTCAAGAGGAACCACCTTACCAAGGGGGCATGAGCACAGACCAAGCACCAGGGTGCTGGAACATATGCAAGCTCAATAACCTACTGTGCCAAAGAGCCCAAGGGCTCGGTATATAAGTGACATCATCTTGATGTGCCACCAACGGGCCCACCAGCTGCCATCCCGCCTGGTGAAGGTAAGGCACCAGTAAAGGGGGGCAGAGCCCCCGTAACCAGGAGTCCCCTTATTGCCAGAGAAGAAGGCTCAAGCCTGAACCGAATCCCAGGAATGGGGATAGCGGATAAGGGACCATGAGGGATTGAGGTGACTGAGCAACCATCCAGTAACTCCCAGGGGACACCGCTGGCCAACAAATCCACTCGGCCTGACGCAGAGACTGGGGAGTAAGGAAGACGACCCGGTAGGTCCTAACGCAGACGCCCCCCCAGGCGTGTCAGACATCACCCCCATTCGTGCCACGGCGAGTAGCCTGGGGGCGAAAGAGAGGCCCCAAAAAATGCCTCAATCGGCAGGGTTGGTCCTGCAACACCATCTAGAAATGGTCTTGGTGTCCAGCAGACACAACGGAAACTAAGAAGATCTAGTATTTCACAAGAGGCCAGAAGCCCCCCTTGCACAGGGGGCCCATGACCCAAGACAGAGGTGTCATATAGGGACTACCTGTAAAAGTAGAATTGCCAAGCCTACCATAGGCCAGCGTGGCCCAGACTGCCTCATACTGTTGAGGGAGGGAGGAAGGATAATATAGAGGCCATAGCCCCATACCGTTAAGGGCAACCTGTAAGTAAGCCCAAACTCTGTAGGCCCAGTCCGGCCTGCGCCAATACCTGAAGGAAAAGCAGGGGCTAGAAGCACCCTGACAATCACTGAGAGGGACTGCCCAGCAAAAGCCATCCTGTGTCCAGGGGAATTACATCCTGGAACCACCAGAAGGAGAAGGTATATTCCTGGATGGGAGACAGCTGCTGCAGCAGTACCCTCGCCCAGAAGGGCGAGGGCGCCCCTTCATGCTTGGGAGGTCTTGGCAGATTTGGACTTAGTCCTGCCAGAAGGCCCAGGGCGCTGCCTGCCCGCCCCATGGTGGAAATCCACACCGAACGGTTGGAAGCACACCTCAGGTTCGCGTTTGACACTAACGTAGGTAGGTGGAGGGGTGTCCCTGCCTCGTGGAGGCCGGAGCGGCCTTCTGCGCAAGGGTACTTTACCCTTTTTACCAAAAAGGTCCAAACGGGCCCCAAATAACCGCCGTCCTCTGAATGGAAGGCAAGCGAGAGCCTTTTTTGTAGCCTCGTCAGCACCCCACTGTCGCAGCCAGACCAGGCGGCGAATAGCTACCACAAGGGCAGAGGTTCTAGCATAGCATAGATTTTAACCCTTAAAAATCAAAAAAAAAATGGGGTCTCCCTCCCCTGGGAGGGGGGACCCTATGTCATTTTTTTTCTCGATTTAACCGTTTGTAGTGTGGATGGTAGTTGTATTTTTTTTGTGAATGTTATAAAATACTTGTTTCAGTTAGGGGGGTCTCCTGGGCAGGAACAGGGGGCTACCGATAAATATGTGGTACCATTCTAATCGGTAGAAATGGGGCTTTCACATGCAATATGATTTTCCTTAATAAAATACATTTTTTATTTAAAATAAAGGAGTCAATTTTTTTAAAAATTTTTTTATTTATTTATTTATTATTTTTACTTAATAATATTGTAAAAAAAAAAAAAATTTACAAACAAGACATTTCATGTTAAAGCCTAAACTCTGCTGCAAAAATATATATATAATTTTCCTGAAAGTTCCAGCAAAAATGGTGCAAAACATGGCGCAAAACATGACGCAAAATGGGGAAAAATGGCCTGTCAACAGAGGGTGACAAAATCTCAAGTAGGCTGGCAATTAAAAGGGTTAATAGTACCTATGCATGTTGGGTATTGTTCTGTTCGGGGGACCTTGCGCTTTCAGACTTAGCTTGTTTTTTCTGGTTTGCATATTTATATTTTAGTAAAAGGTGTTTTTTATTCAGCTTTTTTATAAATTTTTTAGGGAAACCCTGCGCAAACAAAGAATTCTTTGAGGGATTACTTCCAGAAAGATGAGCCCACTACAACAAGCTGGGTACCCTTAGAAAGCTTAACGTGTGTACTTTCAGGGAATATATGGTTTATGGGGGATATTCCAAATGTCAAGGGTTGTTTTGGTTGAAAAATCGCAAGGTGCGCACTTTGTCTGCAGAGCTGAAATTTTCAAGTAAAATTACCGTTACGCACATGCTTTACTTTGGTGTGTTTGGCAACTCTTCCCTTGACAGTAGCTATGCATGTTGGGTATTGTTCTGTTCGGGGGATGTTGCGTTTTCAGATTAAACTTGTTTTTTCTTGTTTGTATATAGTTTTTTTTAGGAAAATGTGGCTTTGATTCTGCTTTTTTATCCTTTTTTTAGGGAAACTCTTTGCAACCAAAGAATCCATTGAGGGATTACTTCCAGAAAACTATGGCCACATCAACAAGCCTGGTACGCCTAGAAAGCTTGAGGTGTGTACTTCCAGAGAATATATAGTTTGTTGGGGGTATTTCAAATGTAAAGGGTTGTTTTTCTGGAAAAACTGCAAGGTGCGCATATTGCGTAGCACAGTTGTATTTTATCTGAAAATCCCCTAAAGCGCTCTTTCAGTTTGGGGGAGTCTCCTGGGCAGGAACGGGTGTCTACCAATACATATGTGGTACCGCTGTAACCGGGAGAAATTGGGATTTCACACGCAATAAGATTTCATTGACAAACTTACATTTTTTATTACAAAAAAAAACTACTTTTTTTTTTTTTTGCACATATTTCACCCAAAAATATTGAGAATACACCTAAAAAATGACAAACAAGACATTTCATGTTAAAGCCCAGACTCTGCTGAAAAAAACAATATATCATTTTCCTGGGAAATCCCTGGAAATCCCTTCAAAAATCACATTTGAACATGGGGAGCGCAAAATAGTGCAAAATGGTCTGGCAACAGAGTGTGACAAAAACTCCAGGTAGGCTGGCACTTAAAGGGTTAAAGACACAGTAAATGCACTGGTTACCCACCAGTTTCTTTTTAGAAAATAAATGTTGGTCCTGCCGGGAAGGGGGGGTGATGGGGCCGCGATCCTTGCTTCATGTGCATGCCCTTGGCAGTGGCCAATCACGTTGGCCCGACCGGTTCCCACATCACGGCGACCGCCCACCCACAGTAGACCAACAGTCCTTTTAGAGAAAAGGACTGTTGGTACACATTAAATGAAAGATTAAAGCAGTCAAAAATGAAAGACTAGTAAATTGCTCCCCTAAAGCCATTGTCTGGCAATAGCTAAAGGAAGCTATTTGAGAGGGCAGATTCTGTTCTCCTGAACTACATGAGGGCTTCGTGTTGTTCATGTAGTTCTTCATTTACACCAGAGAGCCATGCATCTAAAAAACTGAGCCTAGTTACATTTTACATACAAATACACTGTGTGAATGCCCTGCTGCAGGATTCACTTAGAACAAAACAATGTAACATATTCTCCTTTACATAGAACTCCTTCAGCAGCTTTTAAAGTGGACCAAACCCCAGGATTTTGGTCCTTGCCCCCTGTGTGTAATCCCCAAGGTCGCCCGACCGAACGCATCTCTACCCGGCCCTATGGTGCATATGCGTTGGCCTCCAATCAGCGAGCTCAGATCCGCTCCTGCCCCTTCGTTTAAGGTGAGCAGACCAGAGCGCGGCCACATCCCCCGCTGACCTCTAACAGGGAGCGTGCCTGCGCCCTGCTAGCGGGATAGCGGGGATGTGACCGCTGCTTGTGCATGCGCCATTAGACCGGGAAAAAAGGTGAGTTTCTAGGTGACCTGGGGGGGGGGGGTTCACACAGCAGCGCATCACGATTTTGGATGCCCTGAAGGGAGGGAATCTAGTGGACCTGGATGCTTATAGAATCCAAGTCAATGCTTGGTCCACTTTAATGCTGTGTGTGTGTAGAATGATAGACAAGCTCCTCTGTTTTTGGGGCATAAATCTCTCTGTTTGATGTGAATTGCTGCTGGCACAGCTAACCCCTCATGATCATGTGTAAGCAGGACTGTCAGCTGTGTAGTAAGATCTTCGTTCTCATGTAATTCTACGAGCACATCTATTCAACATCTGCATCTTAACAGTTTATGCCACTGATAATTTTTTTGTCTGCTTTAAAGTGTACCAAGCTGCGATACAGCCATGTGTTCAAATGCAGCCGAGACATCTCCCATTTCCCTGCCACTGCTCATTGGACTATGGAGCACATGCACAGTGATGGGGTGCATGCTGGTGTGCGCCGCATTTGAAGACAACGCTGGTTTGTGGTATTGGTAAGTGCAGCTCAGGTATTGATTCTGACCTAAGAAATATTGTGACGAAACAAAAAAGGCAGTATGGGAATGCTCCATTCACACGATGAAGCAGGTAGACGTGCAGTGTTTCTGCGTTTGTGTATTGTGAGTCTGCTCACTCTACCACCAGCTTTGGTACAGATGTATTTTCTGTATTGCAGTTGGTGAGATTTGTACTGAGCTCAGAATCATCACAGAAGAGACAGATAAGCAGAGGAAGTTGCAGCTCCCTTCAGCTAGAAAAAATGAAATGTGCCCTACATGATACAAGGAAAGTCAAGCTACAGAAGAGGGCTTAGGCCTCAGCAGCACAGTTGAACAATTCTGTGAGTATTCACCTGTAGAATTGTTTTTGACGGTGTCCTGTTCACATCGCTCCATTTCTGCCATGTGGGTAATCCGAAACAAGGTGGCGCAGTGACTGCAAGATGAAAATCGTAGCTCCTCCCGGCTCCATATAAGGCAGCTGTCTTCCAAAAATCCCCAGTGGTTCAAAAGCAGTGAAACAGAGACATGCCGGGAGGCCAGGAAACCATGTTACTTCACATAGCTTCAACATGTACTCTCTCAAGAGAAAAAACCCAAAAGCTAAAGCCAATACAACAGTAATCACCATAACAGGCAAGCGGAGATAACAGAACAAGGGTGGGATGGAGCGACCTGTACAGGACACCGTCAAAAACAATTCGACAGGCGAGTACTCACAGAATTGTATTTTTCCCAGTGTCCTGTTCAGGTCGCTCCATTTCTGACATGTGGGACATCCAAAAGCAGTGTCCAAAAGAAGGGTGGGATCCCCAGAGAGCAACAGCATGTAGTTCATGACACTACCGCCTGAAGCACCTTACGGCCAAAAACAGCATCAGCTGAGGCCCTAACATCAACCTTGTAAAACTTTGTAAAAGTATGAACCGAAGACCAAGTAGCGGCCTTACAAACCTGTTCAACCGATGCCTGGTGCTGAAAAGCCAAAGAGGCACCAATAGCTCTGGTAGAGTGAGCTGTGATCTGAAAAGGGGGTTCCTTCCCCTTGGCAGAGTACGCTTGTACCACCGCCCGTCTGATCCACTTGCTGAGAGTGGATTTGGCTGGAGGCAGACCCTTCCTAGGCCCGTCAGTGAGAACAAAAAGAGAATCCGATTTCCTGAAGGATTCAGTAGCAACTAGGTAGTACTTAAGGGCTCTGACCACATCCAAAGCATGGAGGGTCCTCTGCTTAGAATTAGAAGGCGCGGGACACAAGAAGGGGCAAAACAATGTCCTCATTGATGTGAAAGGAAGAAACAACCTTAGATAAAAAAATCAGGTTTTAAGGCGAAAAACCATTATCTTGATGCTGCTCAAAATAAGGAGGCTTCATACAAAGCGCCGCCAGCTCTGAAACGCAACGCACCGAAGTGATAGCCACCAAAAAGTCCACCTTTAAAGTCAGAATGGATAAAGCAGCATCGCACAAGGGCTCAAATGGAGGACCCTGGAGAGCAGAAAGCACCAAGTTCAAATCCCATACCGGTAACATAGGCTTACGTGGTGGACGTACATGAGTAACTCCTTGGAAAAAAGTTTTGATAAGTCTATGATTGGCGAAGGATCTTTGGAAAAAAATAGCCAAGGCCGAAACCTGACCCTTGAGGGTACTCAGCTGGAGACCCGAGTCCAATCCATGTTGTAAGAACTCCAAAATCCTTGAAAGGGAGAATGTGCGACAGGGGAGACTCTTGGACTCACACCAGGCAATGTGAGCGTGCCAAACTCTGTAATAAATCATGGAAGAGGATTTCTTCAGAGACCGAATCATGGTACGCACGACCGAAGCAGACAGCCCTTTCTCCATCAAGATGGAAGTTTCAGCAGCCAAGCCGTCAAAGCCAGCGTTTGTAAATTGGGGTGGTGCAGCCGCCCCTGAGTGAGAAGCCCTGATCGTCGGGCATGACGTAGCGATCCACTGACATCTGAACTATGTCCGCGAACCAAGACCACCTCGGCCAATGAAAAGCCACCAGAATGGTTGGCACCCCCTCCTGGGCAATCTTGCGCAGCACTCGACCCAGGAGCGGAAAAGGAGGAAAGGCGTAAAGACGACGGACCTCCATCCAAGGAATTGCCAGAGCGTCCGTGGCAAAGGCCAGAGGATCTCGATAGAGAGACGAACCTTGGAAGCTTGTGATTGTGCCTGGACGCGAAAAGGTCCACATCCAGCTGACCCCAGCGGCGACAGAGCATGAAAGATCTTGTTGCCGAGAGACCATTCCCCCAGATGAGAGGCCCCCCTGCCCAGGAAGTTCGCCTCCTGGTTCTCCACCCCGGGGATGTAAACCGCCGAGATGCAGGGAACATTCTCCTCTGCCCAAGTTAGGATCTGGGTCACCTCCTTGAGGGCTCGCTTGCTCCGAGTCCCGCCCTGGTGATTGATGTAGGTGACAGCCGTCTGATTGTCTGAGCGGACCTGGACCGTACAACCCTGTAGATGGGGAGTCAAATGAAAAAGGACCAACCGGATCACTCTCAGCTCCAAGAGATTGATAGGCAAATGGGCCTCCTGCGGACCCCACTGGCCCTGAAACTTCAGCGATTGCCAAAAACCTCCCCAGCCGGTCAGACTGGCGTCCGTGGTGACAATTTCCCAGCAAGGAGTCAGAAAGGACTTGTCCACTAGAATATTTCTGGAGTCCAACCACCACGAGAGGGACCGCCTGGCCAGAGGAGACAGTGAAAATTCCTGCTCCAGGGACTCCTGTGTCCGGTCCTAAACGGTCAAAAGAAATCGAAGAGGCCTCATGTGGAATGAGAAAAGGGCACAGACTCGAAACAGGACACCATGAGACCCACCAGATGGATGGATGGTCGCTGGCATGACAGTAAGGCCCGCGTCTGCGTCTGAAGGTCCTCCACCTTCTGCTGGGGGAGGAAAACCTTGACCTGAGAGGTGTCCAACATCATGCCCAGGAAGGACCTCACCAATGAGGGAGTGATCGAAGACTTGGGGTAATTGATCACCCATCCGAAATCCTCGAGAGTGGACAATACCGTCTGGGTGTCGCTCTCGGCCTGCTGAAGAGATTGAGCAGCAATCAGCAAGTCGTCCAGATAAGGAAGAACACAAATGCCCTGGTTCCTCAGGAGGGCCATGACGCCCGCCAGCATCTTGGTGAACACCCGGGGGGCTGAGGATATCCCAAACGGTAGCGCCACAAACTGGTAGTGCTGATCCTCCAGTGCGAACCTCAGGAACTTCTGATGTCCCTGGAATATAGGAATGTGCAGGTAAGCATCCCTGATATCCACAGTGGTCATGAAGTCGCCTGGCCGAAGCGAACTCACCGCAGACCGTAAGGTCTCCATGCGAAAATGTCTGACTCTGACAAACTTGTTGAGACCCTTCAGGTCCAGGATAGGCCTCAGAGTACCGTCCTTCTTGGGTACCATGAAAAGATTGGAAAAGAATCCTCGACCTCGCTCCGGGTGCAGCACCGGACAAATCACCCAGGATAACAGAAGGCGTTGAACAGCCATTCTTAGACCCTGGGCCGTCAATGGGTTCTGGGATTTCCGCGACTGAAGAAATTTTGGGGGCGGCCAAGCTGCCAGCTCTATTTTGTAACCACCTCCTGAATCCACCGATCCGAGATGTGCAGTCTCCAGACGTGAGCAAATAGCAGAAGCCGTCCCCCCACCCGTATGGGTGAGGGCGCCTCCTCATGTCTGAGGGGTCTTGGCAGGGGGCTTGGATCCCCAAGAGGGATTGGGTCGGCCACAGGACCTACCTCATCCCCAGGAATCTCTGCGGCCAGGAGGTCCTTATACTCCTCCGCCCGCTTGCGAGATCTGCCGATATCAACAAGACGTTTCACCTTCTTCTTGATGGCTAGGGAGACAATGGCCACGGCACAAACCGGACGAAGGCCAGCACCCACAAAGGTGAAGGCGTGACAAGCCAGCTGATCCATGCACCGGTCAGCAGGGTCGCAAAAGGAAGCAGTATCGGGTGACGGCATAACCGTGGTATTGGAGAGCCCCAAAACAGGAGCATCCACCTGCGGGGGACGGGACCAAAGTAAAATCAACTCCTCAGAGAAAGGATACCGTCTGTCCTGGCCCTTAGGCACTGACATCAATTTCTTAGGCCTTTCCCATTCCTTAAAAACCATTTTGGAGAAGTGGCCCTGTTCAGGAAAAACAAGACGCTGTCTCTAAGGCCAAAACAAATCCCCCTGCTTCTTTTTGGCCGCCTTCAGGGGTACAATGTGCAAGGTCTCAAATACCGCAGATAACAACTTCTCTGTGTCATCAGGGAGCCACAAATCCTCGTCCGAGGAAGACCCAGGGTCGCTGTCATAGCCACCCGGTCGATCCCCTGAGGAGTCGGAGTCATGAAACAACTCACCCTCCTCCATGGAGTTCCGACCACCAAAAACCAATAATCATCATCAGCAAAAAGCGAATAACCCGGCTCAATATGCCGCTTCTTACTCGCGGCCTTGCCGGCAACTGAGCGCGATAATGGTCTCTCTATGCTGGCCACTCGGATCACCAAATCCGTTTGAGACCCCCTGCTGGCTTCCCCCTCACTGTGAGCTAAATGCAGGCGCGGGGGTGTTGGCGAGGCCGCAGGTAGAATAGGGCTGGGGACAGAAGCGCCCGCACTATCCTGCTCCAGAAGAACGCTCTTGGCGCAAGGTACACAAACTGCACTGAGAACGCTCAGAGGGCATGTACCACACATGAGACAGAGCTTCACCCACCCTGAGGAGGCCCCTAGCTAGCTATCCCCAGAAGCCTCCATTATGGTGATTATAGCAAAATTATTCGGGTCACAAGGCACTAACGGCCCAAAATCTAGACAATCCCCATTTTAATCCCTCTTATTGATCCCTTAAAAAAATAGAGACTGCGGGGAAGGGGGTGGTTGGAAACCGGGAGGAACCACAATTCTGAGCGGCAATAAGGGACCCGTCTGGAAGACACAAAAAGGCAAACATGAGCATCCCACAGCACATGCAGGGAGAAGACAAAGAAAACTAAGATTTATGTACCAAGCAGGGACAGGGTAGTAGCGAGAGGCGCCCGATCCTGGAAGCAGTGCAGCCAAAAATGAAGGATAACCTCCGGATGTGCATCCAGGGATTGAAAAAGCTGGCGCGCTAACCGAGCGCACACAGGCCGCAGCAAGAATGGCGCCGATCGGGGCGGAGAAGAGCACCTCGAGGAGCGGGCCGTGCAGCGATGCCGCGGAACGCGGCATCGCGCGAAACCTGGGCGCTAGTAAAGTGAAAATTGCGCCCGGACCACAGGTGAGAGAGAAAGAGGCAGCCAGAGGAGGCCCCTCCCCACCGCGGAGCACTTACTCGCGCCCACACAGCGAGGCAGGCGCCCGCACAGAGCGGTAGCACGTCTGAGGAGTAGAGACAGGAACGAAGGAGGTGAGTAACAGTAAAACAGTAAACACACACAGATAGCAATAAAGCTTGTGGGTGACATGAGGGAGAGAAAGGGTCCCTAAGTGGTTCCTCCCCCCCCCCCCCCCAATATAGGCTCACCATTGCCTATGGCCGGCTACCCTTCGGGAGAGGGTCTGAGGCCCACAGCATAGCTCTGCCGGACGTCTGACCCTCACCTGTTCCGTAGCCGAGGCTGGGAGGCAGGATGGGTCCCCGGAAGAAGGTGGGAATAGGGCTGCAGTGGCCGACAGGCTTGGGATGCCCCGCTCGCCTGCGATATCCAGAGAGAGTAATAACACGATCTTCGCAGTGAGACGGCAAGAAGAATTCTGGGGATTTTTGGGAGACAGCTGCCTTATATGGAGCCGGGAGGAGCTACGATTTTCACCTTGTGGCGGATTACCCACATGTCAGAAATGGAGCAACCTGAACAGGACACTGGGAAAAATGCAATGACTCGCAAACAAGGGGTTTATAAAATCTATTTACACATATTGTCATAGGGTTCTCCCCGGAACAAAAAGGGATTAGAGATGATAGAGCCTTACCTTCATCTTCAGCATGCCTAATGTTGTCTGGAACAATACCAGTGAGCCCTGATAGAAGAATACATCCCAGATCCGTAGCAGCAGTTTAATATGTACGACACTGGCAAATGCAGTGAGGAACCAGTGCAATGTGATTAGGGAAAGCTCTGCAGGCCATAAGAGAAAAGAGTTTGTAAAAGACAATCCAAGCATAAGGATATATAGACAGCAACAATGCAAGGCAAACCACATGTTCATTCATCTGCTGACATTGCCCATATCGGTGAAGGGGACGACGAGTTGGCAGCTTTGTGAACAAACATTTCGAGCTTGTAGATTACACAAGTGGCACGTACCAATATCGTGTTCCTGTAACAGCTTGTCCAGCCGCGGGAGATACTGAACAATGAGGTGTCTCAGGACTCGCTGGTCTGTTTGAACACCCAGCAACGTTGTGCTGAAATAGGATGCAGGCACCAAATCCTCAACAAGGGCACACATCATCCAGAAGGCATCTTCTTCTTCCAAAAAGAGCAGCAAACACGCAGCCACCTGAATAAGAACAAGGATTAAGTGGGTTAGACATGGTCATCAATATAATGCTAAATGTGGGGAACACTCCATTCTAATTTACTATGCCCTTACAGTTAAAGGACATTGCTAAAATGAGGCACAGAACAGTGTATGATGGGGGACAGGAAACAGCTGTGCAATGCAAAAAAGCAAGTCTCCTATCGGAGGTTCCTGCTCCCCACTAGATGAAGGACAGATAGGAAAGGTTAAAAATGTCCCTAATGCAGGGCTCCTACTATCGGGGGTGGGGGGGGGGGTGGTGAACGTGTGGGTTCTTTTGCCCACATATGCCCTTTAAACTACGCACAAGTGGATTGAGTCAGCTCAGTGAGTATTTTTCTTACTCACTTTTTTTTGAGAGACAAACACTTTTTTCCCCCTGTGCAATTCAACACCACATTTAGCTGTGCCATTTTTTTTAAAGCTAAAATGCCAAATATGGTGCACATTACCCTGTCAAGGGGGAATTCTGCACACTGTATTATATGGGGAGGGGGGAGTCTAGGCTATCTGCTGTTTTTGGGGATGAGGGGGATCTGCAACACTACCTTGTTATGGGGGTATTCTGCAAGCTGTCGGTTACATGGGGGGGGGGGGTTGTGTCTGGTGCTTGTTTTTGTGGATTGGGGGGGGGGGATCTGCCACACTACCCTGTTAAGTGGGTATTTTGCAGACTGCCTGTTATATGGGGAGGGGGGACTCTGCATGCTGCTTGTTTTTGTAGATGGAAGGGATCTGTCACACTGAGGGTGATTTGGGGGATTCTGCCATGTCCTGTTCTGGAAGAAAAAGAAAAAAAAATCCTGAACCAAACGGTGTGCTAAAAATCGGGGGGATTTTTAGCACACCGTTTGGTTCAGGATTTTTTTTTCTTTTTCCCTCCTACAAATCGTAGGTGCGCCTTATAGGGCAAAAAACTCGGTACTTTCTTGCTGCACAATATTTACTAGAAACCACTTACAGTTAATGACACATTTGCATCCTTGGGGCATATTTTGAATCAACAACATTTTTATTGTAATATTTTCGATACAGAAAGCAAGCAAGGCTGCATTGTGTGACTTACCATACCAGTGCCTTGGCAATACCCAATGTCTGGGTACAACCATGCGAGTCCTCGCAGCACTCTTCTGAGACGAGGAACGCCAACACTTTGCAGATTGGAGAAGCAAGCATTGCTGGGCATTGTTCTGAGCAAGTCCTTCTCAATCTGACAAGCACGATAAAAGAAACAAAGCACATAAGGATAATTGCTAGACCTTTTTCTATACAATACCTAAAGAGGACCTAACCCCCCAGTTTCCCCAATTCAGGATGCTGTGTGAAACCCCCTGGCTACCCTGTATACGCTCCTTAAAGTGAATGTAAACCCATTTCTGGGTCCACTGCTTATCTATCCCCCCCCTTGCCCTAGCAGCTGGGCACTGCTGGCATCTTGTTCAGGCTCCCACGGGGCATCCCAAATCAGGACTTAAGGGTCATGCCAAATAGGTGTTTGTCCTCTTCTAAATAATTATTTTCCAAAAGATATAACCTACAATGATTTTAACAACAGAACCCCACTTGCGTTAATACTGCTAAAAAGCCTCCTTAGGGAACCTACAGTTAGTAACTTCCACAATCAAGCCTTGTTCCTTGCATAAGAAATAGGTGCATAGAAATCTGTAGTAGGACCAAGACTTAAAATGAGCTTATACTTAACTAATCTGTATTTAATATCTACATATTTTTAAATATTATTGAAATATTGTAAAAAAATCCCCTAAGTAGTCCATCATGCACAAACAAAATGATTCCTTCTCAGTGGTGGTAAATTGTTGGCGGTGTGCGTCACCTTGATAGATTACACATGCTCCATTTTAAAAGCTGAACATGTCTGTATACCACTATGGATGCTTTAGGCTGCTTTTCACATATACCTCCTAGCTCCAGAACCAGTTCCCTGACTTTGGCTGTGGTTGTAGCCTGGCCCCGCCTTGCTACACAAGCTAGAGGTAGAAAATAACCAGGAAGATGGGAGTCCAAGGCTGCAAGATATGGTCAAGGGCAGCAGCACAGAATCATTGCCTATGACTGCAGCAATACAACTGCTTCTGCATTGTGATTCAGCAAATCACATAACCCCAGCAAGGAATAGCATTCAATATGCAGACCAGCCTCCGCCGAGTTCCACAGGAGATTGTTTGTGCTGAACTGGTCTAATGAGAGTACAGGCTTATGTGCTTCTGGAACAAATAATGGCACATGCTAAAATATTCACATAAAAGAAGCACAAGATAATGAAGGTGATAGAAGAAAAGGCAATGGAAGTACTGATGGTACCTGTTTAGCTGCTAAGGTCTCATCATTGGAGCTGTTTCGTACAATATCTCTGTATGTCATTTCTGTGTTTCTCTTCTTCTGCAGGGCACCCGAGAGACGCATCCATAGCTAAAAATAAAGGTGATTAACGTTACCACAGTACAGTACAAGCTTGCTTTAAAGAAGACCTAAGAAAAGGAATGCACTTCACCTGGTACAAGCTCTTCTACAATGCTATCACCTGAAGATGATTGTAGACAGATGACTTGGGTACCCGATGCATCCTAGTTGCTGTTAGGTTATCTCAGGATGCTGGCATTACTACCAGGAGAACTTGCACCAATGGGCCAAGTGCTAAAGCTGAAAAAAAAAAACATCTGCCTTGACCCTGGAAAAAGATTCCAGGGTCGGCTGCTGGTCTTCCCTCCGAATTGGGACCCTGCCTGAGAAATCTAGGCTCAAAGTCACAAGTAAGGCCCCCCCCCCCCCCCCCCCCCGGGCACATCCAGTGGGGAAGCGAGGATTCCAAAAAATACAATTTGTTCTGTGCACATTAGCTCCATACATGTGCAGATCTGGAGTGAGCACAGACACCCCTGAACCTTCAGGGGTAAATTAGAGGTACACAGCTTTGGCTTTGTTGTTGTAGAGAACTGTGGCCATCCAATGCTATGAGGACAATGAAACATTGCTTCAATGCACATCTGTGCTAGAGGTTTACCACAGGGATGGGTTAGATTACATGTCAAATATAAGTTGGTCTTCTGAGCCCCCATGTAGAAGATACATTTGCTTAACTGTTGACGGCTAGGTCTAAAACCCGAAAACTTACAGCAGAACCACTGGATTTACAGGGAAAAAATACATTTCTCCAACTACGCTCAGAAAACAGCAATACTTCTGTACAACTTCTAAAAGGGGATACTATTGCCAGTTTAATTCCATGTCTGGTTAAGTGGGGAAAAAAAAAACCTTACTTACCTGACCACCCACAGAGTCCTGTAGACTCCGCTCCAATCACAACAGGGAAAGTCTCATTCCTTAATTGGCAGTGGTGGGGCGCACCCTCTATCACAGCAATGTGATAGAGAAATCACTAATACATCTCAGTCAGCTGGTTCCACTATCAAGAATACAGGATTACATCATAACAGCAGGACATCTGGCTGCTTTTTTTTTTTTTTACTACACAATGTAATAAAGCAGGACACGACCATTGTTGCATTGTAACAGCAACCGCATGTGTGATTTTTTTTTTACAAAATCACACAACAAGGAGCTGGTTGGCGATTCACAATGCAACAGTAGGATACCTGTCAAATGAAAGCGATGCAAGTTTGCTGCTGCCACAGTGTGTCCACCGCTAATGTGCTACGAGTGCCGGAAGGTTGGGTCGGAAGTGCATGGTCAACTTCAGAAGTGATAGCTCAAAAAATTTCTTTCTTCCATTTGCCTAGACAACTTAAAATTTAAACTCAGCATCTTTAGTAATAAATGCAACCAAGTGATGTTTTGCTTTTTATCTCAAATGTCTTCTCAGTAGTACAGTAGCATAAAAGTGAATGACCAGGAAGCATTTGCCTTCTCTACCACCTTAGGAATTGGCTGACTTTTTTTTTTTTTAAAGAAGTTTCATGTAAGACAGACATGC
Source organism: Gastrophryne carolinensis (assembly GCA_027917425.1). Taxonomy (NCBI): domain Eukaryota; kingdom Metazoa; phylum Chordata; class Amphibia; order Anura; family Microhylidae; genus Gastrophryne; species Gastrophryne carolinensis. The sequence continues at coordinate 338,984,909 of CM051235.1, forward strand.
CAATCTGTGGCTTGAAAGCCACATTGGCCCTCAGATGCAGCTGACGTAAGGAAAGTGAGAGGAGTAAATAGAACTGTTATACACAGGGAGTAAAATCGAGGCTCAGTAATAACAGTAGATTGCAAGGAGAGGGATTAAGAGGGGCATATTGGCAAATAGAGGTGGCAGCGGTGGCTTGAGGATACATGGTGACATTGAATGGCAGTGGGATCCCAAATATCCCAGATAGCAATAAAGGGGTAAATCAGTTGCACAACACCACCAGAGTCGCTGGGTGAGATTTCTCTGGTGCAATAATCAAGTAACAGTTTTTCTATATGTATTGTTTGCTTATTATTGGTGACAGTTTAGACTGGCTTGTAACTGAAGACATATGGGACTGATGCAGAAAGGCTATAAATAGATATGGAATCCATATACTCACATAAAGTAAGGCAATTAGCATATGTATTGGTAGCATGTGGGGAATATTACATACGAAAATAATAATACAATGGTGTAGTAGAGAGACATAATGTGTGTGGGGAGGTATGCCAGCTTGACGGGAATGTGAGTAGGTACAGTATGTGTGATTTGAAAGCGGTGTGGTGTCTTAGGGGGTAATATTTTTGGTTTTGGGGCAGCCTTTAAACAGTGTGATCATGGTTGCTGTTTAAATTCTTCATTATGCTATTTGAAATAAAACAAATAAAAATTTTATTGTGGCCCATGACCAGTTGCCAGTTTACTTAAGTGGCCCATGCTCTTCAAAAGGTTGAGCTCCCCTGATATCCTGTTTCTATAACCTATCTGACCTATGTTGGGCCAATCCTTCCTATTTTTTTCAACAGACAGTGTTGTATTACAGAAATAAAAGTAACATTCATTCTTCAGAAATATTACCTGTGGCCTCATACTGTGAGGAATTCCAGCCAAAACAAGTGAGCGCAGCTTGTCAGAATGAGGAAGTGTCGCATCGATCTTATCCCACGTTAAGTCTCCTACATCATGGTTGTGGGTGAACTCGAGGTGAGCCTGCCACCTTAGTCTCTGCTGGGGGTCTTCACTAAGTGGAATACCCAACAGCTTACTTGAATTAGGTTCTGCCCCATCTGTAATACGCACAAAGGAGGTCACACTTATTGGCCAAACAATAAAACAAAAACGGAAGATAAACAAGAGAAATGTAAATACTGAAAAGGTGAAGCAAATATGAGATAGAGATTAAAGGAAAAAAGTATAATGTAAATACTTTCCGTCATTCTCACCTTCCTTATCTACACGGAATCCAAATTCATCATAGCGGAACTCCGGTTGCTCTACAGACTGCTCCTTCTATGATAAAGTAACAAAGATTGGTATAGAGACTACGAAAAATTGTTGGATGTATGTATGATCTTACCTGTGTATATTTTGCAAGTATTTCCTGTGGCCACATACTAGGTGTTAGGGCTGAAAAAGGACCGCCAGGAGCTGGAGTGTAACTCCCTTAAAAAAACAAACATGAAAACTGTTAAGTAGATTTTTACGTGTTCTGGATTCTGACAACTGGGAATGCAATACTTCTGTAACCCCCCGAGAAGCAATAAAACTGTAGAAAAGAACATGTTATACACACACGTTATATGAAATTATAGATTATTATAATATTATTAATAGATTATTATAGATTTGAGTACCACGGCTGAAATGTAGTGCTCACCACTGAGGTACACCATTTTCCAAGTGAGGCAATAAGAGACTAGATCTAGAACACCCTGGCCTGCAATGAACAGAGGTGTGCAGAACATTGTGTTGACAAATGGCCATGGCTTGCATAAGCAGAACATGGAGGTACAGTATTTGGATATAAAGTTAGGTGGTGGTGCTCAGCAGGCGGTAAACAGAGGAATAACATATAATGTGGTGATGCAGATAAAGATAAAAAGCGAAATAAATCAGTAGTTAGATTACTTACCAATGTAACTATGCCACAGGACATCACAAGTTCTGAAAATGTTCTCCTCCCTAGACCACAGAAGACCCACAAAGCAACATTGACTGCATCAGACAAAGGACATACAAGGACTGTAGGAAATAGATGTGCATGGCTTGAAGTCAAATGAGTATGGTGAGGTATTAAACTTTCTCAACCACAAGGGACAAATTCATAAAGTGGATAACACACTCAGGAAGAATGTATGTAAAAAGCAGCGGCCAAAAGCAGCATCAGCCGAGGTCCTAACATCAACCTTGTAAAACTTAGAAAAAGTATGAACAGAAGACCAAGTAGTGGTCTTGCAAACTTGTTCAACAGAAGCCGGGTGCTGAAAAGCCCAAGAGGCACCAAAAGCACGAGTAGAATGAGCAGTAAGGCAGAAAGGAGGTTCCTTCCCCTTAGCAGAATAGGCTTGAATCACAGCCTGACGGATCCACTTGCTGATGGTGGACTTAGCTGGAGCTAAACCCTTCTTAGCCCCAGAAGGGAGAACAAAAAGAGCATCAGTCTTCCTGAAAGTTTCAGTAGCCACCAAATAGAACTTCAGGGTTCTAACCACATCCAGAGAATGTAATACCTGCTCCTTAGAGTTAATAGGATTAGGGCACAGAGAAGGAAGACAATGTCCTGATTGAGATGAAAAGCAGACACAACCTTAGGCAGAAAATCTGGCTTAAAACAAAACACCACCTTGTCCTGGTGTCTCTCAAAGTAAGAAGGTTTGACAGAAAGTGCTGCCAACTCAGAAACACGCCTAACAGAAGTGATAGCCACCAAAAAGGCTACCTTAAGCGTCAAAATAGACAAAGGGGCCGCACGCAAGGTGCTCAAAGGGAGACCCCTGCAAGGCCGATAATACCAAGTTCAAATCCCAGACTGGTAACATAGGCTTATGAGGAGGACGCATGTGAGTAACCCCCTGAAAAAGGTCTTAACCAGACGATGGTTGGCAAAGGATCTTTGGAAGAAAATAGCCAAGACTGAAACATGACCTTTGAGGGTACTAAGTTGAAGACCCAAATCCAAACCATGTTGCAGGAATTTCAGAATCCTGGGGATAGAAAACACCCGACAGGGAATCGACCTAGACTCACACCAGTCAATGTAAGCATGCCATACCCTATAGTAGATAGATGACGAGGACTTCTTCCTAGCCTGAATCATGGTACTAACAGAGGCAGGCAGCCCCTTTTCCATCAAGATGGAGGTTTCAGCAGCCAGGCCGTTAAAGCCAGCATTTGTAAATTGGGATGGCGTAGCTGTCCTTGAAGTGAGCAGATCTGGAACCTTGGGCAGGCCATACTGATCTACTGCCAACTGCACGATGTCTGCGAACCACACTCTTCTTGGCCAAAGGTGAGCCACCAGAATGTTTGGCACCCCTTCCTGGGAGATCTTGCGCAGCACCCTGCCCAGCAGAGGAAATGGAGGAAACACATAAAGGAGCTGAAAGCTCTTCCAAGACATTGCTAGCACATCCATGGCCAAGGCCAGAGTGTCCTGGGACAGAGAGACAAAGACTGGAAGCTTGTGATTGTGACAGGACGTAAACAGGTCCACATCCGGCTGCCCCCAGCGACGGCACAGGGACCAAAACACCCTGTTGCTGAGGGACCACTCTCCCAGCTGAGACATCCCTCTGCTCAAGGAGTCTGCCTCCAGGTTCTCCACTCCCGGGATGTAAAGTGCCGATATGCAGGGGACATTCTCCTCCGCCCAGCACAAAATCAGGGACACTTCCTTGAGGGCCCTCTTGCTCCGGGTCCCTCCATGATGATCGATGTAGGCAACTGCCGTCTGGTTGTCCGAGCAGATCTGAACCGCCCGACCCCCAAGGTGTGGAGTCAACTGGGCGAGAACTAGTCTTATCGCCCTCAGTTCCAGAATGTTGATAGGGGTATGGGCCTCCTGAAGGCCCCACTGACCCTGTAACTTCAGGGATTTCCAGAAGCCCCCACCAACCTTTCAGACTGGCATCTGTGGTGACTGTCTCCCAGCAAGGGCTCTGAAAGGATCTGCCCATCAACAGGTTCCTTGAGTCCAGCCACCACGAAAGAGACCGCCTGGCCAGAGGGGACAGAACAAACATCTGATCCAGGGATACAGGGTCCCGATCCCATACTGACAAGAGGTGAAGTTGAAGAGGTCTCATGCGAAACTGAGCGTATGGAACCGCCTCGAAGTAAGACACCATCAGACCCACCAGCTGCATCCCCTGTTGGATGGAGGGATGGGGGCAAGAAAGAAGAAGCCTTGCTTGAGCTTCAAGACTCTCCACCTTCTGCTGAGGGAGAAGAATCTTGACCTGAGATGTATCCAGAGTCATGCCCAGAAAGGACCTCACCAATGACGGGAACAGGGAAGACTTGGGGTGATTGATCACCCAGTGAAGGATTCCAGTGGGGACACCACCATCTGGGTATGCAGCTCTGCCTGCTGGAAGGGCTGAGATGTGATGAGAATGTCGTCTAAATAAGGAAGGATGCAAATGCCCTGAGATCACGCCGCCAGCACCTTGGTGAAAACCCTAGGAGCCGAGGTGATACCGAAAGGCAAGGCTACAAATTGGTAGTGCTGATCCTCCAGAGCGAACCTGAGAAATTTCTGATGACCTGGAAAGATTGGTACATGAAGGTAAGCGTCCTTGATGTCTACAGAGATCACGAAGTCACCCGGGCGCAGTGAATTGACTGCAGAACGCAGGGTCTCCATGTGAAAATGCTTGAATCTGACAAACTTGTTGAAACTTTTTAAATCCAGGATGGGACCCATCTTTTTTGGGAACAGTGAAAAGATTGGAATAGAAGCCTCTGCCCCTTTCCCTTAAGGGCACCGGGCAGATAACCCCCAACTCCAGAAGGTTTTGGACAGCAAGGCACAAACCCTGTGCTGACAAGGGGTTTTGAGCCATCCGGGATTTGATGAATCTTGGGGTGGCCAGGCTGCAAACTCTATCTTGTAACCCGAGGATACTACCTCCTGAATCCACTGGTCTGAGACATGAAGCCTCCAGACGTGAGCAAAGAGCCAAAGCCATCCCCCCACCCGGATGGGTGAGGGCGCTCCTTCATGCCTGAGGGGGCTTGGGACCCCAGGAGGGGCCAGGGCGGCCACGTCCTCTGCACCTTCCCCAATAGTCTCCGCGAGCCCCAGGAAGGGATACTCCATGACAAATTCTGGAACCACGAAAAGAAGAGAGAAAGGAACCTGTCCCCCTAAAGGACCGGGATGGCCTCCTACGTTGAGGTGACCTGCCGTCCCTGGCAAACAAGTCCAAGCATTCACCAAAGAGGCGCAGCCCCTTAAAGTGGACCATCACCCTCCCGTGACCTTGTCCGTGAATGGCCGGCGCAGGCGCATCAAGAGTGACGCGCGGGAGGCGGCGGCGGAGGAGCCGCTTGTCCGCGGCTGTCAAATCGCTTGTCCGTCGACGCTGGTAGCGGGGAGTTTTTCGGGTGATCGGGGGGGTTTCACACAGCGGGGCACCCCGATCGGGGGTGCCCCACCGAAGTGGACCAAGACCCAGGATAGTCAAAATCCTGGGTGTTGGTCCACTTTAAAGGGAAAGCCAGTGAGAGCCTTCTTAGCAGCATTATCAGCTACCCACTGACGCAGCCAAACAGAGCGGCGTATAGCCACCAACAGGGCAGAAGTCCTCCCACACATTCTAATGGCATCATCCATGGCAGACAAAACATATGCAACAAATTCATAGCAAAGCAGAAGAGATCTATACTCTTCTCCTCCCGCATCATTAGAGGCCCCATCTAAGAGGCTCTTAAGCAGCCCTTTAATAGCAATAGCTGTAATGGCAGAGGCACAAACCCGGCACAGCGCAGTCCCCACACAGGCAAATGCATGACAAGCCAGCTGGTCCATGCGCCGGTCCTCACCATGCCTCAGGGTGGTAGTGTCAGGGGAATGCATGACAGATGTATTGGACAGCCCCAGAACGGGCGCATCCACCTCGGGGGGACATGACCAATGCTTAATCACCTCAGCAGGAAAGGGATACCTCTTATCCCAGCTCTTGGGCACCCCAGGAAGCTTGCTAGGCCTTTTCCATTCTTTAGTGGGTTTGCTCAGGAAACTCCAAATGTGGTTTAACCGTATGAAAAAGCTCACCCTGCTGCTGCGGAGCCACAGCAGGAGGGGAGATACAGAGCACTTCAAAAATATGAGTCAAAAGCCTCATTGTCATCGGAGGACCATGGGTCTTCTCCAAAGGGAGACCCGGTACCATAAACCCTAGGCTGTTCCTCAGATGACTCTGAATTAGAGAATAACTCCCCCTCCTCCAGAGGGGAATACCCAGTAATGTAAAAAAAATTCCTCAGCCTCAACAGGGAAGAGGGAACCCACGGGTGATAAATGCTGCTTCTTAGCAGAAGCCTTACGCAAGGCAGACCCAGCAATATGTTTTTCAATGCTGGCCACCCGTGCAGCCAAATTAGGTTGAGACTCCCCACTGGCGTGCCCCCTACTGGGGGTCAGATGTAAGCGTGGGGGGTAGGCGAAGCCAGAGGGGGCACAGCACTAGGCCCAGCAGCAGGCGACCCAGACAGGGTACACACACCCTGACATCATCACTTATAGGGGATACCCCACACGCAACACATAGCCGGGCTTGTCCCGAAGGAACCCCAAGCACATCATCCCCAGAAGCCTCCATATGGTGATTATCGAGGCACAACAGGCAGTAAGGGTTAACACTAAAAATAGCTACCCGGGATGCCCCAATGACCCGCTAGGGAAGTGGGAGTAATGAGGGGAGAAGGCCGGGAGAAACCACAGTGCCGAATTTTTAACCCGCCTGAAAGACATAATAGACATTCCCATGAGATAATGCAGAAGAAATAGGAAAAATTCCACCCCACCGGGGTTACTCACGGACCACGGGAGCCAGCAGCACACACAGAAAAGGGAAGTCAAAATGGCGTCCGCAGAACTCGAGGGGTGGGCCTCCTATGAGATATGATGTAAAATCATCATCCCCATAAGCCCGCCCCCCCCCCCCCCGAAGAGCACGAAAACGCGCCCACGTGATCCTGCCGGCCAATCGTGGCCCGGCAGCTCTGAGGAGAATGACGCCGCCGTCCGCGGAGCGCTGCACAAGCGCGCGGCGGCGTTTTACAGTATAACATACATAGAAATAGTAAAACACAGACATATACCACGGGACACCGCTCCCCCCCCAGAGATCTCCCGGAGTGAGAGCGAGAGAGGTTAACAAAGGATTCCTGGGGGATATGGCACCCAGGGGAATATGGGAGAAGTGAGAGGGAAAGGACACCTACGGTAAGGGTAACTGCACAGGATTACCAGGCAAACACCCAAGAAGCAGTGGGGGCATCCCAAAAGGCTTACCATCAGCCTAAACCGCCTACCCTGTCAGAGCAGGGACTGCGGTAGGAGCCTAGCTCCTCAGCACCTCTTTAACTGGTGCTACTAACCTACCTTCACCCGAACCTTGTCAGCCGAGGCTGGGAAGCAGTATATGTTATGGAACGAGTCGAAATAGCCCTGCAGGGCTGCAGGCAAATAAGCCCCGCTCACCTGCGCCACATAGAGAGCTATCTTCTATCTTCTTAGAGCAGACTGCAGAAAGAAACTGGGGAATTTGTGGGAGGTCCCCGACTTATACAGGGCCGGGAGGAGCCACAAGCTGTTCTCTGCAGTCCAGCGCCATCTTGTGGATGTATAACCCATGTGTAAGGAATCTTTTGGAACAGGGCGTGCTGTATATTTTATGGATGAATCGAGGGGGGGCAAGCAGCCAGCCTTGGAGACTTTTAGATCTTTTAATTCACATTAAAGAAGACCAAAACATGTTTGCTTTCCTAGGAACAATCAAATAGGATGTCCTGCAGTGTCAAACCCCCTGGCTTCCCTGTACAAGTCCCTTGACCCCAAAAGTGCATGCACAGGCCTCATGTGGCAACCCTGCTCTGCACACTTTCCACAGCCGGCAGAATAGAAAACCTGCAGGTGGGGCTGCACGTGCTGGAGGTGCAGGGATACTGAGGAATGCGGCTACACTTTAGCCACAACCTTAGGATTTGGTATTTAGGTGAGTTTACGGAAAAAACAGGGAATTTCACACTGAAGGAAATAATACAATTCTGTGATTACTCACCTGTAGAATTGGTATTATGAGTATACAGTACGTCCTGCTCCAGATAGACTACTTACACTCGGGGTATTACTCCGCCAGATGGCACTGGACTGCAGAGACATCGAAAATAGGCTCCTCCCGGCCCCTCAAATACCCAGGGAACTCCCACAATCCCCAGCATTGAAAAGCAGTTAACGAGAAGCCGGGAGAATTAAAACAAAACTAGTTTTGGGAACTATAACAATGATAACAATCACCATACAGGGGATCCAAGATAAAGCAAACCCAAGGGTGGGGTGGAGCAGGACGTACTGTATACTCATAATACCAATTCTACAGGTGAGTAATCACAGAATTGTATTATTCTTAGTATACAGTATGTCCTGCTCCAGATAGATTACTTACACTCAGGACATCCAATAACAGTGTCCATAAAGTAGGGTGGGATCCCCAAAGTAACAGCAGACAGTTTAAACCACTGCCGCCTGCAGAACCTTGCGGCCAAAAGCAGCATCAGCTGAGGCCCTAACATCAACCTTGTAAAACTTTGAAAAGGTATGAACAGAAGACCGAGTAGCAGCCTTGCAAACTTGTTCAAAAGAAGCCTGGTGCTGAAAATCCCAAGAGGCACCAATAGCACGAGTAGAATGAGCAGTAAGGCGGAAGGGTGTATTCTTCCCCTTCGCAGAGTAGGCCTGAATCACAGCCTGATGGATCCATTTGCTGATAGTAGACTTGGCAGGAGCCAAACCCTTCCTAGGACCAGAAGGGACCCCAAAAAGAGCATCAGTTTTTCTGAAAGGTGTAGTAGCCACCAGATAGTACTTCAGACACCTAACCACATCCAAAGAATGCAAGACCCTCTCCTTAGCATTACTAGGATTAGGGCACAATGACGGAAGAACAAATGTCCTGATTCAAATGAAAGGCAGACACAACCTTAGGCAGAAAGTCTGGCTTGAAACGAAACACCACCTTGTCCTGGTGTCTCTCATAATAGGGAGGCTGGATGGAGAGCCAGGGCAGAGACATGACCCTTCAGAGTACTGAGTTGGAGCCCCAGCTCCAACCCATGCTGCAGGAACTCAGACACACACCTAACAGAGGTGATAGCCACCAAAAAGACAACTTTGAGAGTAAGAATGGCCAGGGCAGCATCCTGCAAAGGTTCAAAGGGAGCAACCTGCAAGGCTGACAAAACCAAGTTCAGATCCCAAACAGGCAACATAGGCTTACGTGGGGGACGCACATGAGTAACCCCCTGGAAAAAAGTCCAAAGAGAATGTTGAGCAAAGGACTTCTGGAAGAAAATAGCCAGGGCAGAAACCTGACCCTTCAGAGTACTGAGTTGGAGCCCCATCTCCAACCCATGCTGCAGGAACTCCAGGATTCTGGGAATAGAGAACACACAAGAGGGGAGAGACTTAGACTCACACCAGTCAATGTAGGCACGCCAAACCCTGTAATAAATGGAAGAAGAAGACTTCCTAGCCTTTATCATGGTATCAACAACAGAGGTAGACAGCCCCTTCTTCATCAAGATGGAGGTTTCAGCAGCCAGGCCGTCAAAGCCAGAGTTTGTAAATTGGGATGGCGTAAGGGACCCTGAGTGAGCAGGTCTGGCACCCTGGGCAGAACGTACTGATCTACTGCCAGCTGCACCACGTCTGCGAACCACACTCTTCTTGGCCACCAGGGGGCCACCAGAATTGCTGGCACCCCCTCCAGAGCAATCTTGCGCAGAACCCTGCCCAGCAGGGGAATGGAGGAAAGACATACAGGAGCTGAAAGTCCTGCCATGACATTGCTAGGGCATCCGTGGCCAAGGCCAGAGGATCCTGGGACAGGGAGACAAAGGCCGGGAGCTTGTGATTGTGATGGGACTCAAACAGATCCACATCTGGTTGGCCCTAACGGTGACACAGAGCTTGAAACACCCTGTTGCAGATGGACTATTCTCCCTGGCGAGAGGTCCCCCTGCTCAGAGAGTCTGCCAGCAGATTTTCCACCCCCGGGATGTACATCGCTGATATGCAGGGAACATTGGCCTCCGCCCAGGTCAGGATCAGAGACATCTCCTGCTCCGGGTCCCTCCCTGATGATTGATGTAGGCAACTGCCGTCTGGTTGTCCGAGCGCACCTGAACAGGCAGGCCCCGAAGGTGATGAGTCAACTAAGCCAGAACCAACCCGATGGTCCGCAGTTCTAAGACGTTGATAGGTGTGTGGGCCTCCTGAGGGCGCCACCTCCATTGGAACTGCAGGGACTTCCAGAAACCCCCCCAACCTGACAGACTGGCTTCCGTGGTGACTGACTCCCAGGAAGGGGTCAGAAAGGATGTGCCCGCCAACAGGTTCCTGGAGTCCAGCCACCACGAGAGGGACCGCCTGACCAGGGGGGAAAGCACAAAGACCCGGTCCAGGGACGCAGGGTCCTTGTCCCATACTGACAAGAGGTGGAGTTGCAGAGGCCTCAAGTGGAACTGAGCATAAGGGACCACCTCGAAGCATGCCACCATCAGGCCCACCAGCTGCATTCCCTACCTGATGGAGGGATGACGACAAGATAGCAGGAACTGGACCTGCGCAATCAGACTGTCCACCTTCTGCTGAGGAAGAAAAATCCTTGCCTGAACTGTATCCAGATTCATTCCCAGGAATGGAGTCATCAAGGAGGGAGACAGAGAAGACTTGGGATGGTTGATCATCCAGCCAAATGACTCCAGGGTGGACACTACCAGCTGAGTATCCAACTCTGCCTGATGTAGAGACTGGGAAGTGATGAGAATGTCGTCCAGGTAGGGCAGCACGCGGATGCCCTGAGACCTGAGCAGAGCAATCACTCCTGCCAGCACCTTGGTGAACACCCTGGGAGCTGAAGTGAGACCAAAGGGCAATGCCACAAATTGGTAGTGTTGATCCTCCAGAGCGAACCAGAGGAACCTTTGATGACCTGGAAACACAGGAATATGAAGGTAAGCATCTTTGATATCCACAGACGTCATGAAATCCCCTGGGCGCAGGGAACTGATGGCAGAGCGCAGAGTTTCCATGCGAAAGTGCCTGCACCTGACAAATTTGTTGAGGATCTTCAAGTCCAGGATGGGCCTGACTGACCCATCTTTTTTGGGCACGGTGAAGAGGTTGGAATAGAAGCCCTTGCCCCTTTCTCTTAAAGGGACCTTGCAGATGACCCCCAGCTCCAGAAGGCTTTGCACCGCCAGCACTAGATCCTGAGCTGACACAGGGTCCTGAGAAATCCGGGATCTGATGAACCTTGGGGGAGGGCAGGCTGCAAACGCTATCTTGTAACCGGAGGACACTACCTCCTGAATCCACCGGTCTGAGACATGAAGCCTCCAGACGCAAGCAAAGTGCTGAAGCCGTCCCCCCACCCTGATGGGTGAGGGCGCTCCTTCATGCCTGAGGGGGCTTGGGAGAGGACTTAAGCTTGAAGCCCCAGGAGGAGCCAGGGCATCCCCGTCCTCTGCCCCTACCCCAGAAGTCTCCTCAGGTCCCAGTAAAGGAAACCCCCCTCCCTTGTCTAGCACCACGGTAGGGGGAGGAAAAGGAGCCCTGACCCGAAAGGGCCGAGACTGCCGCCTGCGCTGGGATAACGTGCCTCCCTTAGCAAACAGGTCCAGGTGGTCCCCAAACAGGCGTAGTCCTTTGAAGGGAAAACCAGGGAGAGCTTTCTTGGCAGCGTTGTCAGCAGCCCACTGGCACAGCCAAACCGAGTGGCGTATAGCCACCACAAGGGCAGGGGTTCTGCCACACATTCTAATGGTGTCATCCAGGGCAGAGAGGACATAGGTCACAAAAACATCACAACCAGAGAGTGCATTAAAGTCCTCCCTAGACATATCATCAGGGGAACCATCAAGGACACTTTTGAGCAGGGTCCTAATGGCCACAGCCGTAATGGCACAGACCGGGCGCAGCGCCGTCCCCACACATGCAAAGGCATGGGACGCCAGCTGATCAATGCGCCGGTCCTCAGCATCCCGCAGGGTAGTAGAGTCAGGGGAGTGCATGACAGAGGTGTTCGATAACCCTAGGACCGGGGCATCCACTTTGGGAGGGGATGACCAACACTTCACCACATCAGCAGGAAAGGGATACTTCCTATCCCAACTCTTAGGTACACCGGGAAGTCTACTGGGACGCTCCCATTCCTTGAGCACAAGGTTATTAAAATGTGCTTGCTCAGGAAAAGTTCCCCCTGTTCCCCCCCGCAACAGGGGGAGAGATAGACAGAACCTCAAAAATCTGAGCCCCAATAACCCGCTTTTTCGATGTCTCTGCAGTCCAGCGCCATCTAGCGGAGTAATACCCCAAGTGTAAGTAATCTATCTGGAGCAGGACGTACTGTATACTAAGAATATTTTGAAGGGAGCCAACTCACTTATATGAGTTTTGAACTGCTTTTAAGAAGAAGATGCCCACATACTAGAAAACCTGATCTATTCAACTTCAGATCAAGGTTTAGACTGGCAGACATTTGCAGAGTAGCAGTCAAAATGCACCATAAAGCAAAGGATATAGGCCCTACAGAAAACTGCAATTTATGGGATATCCTTGCATGTGGTGTGTAAAAAACACACTGAATCGGACACAGTGCGTCACGAAAATCAGAGGAAAAAGTAATTGAATTGTTTGAAAAAATTTCTGATCACTGCAAGTTTCAATTAAACACAGACTGACTTGTTCAGTCTTCTATGTGATAAAGACACTGGTATCATTTTGTGTTGCATTATTTTGATTTGATTTGTGCACAAGCAGGACAGAATCGACAGTAATAATTAGCATAAAATGAATGACCCTTTCACCTTTTCTTACCTGACATGATGCCAGATTAAACAGTACTTCGTGTGTGCAGAATACCCTCAGACAAAATGCAATAGACTTCAGAAAACAGCGTGGAGATCAGGAGAGGAACTGGTGGCAATCACGAGATACGGCCCTGGCATCAGTGTCTTCTCAGAGGTGGGACGCTGGCATCAGGTGCTCTGTGTGCTTTAAATAGAGAACAGTTTTGTTACAGCCGAGTGCATTTATAAACTGACACTCTTGCCAAGTCTGAGGGCTGTGGTTCTGTTTTCAAGCTAGGTCCTTCAATGTTTGCACCCTAAGGGCTAGCCTAGCATTCATAAGCTTTGTGCTAACAGTGAGTCACCACATATCAATTCCTTACACACCACCTAAAATGCCCTGGCCGCTGAATACTCCTCAAAGAGAAGCGTCTGGGAGATAATAAGAAAGGCACATAAAGCATTTGATTAATCAGGTAAAAAGGCTTCATTATAAATGTAAAAGGTCAAATGTGTAACTATATACAGGGACGGCTCCAAGTTTATGTGGGCCCTTGAGTGACAGTGTTTCACATCACAAAACATTCTTACTGATCCAGATAAAATTCTGTGTGGGGAAAACCAGAAAGGTATAGCACTGGAAGGAGTTTAAATTTTAACCCTTTCTTTACTTGAACGTCACAAGGCATCCCAAATTATCAACCAAGCACGCAGGACAAAAAGTCTTTTTAGAAAGGAAAACATTGCATCTCCTGGTGGTAGTATCATGGTTTAGGCCTGTTCCGCTGCAGCAGCATGGTTCAATATGCTCTGTACGGTAACAAATTCTAGATACATTTATGGATACCTCTACATGAGCTAAGGCGTAGGGGGGGCCAAGGGTTACCCAGCAGGACAACAACCATTAACCTAAACCAAAGAATTTCACTTCCTTGTTCCTGCCTGACAGGGCATTCCGATTTGGAATACCCTGTTGTGTGCATCCCTGGGGTTGTAAAATAACTCAACTCAGTCTTTTTCTGGTTCCCACATGGGCCTCTTGGCCAATGGGAAGCACTCATTTGATTAAAATTTCAGATGAAATTCCGTTCCCCACCTTGACTATGTCATTCGGCAAAGGGCTTGGATTGAAATCAATGGGGAGCATGTGCTGCCACATTCCCCGGTGGCGCTCCCACCCCAGCCTACCTGTATCAGATAATCAGAGCCGTTTGCCGAAAGGCTCTGATTGGAAAAGAGCCCGAACATGCGCCATTTAGGGTGGGGAAAAGGGAGTTTTTATGGGTACCCTAGGAGGGTTTCAAACAGTGGGGCATCCCGATACATAATGCCCCAGGGAAAAGCCAGCAGACCGGTCACTGGTGGGTTCTTGTTTCAGTTTTAAAACAATTAACTATACTAAATATACTTAAAAGTAATGGCGTGTGATGAAGCATGGAAGGCCACATCTCTGCCAGTAATATGGAAGCAGATCAATGTGTACATCATCATGGTGGTACCCGTAAGTTACAGCAAGAGGACTACAAACTGTTTTCCAGACAACTGTATTTGTTTGGAACTAATGGAAGGTCTTAAAACAATGATTAAGGCAAGGGGTCAATACACCGGTGAAAAGCTTAATATTTCACATTCATAGAACATTGAATCCCATTGGGCTGAATTGTTTCAGCAGTGATCAACAGAATTTAATGATTAAAAAGGTATGACAAATTAAAAATATTGATTACTGAAGTAATCTAATTTGACAAGTAATTAGTGATGAGGCCAATTACATCCTAAGTCACATAGTTAGGTCAAAGGAAGTTACTGGTGTGGTTGAGAAAAAACACAATTCTGTGATACTCACCTGTTGAATTGGTTTTTCTGTTAATCCATTCCAGGCCGTCCTTATTCATTACGATTGGGTAATCCCTGCCTGAAGGGGCGTGACTGCAAGACAAAAGCGTGGCTCCGCCTCCCGGCCCATATCCTTCCGGCTGACTACCTAGATTCCAGTTAATTAAAGAGCAGAATAACCAGCCGCCCAGGAGGCATACCTATATCTCTTTGGAGACAAAAAAGGCTGGAGACAACATAAAATACTCCTCTCTCTGATTATAAATATGTACCATTTCTTTTTTTTTCTTTTTTTATATCTCCACAAGACTAGGCATCCAAGACATGGATATATCAACCTAGTATTCTTTTCAATGCAAAATATTATTATAAAAAAGAAGAACACCATAAAAAGGGTATCAAGGATAGATCGTAACTTCCCATATTCCCCCAAAAGAGGCGGGTTGGACAGCCTGGAATGGATTAACAGAAAAACCAATTCTACAGGTGAGTATCACAGAATTGTGTTTTTACTTCCAATCCATTCCAGGCCGTCCTTATTCATTACGATTGGGACATCCAATATGGGTGGGATCCCCAACGCGGTACAGCAAGTAGTTCAATTTTACTACTGCCTGAAGTACTATTCAGCTGAGGGCCTAACACCTACCTTGTAAAATTTGGTAAATGTATGAACCGAAGACCAGGTGGCAGCTTTACAAACCTGTTCCACCGAGGCCTGATGCTGAAAAGCCCAGGAAGTACCAATGGCCCTAGTGGAAAGAGCTGTGACCCAAAACAAGGGGCTCCTTCCCCTTGGCAGAATAGACTCTTACCACTGTCTGTCTAATCCATCGACTGATGGCAGACTTAGCTGGTGGAAGACCTTTCCGAGGACCCTCAGGTATGACATAAAAGTCCAAACTATGGAAAGATTATGTAGTAGTGAGATAATACCTTAGTATTAGCTCTCACTACATCCAAACAGTGAAGAACACCCCTTCCTTATTAGACACTGGAGCAGGACATAAGGAAGGCAAAACCATCTCTTCATTAAAATGAAAAGATACCTTTAGGAAGAAAAAACCTAAAACACTCAATAACGAGGCTTACTGATAAGCTGCTAATTCAGAAACCCGCCTGCTGAAGTTATTGCCACTAAGAGATAACCATAAACGCCCTTAGACTTAATGACGCATCTACCATGGTTCAAAAAGGAGGACCCTGAAACAAACAAGTTCAGGTCCCTAAGCCGGCAGAAGTGGATTATGAGGAGGCCGCACATGAGCGACTCCTTGTAAACCAAATTCTGATAAAAACATTCTCAGCTATGAGTTTCTGAAAGAAGATAGATAGCAGATATTTGTCCTTAATTGAAGACCTTCATCAAGACCTCTGCAAAAAAACACGATATATTCTGTAAACAGAACAGCACTACAAGAGAACCCCTGGATTCACCGATAATTGCTTGCAACACTCAATAATAGATCATTTGATAAAGATTTCTTCCTGGCCTGAATCATAGTCTGGATAACTGGCAGAAAAAAACCCTTCTGCCAAGATAAAGGATTCAATAGCCAGGCAGTCCAAGCCAGAACTGCGAATTGGGATGCCTTAGAGGCCCTTGTGTGAGAAGATCTGGATCGTCGCTTCCAAAAGTTGCCCTCTGACATCCTTACTATGTCTGAGAACCAGCTTCTTCTAGTCACAGAGGAGCCACCAAAATGGTTGGGACTCCCTTGTGAGCTAAACCTTTTTTAGTACTCGACATAGGAGTGAAATCGGAGGGAAATGCATAAAGAAGCTTGAATGCTGACCACTGAAGAGTCAGGACATCTGTTGCTATTGTTAGAGGATCCCTGGGCTGAGACAAACTTCGGACCTTCCGACTGTGCCCTGATGCAAGATCTACCTCTGGGATCCCCCAGCACATGCATAGGGATTAAAAAATCCTCTGGCTAAGAGACCATTCTCTCTGATGCAGGACCGTTCTGCTGAGATGATCGGCCTGCAAGTTGTCCACTCCTGGTATGTGTACCACCAAGATACATGGAACCAGTTTCTCGGCCCAAAGTAAAAACCCAGCTCACTCCATCAGGACTTTACTGCTTCTGGTGCCTTCATGGAGGCCGATATATACCACCGCCGTCCGATTGTCTGTCTGAATATGGACGGGATGCCCCTTCAGATGATATGTCCAATGTCTGAAATACAATAGAATCACTCTCAGTTACAGGATATTTATGAAGAGTCTGCTCTCCTTCAGACTCCATTGTCACTGAATCATTTGTGACTCCATGACACTCCCCCAAACAGATAGACTGGCATCTGTGGTGATGATCTTCCACTGTACTGGAAGAAAGAATTTGCCAATCTGAAGAGGCTGAGGACCAGGCTAGAGACCGCCTTGCTGATGGTGTCATGCAAAAGAGTGATCCAGATCCCAGATTGTGAGCAATTCCATCTGCAGGAGTCTTGTGTGAAACAGTGCAAAGATACTGCCACAAAGCAAGATACTATCAGGCCCAAAAGACATATTCCTTGATGAATCGTCGAGTGAGGACAAGACAAGAGACCCTGTACCCTGGCCTGAAGTAAGAGTCACTTCTGTGTTGGAAAAACACTTTTGCCTGAGACATGTCTAATGACAGTCCCAGAAAAGAATAACTCTTCAAGCTATGAATTGATGTCTGACTTAAGAATTCGATTGGATAGTCACTATATCCTTCTGGGTCCCCTGACATGATGGGGCCCATACCAACCGATAGTCTCAGTAAGGGATTATATGTATACCTGACTTCTTAGAGAAAAAACATGAGACCTGCCAACACCTTGGTAAACACCCTGGTGCTGATGATAGACCGAAGGGTAACGTCACAAACTGAAGATGTAAGCCACCTACAGCAATGTAGATATGTATCCTTATATATACACACTGTGGTTATCAAAACTCCAAAAAAGGTGAGATACAGCAGATCTCAATGCTTCCTGCAAATATGAGCCAAATGCAGAAGTTCCCCCCCCACACCTCAAGGGCAGGGGCATCCCTTCATGCCTGAGCCGGCTTCGAAGGGGATCTGGCTTTGTTCTGCCAGACACCTGTTGCCTTAAATTGGAACTTTGGGATACTGAAGAAAATTTATTATATATATTTTTTTCTCTTTTTTTTTTATTTTTTAGAATAAGACAAAGAGGCCGAACCTCTAGCTGGAACCCCGGAGTATTAGAGGCCCTGCGGAAACAGTATTAGACTTCGGCTTTTGTAGCAGATTAGATCATTTACCACCAGTAGCCTGCTTTACCATGTCAACCAAGCCTTTCCAACATACGCCCCCCTTAAAAAGGAGTCCTGTCATATTCCTTTTACAGGCTATGTCAGCAGGCCATTGCTTAAGCCATAAAGCACGCCTTAAGGCTACCATCAGAGCTAGGCCTCTGGCACTTAATCACATCAAATCCTCCATGGCCAGGAACACTACCTGTTGGAGTCAAACTGATCTTGAACAACTGGGAGCATGGCTTTCATGAATGACCCAAGAGTCATAGAGACCAGATGCTCCCAAAATTCTATGAATGTAACACCAGCTGGCCCCAAAGTCGACCCTATAATAGATAAGCATGACATGCCACCTGATCCACGCATTTATCCGCTGGATACTTTGGAGAAGCACTATCAGAGGATGGCAAAAACGAAATTCTTAAAGAGACCTGGCACCAGAGCGTCCCCCACAGGAGGGTAAGACCATAATTCAATCTGATCTGGAGGAAAGAGATACATAGTATCTAGTACTTTAGGAATGGTCGGAAGACAACCTGACTTCTGCCATTCCCTATTGATCAGATTATAATAATGCATATGCTCCGCAACATCCTCCAGAAATGGAGGAAATCAACCATCCATCCAACTTCTCCTTAACCGGACACCCCATGTGTAAAGGACTCTCCAACAGATAACTTCCTGGGAGACTATGGCAGACAATATCCTCTTTCACTCAGAGGAAAAAATCTTTTCTTTTAAAAATTTTTATACTAGCCAATACTCCATTATGACACTCTATAGGTTTAGGACCACTTGAGGGCTGCCGACAGAGTTAAAGACTTAGAAGGAGACAATGCAGCCACAATATCCTCTTCAAATCAGAGGAAAAATTATTTTCTTTAAAACCTTTTTAGTAGTCAATACTT
Source organism: Gastrophryne carolinensis (assembly GCA_027917425.1). Taxonomy (NCBI): domain Eukaryota; kingdom Metazoa; phylum Chordata; class Amphibia; order Anura; family Microhylidae; genus Gastrophryne; species Gastrophryne carolinensis. Next base: position 339,003,791 of record CM051235.1, read on the forward strand.
CATGATGACTATAGGTTTAGGACCACTTGAGGGCTGCCAACAGTTTACAGACTCAGAAGGAGCCTATGGCAGCCACAATATCCTCTTCAATATACTCAGGGGATTTCTTTTTTTTTTTTTTTCAAAAAAAAAAAAAACCTTCTTAGTAACCGGTACGATTCACATTATGGTCCGCATGAAAACTGCCAAGGGGTTTCTCAGAAAGCACTGGCGATAGGGGTCAGAGCCCCTTCAGGGAGGAGACAACCGTCTCCCCATCCACTACAACCGTAGCATAATCCCTACGCACCGTGCTATCCTTGTCCAGTGCCACTGCATGCAACTGGATATGGGGTAAAGACCAGATGACTACCCCAGATTCCTCCGCCATGGTGAATTTAATAATACTAGTCTATGACCCTGGGGATCTGAGACCAATTATATATAGGTTCTCGACAGTCACAAAACTACTGCGAGTCCTTGAGGGTAGACCACCATATAATTATATATTATAATATAAATTATATATTACCTTGCCCTTTCCCAATCAATAATAAATAAAAAATAACCTACCAAAAGGTTTAGGTCCACTTGAGGGTGGCCGTGCAGCAGCTCAGAGCAGCCCTTTTGCTGGCCAACTACCCCAGAAATTATGTGCAGCCAAAGGGGAATTGCGATCTCTGGCGATGCTAGGCACCTTGCCTAGCCGAAAATGTTTAAGCTTGGTCGGCGAGAAAACCGTGCCCCGTCGCGGAGGAGAATTGGCCACTTAAGCGGAGCTGGTGACTTCGCTAAGCCGAAAATCTTCCAGCATCCCCGGCTAGAGGAAACGCGCAGTACCGCTGAAAAGAACCGGAGATCTCAGCGGAGCTAGCTGCTACACTAAGCCAAAAATCTTTCCACAGCGGCGGACGAAGAAAGCGCTCTGCGCCCGGTACTCGGAACTTCACCAAGCCGAAAATCTTTCCACAAAGGTGGACGGAGAAAGCACTCTGCGCCCGGTACTCGGTACTTCGCCAAGCCGAAATTCTTTCCACAGAGGCGGACGGACGAAGCGCTCTGCACCCGGTACTCGGAACTTCGCCAAGCCGAAAATCTTTCCACAGAGGCGGAGGGGCGAAGCGCTCTGCACCCGGTACTCGGAACTTCGCCAAGCCGAAAATCTTTCCACAGAGGCGGACGGAGGAAGCGCTCTGCGCCCGGTACTCGGTACTTCGCCAAGCCGAAAATCTTTCCATGGCGACGGACTATTTCCTTGTTGCAGCTTTAGCTCCGCCCCCTAAAAAGGTGCGCACATTTTTCAACCAGAGAACTAAGAAACACATGGGAAAGAGCAATAAAAAAATCAATAAGAGGGAAAATCATTCCCTTGGTCACCCCCAATCAGGCTCACCAGACAAAAACCTGTGGCTGCTTATACTTTTCAATGAAAGCCTTCAGCCAGAGTGCCAAAGCACTACAAAGCGCACACTGGACCCTGCGCTTATCTTACCATCCTGATCCGGATACAGTTTTACGGAACTTCGCCAAGCCGCAAACTGAGGAGGCATAATGGGTCAATCCAGATCAGAGCAGCATAAGGGACCTAGAAGACCGACAGGGTCTTGCCCCTGCTTCAAAGGTATAATCTGAGAAACAAAAAAAGTAAATGGAAGAGGAGTCTAGAGAGCCATGCAGTCAACCCAACTGCAAGAATGAAACTGGAATCTAGGTAGTCAGCCGGAGGGATATGGGCCGGGAGGCGGAGCCACGCTTTTGTCTTGCAGTCACGCCCCTTCGAGCAGGGATTACCCAATCATAATGAATAAGGACGGCCTGGAATGGATTGGAAGAAAAATAGACATGTATGCATTCTGTAGAATCAATACTGTGGCATAAGCTTTACCATGACAATTTAGGAACGTCCCACACAAAAAAATGAGTCACTCTCCAATTCATTAAAGTGTATCTACACCATGCAATGAAAGTCTGCTCCAATGAGACAGACTACCCTTCTGCACAGTAAACTGCTGACCCCCCCAACTCTTCCAGGCCCCAGTCATATGTGGAAGCACCTGAAGCCACAGCACACACTGCCAGCAACAACATCTCCTCCAAAAGCAAACACCATTATTGGAGGTGGGCTTACACATTAGGAAATGGCAGGAACATGACATATCTGTAAGTCTACAAGACCAAGCATTACTAAAAGTAAAAACTAAAAACTTTAAAGAGAAGTAGCATTTACCAACTGTTGCCAGAGAGCTTCAAGTGGGCTTACACCCTTGCTAAAGGTGTGGGGATATCTGTCCCTGTGACACACACACACCCCCTTGGAAATTCTTTTTTTAGACCAAATTAAGTTTTCTAATCATCAAATGAAATGCAATGCAATGCCAACCCTGCACCTCATTATGTATACACTGCCTCCACCAGAAGTTGCATTAACGCAGATTTATGAGTAATATACACTTTAAATATGCTCTAACATGCATCCCCAAAGGGGAATGGTGAGTCTGTATGGATAATCTGGGGAGCTTCACACAGGGGGGGGGGTCCCAAATTTTGATGCCCCAGGGACAAGGAACAAACAAGGTTTTGTTCCACTTCAAGAATGGCCTAAAAGTAAAACAAAGTTGCAGAATGGCCCACTTCATCCAAAACAGAAGTCCCTGTCCAGGCATGGGGGAAAAAAAAAAACAAAACAAAAAAAAACGATATTTACCTTTTGTCATTTGTCCTCTGCAGCTGTTCCTTCCTGCTCCAGTGTGTTAAAGGTTAACAGGTACCAAGTTACAGTCCTGCACCATCCAGAGCCGGCCTTCATTCACTGCTCCCTCTAAGATCAGTCACTTAGCCCGGAACAGACAAAAAAGATATTTACAGCTTACTCAGGTAGTATCCTGTGTGCAAGCAGGAGGAGCACGGATGGAGTTGCTGCAGGGCTCCAAAACATCGGGCAGTGGTAAATAGTTCCAGCTTCCAAATCCAACCAGTGATAAAATGTAGCTTTTAACATTCTGGTTAAAAACATGCATTCCACAATTGAATCCACCTTCAAAACATCAGCTCACGGCACGCTTCGAGGGTCAACGTACCCCCTTAGACATGACTAAGTGGGCACTACGACCCCCAAAACACATTGTGAGCGGATGTTTTTAACCAGATTTTAAAAGCTAAGTTTTATCACTGATTGGATTTGGAAGCTGGAACTATTTAGCACTTAGTCTGGAGCACACCCATTCAATGCATTGCAATTGTGTGGGCATGCTAAGGATGAGCAGGATTAGAAACTGGAACCCCACAAGTTGTGAAACACCAGAGCAGTTTGGAACACCTGCAAGAGACAAATGGTGACTATATATCTTTTTTTCCATGGCTAGACTGTACATTTAAATTTGAAAAAAAAATCCTGTTAGTCTTACCGGTAATGGCGTTTCTATGAGCCATTCCGGACAGCCACAAAGAGAGAGGCTCCTCCCCTAGAGGAAACACAAACTGGACAGTTTAAAATTCCCATCCCTTCCTCCCAGACATTAGTATTAAGGTCAAGTAAACGCTGTACTAATCGGGAGGGTCGTAAGGGCTGTCGTGAAGGATTCATAGAAACATCGTCATCGGTAAGCCTAACTGGGATTTTCTCCCCTTGTCCTTCAGGGCGGTCACATAGAGGATAAACAAAAGATGCATTACTCAGGGTGGGATACTGCCTGCAGAACTTTCCTACCAAAGGGTTGTTGCTAATCAGATAATAAATCTGGGTGGCAATGTTTTAAAATGTGTGGGGCAAAGACCACGTGGGAGCTTTACAAATATCATCATCAATAGATGCCCAGCATGTTGAGACCATTGTGGAATGGGCTAAAATATAAGGAGGTGGAATATCCATACAGGTGTAGGACAAGGAGATAGCCTGCCTAATGCAGTGGTATTCTTAGAGGCCGGGAGACCTCCATTCTTGCAACAAAAGAAAACAAATCATCTAGGAGTATCTCTTTCAATGTAACCCTTGGTTATTAAACCAAACTCCTAGGTTATGTGCAACGCAATCTGACGCTAAGGCAGATCTGAGTGAAAAAGATCTTATACTGAGTTCAGCCAGAGAAATCTGAGGGGTTGGTGGTGGCGGAGCCATAAGGGTAGATAGGGAAGTCTCCACCACATTGCGGCAAACCTGCAAATGGAAGCCGCATTGGAACTCAGGGCTAGCATCTCCTTCCATAATGTCTTCCAGCACCATTCTATGTTTCAAACTTGGCTGACAACATGATTTATTCCATGGGTCAGGTAAAATATTGGGGCAGTTAATACAGAGTCTGACTCGTCTAAGCTTTAGCTTCCCCTCCTTGTCTTTTTCCCCTGTCTCTTTCCTTGTATTTAGTTTTGACCACAGGGGTGGCCTAATAGGAAAAATTTGGGAAAAAAATATGACTAACTATGACCACAAAAGTCAATCAATTCCTGAATTAAAAAACAGCATAAATACATTTTACCAACTTAAAGCGGTCCTTCACTCTGAATAAGAGCCTATCTTATATGTTTTCCACACCCTGTACATACAGATTGCTCACATTAAAAATCATCCTACCTGCATCTACTGCATGTTATGAGTCTTTAAACATCCAAGATGGCTGCTCTGCATTCTGGGACTTTCTGGGCACATCTATAATTCACCCCCTGTATTTTATCGCACTCTCCTTTCCTCAGTAAGTTTGATGCTTCTGAGTCAAGATGGCGACGCCTGTATATTAAAGTCCTGAACAGAGTTGCAGCCCAGTGAGGGAAAGAATAATAAGTAAGTGACTAAAAACTTAAAATATATTAATTTTAGATGCTGGGGAATCAGATGAGGCATCCTGGAAGGGATCGTCTGCTGGCCTGGACCAGCAGACCTTGCTTCCTTCTGCTGATCCATTTCTCAGGGTCCCCAAAAGGATTTAAATTTTGAAGGGACCCTCACACTGAAAAATGCATGGAGGAGTCTTCTGCTGCTGAGGAGGCCCTGCAGAAAAGGACAAAGTTCACTGGGAGTTATTGAGAAATATAAAGCATGCTGGATACAAGATGCAGCCCCTTACAGCCAGCACGATGGTTAGCAGAAAGCAGGCCAATGTAACCATTTGCTTGGAATATTGCTTTAAATCCCTTTGCTGTGCTCTACTAAAATAATGAAACCTAAAAAAAAAAAAAAATCCTTCACTAACCTGGGTTTTGGTCTGTCCCCCAGTGCCCACGATTTGGAATGCCCGGCTGTGTGAAACCCTGCCGTTGGTCCAGGAACCTAACCTCTCCTCAGACCAACGGCGCATGTGCGGCCACTCAGGGGGGATGGAATAATCCAGCGGTTTTGGTCCACTTTTTTTTTTTTAAATTGTAGTTTTTATTAAGGAGACAGGCATTACAGACAGGCTTCAACAATATAGACATGGCAAAGTGTTAAACACATTGAAAATACACAATGAGAATAAACTTTATATTGGCACTACACAAAAAGGCCATTGCATCGAGTGGAAAAATAGGTTAGAGGAGGTTGTATAGCTGGCAGTATAGCTGGAGGGACTGCCCTGCAACATCTGGCACCCTCGGAGACCAGCCACGCACCCAGCCCCTCCCCCAACTGCCGCTACTAAGACTCTCTGTACCGGCAACTGCCAATTTAAATTTGTAAGCCCCAGTCCGCAACCCAGGCCCCATTTTATTTTTAATTATGCTAGAACAGAACAACTAAGTACATAACACATGACAAAACAAAGCATGAAAAGTAGAGAGAGTGAAAAGGAGAAGACAGAAAGGGGAAGGCTAGAAAGACGGGGGGGGGGGGGAGCTGGGTAATGTGGCATGGGGGGAGAGACACGCTCTGCATTATCCTGGCATCCCTCCTGAAGAAAGCCAAGGTAATCGGCCAAGAAGGTAAACTGATCCCATGCGCTCCAAATCTCCCTGTATTTGTCTAGGGATCCTTTCATTGAGGCCGTCAGTTCCTCCATCCTACTTATATCTCTTACCCTCGACAGCCACATAGCTGTTGAAGGTGGATCGGGCAACATCCAACACGCTGGAATACATGTCTTTGCTGCGTTCAGCAGTGGGGCCAGAAGGGATTTGCCCCTTTTACGGATAGAGTTGGGGGCCAGGTTGAGGAGGTAGCTGGCCGGGTCCTCTCCCAGATCAATCCCAGTCAAGTGTAGCACCATTTTCCGGACGTTACTCCAGAATTTAGTGAGGCCAATGCACTCCCAGAAAATATGGATCATAGTGCCCCTCTCACGCGAGCACCTCCAGCATAGGGGGCTGGAAGAGGGAAACATCTTTTCCAGCCTAGACGGCACGTAATACAAGCGGGACAGAATTTTATAGGAGGCTTCTTGGTATCTGCTTGAAATAGAGGATTTGTGAGCTAGCTGAAACATCGCTTGCCTCTGTTCCACTGAGGAGTTTCTGTTTATCTCCCTCTCTCATCCCCCCACGCAAGGGGGCACGAACGAACCCGGAGGACTAATAAGCAGGAATAGGCATACAACAGAGCCCCTCTAAAATGGCCCACCCCGGAGCAGATTCGTTCATAGGGTGTCAATGGTCTGTCGGTCTCGCCCAGCTGGTCAGCAGTTCTCTGGTAGTGTGACAGCTGGAAGGCCCGCCAGAAATTGAGTGGCTGCAGCGAATGTTTAACAGCCAGAACCTCCGCCCCACACCACGTGCCCCCTCTCGCGCATATGCAGGATCCTAAAGCAGTTCCGTTGTGCCCAAGAATGGAAAACACCATCAGATTGGCTCGCCGGGAAATCTGGGTGTCCTATCTCTGGGGGTTAATGGCGACGGGGTGGGAGAGATGTCCAGCTTCGGAAAAACCCTAGCCACTACCCTCCTCGTGGGGCCTATTGTTTGGCGTTTACTGAGTACTTGGATCTGGCCTGGCGGTAACCATGGGAGTCCCGGAAGGAAGGCAGGTGAGGCCTCCTGTTCAACGTGTGCCCATTGTTTCAGCTTGGGATGCCTGCACCAAATGACCACCCTGACCAGGTGTGCCGCAGCGTGATAAATTTTCCAATCCGAGAGACCCAGGCCCCCGAGAGCCTTGGAAAGGGTCGAGGGGCGCTGCCAGGTGATGTGATTTCCCAGCCCAAACGAACCTTGAACATAACCCCGCAAGTCGCTTAAAGAACGAGTGGGGGACCTCTATTGGAAGGGCCTGGAAGAGATATAGCACTCTAGGAAGTATGTTCATCTTAATAATATTCACCCGGCCAAACCAGGTGAATGCACCCTTGTTCCACTTCCGTCCTCTTCCACTCTTCTCAGCAGCCTCAATCCTCTGAGGCTGGGCCGGAATTTGTGTTCCTAGGTATGTCACCGCCTCCTGCTCCCATTTGAAGGGGAAAGACTTTGAGATTTGCTCTAATCTTTTGTGGGGGGGGGGGAGATTAATATTAAGGGCTGATTTCTGGTAATTAATTTTATAGTTTGACACTGCCTGGAAGTCTCGGAGCTCCGCCAGCAAAACGGGTAGAGTCGTTTCCGGCTTTGTGATAAAAAAGATTAGGTCGTCGGCATACGCTGCCACTTTGTGTTCCACACGACCAACATGTACCCCGGCAACGTCCTGATTCTTCCTGACAGTGCATAAGAATGGTTCTAGTGTTAAGATGAAAATCAAAGGTTAAAGCGGGCACCCCTGCTGTGTCCCGTTTGATTGGTTAAATGGCCTGGAGGGGAGCCCGTTTACTATGACGGACGCAGAGGGGCATGAGGAGGAGGCTTTGATCCAATGGGTCATGTTCTCCCCGAGGCCGATATGACTAAGGGTCGCAAATAGAAACTCCCAGCTGACCCTATCAAACGCCTTCTCTGCGTCCGTCGAGAGAAGAACCTGCCCCCCCCCCTGTGCATGCCTGATGAATCAAGTTAATGACCCTCGTGGTATTGTCCCTACCCTCTCTCAAAGGGACAAAGCCAACCTGATTCCAGTGGACAAGAAGAGGAATGAGAGGCACCAGTCTGTCTGCTATAATCTTGTTGAATAGCTTCAGGTCACAGTTCAATAAAGAAATGGGCCTATAGCTGCCACACTGCATCGGGTCCTTGCCCGCCTTTGGGATGATCGCGATATGTGCTCGGAGAGTGTCTCTAGGCGGGGGACAACCGTCCTTCAGGGAGCCGAAGGAAGCAATAAACTGAGGACCAAGCAACTCCTTGTAATATCCCAGGTTAAAACCGTCTGGGCCCGGCACCCTGCCTGGCTTAGTGCCTTATTCATCCATTTCGATCTCCCCCTCAAGGGCGCTAATTTCCTCTTTTTTGAGCCTAGGGAGCCCGGACTCCCAGATGTAAGAAGCAATACGGTTCAAGTGATTAGGCGTACGCTCCTGGGGCAGGTTGTAAAGGCTCTCGTAGAACTCCTTGCAGACCTGCACTATGTCCACCCTCAGGTGTTTCCTGCTCCCCTTGGAATCCTGGATAACTGGGATAAAATTCCTCCCATGCTGGGCTCTCAGCGCCCTCGCAAGGGCTTTACCCGACTTATTGGCATACTCATAGAAAAATCTCTGATTCCTAGCATTTTTTAGCTTCGGCGAGGCAGATGTCTCTAAGGGACTCCTGGAGGCACACCAATCGGGCCCCAAGGGCCTTGTCTAATGTCTGCTTGTGCCTAGATTCAATATCCAGTATCTCCTGAGTCAGCCAAGCAATTTGGCTGTTTCGTTGTTTTTTAAGGTGCGACCCATGTTTAATTAGCAGGCCCCTGACCACGCACTTGCGGGCCTCCCATACAGCCATCCATGGGACCCCCTCTAAGATGTTTACGGAAAACAATTCAGCGATGGCCTTATGAATATCAGCCCTGACCTCAGGGTCCTGTAAGAGTGAATTGTTAAGTCTCCAGTGGCCTCTGAGGGGTGGGGTGTCCGGGATGGAGAGGGTAACCGAAACAGGCGCGTGGTCTGAGATGGTTATCTGGCCAACGTCCATGCTGACTACCAGGTGCAAAAACCTGTGTGGGATCAGAAGTCTATACGCGAGTAAGAGTTATGAGGTGCAGAGAAGAACGTATAGTCTCTTTCCCCGGGATTGAGGGTCTGCCATGCATCCATCAACTGGTTTCTGTGGAATAGGGCCTTAATTTTTTTGAGCATAGAGAAGGGGAAGTGTGAGTTCCCCCTAGAGGTGTCCAACCCCGGGTCCAAGACTATGTTAAAATCCCCCCCCCGTACATGTTTGCTATCTAATTGTTTGTATGCTGGCTGGCTCCGTTAGGCTTCAATTTAATCCCTATTCCCTCGCTTTTGTATTGACTTGTTATATTCTTAAAAATAAATAAAGAATTAAAAAAAAAAAAAATCCCCCCCCCACCAGAAGAACCCCTTCAGCAAAGGTCGCAAGTTTCTCTAAGGTGGAATGGAGAAACTTGTGTTGGTTAGAGTTGTGACAGTAACATGTTGCTAGGGTAATTTTTAGGGAGTAAAGTGTTCCCTTGACAAAGAGAAACCTTCCGTCAGGTGAGGGGCAAAGATATTGAGTTTTAAAAGTGACGGTCAGTGAGATTATGGGACCTGCCTGCTTTGAGGTGAGTTTCTTGTAAAAAAGCAATCCGAGTGTGCATGCGCTTCAGTTCCCTGAGGATGGAGGATCTCTTAAAGGGGGAATTCAGACCCTTGACGTTGAAGGAAGTGCATTTTAATTTGGACATGCTGGTACGCAGAGGGAGACCTCGGGGTCAGCTTTTAGTGACCGACACGCAGTCCGCGTATCAGAGGCGGGGGGGGGGTGGGACAGAGGGTAAGGAGGACACAAGAGGGTAAAGCGCGAAGGATAAAGAGAGAGAAAGGAAAGAAAGGAGAATGAAGTTAACTACCAGTGGATGCTTAAGGCACGCCACCTATATGGGAACAAAACACTGTTCCAAACGTGTGCCCCCCCACCAAGCGGCGTCAAGGAGGTGAGGCACAGGCCTACTGTGGGTGCACGGCGAATCAGAACGGGATGAGGAGGTCCGTTCGGCTGGCCATAGCATAGATCAACTAGGACCACATCGATACCTGCACCTGGTGGAGTGAAGCAACAATGGGTCGTAACAACCAATAGAACCAATACAAAAACATAAACATAACCTCATCGAATGGTCAAAGGTCAGAGCGGGGGCGCGCCGGCCAGGTGCACGGGACGGAAGGCCCTAGCCAATTAACGAGGGGTCCCCACGAGGTTTTCTCCCCGTACACCCGGATGACCAGGAAGGCTGGTTGGAGGACGCCAGGGCAATAGTGAAGGTCCAAAGGTTGCCCGGCCGAGGCGCACAGGCCCGCCCCAGGACCCCCCCATCCAGCCACCCCTCAACAACGAGAACCCGCGAGAGGCTAGAACTGTTATGTGGGTGGTGTCTGGAGCAGACAGTGAAACAATCTACGTGACCATAACTAGGCGATGAGAATCTGAGAGGAAAGAAAAATGATCATGCAAAGGATATCAGGGGCATTCAGAGAGGCACTCTATCGCCCGCCAGAGTCTCGCTGCGGGCCGCACTGCCCCCATCCTCCCCCCGACTCACCCCCAGCGGCTGCATGTTCGGCATCCTCCGAGGCCCCGTCCCGGCTCCGTCCCACCCGCGACCTCGGGGCCGTGGCACGTCACCCGCCGAGCGTCGCTGCACCTCCCGCCGCTCGCCAACGGGACTCCTTTCCTGCGGTCCCCTCAAACCAGCCGACGCTGCAATGTAGGCTGCCAATGACGGCTTCTCGGAGCCTGCTCCTCTGTTCTCCTCCAACATGCCACGCTCGGCCAGCGCCTCCCGCCTCGTCACCGCCGCCATCTTGGACTCCTGGGTCCCGCTCTCCTTCCTCCTACGATCCGTCAGGCAAGTGCTTTTTTTTTTAGTATGGGACGATGGTGATGCCCTCTGCCCCTTCTTCGCCATCAGGTTGAGGGCTCTGGATCTGGCTGTAACGGCTGGAAAAATTTCGGCGACCGAAGGGAGCTCTCCTGAAACACGTCCTCAGCCGTTCATGCCCGGCCACGGCCCCTCCTTGGTCCACTTTTAATGGACAATGTCAGTCATCACTGCTCTTCCAGGGGTGGCCCCTCACAGGTGCACCAATGGACACCGGACCCTAGTCAGTGGGAGTGCAGGAAATTAGACGGGGGGGGGGGGTGTAGACAAGCCACCAAGGTGGTTTGTAACTCCCGGTATGAGAAAGGGGGCCTGACCGCCCAAAACGCATCCCATTGCCACTTTTTCTTTTTTTAATCTTGCATTAAACATTATGATGTAACAGTGTTGGGTACACAAGCTGCCAGGACACTCCTCCTCCTTACTTATCCCCCCTACCCTTTGAACTGGTATAGGGGTCCTTGGACATTAAAGTGAAAACATGCGCACACAACCCGAAGATGTAGGGGGATTCGTCTGCTTGAGCTCCCCATTGCTAACAAAAATTGGGTTCACCGCCCCCCAACAGCATATTGGTTCTTTTTGAATATTGGTACTGCAGAAAAATTCCCGGTACGTGCTACCCATGGTCTATGCCGCAAAGTATTCACAAGGAGACTTCCGTGCCATTACTTGCCTGGCCGCAACTCGCTTCCCCTAGCCCGGCCTGCCAATCCTAGTCCCCCGTGCATGATTTTCCGGTTGAAAGAACCATAAAAAGAAATGTACTACTTCCTTAGTAAACCAACAAACAAAAGACACACAGTCTTACAATGCTAATGTGTACCAAACAAACCCAGGTTATAACCCAGTATATATATTCTAGCCAAAATATCCTTGTATCCCCAAGGTAACAAGATAATGCACCGCCCCCAAGTATAAAAATATGATGTCAATATTAAAAAATATATATAGACAACATGAACCACAGGACAATAAAAAAGCAATAACTGGGCTCCCCAATAAAATAACCCCTACAGCAATAAATACCAAAAATTACATGGCCGAGTCTATAGAGGTCTTTACAAATACATACTAAGAAATTTACTGTGCTTAAAGTGTATCTCCCGTGCTCTCCTTCCTGCTAAGCCGGTTTACTTATTGAGGAACTCATTCAGCTTTCAGTCCCCACCCCACTGATCTGGTCCTTCTATCATCCTTCAGTGGACGGAGAACAGAAACACCCCCACTCCCACACCAGATGTCCGGATTGGCTGCCTCTTTCTGCAGCTATGAAACCCCGCCCTCCTCTCTGGTCACACTATGTGCTGGCAGTAATAACTAGAGGCACAACAATGTACTTATTCTTTTACTAAGATATATGTAAAGCACACAGTTTGCTTTCATCACATCTCTGTTGCCACACCCACTGTTTCTCCTCTTTCTCCAATGCTCTAATACTTTCTAATACTACAGGGTCGGTTTGAAAATGGATTGAAGTTTAGCAACGTATAACTCGAGACAATGGGACAACAATCGGGCTTGTCTTTCGTATAACTTTAAAGCAGAAATCTTGGGGTAACCCTTCTGTGGCGCTGAGGCAGGACAGGGGGGGGGGTTTCACTCCACTGACATTCTCTTCTCCCGGGTGCGAGTGTCTGCCACACACAGAGCACAAATCAGCATCCCCACCCTTAATGTGGGCGCTGCCATCTGCACAATGTCTTAAATGGGCGGCCAGAGAGGGGGAAGGAGGGAAAATGGCGCTCGACTGCATGCAAGGTAGTTTTTTTTTTTTCGTTTTAACTACTCCCTTCCTGCCTCAATACCAGGGGAGGGTGGCAAGGTGGGGGGTGGGGAGGAATGGGGCTACACCAATACTGGAATTACATTTTAATGAATATGAAAAGAGAACCATTGTCCACAAGAACCAGCATAAGGCTATAAACATTCAGGAATAAAGGAGGGTCAAATGAACAGCCAAAATCAACATGTGTTCACTGCTGGAAAGTCTTTTATATAGCATGTGAGGTCACAATAATAAACTGTAAAAAAAAACAAAAAACGGTGCAAAGCAGGATGTAATTTTTAAAGTGCTATATAAAACACATACGGCCATTTTGCAGAAACTGATAAAGCCACATGAAGATCAGACATATAGGTTTGTCAAACACAATAATGCGCCTTTCTCACCTTCTCCATTAAAGAGGTCAATAATTCTTTTATCCTAAATGAGCCAACTTGGTAGTGTATCAGTGTAATCCGTTCTTCACGCCATAAATAAACGTAGTGAGTATGTTTTGGTAAGGCATCTTTATCATAGTCCATACTGTGAATAGAGTTTATAGGAATGCCAATAGTACATTACTATATAAATATGTCTACCATTCATGGTGTCCCCAGTGAATAAACTGGCTGTAAAGATCCAGCTCAGCAATGAAGATCAATGCACCTGTCAGAACAACGCCAGGTATTGTAGTAAAGGCTTTCCAGCAAGGTACGAGGTTAAGGATTATTCAGCTATAAAAAAAAAGGTAAAATGGCATCCGGGAGAGGGTCAGACTGGTTTTTCTTGTTGGGCTGCCATCTCCTTGGAAACCTGCATGTAAACTGAGCCACAGGAGGTGTGGGAGATTTAAAGCAGGGGATAATCATTCCTCATTTATCTCCTACAGCTTTCAAACCGGCAGGCGTTCCATCCTCTCCTGGCATGTGGCAGGCACGCCGATTACAGGGCAGGTCTGAGCGAGAACTTTGCCATTTACACAGCAGCGCCTATTTGCCAGATCTGCCACCGTGTGCAAGGTGACACACAAGCAAAATGCGTTCAGAATGACGAGAAACAAAGCTATGGCCAGGTCCTGTTTATCAATACATGCTGCTGCCATAAAGTGTGCCAATGAGAAAAGGCCTATCGTATCTCGTTTTCCCTGAAACTGCAAATCCTGGCATACCCTGCAAGAAAAGATGGCTAAACCATGCATGGATATATCACTGGCAGGTAGCTGAGCTCACAGGGAAAAAGCAAGTGGGGCACTGTGCTGCCACTGCCATGCCACAACATCTGCTGACATCTTGCACAGAAATATGTATAAGGCAGTTTTCTATTAATAAACTTTCTTGTATAAGTGTTATTCTGACACGTTCTGTAAATCTACCCCCCCCCCCCCCCTCAACCTATACCAATAATCCAAGACTTCACTTAAACCAAAATGGGTGTTGTTGCGGGAGCAGGGAGGCATCCTGTTTGAGGATGTCACATGAGCATTAATAGCACAGGATGGGAGAAATCTTACCCTTCTCCTCTGTCCCCCCGGAGAAATGTAGCACTCTGATTTCTTTGTGGCAGTTTCCTCTATGATGGAGGTTGAAAGTAATATTTCGCTTCCAAATCCTTTGAGGGTGATCAGGATACTTTGCAGCCCGATAACAATCTTGTGTTCTGGTAGCAAAAGAGTTACTAATAGTGTTCGCACCTGGGGAAACCATTACTGCTGCTTGATTTTGGCAAAGCTGCTGATAAGCTCACCTGTTACAGTGGAAGGATTCTGGGATTTGTAGTTCTTACTAAGGCCAGGTAAACCACTCCCACTCTGGCAACACACAGACTGTAAGAAACTTGAAAATGGCATACATCACAGGTATGGGGACACAATCCTAACACAAATGTTTATTATACATTCCAGAAGAGGAAAATAATGCAGAACACCAAAAACCAGACAAAAATTTAGTTTTCCTTTAACATAGCTGCAGACTAATATGTACCCCAATCTCATCTGCTGCCATCATCAAAAATCTGAGCTTCTCCATAAGTACAAAACTCCAAAAGCTAGTAGGACCATGAGTGCCCTATACAAACTACATATTAACCCAAAGCTATAAAGAAACCTGGAAAGCTGCAGCCGCTCTTCGTGCATGCGCCGCCCATAAAGGTGAGTTTATGGGCGATCTGGGGGGGGGCTGGGTTCACACAGTGGGGCATCACAATTCTGTATACTCCGGGGGGAAGGGAATCAATTGGCCTGGGAATCTTATAGAAAGTTTAAAGTTAAAAAGTTTACAGTGAATCTAATTTCATGCATATTTACTTGCCCATAATTGTGTACTAGGTTCATTTGGTGAACTGCAATAAAAAAAATCATACAAATGCATCCAACATAAATACGAAGTCCAAGTCCACTGCTTTTTAGACAACTTTTATGTTTTATTTAACCTTTCATTTAGGAACTTTGAAACATATTTCTGCGTTTAGTCTTGCCTAAAAACAAAGGCCATAAGAACCCCTGCTGATGTTTTGACTATAGGGTCGGCCAGGTGACTTTTTCTATGAACACCAGTTACTATGATCAGCCCTTAATAAACTTTCCTTGAACCCTCAGTCCTACCAAGGCTGTAATCAGAGAAGTGTACAGCAGGCTATAAATAACAAGGGGAGTCAGGAAACCAGTAAAACTGGTAGGATTTCCATAAAAACAATAGAAGAAACTATTTTCTTTATCCTGAGATAGTGATCACACAAAACGAAATTAAAACAGAATACAGACACTGTCAGTCCATGCAAAGAATCTCTCAGTGAGAACAGGGACTGACGTGTCACTAAACCTGGAGCTTGTACACAGAACAGGTGCGGCCCTAGAAAGCAGTGAGTGGTATAAGATTAAAGTGGACCAACACCCAGGATTTTCACTATCCTGGGTGTTGTCCACTTCTGTGGGGCACCCCGATCTGGGGATAGGGGCTTTCTGGGGGGTTTTACACAGCGGGGCATCCCGTTTCTATATGCCCTGCGGGGAGGGAGCTGATCGGCCCGGGAATCTTATAGATTGCCGTGCCAATCAGGGGTGGGTGTTGGCCCACTTTAAAGCGGACCTTCACTCTAAATAAGAGTCTATCTTATATGTTTCCCACACCCTGTACATACAGATTGCTCACATTAAAAATCATCCTACCTGCATCTACTGCATTTTATAAGCCTTTAAACATCCAAGATGGCGGCTTATGGAAGCTGCCATTTTTGCAGGCAGCCTGCAAACAGGAAGTGCCTGTGCTGCTCTGCATTCTGGGACTGCTGACCTTTCCCTGACCCCAGCTCTGCTCTGTCTGAGCAAAGCACAGCTATAACCCGCCCCCCTGTACCTTATCCCACTCTCCTCTCCTCAGTAAGTGTGATGCTTCTGAGTCAAGATGGCGGCGCCCGTATCCTAAATTCCCGAACAGAGTTGCAGCCCAGTGGGGGAAAGTATAATAAATTAGTGACTAAACATGTAAAATATATAAATTTTAGATGCTGAGGAATTGTTTTTTAAGAGTTTGGGCTTTTCATTAAATCATGGTGAAGGTCCGGTTTAACTCCCCATTCGCTATAAGACACCACAAAATTATTTCCCTAAAGACACACAATTGCCTCTGCTTAAACACTAAAATGCCCCATAAATGCCACAGTGCAATTTGTTTTCTGAGATTTATAAAATGGATCAAAGTTATATTTGTTGTTTTGCCACCGTTTTGATTTTGTTTTGCATTTTTACTTTTTTCTTCAGGGAGTTGCCTAGTTTCTTTTCCCACATTCACGCTTAGGTTGATAACTATTAGCACAAATCTAATAACCGTTTGATCAGCTTGCATTTTCTACATTACATTTTTGTTATGAATCATTAGTAAGATGAAATTTACATAATTTTCCTCTAAGAAAAGAGCAATGCAGGCTTGAAATGAAAAATGTAAGAGGTTACAGAAAGAGAAGACAGGTAAGAGAAAAGAAGGTTCCAACCTCAACAGGAGCGGCTCTCAATCCTCCAATCAGAAATCATTGTCCAAGTATCTGAGCCATGACCCCCAGATGTTTTATCATTCAAAAGAGTAGAGAGCTTTTTTTTGTTCATCATAATTTGGGAAATCTTTCCCCAAATGAAGTGGTAGGTGGTTTCCATGAGCTAGGTAGAACTACTATAACTTTGCACTATAAAAATGTCTGATTTTAAAGTTTGAGTTGTTCTCCCAACATTTGGTTGGTGGTCGGTCAAAAGAGCAGTGAAGAGATTAATTCAAATAACATTTCATACACAATTATCTTTAAGTGTAACAATACCCAAAGAACCTAAAAGATTCCAAGCTCTCGGTAGAGTCATCTGCCAAAATTGTTTCCAATGGGGAGCAGGAGCAGCCACGTCCCCTGCATCTTTGGGTGGTGTGTGTGCTCCTGCCCCAGACCGCTGAAGCCACTT
Organism: Gastrophryne carolinensis; assembly: GCA_027917425.1. Taxonomy (NCBI): domain Eukaryota; kingdom Metazoa; phylum Chordata; class Amphibia; order Anura; family Microhylidae; genus Gastrophryne; species Gastrophryne carolinensis. The sequence goes on from CM051235.1 coordinate 339,020,831, forward strand.
GTGCTTCACACTGCAATCAAATCAGAGCCCTTTGCCAGTGGAGGTAAACAAGGCAAAGCGCTCTGATTGGATGAGAGCTTACTCATGTGCCTTTGGACCGAGGAGAGTTTTACTGGGCGAACTGGGTGGTTTCACACAGCGGAGCATCCCAATTCAGGATGCCCTGGGAGCAAGAAACAAAACCCAGGAAAGTCAAATTCCTGGGTTATGTCCCACTTTAAAACACATCAACCACATGTTGTACAGTATCCATCACTGGGCCATCTACAGCCACTGAAGAAAAGAGGATATGATCCCTGAAACCTCCAATTTCCATCTAGTGGGCACCATATAACAATTTATTTAGTATTGTTTATTTATATAGTGCCATCTTCTTCCATAGCACTGTACAGGGCATACTAATGGTCCATTTCCTTCTAATTAAAAAATAAATAAAAAATAGATAAATTGCTAGAGCGACTGGCAATCAGACAGTAAATAATCCAATCATGGTGATTGGATCCGCTCAAGCTCCTTCGTCCAAGAGCTTGTCTAATACAAGCGAGTCAGAGTGCGCTGATGGCCACTTCCCCCGCTACCCTCTAACAGGGAGCGTGCCCGCACCGACCAATCACAAATGCCTGGCGCAGGCACACACCCTGCTAGAGGGATAGCGGGGATGCAGCCACTGCTCAAGCATGCGCCGTTGGACCAGAAATTAAGGTGAATTTATGGGCAACCTTGGGGGTTTCACACAGTGGGGCATTCCGATTCTGGATGCCCTGGGGGGGGGGGATCAATAGGCCAGAGAATCTTATAGATGGTCGCTTCTGGAGAATGAATCTTTTTTTTCAGTTGAAGGGAGTGTCCCCTTGTCTTTAGAGGATTTTATCTGAAATAGTGTTTCCCCATACATTTTGTATTGGCCATTTATATATTTATACTAGTTAATCATGTCCCCCCCCCCTCAGTCGTCTAAACAGATTTAATCTTTCTTTATAACTAAGATCCTTTATTCCTCTTATTAGTTTGGTGGCTCTCCTCTGCACCATTTCCATAGTCGGAGCGTCTTTTCTTTGAACAGGTGCCCAGAATGGGATGGCAAATTCCAGGTGAGGACGCACCAGTGCCTTGTAAAGAGGCAAAATTACATCCCTATCCCGTGATTCCAGATCGCTTTGAATGCATGATAATATCTTGGTGGCCTTGGAAGCAGCTGCTTGACATTTCATGCTGTTCAGCCTGTGATCTACCAGTACATCCAGATCTTTCTCAACTAGTGATTCTCCCAGTTTTACGTTCTTGAGGATATATGTAGCCTTCAGGGTATTAGACCCCAAATACATTTCGTCCACATTGAACTTCATTTGCCAAGTGGATGCCCAGACACTCAAAGTGTGCAAGTCAGCTTTAAGCTTGTGAACATCTTCAATAGACTACACTGTGCTACATATCTTTGTGTCATCCACAAAAATATAGACAATGCTCTTAAAGTGGACCAACACCCAGGATTTTGACTATCCTGGGTTTTGGTCCACTCCCCTGGGGTACCCCAATAGGGGGGGGCCCCGCTATGTGAAACTCCCCAGATCTCCCGATAAAACTCACCTCACCCCGCTCCTATGGCGCATGCGCGTCCGCTCGTCCAATCAGCGCGCATCTCGTGCTTCCCTCTAACAGTTAGCGAATAGCCGGCGCGGGCCCTGCTGGAGAGAAGCATGAGATGCGGCCGTGGCCCGCGCATGCGCTGTTGGACCGGGATTCAGGTAAGGTTTGCGGGCGTCCTGGGAGGTTTCACACAGCGGGCATCCCTATTTTGGATGCCGCAGGGAGGGATTGGATCGGCCCGGGAATCTTATAGATTCCTGGGCCGATCCTGCAGGGTGTTGGTCCACTTTATTGCCATCTTCTATATTATTTATAAACAAATGGAATAATAGAGGGCCCAGCACTGAACTTTGGGGCACTGCTTACAACCAGGGACCATTCAGAGTAGGTAACTCTCTGCACAGGATCCTTCAAAATAAGTCATCCTATTTCAACCCACTGCAAAAAAGTGGACCAGGAAGAAACTGAGGGTTCCTGAACCATGACACTACAGGTGTGTCCTGAATACAAGGGAATTCACCTTTCAATTAACAGGGCACAATTGCAACAATCTCTCTTTCACCAACAGCCACATCACCAAGCCCAGAAGCAAAGAAGTTATCTAAACACTTATTTTAGTTGACTAGGCAAGCACATTGTTAGTAGGGCTGATTCGTCAACATTTTTTTTTCACATTTTTTTTATCTTGGATTTTTTTTCCTTGGTTTAATACTGTAGTTATAGCTGTGCAAATGTTTTAAAAATTTGTACAACTAAAAACTATGCCTAATATCACAGAGCAAAACAATCAGCACCTTTATGCTTTTTCTGTGTTTGAGTGGGTTTGCCCCCATAGCTGTGGTTTGTTGGACCATAGTACAGGTAAGCACTACAGACAGATGTTTCGAAAGACTGGTGTGGAGTTCTACATGCTCTGTAAAATGCTTCAAGATATGTTGGGGCTATAGAAATATGAACAATATTCAATATTCACTATCTTCTCCGAGAGCAGACTTCTGTTGTATAAAGAAACCTGCTCAGGAGGAAACAGTCCTTTTGAAATGACTTCTTGCTTGACTACAAGTCTCATCATGCAAGCTTAGGGTGACTTGAGACCTCCTCCCCGAAAAATCGTCTGACCAGCATACAGGTTTCAGATCTGTGACTGGCTAAGTACCATCAAATCTTCAAAATGCAACATGACAGCCACATGATTTTCTATTGTGCCAGTGCAGCCTAGAAGATCACCTACAAGCACAAGCTAATGTGCCCCCCCCCCCCCCCACAGAACCCACTCAACAAGTAAGCTCAGGTGACCCACTTATACATGCCAGAGCCAAATACGAGCGTATGCATAGTTGCTTTGCTTAGCAACAACAACCTACTCAGTGTGTTTACATGTATATATCTTTCCGCAAGGGGAGGGGGGGGTAGGCTCCACTCAACCAACCCAGGTCAAGTACATCAAGACTATTCTCCTGTAGAAATACACCTACCCTACCCTTATTGCAAAATCACGGACATCACCATAAGTCGACTTACATAAAGATCTATTAATCCGGACCAGCAGCCTTGTACAGTAGGGAAAAAAAAAAATCCCCAAAACTCACTTGCCCTATCTGCATGCATGATACCAAATCATTGTCAGCATTTGCTCCTGCATCCACTCAAATCTAAAACACAGCCTCGCCGATTTTCTAGTGGTAACGGCCATTTTGGAGCTTCCTCTTCCCGCATCTCAGGTATGCTGCGGCCTGAATTTAACTGACATAACTGAAAATGCACACTAACAGAAAAGCCAAGAGCACTTTGTGTCTGCAGGCGGAACCTGCAGATCCATAAGACGCAACTTTGATTTTAAAACTGACCATAGCAGAAGATCGAAAAGGGTAATTTTTATGTGCAGCAATCTGAATTGCCCTGGAGAGGGATGCAGATGAGCACTGTTTGTTCTAAGGGTGTTGGTCCTGGAAGAATCAATGGCAGTTGCACGCTTTAGCGAGTGCAGCAACAGGTTAGCTTCTTTTGGAATTGGATATTTATGCTAATATACTAAAGGGTGGTGACACGTTTGAATACAAATAAATTATTTTAAAGACATTGTCCAGGCAGTAAAATAAAGTCTATGCCTTTTAACCCACCTGGATGATTGCGCTTAGTCCAGCGCTCTGACACTTACCTGATCTCCCACCATAGTAGTAGTATTGATGCCGACCACCCCATTATATTCGTCACAGGGACTATTGCATGGCCCCCTTCGTTCAATGCAATGGAGGGGGGTGTCAGAGCATTGGATTAGAAGCGATCATCTGCAAGGGATAAAGGGCCTTTTTTCCTATACCGCCTGCACAATGACTGACTGTGCATTATGAGGTTTACTGTATATAAGTGATTTTATATTAAAAAGATTTGGTGACTATACTTACATGTGGCTCATGTACCCCTGCTGTGTGGCTCACTGGATGTCTGTCAGACGGGTTTAGCACACTGTTGGGATATTTTGTACCCACGGTTGCAACATTCATGGGAGTAATGCAAAGTTGGGAGCATATGTGATTTGAGGTTGACAGTTTCTTGACTTCTATTCTTAAAGTGGACCACTTTAAAGGGGAACATAGCCCAGTCCAAAAAGGCTCCAGGACTGGGTAAAAGCCCTCCCCTGAGGAATCCCCAACTGTGGGAAACCCCCTGGCCTCACCAAGTATTCATCTCATGAAAGGATTCCCCCTGCACTCCTCCATCCAATATACACACACTGGCCAGCAAACCTGCACAGCTGCCGACAGGCGAGTGCATGGGCCAGAAGCACCCCCCAATCTATTTTAATACGCACTGCAATCTATTCTGATTGAAGGAGAACCTAAGCAGACACCAGAGGAGCAAGGTAAGAGAACTAGTTACCAAAGGGATTTCACACACAAATTGGGATGCTCCTGTGGACCAAAACCCAGGAGGGTAAAAATCCTATATGGATTCTACTATCTATTCACCTTAAATGTGGTTTGAGTTAGAAAAGATTGGGGGCCCCAATTTTAAAGCTGAACAATTTGACCTTCCTGGGGTTTTGTTCAGTTCTCTGGGGCATACCAAAAATTGGGATGCCCTGCTGTATGAAATTCCCCAGAACGCCCAGTACAACTCATCTCTTCCTCGTTCCTACATAGCCAATCAGAGCAGTTTGCCGTTTTTATCCTTTCTGCAAATGGCTCTCATTGACTTCAATGGACAGTGCCAGCTGACGAATCCCTGATGGCGTGCGCGCTTCCCCCAGCCTTTCAGAATGGCAGGAGGCATGGTCACGCGGCAGCATGCTACCCATTGAAAACAATATAAGCGGTCTGCCAAATGACAGTCATAGCAGAGGGCTCTCACTTGACAAGAGGCAATGCATAAGCCGTTGGACCAGGGAAAGGTAATCGATTATGGACACCCTGTGGGGGGTTCATACAGCGGAGCATCCCGATAAGGGATGCCCCAGGGGAAAACCAGGGTGGCCGCTGGTGGGTTATGTTCCGTGTAAATGAACAGAATGCGGAGAGGAATCTAGAAGGCTAGGCAAGTTAAATTAACCCTTTCAGCTTCTTTACTCAGTTTAACTATACAGCTATATTTTTGTTGCTGCAGTTCTACTTTAGCAACAAGCCCAGTAAGAAACATATTGTGTATGCATTCACAATGTCCCTTATGCCTATAGCCAGCTTAAAGGTTCTCTTATAGTAACCAAGAAGAAAAAGGTCCAACCCAACTAGAAGTACAGTGCTTCAGACACATACTGCCTCTCCTAGGTGGGATTAATGTACAGCTGGCTGCTGTACCACAAATATATCCACACGCTGGAAGAGCAGCAACCTATTAGCAAAAAACTAGGGGAACAAGACCTTGCAATACCCACATACCTCTGTTGGACGGGTTCCTCCTGTGCCATAGATGCCTTTTTGCGTCTTCTCGTTGCTTATGCACTAACACAGGAAAGCATTGCCTGATCTGCACATCCTGCTGCCACTTCACTCCCAATATTTACTCTCCAGCTCTCCACCCTCCCCCTCGCCGTGCTCCAACCTGCTGCTATTGCTCCAAGCCTGCTTCACTGAACAAGCCATTATCAATGCCAGCCCTTCCTCTATCAAGACTTGCTTCAATTTGATATTTCATAATGTGGCTTAAACAATTCCCCTCTTATAATTTCAACACGTCCCTCAACCTCTCTCTTCCGTTTCCCTTTGTATCTCATATTGAGCCAAGTTCCAGTGAAATTAAAACAATCCATTATTGCAGCACCATCATGTTGCACCGTATCCTCAGCTATGTTGTTTTCAGATTCCATAAAAAGGGTTACACCCCCTTTAGGGTGCTGGTGCACCTAAAGCGCCTGTTCCCCCTTCGGGTACATTTTATTTAAAGGACAAACACATTTTCTACAAGGCTTCACAGAGAACTTTAGAATGTTGGCTTTGGGGTCTGTGACTTAAAGGCATCTAAACTAATTGCACAGCAAAATGTTAAATAGTAGTAATTTCAGCTAGTTGAACAGGTTTCCAACAAGATCAATGGCTGTACATTAAATTGGAATGCCGAGTAAAGAGATTAAAATGTTAATTTTGTGCTCCTTTTTCTGGTCTTTATCTCCCAAGACTAGCTTAAATTACATTTTAAACACTTAACGGTTACATTTTAAGGACTTAAAGGGACAGTCCAGGCAAAGGGTTAAACTAGCCTGCTTTCTGATGAGCTCATGCTGGATTTCAGGGACCATATCAGTGTTTTGCATTTCCTCATAAGCCATGTTGAATTTGCAACCTCCTAATGACTTGGTCATGCAGATCCCTCCAATAAAAAAAAAAAACTTGTGTGGGACATTCAGAGAGCAGCAAGGGACTTACTCATGCATGTATGAGTGAGAGGGGTCAGAGATTTCACAGGCTTATCCAAAATCCAAAGAGGATGTAGAATGAAACACAACGCCTCTGAAACCCAGTACAATGTGAGCAGAAAGCTAGCCAATTTAACCCTTTGCCTGGAATGACTCTTTAATAATGTGATAGACATTGAATAAAGTAGAACTGCGCAACTGTGATGACCACCCCATTCAAACTCACACCTCTATTTACCCAGTAATGGCCCCAGAAGATTGCCTGATGGACATGTTACTAGGGTGACGTTGTTCCACACTCGGCTGAGCTGAAAGAGAATCCCTGTAGCATAGGGGCATCCCAATTTGGAAGCCCCTTCTGTGCATCCCCACCTAGCAAGGAAGAAGACCAGGCGGCCAAGGACCCACCTCTTATGCGTTTCACACTCAACATGACCTCCAGAAGATGATGGTGTTCACTGTTAGCTTTGCACATCACTGTGTGCATGCCGAGTCAGACAGGCTGCTGGCAGTCACACAAAGGGTCTATAGAAGAGGCGAGTATCAGATGCCCGCTCTCCTGGCTTGCTAGGTAAGGTGTGCGCTGGGAATCCAAAATCAGTAGGCCCCTATGCTGTGGGGGAGAGAGGAAATCCAGTCCACTCAAAATGGACTACCTCTTTAAGTGAAGTGCCACCGCACTAGTCCTGTCGGTTCTCCCGAGGACCTAGTATCCTCACCCTAATTTGCTCTTTCCCTTCAAATACTGGACTAGTAGAATTTAACCCTTACAGAGGCTTTTATAGGTTGCCATTTTCTATTTTAAGGATTTGATAGAAAAAGGTGAACTTGGATCCAGACTTTTTGAACCTACCTGCCAGCCCCCAGGCTCGATGCAGTCCTTTCCCAATACCGACGTCAGCGCGCTTCTCTCCCAGCCTTGCTGCGAGCCCCTCATTATTTGGCAGCTGGAGGAATATCACGTGACAGCTCAGGAGAGTCTCATGCTGATCTGAATTCGGAGTGAGACTATTTTAAGAGTCACTTTTGTTTGGTCACTGAAAACCTTCTTTCAAAAGTCTGGGTGTGCAGATTAAATGAGTGCCTTAGCCACTAAAGAATGTATGTCAAATATTTACAAAACGCATTTTTTTTAATTTTGAGCAACAACTGCCGCAAAACTAGATGGCATAAAACGAGGATGGGAAGAGGTGAGAAGTGCCATTCATTGTGAAAAACATGCCTAGCTGGTTTGATTATTTTACAAGCAGTAAGAAAATATACCACTTTGCTTTTACAGTGGTCTTGCGTGAGGTCTAATGACCCATCTCCTGGGCTGGCCTGTGGGGAACAGTAGCATTATTAAACCAGACTTTCAGCATCATTTAATAAAAAAGCCCAAACCCTTAAAGAGGACCAACACCCAGGGGTGATCGGCCCGGAAATCTATAAGATTCCCGGGCCGATCACCTCCCACCCCGCGGGACATCCGAGATCGGGATGTCCCGCGGGGTGAAACCCCCCAGAAACCCGGATCACCCCGGCGGGGATCAGGAACGTCCAAGCCGCTTCCGCCGCCGCCTCCCGCGCGCCCCTGCCGGCCCTCTGTGAATGGCCGTCGGGGGCGCGCGCGCGCGCCGAGAGTGACGCGCGGGAGGCAGCGGCGGCGGAAGCGGCTTGGACGTTCCTGATCCCCGCCTGGATGTTGGCGGGGATTGGCTGCGGCGTTCACGTGGGAGCGTTGAGAGGTGAGTTTTTTGGGGTTTCTGGGGGGTTTCACACAGCGGGGCACCCCCGATCGGGGTGCCCCGCCGAAGTGGACCAAAACCCAGGATAGTCAAAATCCTGGGTGTTGGTCCACTTTAAAAAAAACTATTCCCCAGCATCTAAAATATATTATGTTTTTAGTCATTTACTTACTATTCTTTCCCCTACTGGGCTGCAACTCAGTTCAGGACTCTAGGATACAGGCACAGCCATCTTGCCTCAGAAGCATCACACACTGAAGAAATTAGAGGGGCGAAAGTGCAGGGGGGCGAGTTATAGCTGTGCTTTGAAGAGCTAGGGCCAGGAAAAGGACAGTAATCCCACAATGCAGAGAGGCATAGTCAGAAGATACTTCCTGTTTGCAGGCAGCCTGAGACTTCATGGGCCGCCATCTTGCATGTTTAAAGGCTCAGAAAACGCAGTATATGCAGGTAGGATGATTTTTAATGTGGGCAATCTGTATGTACAGGGCTCTTATTCAGGGTGAAGGTCCAGTTTCTCTTATGAAAGCAGAACAGAACCCAGGATTTTGACTGTCCCGGGGGCATCCTGAATTGGGGTGCCCCACTGTGTGAAACCCCCAAATCGCCCAGTACAACTCACATCTTCCCAGTCCAATAGCACATGTGTGGGCTCTCTTCCAATTAGAGCAGTTTGCTGTAACTATGCAATGAGAAAAATGGCTCTGATAGGCTGCAATGGGGAGCAAAAGTGGGCTCTTGCTCCCCATTGTAAGCAACCAGAGACATATCCTGAATTACATAGGCATGACAAAACAGCATTGATTGGATGACAGCCCTCACATGCACCGCTGGACCGGGAAAAGGTCGAGTGAATATCGGTGACCTGGCTGATTTCACACAGCAGGCATTCGAATTTGGTCGGTGGCGCATCTTACATTCGATGCCCTGCTGTGTGAAACCCCCCGGGGTGCTGTTGATCTTACCTGATCCTGAAAAACTGTCTTGGCTGGCACAAGCATCCATGGCTTCCCTGTACCTGTACATGCCCAAATAGTGGGCTGGGGATGCGGCCATGGCTTCCCTGTAGCTGTACATGCCCAAATAGTGGGCTGGGGATGCGGCCAGCAAATCAAGCGGCACCACTGAGATCAGTCATTCGACAGAGGAAAAAAAACTGGTTTTCTATGAAAACCGGGCCACCGCTGAGCTGGCTGCTTGTGTGGGGGGGCACCCAGGGGATGTGCGGAGGACCCAGAATTGTGTTTCCATCCATTTTAAGGAATTGTATGATGGAACAGCATCTTCAAACATCAGAAAAGGGACAGTAGTCATATGACCTCCAGTTTATTTGCCCCGCAGTGATTGGCTCAGCAGTCAGTAGTTTGAAGCAGAGCTTACAGCTCCACCACGCTGCCATGTGATTAGGCAGGCGGCCAATACCTAACAAATAAGTATTTTTTCCCCAGTAGTGCACAGATGGTTTAGGGGACAAGCAGCTAGAGAAAACCTCTTGTGCAAATGTTTCAAAACTTGTCAGCCTTTATTTTTCTTCCTTCCAGTAAAAGAATAAAAAAAACTCTGGATTTTAAAACACAATACAAGCCCGGGGCATAAAAAAAACATTTCTGTGCCAGTAAAACCCATAGGTTTAATGTTTGATCAAAATAAGGGGGTCCAGGCAGCATGGTTCAAAGTTCCAAGGCGTATATTTTATCTAGACCATCTGGCCATTAAAACCATGTTACCTGAATAAAATGAAGCTTTATACTGCAGAGCAATGTCCCTCCTGTATGTGGGCTCCTAGCCTAACCAGCCATTCGTGGTGCCTATCACAGCAAGAGACCTCATGCTACTGGCCTGACACAGGTCGGAAAAAAATCTTATGACACAGACGAGAACACCAAAAGCAAACAGAAAAAGGAAATTAAATGACGGAGCGCGCACTGAACACCTGTTAGGACGGAGACAGCCACCCCCAGGCTCTGCTGAGACACAATCCAACCTGTTATCAGGTAAAGCCACCTGCCATCTACAACACAGTCTTCAACCAAGCATAGCTCTGAAACCTGGGCCACCATCATTTCCTTATAGTATTAATGAAAAAAAACGCCGACCACACAGCAGCCGCGAATACAGGACACAGGCCATGTGTCACGTCCACCTTTTAGCCCTGCAGCTGTTTCATCCTACTCTGGTTGAATGAAATGTAGCTGTTTCCAAGACTTGCTTCTGACAGACTCGTTCTCTATTTAGCAGTCTCCAGGCCCAACAGCTGCCCCTCCATCACAGTTACAGTGTTTGGTCTTTGCCCACTCCAAGTTTTGCAATGTAGGAGGCGTGACAAGCCTCACCATTACCCTCTTCATTGAAGTGAAGGGAATGGGTGTGTTTCAGTTACTGTTACTGATACAGAGGAGCGTCCCAGATCTCAGGACCTGTACGTTTTATTCAGCAGCAGTAGTATTGAACAGCTACAGGGGACAAAATGTGACTGATATTTTATTTTGCCTGGACAGATCCTTTAAAAGAGAAAGTAGTTTATAAAACAATTCATCGCTGCTCGATCCTCCCCACCTGCAACGACTGAGGAAACATCTCCAGGCGCCGGGTTTTTACAACCTCTTGCAGCAAAATGGGGGCACGTGTTTCAAACTTGCACAGATTCTGTCCAGCACAAGTGGAAGTAACACCTGGACCCGGCCAACACCTCCCTCACCCATGGAGCTGAGCGTGATTTGGCTAATAAAAATAATAAAACAAGGCTCACCTGGCCAGCACTCACTGCTGTAGGAAGGCTGACTGCCAAGTTATCAGTGCACTGACTAAGCTATCAGTAACAAGTTCAGTCAGCTCAGAAAGCATAGGCATTGCTCCCAGTGAGGTGCCAGGCAGTCAGCACTGGTCAGGTTGGCCACATTTAGCTAACACAGGCTCAGCAACTGGCAGGGGTGGGTGGAAGGTTGGTTGCTCCATGTGTGACCTACCACCACTGCTGTGAATTGGTGATTACGAGATGCCACTCATCAGAAGCATCAGAACCAGACTCCTGGTGTTAAGAGCCTATGAGTTCTCTTATCTTGTTTGCCTTCTCTGCATTTTCACCATTTATTATTATTAATGCAGAGGTAAAGACATGAGGCTGTACCTCCTCATGACCACTGCCAGCCAACGACAAGGGAGATGGTTTCAGAGGATGTGCAAGGGCAGATGACAATAGCTGCTGGTGGTCATGTAGGGCTTATGGGGGGGGGGAGCCGCAGTCGGGATGCCCCATGATCAAAACACTTTTTTTTTTATAAAAATGAATGACAAAGAAGTGCTAATAAGACCTTGTTTACATCAAAATGACTGTTATTTTATAGGCATTTGGCAATGTGTTCATGTTTAAGCAATTTAGTACAGTGCTACAATTTACAAATGACTATTATCTAACTTTACAGATAAAAATTGACTATTACAAGTACAATCACTTTTTATTTTGCAAATGTGCAACTGAAAAGCTATTGCACTTATGTGGGGTATATTCTCCCACTGGGAATGTCTGCTGTGTGAAAGGCTGTGGAAACACCATATACTCACCTCACACACAGTGGGCATCCCAAATCAGGGAGTTATAAAGGGTTTTGGTACACTTGAAATTATAATTCAATTTCCCAATAATCCAGCATGCAGGACTTTTGCCAAATGCAGTCCAAGTGTCACCACCTGTTTTAAAGAGCACATAGACTTACCTGCTGACAGGTAGATCACAGATAACTATTGCCAAGCAATCGCTTTGCTGTAAACAAGGCTGAAGTGAAAATATAAATGTCCAGCTCCACTGGCAGCAATGAAAGGCAAGGAGTACAGGGACATGTGAATAAAGCAGATGGCCATCCATCCCCGTGTAATCCTGGCCATCAGTGTAGCGAGCACACAGTGATCATTAGTCACAGACACACGTCAGGACCGTGTCGTGTCTCCCATGATGACGGAGGTCCCCATTAACTCATTCACTACCAAGCCAGCCTGAATTACACAGCAAGCCCCACTTGCAATGTTCCAGAGTGCACTGGGTGCAGGGCTACCTACCTACAGGGGGCATCCCCACCATTTACCTATAGAGAGCCATTCCTGGCAGGTTCCCTACTCCCGATGCCATTCAATGCACGGCTTATGCATTAGCTATCCATTGCAGCACATCGCCTGCTGACAGTCTGGCACAAACCTGTGTTCGCCAATCATCACCCAAATAATGGTCGCCAACCCCGGGCTCATTACTATCTATAAAGAAATGGCCAGCACCGCTCTGTCCGCCGCGCCTCTATTCACCTGGTGGGGGTGTCCCCAGCCTGCAGCAGCCACAACTTCACCGCCACCGCCGTGATCCCGGATCGTCTCTCTCCCATAGACGTCTGCTACAGACAGGCTCCGCTGCGTCATCACAGCGCATGTGCGCCATTGCCACCCACTGAGGCTAAACTGCGCATGCGTGGCCTTCAGCCTCTCCTGCTTAGGTGCGGGTAGTGCGATCTCATTGTAGTAAGAGGCTATTGGCACAAACATTTTTATTATACGTTAGTGTAATAGTACCTTGTCATTTTTATAAATGTGTGTACGATGTTTAGAAGCACATTTAGCTGGAACTATTGTATGATAAATATGCTTGTTGACATAATCAAGGTCCACAGTCCAATTTCTCGTAGTTATGCATAAGGAAAGACTGGGTAGAGCTTGGGGTGTTTATGAAGTGACGCCATCATTCATGGACAGATCAGTCTCCAGGCTAATTAGCAATTAGCATAAGTGGAAACCCAATCACTTCAAAACCTGGCAAAGCCAGACCTTCAAGTGGACCAAAATCCACCCAGGAGTCTATGAGGTGGAATCCAAAACTGGGACGCCCCACTTTATGAACCCCCCCCCCCCAAGTTGCCCTATATTAACTTTTCCTGGAGCCCACGGCACATGTGCGACCGGCACAAGCATCACTTCCCTTCTTAGCCGCAACTGAAAATCTGTGCGGGGACACGCAGTCGAATGGAGCCGAAAGAGCCATGCGCAAGTGCGGCTAGGATTCCAGCCGGCTGCTCTAGCTACAGTATGGGCTTGAGGAGAGGTAAGTCAGCATGGCAAACTGGGGGGGAAGCTCACACAGCGGGGCATCCCAAACCGGGTCAGAGGTGTCTGATAACTTTTTTAGGGAAGTGGGACCCTCCTCCGTTGAAGAAGAGGGCCTTCGTTCAGGCTCTGATTCAGCCACTCCTGTAAAATGTATCCCCCCCCCCCCCCCCTGGAAGATTTGCCATGGCTTTTACATTTAGATTATCTCTCTATGGGGTTGAGGAGGATAGCAGTAGTACTCCTTGGCCCAGACACAATGGATTGTATCCAGATTTTGCTCCCGATACCCCTATGACCTTTTCCATTCAGCACTCAGTCAAGGAAGCTATTCTTGAGGAGTGGAAGGATCCAGTTAAAAAGGTTTACAGACCAGGTGCTCCTAAAAGGTGCTACTCATTTATTGAGGACGACTCTCATATCTGGGACAATTGTCCTAAATTGGATGCCCCCTTTTCTAAAGTTTCTAAGGGGTTGGACTTGGCCATTGATGATTTTGGCATCCTTAAGGACCCTTTAGATTAGAAAACGGATACCCCTTTGAAAAAGGCTTGGCAGGCCGAGTCCTGCACTTCCAAGCCAATTTTGGCTTCTACTGGTATCGTTAGAAATATGAATTATTGGCTACAACTTTAAGTTTGTCTTTTAAAACAGACAGATGTTAATGAAATTACGAAGACCTATTCTTTTTTCGTCAGCCTCCTTTCTTACTGACACAGTAAGATTTTTAGCCAGGGCCATTGCCCTGACCAATTCAGTATGTAGAACCTTATGGCTGCGCACTTGGTCAGAGAACACTGGCTCTAAAATGCACCTGTGTGCCATGCCCTTTAATGGAGAGTTTCTCTTCGGTCCAGAGAAAAAATTCTAGACAGACCAGCTTACAAAAATAAGTGTATTCTAAGTATGTCACACACCCCACTTCAATCATTAATTATTACACTTGGGTAACTCCACCAGCAGGTGGCGACGTGCAGAGAAGTCATGAAAAACAAGCCCCTCCTGGTCTATACATTCCTGGCACCTCTCACTCATTCCCCAGTTTTTCTTCTCTGCAAGATGGCGACAAGACAGAAGAAAGAAGTCTCCTGCTTGCAGGTAGCCGGGGTAACACCCCCCCCCCATGGTCTATTTCTGCCCGGTTCTTTTGTTTTTAATCCCCAGATTGTTTGGTAGCCTCCCAGCTTAGGCTGTAGGCCGGGCAAGGGTAGATGGCACTCATGGTGCCCAGGAGATTAGCTCCTCCGCTCGACCCCATATTGTGGGGCATAGCGGGCATAGAGTTCCCTTGTCAGCGGGGGGGGGGACCGGGCGGCATGTGTTTTTCTTCTGCGGGCGCCATCTCTTGATGGCGCCCGCTGCTCGGCGACGGGGATGGGCGGGGCCGCGTCTTGCGCGGCCCGCGCCGTTACTGGCCAGTTGGGAAGGGGGCGGGGCCACTGCGCTCCCGCGTGTCTGTGGGCCCGCCCCTCGTCTCCCCTTCGCTCCTTGGCGGTGCTGCTCGGGTCTGGTCGGGGCCTCCATCTCGCTGCGGGGCTAAGGAGGTCTTCATTATCTCTGCGGGGTCTTTGCTATGCAGGGCTTAAGGTCAGCTGTTGTTTAAGGTAGCCCTGCAGATTGATTATTATTATTATGCTTGGATTGCGCCCCCCCCCCCCTGTGGGGGTGATGGCAGGGGTATTTAGCCAGTGTTCTGGCATGTGGGCTCTTTATTTATTGTACGGTATTTCCCCTGTGTGTGGTGCTGGAATGTTTGTTGTCTTTTTTGTTTTACAGATCTTGGGATCCCATCCTTCAGGGCTCTCCCGGTCTTATATACCTGGCTAGTTTGGGCTTTTTAGGTTATCACATTCCTTATTTGGTCCCATGATTTTTAAATTTATATCTGTATATTGAATTATAAAGGGGCATCCCGGGTCGCTTACGGCGTAAATCCCTGGGTTCAGTAAATAACCATAAATTCACCATAGGGAGGCTACCTCAGATATTGGGAATGGTCCTGCGGGGCAGTCCAAGATGTGCGGGGGGTGTGGGACTCCGCTCCCAGGGGATGATGTCATTATTTGCATTCCATGTGCTCGGCGGAACATTGAGCGCCAGTCCGGCACCCTGGTGCCCGGTACTTCGTCATCCGCGCCATCCCCCTCTCCTCCTCGCCTGTTCAGGACCCCGTGTGACGTGGTCACTGGGGGCGATCCGCAATCGGACGTATGTGCCCGATTGGCCGTCCTGAGTGGCACAGGACCAGTGTAAGTTGCCCACCATGCCACACGTTTAAGTCTTGAGCAGATGTTCTCCACTGTGGTCGCTCAGAAGGCTTCGGCTAAACGTAAGCACCTGTCTCCGCCTACGCCGGACTCAGATGAGGAGGTTATTGAGGATCTGTATTGGCCAGATCGTCCTCTTGAAGAAGGTGAGCTGGTCAGCAGTTGCTGGGCGATGAAGGTGGCCCAACCGAGGGGTCCGTTCCTGATACGTCGTCCATTCTGGCCCAGATGTTTGAAGTTTTGGATTTGGTTCCTCCTGAAGCTGCTCCTCGACCTAAGGGTCAGCTTTTTGGAGTGTCCAAGCCGCGCTTGGAGTTTCCCAGTCAACAGCATTTCGAGGATGTTATCCTTAAGGAATGGGAGCAGCCTACGCGTCTCGTTGGGGTGTCTCCTAGCTGGGATAGGATGTATCCCTTTCCGGCGTACATGGTGAAGTGTTGGTCTGTCCCTCCCGAGGTTGATGCCCCGGTTTTGGGACTATCTAATACGGCGGTTGTACATTCTCCTGACACAACTTCTCTTAAGGACGGCGAGGATCGCCGGATTGATCAGCTGGCCCGCCATGGTCTTGTCTGTGCGGGTTCGGTATTGAGGCCTGTTTGTGCTTCGGCACTTTTATCATTGGCGGTTAGGTCTATTGTCAGGGATTTATGTGTGGATCTTGATCCTACTTGTATTGAGTTTCTTGCCCTTAAGCGTTGTGAATCCTTCGTTTCATTTATTCTTGCCGCTCAGGATGATGCCATGTTAATGTGTGGCAGGGCTACGGCTCTGTTGGTAGCTATCCGCCGCTCAGTGTGGTTGAGGCAGTGGATTGCTGATTTTAATTCCAAGAGATCGCTCACGGCTCTTCCCTTTCTGGGTTTGAGACTTTTCAGGAGAGGAGCTTGATTTCCTCAGCGCAAGAAATTTCGTCGTTCCTTTCGGGGAGCCAGAGCCGGCAGGGGTGCGGGCTTCTCGGCTTCCAGGGGTGCCAGCTGGAACAGGGGTAAAAGGCCGTGGCCGTCCCGTTCACGTCTGGGGCGCCAAGCCCAAGCCAGCTGCCAAGCCCGCTCAGCAATGAGGGGGCGCCCTCACCCTTACGGGTGGGGGGACGGCTACGACTCTTCTCCCGGGTATGGGACCAGGAGGTCTCGGACAGATGGATCCGGGAGGTGGTGTCGGCCGGTTTCAAGCTGGAGTTCGAGTTCCGCCCTCCTCCAAGGTTTCTTCAGGTATCGTGTCCCTTCAGATCCTTTGGTCGCGCAGGGGCTCCTGGCGGCGGTAAGGAATCTTCTGGAATTGGCAGTCATCTGCCCGGTCCCTCCTTCGGAGGTGGGGCGCGGGTATTATTCCAATCTCTTCACTGTACCCATAAAGGATGGGTCGTTCCGCCCCATCCTGGATTTGAAGTTTGCTCAACCGGTTTATTCGTCCCCGGAGGTTTCGCATTGAAAATCTGCGGTCTGCGATCAGTTCTCTTCGGCAGGGGGACTCTATGACGTCCACAGACATCAAGGATGCCTTCACATTCCGATTTTTCTGGCTCACCAGAGGTTGCTTCGCTTTGTGGTGGAGGATCGGAGTTTTCAGTTTGTAGCTCTTCCATTCGGCCTCACCTCGGCTCTGAGAGTGTTCACCAAGGTGTTGGCGGGCGTGATGGCTCTGCTCTGAGCTCAGGGAATTCGCATTGTGCCTTATTTGGACGATCTTCTCATCATGGCTCCGTCAAAAGCGGAAGTGGACACCAGCACGGTGGTGTCTATGCTGGAGAGGTTCGGCTGGGTGATCAGCTACCCCAAGTCCTCTCTGGTTCCGGCCAGGGTGGTGACCTTTCTGGGGATGTCTTGGACTCTTGCCAGCACAGAGTTTTCTACCTCAGGCCAGGGTTCTTTTGATTCAGGAATTGGTTCGGCTTGTGGTGGATGGTCTTCTTTCCAATCCTCGCCCGTCCATCCGGCTAGGGATGAGATTGGTGGGGTTGATGGTAGCTTCTTTCAAGGCAGTTCCATTCGCGCAGTTGCACACGCGGGGCGCTTCAGCTTCATCTGTTGGCGTCTTGGGACCGGCGACCGCGGTCGTTGGATCGGTCCTTCCGGATGTCCCCCCGGGTTTGGCAGTCTCTTCTGTGGTGGATGGTCTCGGACAATCTTCTGACGGGCAAGTCATTTCTGACCCCGCTTTGGGAAACTGGCACCACGGACGCCAGTTTGTCAGGATGGGGAGGTTTCTGGAAGGATCTTTGGTTCCGGGGGCGGTGGGGTCCTCAGGAAGCCCACTTGCCCATCAATGTTCTGAAGTTGAGAGCCATCAGGTTGGTTCTGTCTCACTTGACGCAGCATTTACAGGGCCTGCCGGTTCAGGTTCGTTCGGACAATCGGACGGCGGTTGCTTACATCACTCACCAAGGAGGGACTCGCAGTCTGGGTGCCCTCAGGGAGGTGCCTCTGATCCTGGTTTGGGCAGAGTCTCATGTCCCTTGCATCTCGGCAGTGTACATTCCAGGAGTGGAAAACACGGAGGCGGACTTTCTGAGCCGGTGTTCTTCCCGCCGGGGGGAATGGTCTCTCCACCCCCAGGTGTTTCGGTCGCTTTGTCTCCGGTGGGGGACGCCGGAGGTGGATCTGTTGGCCTCTCGTCACAATCACAAGCTTCCGACATTCGTGTCGCTTTCTCAGGATCCTCTGGCTCTGGCGGCGGATGCCATGGCTCTGAGCTGGGGGGACCTGGGGTTTCTTTTTCTGTTTCCTCCGATTCCCATGCTAGGCAGGGTGTTGCGAAAGTTGGTTCTGGAAGGGGTTCCCGGCATTCTAGTGGCTCCAAGGTGGCCAAGGCGGGTGTGGTTCGCAGACATCGTTCGTCTGGCAGTGGATCAGTTTGAGCTGCCTCTTCAGCCGGATCTTCTCACTCAGGGGCAACTATGTTACCCCAATTTACCAACGCTGGCTTTGACGGCTTGGCTGCTGAAACCTCCATCTTAAAGGAGGAAGGTCTTTCGGATTCGGTCATTCAGACTCTTATTAGTGCCAGGAAGAGGTCCTCTTCTACCATCTATTATAGGGCTTGGAGATCTTATATTGATTGGTGTGAGTCTAGATTTTTGCCCTGTCAGGTCTTTTCTGTTTCTAGGATTTTGGAATTTCTTCAATCTGGGCTGGACTCTTGTCTTCAGCTGAGTACTTTGAAGGGGCAGGTTTCTGCCTTGTCTATCTTTTTTCAAAAGGTCATTTGCACTCCATCCTTTGGTCAAGACTTTTTTTTTTCCAGGGGGTTTCGCATCTGCGGCCCCCTCGGAAGCCTTTGCTCCCTGTTTGGGATTTGAATTTGGTTCTCTCTGCTCTTCCGGCTTCTCCTTGAGCCTTTGCAGGTTATTGTT
The DNA here is from genome assembly GCA_027917425.1 of Gastrophryne carolinensis. Lineage (NCBI taxonomy): Eukaryota > Metazoa > Chordata > Amphibia > Anura > Microhylidae > Gastrophryne > Gastrophryne carolinensis. The sequence goes on from CM051235.1 coordinate 339,039,698, forward strand.
CTTCCTACTCTGACTCAGAAGGTTGCCTTGTTGGTGGCCATCACTTATTTTCTGCTTGTCTCGAAGTTGGCAGCCTCGTTGGTTCAGGCTCTTCACTTTGAGAGACATCAGGTCAAGGTGGTTTTTCCGCTTCAAACCGGACTTCCTTCTAAGGTGGTCTCTGTTTTTCATTTTAACCAGGACATTGTTCTTCCTTCCTTGTGTCCTAAGCCTAGGAATGACAAGGAGAGGGTTGGCACTGTTTGGATGTGGTACGCTGGGTGAAGTACTGTTTGTTTACTTCTTCTTTTTTTTTTCGTAAGACTGATGTCTTTTTCTTGGTGCCCTGTTGGGCCTAGGAAGGGTTTGGCTCCCGCTAAGCCTTCCATTAGCAAATGGATTTGTCAGGCTGTTGTTGGGGCCTATTCTACCAAGGGGAAGGTTTCCCCTTTTTTCGTATCACTGCTCATTCTACTCGTGTTGTTGGAGTGCCTTGAGTTTTTCAAGTTTGTTGTTGGAGTGCCTTGAGTTTTTCAAGTTTGATCAAGTTTGTAAGGCTGCTACCTGGTCATCTGTTCACACTTTTTCTAAGTTTTTACTAGGTGATGTGCGGGCTTCAGCGGATGCTGTGTCTGGCCGCAAGGCTCTGCAGGCTGCAGTGTTTTGAGTTTTGCATTATGGCCTTGTTGGATACCTGCCCTTTTCTGGACACTGCTGTTGGATGTCCCAAGTGTAATAATTAATGATTGAAGTGGGGTGTGTGACATACTTAGAATAATACCATTTTGTGAATACTCACCTGTAAAATGGGTATTACAAGTATGTCACACACCCCACTTCACCCGCCCTTTTGGTATCCCGGATTCTTTATAGGGTGAAGTTTTCGTTTACAGTTTGAGGGTTTTTTTCCTGGTACCTTGTCTTTACTGCTGTTTGAATACTGGGGAATGAGTGAGAGGTGCCAGGAATGTATAGACCAGGAGGGGCTTGTTTTTCATGACTTCTCTGCACGTCGCCACCTGCTGGTGGAGTTACCCAAGTGTAATAATTAATGATTGAAGTGGGGTGTGTGACATACTTATAATACCCATTTTACAGGTGAGTATTCACAAAATGGTATTTTTTTTACTAAACATAAAGATTTAAACAGTTGAAGGTGTTTTTCAGGTCATTCCTCTTACAAACGACCTTTCTTAACAAGGACTCATTTAGAGGGGAAAGGGGGCCTTTCTTTTCTTCTTTTAGAAGGGGGACATTTAGAGGGTCCACATTATTTCATACCCAGCAATCGGCTCCTAAGAGACAATGATGCCAGGTCTTTGGTGGGTGCCCAGTTGAAGAAATTTCATGCCTTATGGGAAACCATGCTGGATTGTCCCTTTATTACTGAGAGAACAAAGGAGGGGTTCCCAATAGACCTCATTCAGGTCTCTTTCAGGAATGTTTTTGTTAATTGTTGTTAAACAAGCATTGTTTTGGTGAAGAAATCATCATGGGGATTACGTTTTATTCTAAACTTGAAGAAGCTGAATCTTTCAGGTCATTACTGCTGCTTTCGCATGGAGTCAATCTTCTCTGTGAGAAGTCTTGATAGACCTGAATGGTGGGGGGGGGGGGGGGGGGGGACAAGGTCATCTGTCCTGCAAGAAGCAACAGAGGAGATTCTAAATTGGCCAGAAAATAATCTCTTGTCCTTGACGGCAATTCATCATCTGAAGGGCTGCCTAATTCAGGTGCCTAATTCAGGGGATATTTCCTGAGCCACTCTCCACTGTTGGACGCAAAGTAGTCCCCAAACCAGGAAGTGTTCAACCAGATTTGTGCCTTGAGAGGGACTGCAATGGTGGATCATTTTGCTTTTTGCATGTTGCCCACCTGATCTAGTGCTAGGACATTTGTCAATCATTATCGTCTGTATCTGCTTACCTTGCAGGATCAAACCTTTGGCAGGAGTGTGTTACAGGCAGCATTTCCCACCCAGTAGAGGGAGTATGTCAGTTATCCTTTCAGTGGTATGCTGCCCTGAGGATGTATTGAGAAAGTTAGTTACTTGGTAACTTCTTTTCTAAACACCCAAAAGGGCAGCATACAGGCTTCCCACCTGCTAGCTGTTTTATTCTACATTATTCGCTAATTGTCTTATCAAGAATTGACATGATTTTAGGCTTTTGTCTGTCTTTATTATTTTTCAAATCTTCTTAACAACTGACAACCTGGAGCTAGGGCTAAAGCTTTTGTAGATTCTGTGTTCCTACCTGGGGACCGAGCTGTAATCTTTCAGTGGTATGCAGGTGCATTGTATCAAAACAAATGATGCAGTTTTGATGCGTTGCGTTTTTAAAAAGAAAAGCTTTTTCTGCACAATAGGCAAATGGTAAATTCTATGGCAACGCAAATGCAACATAAGCGCAACGCAGGTATACTGCATTATACATTAGTTGCCAGAGACTTCTATTGACCTGCATTGTTACTACGCTGTGCTGAAAAAGGTGTCTGCAATGCTTTTTGGAAATGTGTAACACAGCACAGATGTGTGAACTATCCAATTTAATATAATATGCAATGTTATCTCTGCGTTGTAACTGCGTTGCCTAAGGCTCTATTCACACCTCTCCGCTTGTGCTTGTATATATGTGAACTGGCCCATTTAAAATAATAGGCAGCCCGTCAACCCTGATTCTTTTCTCACCTTCCTAAAGTGGTGGCGGAACATCAAAAGGGAGTACTAACATGGTCCTAGACCCCACTCTAGACAGATCTAACCATGGGGCAAGCCTGGGGGAGTCAGACATGCAAAAGTTGCTTAGCCACCAAGCATTGTAGATGTTTAGCTGGAGTGCCACCTATACACAAATGAGTTCTTTTCTACACCACATGGCTATTTCTACCAAATATATCACATTCTGACCCACCCTGCCCTCGTACCCAAAGTGGCTGGAGCGAAAATCTAAACTACCCCCTGGTCTGATCACTCCCTAGTACCAACTCCGTTCCTGTCCCTGATACCAAGGCCAACTCCGAGAGAATGGCAGTTGATTCTACTATCCATAAAGGAATTCGGTACTAAAATAGAGCAGCACCTCAAACTTTTTTTTGAGGATAACTTGAATTCTGATTGTATCTTCCTCAGTGTCACTCTGGGAAGCCCATAAATCTACAATGAGAGGGCATAACATACAGTTAGCCTCTGCCATTAAAAAAAAGCTAGGAATCAAAGGCTCCTTGACTTATCTAACCAGTTAACACAGAGGTCGACATGGAAGCCACTCCTATCCCTACATTTTAAACTCTTAAAAAAATGAGCTGAATCTCCTGTTAAATGAACGGGCAGGCAAGACACTGCGTTGGACTCGCCAGAAATTTTACAATCGTCCAAACAATCCTGGAGCCCTCATGGCGCGTAAGCTAAACTCCATATCACATAAACACCCTTCCATTAAGCTTAGAAAACCTACTGGATCTCTGGCAACCAACCCCGACAAAATAACTGGCATCTTCTAAAAATCCTCTCCAACCTCTATAAATCTCCCAGCCCTAGACAAGCATAGACACTTTCCTTGCGAACCTCGAGATCCCCTCCTTGTCTAAGGGGGACCAGGTAGACCTAGATGCAGACACCTCAACCGAAGAGGTTGCAGAAGCCATAAAAACCCTAAAGACCTCTAAGACAATGGGGCCTGATTGCTTCTCTGCACTTTATTATAAGAAATTCAAAAACCCTTCTCATCCCATATCTTAACTTTTTAAATTCTTTAAAGTGGACCAACACCCAGGATTTTGACTATCCTGGGTTTTGGTCCACTTCAGTGGGGCACCCCGATCGGGGGTGCCCCGCTGTCTGAAACCCCCCAGAAAGCCCCAAAAAACTCACCTCTCCCCGCTCCCACGTGACCGCGCCAGCCAATCACAGCGCTCAGAGCCGCTGTGGTATGCGCGTCCAAGGCCGCCTGGACGCGCATACCAGCTCAGCTGGCTCTGAGCGCTGGAGGCCGCGTCTCGCGCTTCCCTCTAACAGGGAGCGCGCCTGCACCGGCCATTCACAAACGGCCGGCGCGGGTGCGTGCCCTGCTAGAGGGAAGCGCGAGACGCGGCCGCGGCTCGCGCATGCGCCGATGGAACGGGGCTGAGGTAAGGTTTGTGGGCCTCCTGGGGGGTTCCTCCCCGCGGGACATCCCGATTTCGGATGCCCCGCGGGGAGGGATCTGATCGGTCCGGGAATCTTATAGATTTCCGGGCCGATCCACCCTGGGTGTTGGTCTACTTTAAACCCTGACTCGCTCCTAGCACCCATAGTGATGGTTTCTAAGCCTGGGAAGGACGCTTCTGAGATCCAGAACTTTAGACCAATCTTACTCTTAAACATAGATGTAAAGCTCCTAGTAAAAATATTAACCTCCAGGCTGAACCCCATCTTAACACACCTGGTCCACAGAAATCAGGTAGGCTTCACACCGCACAGATAGGCCCCATACAATTTCCGCAAGACACTTAACCTGATTCACACTATGCAGGAGAGAGGACTAGAGGGCCACTTGTTATCGCCTGACGTTACTAAAGCGTTTGACTCCCTCTTCTGGACATACATGTATCAAACCCTGACATAGTTCAGCTTCTTGGATGGCCTCCTTTCCTGGACACTTCAGGTCCCTTTGATATCTAGAGAGGCACAAGGCAGGGACACCCAATCACGCCCATCTTATTTATCCTCGTCCTGATACCACTGGCTATGGTGATTAGAGCTAACGTCAATATAAAAGGGGTGGAAGTCACAGGCATACACAACAAGCTGAGCCTGTTCACAGACGATATTTTGCAGATGATCACTCAACCCTTAATCAGCCTTCCCAATCTCCTCGAAACTTTGGATCAATTTTCTGCAGCCTTTGGTCTGAACATCAATTACTCTAAATCGGCTTGCCTCAACATATCCTTATATATGATATAAGAGGTAGGGGGACCTGGGTCTCCCAAACTTCCCACACTACTATACTTCTGTTCAAATCGCCCAGCTCAAGGAAGGGATGCACCAGATGCTTTCAGATGGTGGACTGCTTGTAAGTTCTATAAGGTCTACGATCTACTAGACAATAACTCTATACTAAGTTGGGACAAGCTCAGGGAATGGTACCAGATACCCAACACTGAATGGTTCAGGTATGTCCAAATCAAACATTGGCTCTCCCCATTCCTCAAATTAATTCCCAGCTCCCCCAAATTTGGAGCTCTCCACCTCCAGTAGCGGCAGCATGGGAACGAGCCCACCAGACATCTCATCGAGACAGCGCAGCTTTCGGGACACTCCCACGACGGTGCCGCCCAGCCCGGATACCTCAGCGCGACTGGAGGCATCGCCGGGAGTGGTTCTTCCCCTTGGCGCAATCGTTTGCGCCCCATTCCCCCGCCTGGCACTCAGGACATGACACTGGAGGGAACACATGGCTAAATGATCGGGCCAACACTGCAGCGGGCCGGGGGCCGTTTCGGGTGCCTTCCCCATGGCAATACGACCCGAGCCAGCTCTCCCTGATGCCCCCATCCTGCCCGCCCATGGGATCTGGACGCAGCGTAGCAGGCCCTGTCCCTGTCCACTCGGAGCACACAGCTGCACGGTCGGCGACACTGGATGGAGACCTCGCCCAGACCGGCCCGGGAGGCTATTGTGATAGCCACGCAGCTGCCCCCCCTCTAGCCTTACCGCGACCCCGGGATGCACACGATGCGGCCCTGGCAGATATTAGGGCAGAAATCAAAGCCCTTCCCTCTAAAGCAGATCTAGAAGCCTTCGTTTTGAGAGTCGAGAGCTTGTTTAAGAAGGACATCTCCGACTTGCAATGTTCAGTGGAGAACCTGGATTCCAAGACATCAGGCCTGGAACAATCCCATCTGTCAGCACTACAAAGAATCGAGGCTCTAGAGAGAAACATGTCTCTCCAGCGATCTATATCTCAATCGATGGACCTGCAGCTCAACGATTTGGAGAATAGGAGCCGTCGGAATAACATGAGGCTGCGGGGCCTGGCGGAGGCGACAGAACTAGATCAGCTATTACATACAGTGACGGGCATCTTCAATGAGATCTTAAGCCGTCCGCCCAACACGGAGATCGTAGTGGACCGGCTACATAGAGCCCTCGGTCCCAGACCTGCCGACCCCAATCGTCCACGCGATGTGATTTGTCGCCTTCATTACTTTTCTTCGAAAGGCCTGGGACAGAGATCAGATACGTTTTGATGGGGCGTCACTGCAGGTCTTCCCAGATGTGTCCAAGCGGTCCCTTCATATGAGGCGTCTTTTGAAACCCTTGCTTGGGAGAATCCAGGAATGTGGAGCTTCGTACCGCTGGGGATACCCTTTCCACCTGCTTGTGCGGAAGAATCAACGGGTCTTTGCCCTGAGGTCACCTGGCGACCTCCCGGGGTTGTTTGCCTTCCTGGACTCAGGGCCGATGGAGGTCCCGGACTGGTTGGATCCTGCTTCGCTCCCACCCCTTCAGTTGGCCAGAGAGGGGCAATCGCAAGGAGGGCGTCGAGTAAGGGGTTCATATGGTGCCTGCAGAAGAAATGTCAGAAGACCGCCGTCAGCCCCCAGCACTTGGATCCTGAGTCCTAGCTCAGTGTCGGACTTCATCTTGATATCCTTGGACTACCGTGGTCTACCTTGTGTTAAGTTGTCGGTTATGCTGGGGGAGTCTACTCGTTTGCTCCCCCGTGACCCGATCGGCTGGACCTCGCTGGTATTCCGCGCACTGTTTGGGTCCGTCGGGCCGGGGGGGGGGCGGGGAGCGCTTCCGATGGTTATAAATCAGGTGGGAGGTGCCCCCTTTGATGTTTTGCACCACCACGGGCGCCGGGTTGGGGTTAATTATCTGTTTGAGGAGTCGGCTGGGGGGACCTCGCGTACCCCTTTAGTCCGCTTCGCACCCACAGTAGGTTTGGTCCCCCCCCTGCTCAGCAGTTGCCGGGTAGAGAGGGGCGCCCGTTTGGGGATAAGTTAAGTTCAGTGCCCACTTAGTTACTTAGTTACAGGTTTTTCCTTTTACTCATCCCTGTAACGGTTTCGTAGAAGTTGTTGTGTATTGTGCTTAGTTATGTGTTTTTGGTCTTCCCTTTTTTTTTTTTCTCTTTCGTATTTCTCTCTTGTGTTCTCTTTCCTTATAGCTTTTTCTTTCCATTTCTTTCTTTCTCCTTACTCCACTTTACCCTTGTTCGTCTCCCATACCCGCGGCCCCATCCCCCCCTTCCCACCTGTCCCTTGCCTCTGATTAGCGCTTTCCTTAGTATATCAGAATGTCCAAGGTAAAGTGCACATCACTCAATGCAAAGGGCCTGAACTCCCCTCATAAAAGATCCTCCACGCTCAGGGAACTGAGGCGCTTGCACACTCCGATTGCGTTCCTCCAGGAAACTCACCTCAAGACAGGCAGGTCCCACAATCTCACCGTCACTTTAAAACTCAATATCTTTGCCCCTCACCGGACTCAAAATCTAGAGGGGTCGCCATTCTCTTGGCAGGGGCTCTGCCTTGGACACACCTTGAGACTCTCTTGGATCCTGAGGGAAGGTTTAACTTTGTAAAGGGAACACTTTATTCCCTAAAAATTACCCTAGCAACATGTTACTGCCCCAACTCTAATCAACACAAGTTTCTCCACTCTACTTTAGAGAAACTTGCAGCCTTTGCAGGGGGGGTCCTTCTGGTGGGGGGAGACTTTAACGTAGCCCTGGATCCTGGGTTGGACACCCCTAGGGGGATCTCACATATTCCCTTTTCTATGCTTAAAAAAATTAAGTCCTACTCCACAGGAACCAGTTGATGGATGCGTGGCGGACACTTAACCCCAAGGAGAGAGACTACACATTTTTCTCTACACCACATAACTCTTATTCACGCATAGAAACGTCACAGAGGGGGTCACACGGATGTCTGGGAGGCCCACAAGTGCGTGGTCAGGGGCCTGCTAATTAAACATGAGTGGCGCCTTAAAAAACAAAGGAATGACCAAATTGCTCGGCTGGCCCAGGAGATACTGGTAATTGAATCTAGGCACAAGCGGACTCTAGACAGGGAGCTGGGGGCTAAGTTAGTAAACCTCCGGGAGTCCCTTAGAGACATCTGCCTCACTGAGGCTAAGAAATGTGCCGTTAAGAGTCAAAGATTCTTTTATGAGTTTGGCAATAAGTTGGGTAAAGCCCTAGCGAGGGCGTTGAAAGCCCAGCAGGGGAGGAATTTTATCCCAGTTATACAGGATTCCGGGGGGGGGGGGGCAGGAAACACCTGATGTCTGACATAGCACAGACCTTCAGGGAATTTTATGAGAGCCTTTACAATCTGCCTCAGGAGCGTTCGACTACCCACCTGAATCGTATTGCTTCCTATATCCGGGAGTCGGGGCTACCTAGGCTCAAAAAAGAGGTAATTAGTGCCCTCGAGGGGAGATTGAGATGGAGGAGTACCTGAGGGCCGTCAAAGGCACTAAGCCGGGAAGGGCGCCGGGCCCAGACGGTTTTAACCTGGGATATTACAAAGAGTTTGCCGAACTGCTTGGCCCTCAGTTTATTGCCTCCTTCGGCTCCCTGAAAGATGGTTGTCCCCCCCGCCCAGAGACACACTCCGAGCGCATATCACGATCATCCCGAGGGCAGGCAAGGACCTGATGCAGTGTGGCAGCTATAGGCCCATTTCTTCATTGAACTGTGACCCAAAGCTATTCAACAAGATAATTGCAGACAGATTGACCCCTCTCATCCCCCATCTCGTTCACTGGGACCAAGTTGGCTTTGTTTCTTCCAGAGAGGGTAGGGACAACACCACGAGGGTCATCAATCTGATTCATCAGGCACATTCTGGGGGGCCGGGTACTCTGCTCCTTTCGACGGGCACAGAGAAGGCATTTGATAGGGTCTGCTGGGAATTTCTGTTTGCGACCCTCAGTCATATCGGCCCACTGGATCAAGGCCTCCTACACATGCCCCTCTGCGTCCGTCATAGTAAACGGGCTCCCCTCTAAATCATTCAATCAATCAAACAGGACGCGTCAGGGATGCCCGCTCTCACCGTTCATTTTCATCCTAACACTAGAACCATTCTTACGCACTGTCAGGAAGAACCCGGATGTTGCTGGAATACATGTTGGTAGTGTTGAGCACAAGGTGGCGGCGTATGCCGCTGACCTGATCTTTTTTGTCTCTAAGCCAGAAACAACCCTGCCTGTTTTGAAGGCGGAGCTCCGGGACTTCCAGGCTGTGTCAAACTATAAAATAAATTATCAGAAATCTTCGGTCCTCAACATTAACATTCCTCCCAAAAGAATGGAGCAAATCTCGAAGACCTTCCGCTTTAAATGGGAGCGGGAGGCGGTAACTTTTCTAGGGACACAAATTCCGGCCCAGCCCCAGAAGATTTATGGTCTTAACTTTCCCCCGCTGTTGAGGAGGGTGGAAGAGTATCTCTGAAAGTGGAATAAGGGTGCATTTACCTGGTTCGGCCGGGTTAATATTAAGATGAACATTCTACCGAGTCTTATATCTCAGGCCCTTCCAATTGAGGTCCCCCGCACATTTTTTAAACGACTTACGGGGTTTTGCTCTACGTTCGTTTGGGCTGGAAAAGCGCATCGACTGGCGGCACCCCTCCTGACCCTTCCCAAGGCACGGGGGGCCTGGGCCTCCCGGACTGGAAGCTGTATCACGCTGCAGCCCACCTGGTCAGGGTGATCGACTGGTGCAGGCATTCCTCGTTGAAACAGTGGACACAAGTTGAACAGGAGGCCTCGCTTGCATCCCTTCCGGGACTCCCATGGACCCCACTGGGCCACTTTCAATCACTCAATAAGCACCCTACAATAGGCCCCACGAGAAAAGTGGCGGCGAGGGTCTTCCCTAAGTCGGACATCTCCCCCTCCCTGTCACCATTAACCCCGGTGATAGGGCACCCGGACTTCCCGGTGAGTCAGTCTGATGGTGTCTTCCGGGGCAACAGAATTGCTACAGGCGCGTGCATATGCGCAAGGGGGGGCAGGTGGAGTAGGTTGGAGGATCTAGCTGCTAAACATTCGCTGCAGCCACTTAATTTCTGGCAGGCCTTCCAGCTAACTATGTACCCACAAAAATATGGGGGTATTCTTCAATAAGGGTCGCACAATATAGGGAAGCTCATATGAGCAACCCTAAAGTGTAGATAAGGCCTTCCAGCTGCTACATTACCAAAAATCTACGGGCCAGATGGGGGCGAGGCTGATAGATCGTTGACCCCTTTCGAGCGACTCTGCACTGGGGTAGGCCATTTCAGAGGGGCTCTGTCGTACGCATACTCCCTGCTCATTAGTCCCCCGGATTCGTTTGTGCCCCCTTGCATGGAGGGGTGGGAGAGGGAACTAAACAGAAATTTTTCAGCGGATCAGAGGCAAGCTATGTTTCAGCTGGCTCACAAATCTTCTATCTCTAGCAGATACCAAGAAGCCTCGTATAAAATTCTGACCCGTTGGTACTATGTGCCCTTTAGGCTGGCAAAGATGTTCCCCTCTTCCAGCCCCCTATGTTGGAGGTGCTCACGTGAATGGAGCACAATGGTTCATATTTTCTGGGAATGTACTGGCCTCACTAAGTTTTGGGGCAATGTCCGGAAAGTAGTGATACTACTGTCTAGGATTGATCTGGGGGAGGACCTGGCCGGTTATCTCCTGAATTTGGCCCCCACCTCTATTCGCAAGAGGGGTAAATCCCTCCTAGCCCCACTACTGAATGCCGCAAAGTCATGCATCCCTGCGTGTTGGAAGTCCAACAACAGCTATGTGGCTGTCCAGGGTGAGAGACATTAGTAGGATGGAGGAACTAACGGCCTCAATGAAGGATACCTTTGACAAATACAGGGAGATCTGGTGCGCTTGGGATCAGTTTACCCTATCGGCTGATTACAAATGCTCCATTACTGTTACTACTTTGGAAACAGCATACAAAATCCTGATGCATTGGTATCTGGTGTCCACCCGTGTAGCTAAAGCCTTCTCCTGTTCGGGCAGGTGCTTCAGAGGCTGTGGTGCAGAGGGGACAATGCTCCATGTGTGGTGGACTTGCCCGAGGGTGGGGAGATTTTGGTTGTGGGTTATAAGACCGCTCTCTATCCTATTAGGCAAGAAACTAACCTGGAATCAATAGAGCTCTCTGATGCTCCAGGAATTCACAGGCCTCATCCGCAAACGGCAACATTTGGCAACTTATATCACCCTGGCAGCACAACAGACAATAGCCGCATCCTGGAAAAAGTTCTTCAACTTTTCCGAGTTTGGGGCTAGAGTGGACGGCTTCTTGATTAACGAGAAACTGTCAGCTATCCTTAATGATTCCCACCCCAAATTTTGGGATATTTGGGACCCATGTTTGCAATTATAGCTCCCTAGATCTCCCATAAAATCTTACCTTCCCCCAGTCCTATGGCGCATGCACAGGCTCTGGTGTAATCGGCACGGTAAGCCGTTCATATAGCAGGCGATGCATGATTTCGGTCGGCCGGCCAAGGGGTGAGTGTGGCTAGAGCCGCTGACATCACTCAGCAACGGCTGTGGGGAGGGGAAGGAAAGGGGCCAGGAATTCTGCAGGATGTCAGCGTTTAGGAGTACGCCGACAACCAAAAGGCAGTGCAGGAGGAACATCAGAAAAAAATCTGTTGTTCCTCTTTAATGATCAGCAATATGGCTCTGTTTAGACTAGAGCTTGGCAATCAGAAGAGGCCTCATCCCCAGTGCCCTTTAGACTAGGGTGCAATCCTGCCCCCAGCCTATCTCAATGGCTGGGTGCAGGAGTGATTCATCCTGGGGTCCTGCTGAATAAAGCCCTAGCCTGTAGGCCAGCCCCTAGAGTCAATTTCATGACCATCATTTTTTGAGCATCGAGAGGTGGTCATGTCTCCCTCCCTCTAACATCAGATGGTGCATGTGTGTGCAGGGGAGGATAGCTGTTCTCTGCTTTGCTTGTTTTTTCCCTGTTTTTTTTCCCATAACATTTCACCTGAGCCCCCCCTTCAGTTAAAAAAAAAAAAAAACATAAAAAAGAGTTCTATGTATGGTAGGTATGGCAATGCTGACCTTAAAGAGTTTGAGACCAATAACACAGGCCCAGGAGAAAAGCCTGAAATTCCAAGACATTAACAGGAAAGATTTCTCCCTATGTAACCCATGAGCATTCAGCACGCCACCCCAGCCAAGAAGCCGACATTTGTGGTAAACACTTTTCAGTGAATCACAGAGAACTGAAATTCTTATATATAGAGCTTTTCACTTTATAGAGACCATTGTTCACTTGGTAATTGCACCCCTAGGTAGGTAAAACCAAAGGGAATATCTAGTTATAAAAATACTTTACTGTCCCCAGCATACGGAATCCCAAATCAGGATGCCCAAAGTGTTTGGTTCCGCTTTAAAAGAAAACAGGAAGCCTGTCAGCAGCATGTCTTCTGTGGTTAAGTGACGGAGAAAAGAAGAGGGCAAGCAGGCTGCATCCCAGGCTCCCTGTTCAATTTGCCAGGCAATCTGAATGGCCGGCCACAGCAGCACTCTTTGCTGCAGGAATGCCGGACATGCGTCCGCCAGCGACTACAGTGTGGCGAGCATTTAGGAGGCTAACAGCCAATCCTGGAGTCTTTTAGATTCCAGGGAAGTCGCAAGTGTGTTTTGAGCTGCTTTAAAGTGGACCAATACCCACCGCTGATCGGCCCTGGAATCTATAAGATTCCCGGGCCGATCAGCTCCCTCCCCGCGGGGCATCCGAAATCGGGATGCCCCGCTGTGTGAAACCACCCCCCCGGACGCCCACAAACCTTACCTTCCCCCCGTTCCAACGGCACATGCGCGGGCCGTCACCTCGCGCGCATCCCTCTAGCAGGGCGCGCACCGCGCTGGCCGGCGCGGGCGCGCTCCCTGTAAGAGGGACGCGAGAGAGGCGGCCTCAGCTTGTCCGTCTGCGGTGAGTTGAGTTTTTTGGGGCTTTCCGATCAGCTCCCTCCCCGCGGGGCATCCGAAATCGGGATGCCCGCTGCGTGAAACCCCCCAGAAAGCCCCTAAAAACTTACCTTATCGGCGATGGATAAGCCACCGCCGCCTCTCGCGCGTCCCTCTAGCAGGGCGCGGGCGCGCGAGAGGCAGCTGCGGCGGCTTATCAGTCGCTTGTCCATCGCCGATAAGGTAAGATTTTAGGGGCTTTCTGGGGGGTTTCACACATCGGGGTGCCCCGCGGAAGTGGACCAACACCCAGGATAGTGAAAATCCTGGGTGTTGGTCCACTTTAACTGAACTACAGTAAGCAAAAGCATAGTCATAAGGATGCACCTGACCAATGTATTGGAATAAATAAACACAGAAAGTCAACTGTTCATTTTATTTCCAAAATAAATATCTCTCTCCGTTACACATTTCAAAGTTCCAGTTCAATCTTCACATCCATTTTACTCTGGTATGGGGTCAATAGTGGAATGACTTCCTCCTTAAGAAACTTCACCACCTGTTCATATAAATAAAAGGGAGAAAATACATGACTTTCATTTTATTAAAACCAAATAACGCTCCTCTAACCCAAAGGAAAAGTAAATGTGATGAAACACTGTCCTAAGCAAAACTAATTATCAAAGCGAACTGGTATGCCCGGCTGTGTGAAGCCCCCCAGAAAGCCATATTCACACACCTCTCCTCGGTCCAATGGCGCATGTGCAGGCTCTCACCAATGCAAGCTGTTTGCCCTGGTCCAAGTCATTCAGCAGAAGGCTCTCACTGACCTCCCCCAGCCTATCTGAATGGCTGGGGCTAGAGCGTGCGCACAGCACGAGGATGCAGAAGATGCAGCAGCATGAGCCCTCCATTGAAAAGAATGAGAGCCATTTGCCAAATTACATATGGATGGCAAATGGCTCTTATTGGACAGGAGTCCACATATGCGCTGTTGGATTGGGGAAAGGTGAGCGTATACAGACACCCGGGGGGGTTCCACACAGGGGGGCAATTCAGGGTACCTGGAGGAAAGGGGGTGGGGAGGGAGGCCAGGTTTTGTTCTGCTTTAATACATAACCCAGAAAAACATGGCTTTGTTCTAACTTCAGTGGGCACAAGCAAGTGACTGTAAAGGAGCAGCATGGTCGCCACCAGATTTATAAAGTGAGTAATTTTTTATCATATTTTATGCATATTTCAAACTCCCACCTGTATGAACTTGAATGCTTTTTGAAATGAAGCATATCAGGAGATGTGTTTAATGAGAGAGGGTGTGGCCTAAGGAATCAAGACCCTATATCAGGGTGTACATACTTATTAGGCAGCTTGTTTCGTGCATGGCAAATGGGCCAAAAAAAAATTACCAGACTCAAAAAAGTCAAAGTCTTTTAGAGGAATACAGCACTGAAATTACAAAAATATTGGGGTGTGATCACATCAAACCTTCGGCTGCAAATTGTCAACAGGGTTGCAATAAATGTGTTGAGAGATAACAATGAAAGCAGTAACTGCCGCAGAGCTCTATTTCAACCCAGATAGCAGCAAGATGGAGGTGGGGTACTCCCATGGGCTAGTGTTATTGAAGATATAGTTGGAACTTTTGGGTGTTGAAGATAAACTCAAAATCAAATTTGCAAACCTACTACTGAAACAGTATAGTCCCCTGACTAGGGGTGCGTCTGGGAGGATGGCATTCCCTGGGTGGGGTGGATTGGATTAGACTAGACTAGACTATAGATTTAATAGTTGGAGTAGTGTAGTTACAATTATATTAAGGAGGACATTAGTTGCTAAGGAATAGAATAGATAGTTTAAAAGAAATGCCTCCTTGTGCACAGGGGTTGCCTGGAGTCTAGTCCACTGCCCTGATTGGTTAGTTTCCAGAGGGTATAAGGAGGGACCCAGGGGGTGGGGTGAGGAGAGTTCCAGCCGGCCAGAGTGAAGAGGGGTGGTGAGAAGGTCCGGGCGTGGGAAGTGGTGATAGCAGCCTGATGTAGAGGGGCAACCAGGAACAGCTGAGGACCCAGAGGAGGCCAGCTAGAAGCAGGTGCAGTTGGAGACCCTGCCACCCTCTCCGGAGCGACTGGAGTCAGGGACTAAAGGGAGACCTGAACTGTGATTCGAAGCTGGCGGTGAAGTGAGGATGACCTGTTTGTCTATGCCTGAATAAAGGGAGCGGCATCCATCAGCTGAAACTGCACTTGGTCTGTGTCTGAAATAAATTCCTTCTCCTGCCTACCGGAGTCAAGAGTGACCACCTGCTGGTAATCAAGTGTGAGTACTTTTCCCCATCCCTGGCGAACCCCCTGAGCCCACTTTGAAAGACTTTGGCCTTTTTCGGCCTGACATCCTCAAGCGCATGCACCGTCCCCTGTGTGATGTTTACACTGCCAGTTTTTTTTTAAGGCACTTTCTTCAAACAGTGTTACGGGAACAATTCTTACAAGTTACCCATGATTTTTATGCAGAAAAATGCCCTATCAAGTGCATCAAAGTATTGCACTGCATGGATAGCCAGTAAAGGCCTAAAACCCATTGGGGCCAGCCACTGGGGAATCCTGAATCTGAATGCCCCACTGTGTGAAACTCCCGCCGCATAGTTCACCTTCTTCCTGGCTCCCTCACCAATGTAAAAGACACAGACGGGCACATTCCTCACGGGAGTGCCCCCGCTGCTGGGGATGTGGCCACTGGTGTGAACATTACATATGCACGGCAATTACCTCTGTTTGCATGAGAGGCTGTTCATCCACTGTAGGACCCGGGAAATGTGAGTTTTACTGAACAGCAGAATATCCCAAATCAGGGTTTAAGCCCGTGTGAGTACTGCAATGCAAATTCTATAGCATAAACCTGGCCCTATACTATAGTTAAGTATTTTTTTTTAGGGAGGGAGTCGGTAATGAGTCTACTCTTCACTCTACAGCAGCTTCTGCACAGTTTACAACAATAAAATGAAAACTGTTTAAAAAAATTAGGTATTATTAGCCAATTTCTTCACGCTGTGTCAGTACCCTGTGTGATGGAACTGTAACTGCTATAAAGCGGACCAAAACCCATAACACGTGACACCCTTATGACTTCAGAGAGCAGTGGAAGTCCTCCAGATTTTGGATAGCCCGCTATGTGAAACCCGTGGGGTCGCCTGTAATTTTTACTCTATTTCCACTCCCACGGCACATGTGCAGGTCTCTGGCAACATCCCCCCCATACAATGCATGCATCATTTCTGCCAACATATGTGTACAGTCAGGGAGAGCGGTAGCAAAAGGCACCTGACAACCTATTCAGCATTAATTGGCTGGGTTTTAAAGTCGGCCATAGATCACGACCCTGCCCCTGGATGTGAAATCCCCCAGATCCAATAACATGTGTTCTGCCTCCAGCTGATGTGCGCTCCTGTGCCGGGTCTATATGAATGGCTGATGCATGTATACACAGCCGGAGGGGAGCCACCAGCAGGAGGGGCATGGCTAGCTTTCATTCAGTTTTTTTAGCCATACATGGGTGAAAATAATGGATTTTTGGTCAGCTTTAAAATCTTGGTTATTTTAACAGTCCCCAAATCACAGACTGGATTTTGGTATATTTAGCAAAAGCAGAAAAAACTTTTAGACTCCAGGGAGGCCATTGCTCCACTTAAAGCGGACCTCCAATCAAAAAATCAAAGCTTAGTAAATTGCTCCCCTAAAGCCCCTATGTGGCAATCAGTGATATAAGCTTATTGAGGGGGATTAATACCATGAAGATGTTTGGAGCAGGCAGATTCTGCACTCCTAAACATGCATGGCAGCGGCCATCTTAAAGATATGAAGATAATTCTTTAAAAACAGTCTCATTCCAAAATTGCCTCATAGTTCTGTGCAATCATCTTCTAGCCAGAAGTAGAAAGCCTTCAGCTGTAATGACTCACAATGGAATAAAATACATTGTATACAATGCATCCCCTGACAGAGTGCTTTTGGCAGCCATAGAGATACATTGTAACAGCTCCCAGCACAGATTGCTTTTGCTACATTACAAAATGACAGGCAAGCTTCTCCTTGTTTCTGAGGCACATATCTCTTACAGTTTGGTGTGAATTGCTGATGGAAAAGCTTCCCCCAATTCTCATGTGTAAGCAGGAATATCAGGTGTGTGGCAAGATGGCCGCCCCCATGTAATTCAAGAGTGAATAATCTTTATGCCATTCCACAACATCTGTATGGGGCTAAGCCCTCTGCTTATGCCACTGATCATAAGGAGGAAAGCAATTTACTACACTTTCTTTTTTTGACTGGAGGGCTGCCTTAAAGCAAATATACTGGATCGTGGGGCCACATTTGTAAAAAGATAAAAGCGGTAATATTGTAAACGCAGTAGGAGGTCTATCTACCTGCTGTTTTTTTTAGGAGGGTCAGATCTGGTGACTGGTAATTTAGGCTTGGAAAAACATGAATATTCACTTTCTCTCCCTGGCAGCCTGTCTGTCCTATTCTGGTTGCATAATATTTGAGATGTCCCAAGCCCCGCATATGCAGGCCCGTTCTGCTGTTCAGCAGAGATCACTGTGTTGCATGGCTGCCCTGCTGCATCAGTCACAGGGACTCCAGCATGCCCACTATTATCACTGCAATAAGGGGGCTTGCCAGACCTCACCATGGCATATAAACTGCAGGGAGTGGAGTCCCTGGCCAGTCACTCTGTCTGATGGAGCGGGAATGGCTGTAGGACATGGTGCTCGCTGATGAGCAGACACGCTGGCAGATTCTATCCTGGAATCTGGTATGTTTCAAAGTGCCGGACTAAGACAGAAAGGCTGCAGGGGAGAAATGGTTAGTATTTTAATATTTATGACTAAGTAGCAATCATAATATTCCTCATTTGCACAATAAATAGCTAAATTGACTGAATCCAGGGAAGCAAGTCTTACCTGTTGTGGTGCACGTCCAGTAAATGATTTGGGATCAAGTAGCTGGTCCAGTTCAGCGTGTATGGGGGCAAAATAGGAATCAGATCGAATTCTGCTCATCAGATCATTGTCTCCCCCCTCTTGTTTTACCACGGCTGCAGCTTGTTGAGAAAGCACCCTGATCCGCTCGTGGCAGTCCTAAGAGAAGAAAAAAGACCATCTGTAACAGAAGCCATAGGTATGCACACTGATTGCTGTGAATATATACATGTAGCAATGACAGTAAATTATCACCTATACAGAAATGTACATTAATAGCCAATTGTCAGATAAAAAAGTACTGGCTCATCCTGCCTACATCTGACCGTTACAACCATACTACTGTATAGATCAGTGATGCACAACTTGTGGCCCCCAGCACCCCTAGGGAGTTGTAGAGCCGAGCTAACCTTGCCTGCAATGCAAGCAGATGGCCTCTATGGGGTGATGCATCACTAAAAGCAGAAAGTGAGGCACCGATTATTATCTTTGTAGAGGTGGGTGACCCACAAATGCTAGAAGTGAGTTGTTTGTGTGCGTAGAGATGCTTATGTAGACTCTTCCCATCTCTGCCCAACTCACCTTCTCTTACCTCTTTCCGCCTTACCTATACTCACTTCACCTTGCCTCTGCTCATCTCACCTTTGTCCATCACTTCTCATCTCACAACTGTACTTTCCAACATAACTCTTTCCATCTCAACTCTGCCAATCTCCCATCCAATTCCCTCCCCTCTGCCTACCTCTATTCACCTCTGCTCATCTCACCTCTATTCACCTCTTCTTGTGTCACCTCTACTCACCTTTTACCGCTTTCTCACAGCTTACACTTTACTGTGGCCCCTTGAAGTGAAAAAATATGACAATGAGGCAGTTGGACCAAAAAAAGGTTGTGCACCCCTGATATAGATCCAGCTACTGCATTTCTGAAACATTCCCAGAAAGAAACTGTGTGAATGTAGTTATGTAGCCCCTATAAAAAACATGTGTATAGGTGAGAAGATAAATTGTACGTGAATATATAAACTTTCACCTAGTAAACAGTTGGGGCTAGGAAAAAAACAACCAAATTATGATCACCCACCAATGGGTGGAGTAAGTTACATTCAGCCTTTGATACCTAAAATTGTGCCAAATACCCTACTCCCCCGGAAGTAATCGGACGATGCAGACAGCACCCGGCAATGGAAAAAGGTAAGTAGCAGGGGAAACAAAAAAATGAGAGGACTTTTCAAGAGTGTGTGTGTGTTTGTACGTGTGTTTTTTTAACTTAACCCTTTATAAACTGGTAAAGGGTCCTTAAGACCTCTTTACCAGTTCAAGGAGCGGAAGGGGTTGGCAAGTCACCTGTGAGCCCTCTAGCACATTACCTGCATCCCCAAAGTCCAGAAGAGCCCTGTGCCGGCTATTTTTGCTGGTAGCCTCTAAGGCCTGGGGCAGGCGGCTTGGCCTCTGGCGCTCTGGTCTACCAGCCCACAGGCCGATTTTGCTGGTGTGGGGGGACCCCATGCTGTTTTCTTATTTTTAAAGGGTTTATTATTATTTATTGATAGTTTACAAGGTACAATTAGTTGTACATTATTTGAAAATCTTATAAAACGCTCTTTTCAGTTTGCAGTGTCTCCTGAGAATTACCATTGTAATTGGGAGGAATGGAGCACGCAAGTTGTTTTTCTTAAACTTTGTTACAAAAAAAAAAGCTACAAAAGAGGGGTGGCAGCTACAACACATAAAAAATGGAATGCTTTTAATTTTTTTCCATATATTTCCCAAACATATCACGAAAGCACTGAAAAGATTACAAACAAGACATTTCAAGCGGAAAAAAATCCAGGAATTTTTATTTCCCAGGTATTGTTCCGTGCCCCTGCTGTGTGA
The DNA here is from genome assembly GCA_027917425.1 of Gastrophryne carolinensis. Lineage (NCBI taxonomy): Eukaryota > Metazoa > Chordata > Amphibia > Anura > Microhylidae > Gastrophryne > Gastrophryne carolinensis. Next base: position 339,059,457 of record CM051235.1, read on the forward strand.
AGCCCCCCTGTTCGCCTGTCCAGGCTCCAACAGCACGTGCACGGACTCTCGTTCAATGAGAGCAACCTGCTGTGACTACGTCATTTGGCAGACGGCTCTCTTTGAGATGAATGAGGATCGGCACGGCAGTGTGTGTGCTCCTGCCCAATCCATTCAGATAGGGAGTATGCACGACGGCTGCAGATGTAAGGGATGCAGCAGTGCGCCCTCCCCATTGTAAACAATGCCGCATTACGTAGTCTCAGCAAACAGCTATCAATGGATGAGAGCACACGCATGTGCCGTTGGAGCAGGGGAAAGGTGGGTTTTCATGGGCGAGCTGGGGGGGGTTCACAAAGCGGGTCATCACAATTCAAGATCCTCCGGAGAAAAGCCAGCTGCCAGCCATGAAATTTTCTAGAATCCAAGCCAGCCACTGCTGGGCTTTGTTCCACTTTAAAGGCCAAACTCTGCTGAAAAAAATATACAATTTTCCGGGGAATCATGCAAAAACCACAGTTAAACATATGGGCCTTGAGTTGAAAAAAATTCTCATGGTAGTAAAAAAATTCAGTTCATGAGAAAAAAGCTGAGAATATCACTGTTACTGAATCACCAGATAAAAAGATAATGACAGTCAAAGGCACTTTTTACTACAGTGTAAAAAGGGGTAAAAAATACCCCTTAGAAGTAAAAAAGAACCATTGCCTTTCATTGTCTTTCTAGCTGATGATTCAGTAACAGGGAAAGTCGCAGGCTTTTTTCAATTCTTATTGAATCAAGGTCATGTAGTTCAAAATTCATAAAAACAGCTTGGCAACAGAGGGTGACAAAATCTATAGGTAGGCTGCCACTGGCAAAGGTTTAAAAGGAGAGCAATGTTGCCTGATAGGAAGACCTCTCTGTCTGTAGCTAGAACTCCAGTTTTTTTTCCAAAGAACACAAGTCCAGTACAAATTGTTTTTTCTTTTCAGCACAGTAAATTCTTAATCTATTAACCTTTTAAACGCCAGCTACGTAAAATTTACGTGGCTGCCTCCCCTGCAGTTAACCGCCAGCCACGTAAATTTTACGTGCCTGAATTTGCCCCCTGCTAGTGCCTGCAAAATTAAAAAAAAAACAAAAAACACTTACCTGACCCCTCATTAGATCCGGCCGGGTCTCCTCTTCACCCTGGGGTGCTCTGATCCCCCGTCAGGGCTCCTCCAGAGGAAGGGGAGAGCCCGGAGTAGCCCCCCCCCCCCCCCCCCGTTTTAGCCCCCGCTGGCTTTTCCTGTAAAAATAGAAAATAAAAATGACATTTACTCACCTCCATGTGCGCTCGATCTCGCCGGCCCTCCTCTTCACCCGGGGGGCCTCCAATTCCCCCCCCCCAGGGCTCTCTATCTTAGAAAGCTTAAAATGTGTACTTTCAGGGAATATATGGTTTATGGGGGATATTCCAAATGTAAGGGCTTGTTTTGGTAGAAAAAGCACAAGGTGCGCACTTTGGGCTCGATTCAACAAAGGTAGAAATAAATTCACGTCGCTCGAAAAATCGGACCGCATGCGTAAATTTTTAACTTTTTCAAGTGATTCAGAAAAGGAGTTGAATTAAATACGTGCACTCGAAAATGCAATCGTAAAATTTTTGAATCACTCGTTTTCGAATCAACCAATCGCTCGCAAAAAGGCTGTCGCAAGCGAAAATTATTGGAAAATGTACTCAAATTGTTTTTTCTATTGTTTAGTATTGTTTTCTGACTGCTAAATGGTGTTGTAAGGTTTTTCAATGCATATCTTTTTCTTCAACTTTTTAAGCTACCTGTGTAGCTGTATGTACATGGCTAACATTGTGGATACATGTAATAAAGAGGCAAGGTATGCTGTAGTGGAAGTACTAATTAAACAGTAATATTTGTAAGAGGCATGTATGTTGTTTTTTTGGGGGGTGGGTTGGTTGGATTGCTAGGGACCTGTATTAAAAATGTTTCCTTTAATGCAGAAATGTGGCCATTGTTTTCTATACAAAGCTTGCTCACATAGCACCACGTGTCCTTGGGTGCAGGGTACAGGGTGCAGCTCTTTGCTAGCTTTAACCTCATAGTACGCCATTCTTACACTACAATGTGGACCAAAACCCAGGATTTTGACTATTCTGGGTTTTGGTGCCCCACAGTGTAAAAACCCAAAGGTCGACCACTCCCATGTACCTTCCCCTGTTCTTATGGAACTTTTTACTACTAGTTTTTTTTTTTAGGAGTAAAAAAGTACTATTGACTTTCATTGTCTTCCTTGTGATTCACAAACAGTGGAATTCTCAGGCTTTTTTCTTATGAATTGAATTTTTTACTACCATTAGAGTTTACTACCATTGCAAAGAAAGTAGAAGGGCTCCATTGTGAGCAAAATGAGTTTTCTCTTGCTGAAAGCTGCATCAAAAAACTAGTGTGAAACACTCTAATTTATATCATGTGTGTGGCTCATCAAGTCCACCTGAATCAGTAGTAAATGTTTCGAATCGCAAAATGCAGTAGTACATTTTTCGATCCACTAATTTATTTCGCACTTTTAGGATCGCAATCGAATTTAATTCGAGTGACTTGTGTTTTACAATGGTTCCAGGTTGCTGAATCACTCCTAAAAATCGCAAAATCGCAACTTTTTAAGCACAAATCCATTTTCTACCTTTGTTGAATCGAGCCCTGAAATTTTGAAGTAAAATTACTGATACGCACATGCTTTACTTTGGTGTGTTTGGCAACTCTTCCCTTGACAGTAGCTATGCATGCTGGGTATTGTTCTGTTCGGGGCATGTTGCTTTTTCAGATTTTCAGTTTTTTTCTTGTTTGCATATATTTGTTTTTAGGAAAGTGTGGGTTTGATTCTGCTTTTTATTCTTTTTTTTTTTTTTAGGGAAACCCTGTGCAACCAAAGAATACATTGAGAGATTACTTCCAGAAAACTGCACCCATGTCAACAAGCCTGGTACGCCTAGAAAGCTTGAGGTGTGTACTTCCAGAGAATATATAGTTTGTCGGGGGTATTTCAAATGTAAAGGGTTGTTATTCTTGAAAATCTGCAAGGTACGCATAGCATAGTTGTATTTTATCTGAAAATCTCTTAAAGCTCTGTTTCAGTTTGGGGGAGTCTTCTGGGCAGGAAAGGGTGTCTACCAATACATATGTGGTACCGCTGTAACCGGGAGAAATTGGGGTTTCACACACAATAAGATTTTATTGACAAACTTACATTTTTTTATTACAAAAAAACACTACAAATTGTAAAAAATAGTTTTGTTTTTTTTTTGCACATATTTCATCCAAAAATATTGAGAATACACCTAAAAAATTACAAACATTTCATGTTAAAGCCCAGACTGAAAAAAAACAATATATCACTTTTCTGGGAAATCCCTGGAAATCCCTTAAAAAATCACAGTTGAACATGGGGAGCGCAAAATAGTGCAAAATGGTCTGGCAACAAAGGGTGACAAAATCTCAAGGTATGCTGGCGGTTAAAGGGTTAAAGCGGACCAACAGCCATTTGGCTGGGGAGGCATAAAAGATCCTGAATTCCCCCTGTACATAACGATATCCTCACCTAACACACAATCCTCGCTGGGGAATACTGCATCGCTCTTGCAAGCGGGTCCTGCTGGCGGCCACAGGCTCTTCTGCACCCTCCTGGGCTCTGGGGATGCAGGTAATGGGGCGGGGGGGGTTATGGCAAGTCAGGTGACTAGCCAGCCCCTCCTGCCTTGTGAACTGGTATGGAGTTCTCAAGGACCTCTAACCAGTTCACATGTTTAAATGTAAAAAAAAACAAAAAAAAAAACAAAAACACACACAGAATAAAGTCTATATTCTAAGTATGTCACACACCCCGCTTCAAGATATTCATAACATGTGGGTAATATGATCTGTAGAGGGCGAACTGCAGAGATGATAGGAAAAAAGAAGCCCCTCCCGGTCCTATAAATACCTGGGACCTCCCACTCATTACCCAGTCTTTCATCTCTGCAGAGGCGAGCAAGTCAGAAGATGATGTCTCCTCCTTGCACAGGGGGATTTCAGGTAGCCGGGATGACTCCCGGCCCTCTATTGTTATCTATTTCTGCCCAGATCCCTGTTTTATCTTATCCTGCCTCCCAGCCTAGGCTGTTGGTCCGGGCGAGGGTAGAATGGCACCTTAGGTGCTTAGGAGCTAATGCTCCACCGTGAGACCCTATACTAGAGGGTAGGCGGTTACCGGGTTGGTGATCCCGGTTTGGGATGCCCTGTCCCTTTGCCCTTCCCTGGCCTTAAGCCCCTGGCTTTTATTCACCCTCTCCCAGGTGCCCTTAGAGAGGGGGGGGGGGATTGGGTCGATGGATTTCTTTATTCTTGTGTGTGTGCGTGTGTGTTTTTACTTGTGTGTGTTTTTTAAGTTTTATTAGTTACTTGTTTTTTCTGCATGGCACGGCGCCGGTCTCCGGCGCGCTTATAGGGCTGGAAGTTTCCCGTGGCTTCTTTGTTTTGGGCGCCTTATAGAGCTGGCCGCCGCTAGTGGCGGCGGCGAGCCCATGTGTTCTTGTGCTCCGATTGGGGGGGGGGCCGGGCGCTCGCGCCTACGGCCCGCCCCCGTGCTGGCAGTGTCACGGCCCGGCTTCTGGCCGGGAGGGGCGGGGCCGGGCGCTCGCGCGTGCCTACGGCCCGCCCCCGTGCTGGAAGTGTCACGTCCCGGCGTCTGGCCGGGAGGGGCGGGGCCGAGTGCGACGCGCGTATCGCACCGGCCCGTCCTCTCTCCTCCCAGTAGTGGCTCATCTGGAAGTAATGCCTGGGCTGAGCCCTCCTCTCACTGCACAGTGTGCGCGTTCCTGCGGTCCGGTGGTCGGGTGAGGGGCCTGACGGCCGTCACTTTCTATTGTCACTGGCTTCTTACATTTGAATTGTGCTGTATGTGTGCTAGTGTCTGTGTTCCAGGTGGCCCATTTAGCGTATTGAAGGGAGGTTCTCCTAGTCCAGGTCCCTGGTTAAAATTTAGCTGGCCTAAAATCCTCCCACTCGGGACTTAAAGGGGCATCCCGGGTGGCATAATTGCGTAATTCCCGAACAATAAAAAGCGTTTTGCACACATTTATTGTGTATACCATATTTGTACAAAAAATCACCGTATGGAGGCTTCCCCGGATACTGAGCTTGTGACCCCCTCGGGGCAATCCAGGCTGTGTTTGGGGTGTGGGGTATCCCTTTTGGGGGATAATGTATTTTATGTGTACCCTGTGTGCAGAGGACTATTACGCGGCAGACCGGATCTCAGGCGTCTGGTTCTGCTCCGCAAGGCTCCTCCTCGTCTCCCCCTCGCTTGACACATGCTTGTGATGTGGTCATTAGCGGGGAGTCGCGATCTGATGTGTGTGCCAGATTGGCCAACCTTGAAAAATTGTTTTCCTGTGCCTTCGCCAGAGTGGCCAGGCAAAGAGAAAACATTTGTATGCAGCTGCACAGGCCTTTGATAGGGAGGGCTTTGACTCCCTGTATTGGCCTGATTGCTCCGCCGCGTGAGGACGGGGAGCTGTATGAGGGGTCTGAGGACTCAGACGATCAGCAGTTTGTGGGCGCTGATGCCGAGCAGGGCCAGGGGGATTCCTCGGATACCTCCAAGGTCCTGGCTCAGGTGTTTGAGGTCCGAGCCTTTTTCTCCCCCTGAGGCGGCTCCTCCGCTGAAGGGGGAGTTCTTTGAAGAGACTGAGGCCCGCTTGGAATTTTCTTATCAAAAGTTTTTTTGATGGTATCATTCACAAGAATGGGAGAGGCCGACTCGGCTTCCGGGTGTCACACCGGGTTGGGACAAGAAATTATTTCTAAGGAATGGGAGAGGCCTGCTCGGTTCCCAGGCTTTCTTCAGAGTTGGGATAAAAGATATCCTTTCCCTTTGGATACGCTTAAGCGCTGGGCGTCCCCTTCCGAGGTGGATGCACCAATTCTGGGGTTATCCAACTCAGCTGTTTTTAAATAACTCTGATGGCTCCTCCCTTAAGGTTGGCGAGGATAAACGCATTGACCAGATGGCTTGTCATGGTTTTGCCAGTATTGGGGCAGCCATACGGCCTGTTTGTGCTTCATCGCTGTTGGTAGTGGCTACCAGGTCGGTGGTCAGGGACTTGTTGTCTTCTTCCGGTTTGGATCCGGACAGTGACGAATTTCTTGGACTTAAACGATGTGAGTTGTTTTTTGTCCTTCAGGTTAGCCGCTTTGGATGATTCCTTGGGGATTTGCCTTCCCTTCTTCAAGAGGAAATTCCTGGAATAGGGGCAGAGGCCGTGCCCGTTCAGGATACAATTGGGGCTCAAACCCAAACCCGCGGCCAAGCCTGCTCAGCAATGAGGGGGCGCCCTCACCCGTGCGGGTGGGGGGAAGGCTACGACACTTCTCCCTGATCTGGATTCGAGAAGTTTCGGTCAAATGGATCCGGGAAGTGGTGTCTTCCGGCTACTAGCTGGAGTTCGAGTCCCGCCCCCCTCCGCGTTTCTTCAGGTCTCGGGTGCCCCCGGACGCACAGGCCGCACAGGGGCTCTGGGAGGCGGTTTCAAGTCTTCTAGAAATGGCTGTCATTTCTCCAGTGCCCCCTTCAGACCGGGGTCAGGGGTTTTTACTCAAACCTGTTCACGGTCCCCAAAAAAGGATGGTTCTATCCGGCCCATCCTGGATCTGAAGATTCTCAACAGGTTTGTCTGACTGCGTAGATTTCGCATGGTAACGCTGCGTTCAGCTATCCACTCTCTTCGTCAGGGGGACTTCATGACGTCCATAGACATTAAGGACGCTTACCTCCATGTTCCGATTTTTCCCGCGCATCAGAGATTTCTCAGGTTCGTGGTGGAGGATCGGTACTTTCAGTTTGCAGCTCTTCCTTTTGGTCTCACCACAGCTCCAAGGGTTTTCACCAAGGTGCTCGCTGGGGCGATGGCTCTCCTCAGAGCGCAGGGTATTCGCATAGTGTCATATCTGGACGATCTCTTCATCATGGCATCGTCATTCAGCCAGCGAAATTGGACACCAGGATGGTAATATCCACTCTGGAGAGGTTCGGCTGGGTGATCTCTACCCCAAGTCCTTCCTTTACCCGTCCAGGATGGTATCCTTTCTGGAAATGTCTATGGATACAGATCAGGCTAGAGTGTTCCTTCCTCAATCCAAGATTCTTTTAATTCAGGAGTTGATTCGGTTGCTCTTGTCCATCCTTCGTCCGACCATCCGGCTAGGGATGAGACTGGTGGGGTTGATGGTAGCCTCCCTCGAGGCAGTCCCCTTTGCTCAGTTTCACACAAGGACGCTACAGCTCCATCTATTGGCTGTCTGGGACAGGTCTCCTCTGTCGCTGGATTAATCCTTTTTGATGTCTCCCTGGGTTCGCTGCTCACTTCGGTGGTGGCTGAACTCAGCCAATCTGTTGCAGGGCAGATCCTTTCAGACCCCTCGTTGGGAGGTGGTCACCACGGATGCCAGCCTTTCAGGTTGGGGGGGCTTCTGGAAGGATCTGCAATTTCAGGGTTCGTGGGGTCCCCTGGAAGTCCACGAGCCTATCAACGTTCTGGTTTGAGAGCCATCAGGATGGTTCTTTTTCGTTTGACTCATCGCCTGCAGGGCCTGCCGGTTTAGGTCCGGTCGGACAATCGGACGGCTGTTGCCTACATCAATCACCATGGAGGGACTCGCAGCAGGAGTGCCCTCAGGGAAGTGTCTCTGATTCTGGACTGGGCGGAGAGCCACGTCCCGTGCATCTCGACGGAGGCGGACTCTCTGGGCAGGTCGTCAACCCGCAAGGGGGACTGGTCTCTCAGTCCCAGGGTGTTTCGCTCGATTTGTCTCAGGTGGAGGTCACCGTTGATGGACCTCTTTGCCTCCCGTCACAATCATATACTTTCGGCATTTGTGTCTCTGGCGATGGACCCACTGGATCTCGCAACGAACGCCATGTCTCTGAACTGGAGGGATCTGGGTTTTCTGTACCTGTTCCCTCCGTAGCCAGAGTAGCGCGCTAGAGTTCTGGAGTTTCTCCAACACGGCTTGGATCTGGGGCTCCAACTCAGTACGTTGAAGGGGCAGGTTTCTGCCCTGGCGGTGTTTCCAGTTAAGACTTTTTTCCTAGGGGTTACGCATATGCGGTCTCCTAGGAAGCCTATAATTCCGGTCTGGGATTTGAATTTGTTTTTTTTTTCCGCTCTTCAGGGTCCTCCCTTTGAGCCCTTGCATGATATTGCTTTGTCTTCCCTTACACAGAAGGTGGCCTTTTTTGGTAGCCATCACTTCAGTTCGGTGCGTCTATGAGTTGGCGGCCCTGTCTATTCAAGCTCTGTATTTTGAAAGACATCAGGACAAGGTGGTTTCTGCTCTTCACCTAAATCAGGATATTGTTCTGCCCTCTCTGTGTTCTAATCCCAACAACAATTAGGAGAGGGTCCTGCATTCCTTGAATGTGGTTCGTGCTGTGAAGTACTATTTGGTAGTAACTTCTTCCTTTCGCAAGAATGATGCCTTCTTTGTGGTTCCCTCCGGGCCCAAGAAAGGTTTGGCACCCGCCAAGTCTTCCATCAGTAAATGGATTCGTCAGGCTATTGTTGGGGCCTATTCTGCTAAGGGGAGGAGTCCCCCTTTTTCGTGTTACTGCTCTTTCTACTTTTGCGCTTGGGGCTTCCTGGGCTTTCCAGCTCCAGGCCTTTGTTGAGCAAGTCTGTAAGACTGCTACTTGGTCTTCTGTTCTCACTTTTTCAAAGTTTTACAAGGTTGATGTTAGGGCTTCAGCGTATGCTGTTGTTGCCCGCAAAGCTCTACTGGCTACAGTGGTTTTCGTTGTGCCTTGTTGCCTTGTTTTGGATCCCCGCCCTTTTATGGACACTGCTATTGGATGTCCCACATGTTATGAATATCTTGAAGCGGGGTGTGTGACATACTTAGAATAATACCATTTTGTGAATACTCACCTTGTAAAATGGGTATTGTAAGTATGTCACACACCCCGCTTCACCCCGCCCTTTTTGTATTCTGGATCCTTCATATTGTGAACTTTGCGTTGTTATGACTTATATTTGGCTCTTCCTGGTCCCTTTTCTTACTGCTTTCTTGATACTGGGTAATGAGTGGGAGGTCCCAGGTATTTATAGGACCGGGAGGGGCTTCTTTTTTCCTATCATCTCTGCAGTTCGCCCTCTACAGATCATATTACCCACATGTTATGAATATCTTGAAGCGGGGTGTGTGACATACTTACAATACCCATTTTACAAGGTGAGTATTCACAAAATGGTATTTTTTTCTGATTCAATCTCCGATCCTGCTGTCCCACGTCGATCATAGCCTCATCGATCATTGATTCGATCATCGATTCTGACAGGCAGAAGCGATCGGTGGATGCAAACCGGCAGAGTGAGAGTCATCATCTCACTCCCAGTATAAAAGGCACTCTGCCCCACTGAAAACCGGGGGGGGGGGGGGGGTGGCGCGCACAAATCAGAGGCCCTTCGGGGGAAGAGACCCCCAGGGCTGGATCCTCGATGGGGGTATTTTTTTTGGCAGGAGGCAATTTTTTGGTTGGCTGCCATATGGGGAAATGGCAGCTATGTAAAATCTACAATTGGAGAAGCAGCTATGTAGATTCTACTTAGCTGGCACTTAAAGGGTTAAATTAGGTGATATCCCAAAATGTTGGGCATTGTAAACATTACTAATGGTGGACTGGACATTAACCCCTGTATAACACCAAAGCACACCACTGGGGTGGATGTATATCAACAAATAGACACTGGGTGTCCGATAGACTGAGTGCCCAAATAACTGAATAGCCATCTTTGTAAGACGAACCTACATATAACATCTTGTGCTAAACAAAAAGATCACCTTAAACTCATGGTGAGAAGTACACTATTGGTAACTCCGAGGGGCTGCCTGTGCTTAAAGGGAAGAGGGCAGAGGCCCAAAAAGTTAACGTAGACCTAACTTGAGGCCAAATTGGTGTCACGCTATTCATAGGGGCAGATTCACGAAACATTTTGTTTTCTATTGACGAGATCACCACAGAGATCAAATTACTATTTAGACCAAAGAGAACTAGTTTTCAGGTTAACACAACTGAACTAACCTGTCTATTCCCTCCACTCTTTACCATTGCCATAATTATGTTCTCTGTAGCCATGAAAGGGAGCTCTTGACGGATTCTTCTTTCAATAACCTAGATGAAAAAAAATATTAGACCAGAATACTGCTCAAATCTTTAAGTATTTTGTCTTTCTCTAACATGATAGAGAGATGGTACTGGATCCTGTCTGTAAAGGACTTACATTGTAATTCAAGCCTTTAGATCAGGGGTATCAAACACATTTTCATAGTGGGCCACTTTAGCATTCTGGTTGCCTTCAAAGGGATGGTTAATAACAAACTCAAAACACGACCATTCAAATGTATGGTTACAGCCACAGAATTGTTTTGCAAACAACAGATGCAGGCAGGGGCTAAAATATTTTGCCCAGAACAGATGCAGGCAGGGACTGCAATATTTTGCCCAGGACAGCCAATGAATTATTTTGCCCAGAACAGATTCAGTCAGTGACTGAAATATTTTGTCCAGGACAGCAAATAATTATTTTGCCCAGAACAGATGCAGGCAAAGACTGAAATATTTTGCCCAGGACATCAAATAATTATTTTGCCCAGAACAGATGCAGGCAAAGACTGAAATATTTTGCCCAGGACATCAAATAATTATTTTGCCCAGAACAGATGCAGGCAGAGACTAAAATATTTTGCCCAGGACAGCAAAATAATTATTTTGCCCAGGTAAGATACAGATGCAGAATAATTTTGCACAACATAGCCACAGAATTATATTGCCCAGAACAGAAGCAGATTTTTTCCCCAGGATAGATGAAGACCAAACCCCCCCCTTGGGAAGAGTATAAGATGAGCCTTTTCAAAGCACCTGCAAATTTATGATTTTATGTAAATACCTTGTGTTTCCTTGGCGAACTGATTTTTTTTGCTTCAATTTCTGGGTGGTGGCCAAGCTGGGCAGGGTGTGTCATGGGGCAGATTTATGAGTGTTGAGCATGCTCTGTTGTGGTCAGAGACAGCTACAGGACCACTGCAACTGGCTGTGCTTGATTACACTGAGAGCTTCAGGGCACAGAGTAACCGTAGGACCACGTTTTGTGTGATCCTGGAGGAATAAAATTGAAAAAAAAATAGGCAAAATTTGGGGCCCTGTTATGGTTTCTACCATGCTCTGCAGGAAATGGAGGCGGGCACATGGGGCAGGCAACAGATGACCTGCTTGCTGGCTAATTATTGTCATTGGGTACCCTGAAGCCTCAGTTTTAGATTGTGTCCGATAGGAGACTTGACACTGTTGGAGCCCCTAGATCGAGCTGTTGACTATCCGGTGATTGGCCAAGGCATTGGATTTCAGGTTTTCCACCTGCACAGGCAACAAAGAAGCAATCTCTCTGGCTTCCTATGCACTCTTCATTAATGCACCCCCTTTTTAAATTCCTACATTATGGTGTTTTATCTTCTCTGTCCCTTCAGTCCTTTTTTCCCTGCATGCTTTGGTGCTTCTGTGCCTAGGTGTGTGTGTCCTGCAACTTGGCTAGCACAGGACGGGGGGGGGGGGGGGGGGGCGGGGGGGAGTTTGGAGGGAGGGACACCCTTTCTTCTCATCCCACCTCTCCTTTTCTTGGTTTGACAGAGCATCCTTGGCAGACCTCTCACGTGCTGGACATAATTAAGCCTGGTGGTGAGAACCGATTGGATGTCTTTGCATGTGCCATAGATCAAGGTGAAGGTTTCACATACCAATAACAACCTGGGTTTTAGTCTGCTCAGAGTGGTAGGTGCTGACCCTCTAATCTGAAGCTATGTCCCATCCCCGGAAAGACCCCACCAGCCCTCCTCTGGATTAAGTCCCGAGCCAGAGACTAGGTCAGAGCATCACCATCTAGGAACCCAAACCACAAGACTAAAAAGGGATGGGATAATCATCATTCAAAATATTAAGGAAGCTGTAAGGAATGGTCAGCATTTCCCATTCACTTTTAACCAAAAAGAAGTACACTGGATATTCTAGGAATGGACAGTTAGATGGCCCCAGGCCTATCAATCCCCTTGTTTATGAATCACTGGCACATCTGGCTGAATTGAATACATCACATTGGTATAGGTAGAAGCTCTAGACTCTTGAGAACCAGGAGCAGAAGGGGCACTAGAAAGACTATGACAACTCTGTGCTACTTTGCATTGTCCTGTCGGGGGATTCCAATGCAGTCTTTCCAATGTGAGGCTACTTGACAGGAACAGATTCCAGGACCATAGACAGGACAGATAGTATTCTTATCCCAGCAAGTCTTACATATACATAATATTAATATATTATTAGGGTCCCTCAGCCTCATCTTATGAGTGGGAGTATACAGATGTAGAAGAATAAACAAACTGCCTTCTGCCCTCAAAGAGGGTTGTTGGGGTCCCTATTAGGAGGTAACATAGCCTCAATTAAGGGTAGCAGACTGGTATGTAGTATGGTATCCTTGCAAAGAAGGTCAACACTCACCAGGGACTTTGAGACCTTAAAGTGGACCTATCACCGCTGCTGGCCCTGGAAAAATAACCCTCACTTCACGCCACACCTACCATGCTTTCCCTCTCCCACTTTTAAGCAGAACAAAACCCTTTTTTATTCCCAACACCAAAACACAAACACACCAAATTTCATGGGAGGGGGGAATAGAGAGAATTAGAACAGAAGGGACAGAGAAAGTAAGTAACTAAAGAGAGGGCAGCCAATGCAGTAATGCAAAACACCCAGAAAGAGATAGCTTACTAGCTCTATACTGCTGATATCAAATGTCTGAGCCAATAACCCAGATGGTCAACGGCTCAGTCCGGGGGGGCTCAGGCTTGGAAAGTCATTGTCAATGATCTAAAAAAACATAGGATTAACATGTCCTGTCCTGAACATGCATGGAGGAGGGAGGTATTTTCTGCAGTGTCTGTCTCCTGGTAGGTACTGCCTAAGGACCCAGCAGGCAGATAAGGAAAATTTGAAGTTAAATCGGAAACTCTGTATTTGCTAGTTTAGAATGGGGGTAAGGGATGAGGTCAGCCCTTCAAAATAAAGGGCTACCCAAATAAAGGGCCCCCTTTCTCCCCCAAAAATATTTGCTAGTTTACCCTAGCGTTAATTAATATAAACCATCAAGAGATACAAAAGCTTACAAGCTACATAGGCAGTAATGTATCTGTGATATTGGTTAATCCTTACCTTTGGATAAACTACAAGGCCCTCTGAAATGTTCTGCAGAGTGCTTAGAATAATGTCTGCCGTTAAAAATGCTTCAGCCAAGCTTATTCGTCTATACAGAAAAAGACAATTCAATAAGCAAGAATAGTTCTCAAGATGTGGATACCACCAAGCTTGGATGCTGCCCATTTCTCATTCTACCTTTTAATTCTTTTCTCCTGGCAACAACACCTTCAACCCCCCAAAAGGCTTTACTTATCAGAAATTAGCTGTCAGCATGGGAGCTTTCTTCCGATTTTCCCAGTGTGCTTGTTGTCCACCACTGGAGGCATAGCAGCCAGTGAAGGATGTGACTGGAGGTGGATATGCAGCTGCCCCAAGGAGGCCCAAGTTTTGTTAGTAGAAATGCATTAAAGTGGACTAAAACCCGTAAAAAAAAAAAGTTTATGTTTAAACACTTTCTCCAGGGGCAACCAGATTTGGGTTGCCACTAATGTGAAACTTGGGTTTTCAGTATAATCACCTCTTGCCATCTCACACCTATGGAATCCCTCAGAGGGTGAAGGGAAGATGTGACAATGGCATGCACACTAATCTTGGCATGCCACCACTGAATCCTGGAACGAGGAGAGTATACAGCAATCCGGGAAGGGGGGTTCAAATTGTGGAAAGGCTTCTACCTGGCCATGGAGTCTTAAAGTGGAACAAAATGGTCCCACAAGTCGCCCAAAATTCTTACCATCCCCCCCTGAGCCCTCAGTGCATGTGCAGCCACGACCGCCGCAACTGAATGGGATTCCATTCAGCTTCTCTAGTGCACATTAATATGCACGGCTGGAGAAGCTGCTTGGACAAGCAGCAGTGACTGCACCATGGGCTTGAGGAGAGGCAAGTAGATTCAGCAACATAGGGGGTTTCCCAAACTGGGACCCAAACCCTGGATAAAATCCCAGGTTTTGGTCCACTTTAGGGGGGAGGCTTGGTTCTTTGAGTTACTGCCAAGGACACGTACACAATAAATTGTATAAAAATTAATTCATCTTATGGTTCACTTTTTACTGGAGCTGAGCTTGCTGAAAGTACCTGTTGGCACTGTCATCCAGTGTACGCTCAAACCATTGTACAGAGGCAGTCTGGAGCGGATTCATTATGAGTGTCATGAGGTGGCGGGCCAGACTGCAGCAACGTTCAGAACGCATAGGATTTCTCTTATAGGGCATTGCACTTGAACCTGCAACAGAAGGGTACAAACACTGATCATTACCAAAGACACTGATCACTGGGACTTCAGCAGGGGTACAACTCGTGTAAAAACATGAATGACTTGGCCTTGGTCTTCAGCCAAGCCTCCACTGGCTCAGGAAGTTCGTCCAGGGTATGTTAAAGTCCCTATCCAGACACACACTAACTTCCTCCCACCAGTATAAAATGAGCCATTTCTAAGCATCTCAAGATCTCTGATTATATGTAAATGCCTGCATTTAAAGCAAAGCCACTCTCCTTGCTTTAATTTTTGGGTTGTTCCTGAGCGAGGGAGGGTCACGTCATGGCGTAGTTATGAGTCATTTATGCACTCTGCTGTGGTCTTATTGAGGTGTGGGACCACTGTAACAAACATGCTTAGACACCAAAGGGAAGTGTAGCCGTTATTCCACTTTCTTTGCATGGACCTGGAGGAATGTCATTAAAAAGAATGAAAAAGGGCAAACTATGCTGCACTGTAGGAAATGGAGGTTAGGGACATGTGACAAGCATTAGGTGAGCTGCTTACTGCCTTATTATTACTATTGGGTTTACAGTCCCTTTTAAATGCACAGACATAAATGTAATGACACCCACCGTTCTCTTCGGAGGAGGTGCAGTGGCATGAAGTCACACATGCAGCCTTGATGTTCGCCCCCTTTATGGCCTGTGGCTACAGAATGGAGCCGGGATCAAAGAAAAAGCTAACTGGCCAGGAGTGATCAAGAGCAAGGGATGCCTAAAGGTGCCCTACTGTTACAGATCCTATTCTGCCTAAGATCAGAAATCATTAAAAAGTTTTGTGGCACTCTACTAATGAAGAATATCAAACCCATAACGTTCCATAAGAAGTACTCCTTCTGAATGGGACACTTCCATAAGCAGTGACCCATTCAGAACTGTGAACCTCCCAACAGCTTTCCAGTTTGATATTCTGAAGTAGGGGAGGACTCTGTGACATCAGGTAGTGAGGAAAGTGCAGGCACAGCACTTGAAAATTGTTATGAAAAAGACCTGTCCCTCTACTTTATGTGCTCAGCCCTAAAGCGAATACAAATGCCTACACAACATTATTATTATTTGTTTATATAGCGCCATCATCTTCTGTAGGACTTTACAAGGTATAATTACAGACAAGGTAAAACATATAGTGCAGGGACCAATACAAACTAGACGCTACGATGATCAAACCAAATGTTGTGAGCACAGGAGACAATAGGAAAGAGGGGGCAGTATCACATGTGGTAGAATTTGAGTTAGACGGAATGTGTGAAGGTTATAAGGGTTGCTTAAGCCAGGTTATATGCTTGTCTGAAGAGGTGAGTTTTAAAAGCTTGGAGCATTGGGGAGTGAAGGATTGAGCGGGGCAGTGCATTCCAGAGAAGTGGGGAGGCACGGGAGAAGCCTTGAAGCGGGAGTGCGAGGAGGTAACCAAGGAGGAAGACACAAGAATGTCAGAGGTAGATCAGAGGTTGGGCTAGGGTTGCTGGATCAGAGATGAAATGTGACGACTGCTAGCCCCGCCCCTGGGGGCCAGGTGACATCATTGTGATGTCACCAGCAGCCGGCTTCATAATACCAACACCTGAGGCTCTGAATCAGTCTGCTCGGGTGCTTGGAGGAGAGAGGTGGGGAGGGGGAGAGGGCTGTGAACCCCCCCTAGGCTCTCTCCTCCAAACACCCGGCAGCTGTCATCGCAGATTGCCGGGGGACAGAGGATCGGAGGTGAGTAAAGTAAAAAAAAAAATAAATGTAATTTTGTTCCTTATGTGTCAGTGTGTTTATTTTTACATTTAACCCCTTGTGAACTGGTAAGGGGTCCATGAGACCCCTATACCAGTTCAAAAGGCTGGGGGCTGGCAAGTCAAGGGGCTAGCAGGTGACTTGCCATTAACCCCCGGCACCCCGATTACCTGCCTCCCCAAAGCCCGGGGGGGGGGGGGGGGCAGAAGAGCCCGGGCCCACATAGGCTATGTGGGCTTGTAGGCTGCAGGGTGGGGGGGGTCCACAAAAGCTGGCCCCTCCACTCTGTTCGTAAAAGCCCCCATAGCTTGTCCCGGGCTGGTAATGCTGGGTAAGGGGGACCCCATTTCATTTTTTAACCCTTAAAATTCCCAAAAAAATGCCCCCCCCCCCCCCCCGGGAGGGGGGACCCTATGTCATCTTTTTTTAATTAACCCCTTATTTTCTGTCGCTCAGCAGCTATAAAAGGCTTCCAGCATGCAGCAGGAGAGCAGAAGCCAGATTGATCAGCATGGGACACAGGGATGGATGGGAGGTAAGTATAAAAAAAAAAACTATTTTTTCTGCTTGTTTCTGTGCACCCCGGCACCCTAATTACCTGCCTCCCCAAAGCCCCCGGGCCATGGCTATGTGGGCTTGTAGCCTGCAGGGTGGGGGGCCACCAAAGCTGTCCCCCTTGCACCCTGTTCTATAAGCCCCTATAGCTGGTCCAGGGCTGGTTATGTCATTTTTTTTAATTAACCCCTTATGTTTATAGTGTGGATAGTAGTAGTATTTTATTTGTAAATGTTATAAAGTGCTATTTTCAGTTTGGGGGGTCTCCTGGGCAAGAATGGGGGGGCTACCGATGTGGTACCATTGTAATCGGGAGAAATTGGGCTTTCACATGCAATATGGTTTTCTCTAATAAAGTAAATGTTTTATTTAAAATAAAGGAGACAATTGTCTAAAAAATATTTATTTATTTTTTTGTTTTTTTCAGACAAAAATATAAAAAAAAAGAAAAACAGCAGAAAAATTACAACCAAGACATTTCATGTCTGCCTAAACTCTGCTGAAAAATATATATCTATAATTTTCCTGGAAATTCCGGCAAAAATCACGGTTAAACATGGCGCAGAATGGGGAAAAATGACCTGTCAACAGAGGGTGACAAAACTAGGCTGGCAATTAAAAGGGTTAATAGTACCTATGCATGTTGGGTATTGTTCTGCTCGGGGGACCTTGCTCTTTCAGATTTACCTTGTTTTTTCTTGTTTGCATATTTATTCCAAATGTAAAGGGTTGTTGTGGTTGAAAAATCGCAAGGTGCGCACTTTGTCTGCAGAGTTAAATTTTCAAGTAAAATTACTGTTATGTGCACGCTTTACTTTGTGGTGTTTGCCAACTCTTCCCTTGACAGTACCTATGCATGTTGGGTATCGTTCTGTTCGGAGTATGTTGCTTTTTGAGATTTTACTTGTTATTTCTTGTTTGCATATAGTTTTTCTTAGGAAAATGTAGCTTGATTTTTCCTTTATATTCTTTTTTAGGGAAACTTTGTGCAACCAAAGAATACATTGAGGGATTACTTCCAGAAAACTAAGCCCACATAAACAAGCCTGGTATGCCTAGAAAGTGTGAGGCGTGTACTTCCAGAGAATATATAGTTTGTTGGGGGTATTTCAAATGTAAAGGGTTGTTTTTCTGGAAAAACTGCAAGGTGCGCATAGCGCAGTTGTATTTTATCTGAAAATCTCCTAAAGCTCTGTTTCAGTTTGGGGGAGTCTCCTGGGCAGGAAAGGGTGTCTACCAATAAATATGTGACCGGGAGAAATAGATTTTTTTTATATTTTTTTGCACATATTTCACCAAAAAGTATTGAGAATACACAAAAAAGGCCAAGACTCTGTTGAAAAAAACAATATATAATTTTCCTGGGAAATCCCTCGAAATCCTTTCAAGAATCACAGTTGAACATGTGTAGCGCAAAAAAGTGAAACATGGTCTGGCAACAGAGGGTGACAAAAGCTGCAGGTAGGCTGGCACTTAAAGGGTTAACTCTAAGATTTTCAATTTCCCTTTTTATTTTAAATTATATCCTGGATTCTTATTGTTTTCCATTGTCATTAAAAACTATTAATTAACCAGACTCACCAATCTGTTCTTTCTCAAATGGTTCCTCAATTTCTTTCAAGTTTGCCAGTAAACGGATATCAGTACATATCTGCAGAACATAGGGGAACGTTTTCGTTAGCGGAAGCAGAACATTATAAAATGTAAAGGCAAGCTGTAATAGCATCTATAAGATATACCACGTTAACTGTGTCGCCGTATTGCGGATATATGTATGTATATATGTCAGAATTATCACTAACCAAAACACTGCTTGTAACTGGCTCTGTTTTTTCTGGAAAAAGTGCGGTGAAAATTTGGGGGTCTTATGGAGCGAATGTGTGGGGATGATGGTAAAGGAAAAGTCTATACCTTACAATGCTCCCACAACACTGTTTGTGCTGCAGCACCCCATGTGAGTAGGCGTGGCCTATGTACAGTTGTCGTCCATTCATGGATGCCAGCATACATAGGCCATTGCCCACCCACCAAAAGCAGGGAAGCGGAGCGCCATGAGGTATGGACTTTTTTGTGTGTGTGTAGCGCTGGTCACTGGAGAACCTGCAGGTGGGCAAGGAGCAAGTGTAAGTGTAACTACATCCTGCTAAACAGCTTGTTATAGGGGGAATTCTGTTACACAGTAGGGGTATTGGGAGGGGGGGGGGGATCTGCACACTTCTTGTTATGGGGGATAGAGAAGATTCTGCATACTGCTTTTTATAGGGGGGATTGAGGGGATTCTGCATGTGGCCTGTTATAGGGGATTGGGGGTCCTGCACACTGCTTGTTATAGGGGGATTGGGAGGAATCTTCCACACTGCCTGTTATGAGTGGATTGGGGGGGGGGGGTCTGACACAATGTTATAGGGGTATGGGGTTCTGACACACTGCCTGTTAAAGCGGATGCACAGTCAAACTTAAAGGGCCACTCCAGCCTCTTCGGTTAGAATGAATCTGCCGCTTGGATATTTCAGTCCCCAGGAAACGGCTGCCAGTGGTTTGCATACTAGCCACTTAGAAACCCCCGTGGGCCAAATCTAATGTACTATGTGGGCCAGATTTGGCCTGCAGGCTTGAGTTTGACACCCCTATCCTAGAATCATATGCTAATATGCGAACCAACTTTGGAAATCATTGAGGTTTCCATCATTATGTAGTTTTGAGTTTCATCAGCATCACTTAGGCAAATGTAATTTGAAAAGTGGTTGATGAATTCTCAGCTTTTCTGTGTATACATGTGCAAGTCTAAAAAAGGAGAGGCTTCTTAGATCTAAAAACGGTGCCTGAAGAATGCCCCTGGGAATTGCCCCATAATGGGCCGTATAGGCACCACTAAGAAATCCCACAGACCTCACTCTATGCAGAGGGCATCACTGTGACCAAGGGTGTTAACCAGCATGACATGCATGGCCCACAAACCAGCATGACATGTATGGCCCACAAACCTCAAATGGGGTTAATGCCAGGCATGTGAAATTCACTTGGTTACCGTTTAACTTTAAGAGAAGAATCCACATGAATTTTACATGCTTGGCATTTAAAGAGTTAAAGCAGACCTATAGTCAGTGGCTGTCCTGGAGGACGAAGGGAGAAACATTTTAATAATAGTGGATGTTAAAATCATTTGTATTGCAATATTCAATTTTAATATTAGTGATCAACATTGATCGGATCTTCAAGCAAATGAAAAAATGTACAAAAACTTGCAGAGAACCAACCTTGTGGACTGTAGCACCAAGACTGGCTAGAACAGACAACACTTCTACATCTACTTTGCGACTGTAAGTTTGGCCGGTCACTATGTATGCTCTGCAACAAACAAATCATTTTTCAATCAGCTTTTTTTGTAATATCTGGCTGCTTTACAATGTGAAATAGCCATGTAAAGAAAATGCATTACCAATCCTTTCCATCACTTAGCAGAGCCCCCAGCTCCCCTTCAATCATTATATTTGTCCCTTTCGGCTTTCTACAAAAGTCGCAATTGCCGCACCATTGGGTTTAAAATGTCCATTGGTGATCACATGGGTGAGCTGAATTCAATGCACTTATTTCAAAACACCACAGCTGGGATCCACAGACTGAACAATGCTGCCTCTGTATCTATTCCTTTAAAACAGGTTCTGGAACTCGGGAGCCACATGTGGCTTGCAGACTGTATGCTGCACCAAAACACTTGTGGAGGTCTACAACACGGTTGGGGCTGGGGAGGTTATGGCTTCCTGGGTTAGGCATTGTAGTGCAGGGGTTAATGCAGATTCAGCAGGTGGAGAAATATGCCAGTATCACCTATTTTTCCAGCATCCAGTGCCATACTCCTTTCCTCACCTTTCTGGTCAGTGACGAGGCTGGAAGCTAGAAATTAGAGTGCAGTAAGCCAGCATGCCTTTTCTGCCCATATCTGCCATTTAATCACCTTGTGGCTGGGGAGCCTACTTATGTGGAGCAGGTATTTTATAGGCAGAGAAGATATGCTTATTATTTGGGGGGTTACTAGAAAGATCCATGTTCAATAAACTACAGTTCGGTCCATAAATGTTTGGACACAAATTGTTTTTTTTGTACCCGTTTATTGAAACATATTCAAGTTGTAGTTCTAAAATGGATATGGACATAAATTCCAGACTTTCAGCTTTGATTTGAATTTCAGGCTTTTGGAATTTCAGCTCCTTAACATGTGCCACCTTGTTTTTGAAGGGAGCAAAAGTAATTGGACAATTGACTCAAAGACTGTTTCAAGGGCAAAAGTGGGCTATTTCTTCATTATGCCATTCTCAAGCATTAAACCGGACCTTCAGCGTGATTTAATGAAAAGCCCAAACTCTTAAAAAACGGTTCCCCAGCATCTAAAATTAATATATTTTATGTTTTTAGTCACTAACTTATTATTCTTTCCCCCACTGGGCTGCAACTCTGTTCAGGAATTTAGGATACGGGCGCCGCCATCTTGACTCAGAAGCATCACACTTACTGAGGAGAGGAGAGTGGGATAAGGTACAGGGGGGCGGGTTATAGCTGTGCTTTGCTCAGACAGAGCAGAGCTGGGGTCAGGTAAAGGTCAGCAGTCCCAGAATGCAGAGCAGCACAGTCAGGAGGCACTTCCTGTTTGCAGGCTGCCTTGGATGTTTACAGGCTCATAACATGCAGTAGATGCAGGTAGGATGATTTTTAATGTAGCCAATCTGTATGTACAGGGTGTGGGAAACACATAAGATAGACTCTTATTCAGAGTGAAGGTCCGCTTTAAGCAGATCAAAGGCCTGGAGTTGATTTGAGGTGTGGTGCTTGAAGATTTTGCGGTGAAGAAAACATGCTGTCAAAAGGAACTCTGCATGCAGGTGAAACAAGCCATCCCGGCTGGCGGACCCTGCTGAAGGTATAGCAGGGAGCGGCCGCTGCTTGCTTATGCTCCAGGGTGACCTGGGGGTTTCACCCAGTGGGGCATCCAGATTCGGGGGGAGGGAATCAAGCGGACCTGGTTTTGGTCCACTTTGCGCTTTTTCAATCAGAAACAGGTGTCAGGTAAGGAGTCTCATGCCCCCTGGCACATCTGATCTAAGGTCTGACAGACTTTGTCTGGTTTTCCTTTAGCAAACAAAAGAACACATTAAGTTTGCAGACCCATACATTGCTGGCTGCTATGTAGGAATCAGGTTTAGTAATATCTCTTACCTTTTAAATCCTGCCATACTGGTTACCATTCTATCCAGCTCTTCCACCTGAAACAAAAGACGAACACATAATGACTCAAAAGACCAGTGGTAAAATAATCACGTGAGGCCAAAACATTTTTGTAGATGACAACCATCTCAATCCACACATTAAATCCTGAGATGTACATAAATTATTAGCAAATGGATTAGCTGGAGACCTTTTCCCAGCAGGCATTGGTTAAAAAGACACACAAAAACCAGATTGGTGGGTGGGTGGGTGGGGGGGGGGGGACTTGCAGTAAAGTCTTTATTCCACCCCCCACCCCCAAGTCAAATTGACTTGTTCATCTAAATTCTTCAATGATGGGTGTGGATCAGACTAATTCAGAGCAAATTGTATCTGGAAAAGCAAACATCAAAACCAACAGCATTTCTAAGAACAGAAGACACATGCTGCCTAATGGGTGGCACCTAAGTCTTTCATTTGACTGAGAAGCAGGGCCAGTGGGAGGGTGTGGCCTGTGTACAGCAACTACCATTGAGAACAACTGTCGCCTCTGTACATAGTTTAGAGCTCAACAAGAGCTGACATAAGCGGGCCATGCCCACCCACTGGCTCAGGTTCTTATACGGAGGGCTGAAGGAGAGCGTTGAGCAGCACTGAAGCGGCTGGCTGGGAAGACATGGACCCTTGTACCGGCATGCCCAGAGACCAGGCAGCTGATACATATTATGTTCCCTTGCAGAGCTGCCAATTACGTTATTACTGGTGACCATTCAGGGTGAACACCATCAAGAGAACACGGATGCCCTCATGCTGCTAGGATCAGAAGATGTAAAGTGCTTTGGTTTTTTGTTTTTTTAACTTTACTGCCTCTTTAACTCTAACATCCTGTTTCCTGAGCAAACTTGGGCTGGAATAAAAGCTTACGGTTACTACAATTCTTCTCGTGTGTGTGGATGCTTTTAGCCATCATGAACTGCATTGTGCAAATATATAAATGGGTAATGCCATTGTTTCCCAGGGATGCACAGGTAACTGGCAGTGAGCAGTTCTCTCATGGGGAATTTTTCTTAGGCATTAGACATTCACTTTAGGTTTTATACACATTTCCTTTGCTGTATAAAAGGGTATCTGTTTGGTAGAGGGCCAGGATGGGAGTAAAAAGCTTTATAACCCCACCTATCTGTCAGCCTGCACATAACCAAATACCCACCTTTTGCTGCCCTCTATCAACCAGGAGAAGCAGTACATAGTACCTCATGATACAGTTATAAATCTTCTTAGTGAATCACCTTTTCATGGTCACCATCGAAAAGCTGCAAGAAGCTGGCCTGAGTTCCAGTCGTGCCCTTTACCCCTCGAAATCTGAGGTCATTTCTGGCTCTCTCCAGATTGTGCAGGTCTATACACAGGTCTTGCAACCACAGACACGCTCTTTTCCCAACAGTGGTCAGCTGGGCAGGCCTACATACAGAACAAAATGCATGGTTTATGTTATAATAATACAGAATTACTGCTAGTTACAAAAGGATGTCTTGTTTTTGTTCATATGCATACCTCCCCAGGGCAATTTAGTTTGCTGCACATAAAAATTCATTTACCTCCTGCTGTGGTAAATTCATTCCTCCATTCTTTAGTTTAGGGCTGCCCAATCTGGGCTATCCCACTGCTGCATTTTAAAGAGGGAGTGGATGCTGAGGTGTGACCAGAATCCGGAACACTCACAGAGGACGGGTGAGGAGCATGCTGTCTGGAGAACTAGCTAAGCAGTGAGACACAATCAAAATGTGGAAGTGCGGCTAATGGCAAGAGGACCAGCTGCCAACGTCGGGCAGTTGAGTCTCGTTTTATGGCTGAATAGCCAAATCATCCCTGAAATTGAGGGGGTGGATGGATAATTCCATATGACTGGATTTCTGGTTTAAAGCAGAACAAAACCTGGGATTTTGACTCAATTTGGGATGCCCCTTTGTGTGAACCCCACCTCTTCCTGTTCCTGTTCCTACGGTGCATGCACGGCCGCTTGTCCAATTAGTCCAGGAGCTTGTCCAATGCAAGCAGATCCAAGCACTCTGGTGGCTGCATCTCACGCCAGCCATTCACAAATGCCTGGTGCGGGCATGTGCCCTGCTTAAGGGATAGCGGGGATGCGGGCACTGCTCGCACATGTGTCATAGGACCGGGAGCAAAGGCCTTCGGGGGACCTAGGGGGTTTCCCACAGTGGGGCACCCCCAATCAGGGTGCCCCAGGAGGAGCAAGTATGCCTGCCCTGGAGTTTCATAGGCTCCAGGGTGGGTTTTGGTCCTTTTTAAGCAGTTCTTCCATTCATGTACTTACTGGTAGTGGGTGAATCCTAACGTTGGAAGGTCAGCATATCTTTCTGCAAAATCAGCCAAGCGACTTATAACCCGGGCAAGCTGCAATGAGACACAAGACGTGGTGACATGTAGGCAAGGTGACCTGTAGGCATGTCTGCCTGGCATGTTGTGCACAGAACAGAAACGCTCACCTTTGGGAGAAGCAAATCAAACCCATCTCGCAGAACAATAAGATCCTAAAAGAGAAGAAGGACAAGACATGTGTGGCTGGCTGAAGAGACCATGCTTTCACATTGTAAAAGGTGGCTATGAATTTAATAACGCTTGCACTAGACTAGAGGGTAATTTTTATCTTGCTTCACAAATATATATATTTTTTTTTTTTTTGTCAACCAAGCAGGGTGGAGAACCTTTAGTGAAGACTGAGCTGGCCAGCTGAAGGTTCGAGTAGTGTGGAAGGACATAAGCTCTTCCTTGGGAATAGGAGAAAGTATTAAACAAGGGAACCTTGTATGGTGAAAGGGTGGAAGGGAAGAAGAATGCGCCCACAAGACAGGAATGACAATGTAAGGGAAATTCACACTGGCTGTAAACTTTTGTTTTTTTGGTTTTATCAATCACTAAAAAAACTTCCCTGAAAACATAGTATCACTACCCGAGAGGTCTTGACAAAACCAACGGTTTCCAGATTGTGTTTTGGATGGATACTCCTGAACTAGATGCACTGAAAATATTATAAAAAGGTACAGTTAACGGTCACTAGTTTCCAATTGTAAGGTTTTTCTTGTCTTAACACCCATAGGCCTGATCCTTTGTCCTGCGGGTGTAACACCCACAGCTCCTCTGCACGTTCCTGCTCTCGGTCATAAAAATTAATCGGCAGCAGGGAGCAACAAACGCATGTCCAGCCCAAGGCTAATGGATACCACACTGAAGCAGATACTGCAGGACTTCATGGTAAGGAAGGATTGTCTCCACTGCAGACTGAATCTTCTTTTTCCTACTTAGTAGAGGGGGTGCCCCTTGTGATTAAGGGGGGTCTTTAAAACAAAATATTTTTTCCTCATTTTAAAGTATTGCCCATTTATAGAAGTTAATCATATCTCCCCTTATGCATCTCCTCACTATACCACTTACTAATGGTAATTCCCAGGTGACTCTCCTCTGCACCCTTTCCGTAATCAGAGCGTCCTTTCTATGATCTGGTGCCCAGAACTGGACGGCATATTCCAGATGAGGGTGTACCAGCGTCTTGTAAAGAGGCATAATTACATCCCTATCCTGTGATTCTATACCTCTTTTAAACCGGACCTTCAGCGTGATTTAATGAAAAGCCCAAACTCTTAAAAAACGGTTCCCCAGCATCTAAAATTAATATATTTTACGTTTTTAGTCACTTACTTATTATTCTTTCCCCCACTGGGCTGCAACTCTGTTCAGGAATTTAGGATACGGGCGCCGCCATCTTGACTCAGAAGCATCACACTTACTGAGGAGAGGAGAGTGGGATAAGGTACAGGGGGGCGGGATATAGCTGTGCTTTGCTCAGACAGAGCAGAGCTGGGGTCAGGTAACGGTCAGCAGTCCCAGAATGCAGAGCAGCACAGTCAGGAGGCACTTCCTGTTTGCAGGCTGCCTGATAAGATGGCGGCTTCCATAAGCCGCCATCTTGGATGTTTAAAGGCTCATAAAATGCAGTAGATGCAGGTAGGATGATTTTTAATGTGGACAATCTGTATGTACAGGGTGTGGGAAACATATAAGATATACTCTTATTCAGAGTGAAGGTCCGCTTTAATGCATGATAGTATCTTGGTGGCAGCTGGTATTTAGCCTATGGTCTACCAGTACATCCAGCCATTTTTAGTCGAGGTCACGTGTGGCCTGCAGATTATTAGACCACAATTGCAGGATTTTACCAAGTGCGTGCCCAGACACTCAAAGTGCCCAAATCACCCTGAAGCTTCTGAACAAGTAAGTTTATCTTTTAATATTTTTTAGGCTTTACAAACCCTTTACCGTTTCAAAATAGCATGTGTCAAAGACAGATTAAAAAGCACAAAATACTTACTGTATTGTCTCCTACATAACAGGAAGTGGCGCCAAGGTGAATTATGGGTGCAGCTCTAGGACAACAATGTGCAAATGTATGCACGTGTGCCATGACATCATGACGCAACCTCTTTTCTTCATCAGCTGCCATCTTGAAGTCAATGTTCTCCAAATTAGCCTCCATCTCGTGAATTTGCTCCTCCATAATTGGAAGCCCTAAAGTCTACACATAAAAAAAACAAGACAGTTAAAGGGTAATTAAAGCGGAGCAAAACCCACCAGCGGCTGCCCTGGAAACCTGGCAGGCTGTGCACATGCACTGTAGAAAGAGGAGCTTTTCTGGGTTTTCCTGGGGGTTTCACATAGTGAGGCATCCCAATTCTGGATTCCCCAGGGGGAACGGAACAAACCCAGAAAAACCCAGTTTTGTTCTGCTTTAAACACAGAAAAGAAAAAACAGACACAGATTAATGGTGCAGATAATTTGGGTGTTGTTGCAGCCCAGTATACCTTTATATTTTAGGTTGTTTTTCCACATTTTAACCCTGTAGGGCAGGGGTGCTCAATTGTTCAAAGAAGTCCACTCAGATATTTGAATAGCAGAGTGATCACAACATTCAGCATACCCACTGTTGAATCACAAAAACATCATCAATGTTGCCCCCTCAGCCCCCCACCCAAGCCATACACACCAATTGCAACAACCACCCACGACCCCTGTAGACACACCTAGCCGTTTGCGTTGGAAACGTCCTGCATGCTACCAACGCAAACACAGCTCTTTAGCAGTCTATGGCAATGCAAACATAACGCAACGCAGCGCAAACCCCACACTCTATACATACATATGTACACATACATATACAATATTTATACTACTATGCAAACCAGTTATGATCATTTTTATCCGCTTAGAACCTTCCACTCAGGGGCTCCGGGGGTGTTGTACAAAGGATCCCCCCCCTTTATTGCTTCCTGGGCTTGCATCAGGATACCACCACCAATCAAAGCCACTGTGTTCCTCAGACAAGACAAGTGCCAGAGGGCACAAGGTGATCCACTTAGGTTTGATGTTGGTAGCCACAGATTGAGCATGTCGGGCATCCCAAATAGAGATTTCCCTAGGGACCCTATTCAGAGATCCTAGCCATTACAGACTTCAGATTACATTAAATTGAATGAAGCCCTTCACTACAACAGATATGCCGAAAAGCATCACAAAAAAAAAAAAAAAAAAAGGATTTGTTAAACTTTTGAAGCAATTTTGCTGCGGGTTTTGTCTGTATAAGCCTTGGGAGCCTGGACAACACACCAGAAGGCGGTAGCTTTCTGTGCACAGTTACGTGGTCCTCTCAGCAGCAAAAGGTTAAGAGGGAGTCAAAAATATACTTGAAAGACTAAAGATAGACTACAGCAAATGCCACCTCCAGCTTGTCTAAAAATAAAAAGAAGATCTTAATGTTCAGAGAGCTACAATTACACCCCCCCCCCCCACACACACACACAAATGCAGTCATTATTCAATGGTGCTGGAAACACTGAAACTTTGCAGCATCAGGAAAGCAATCACTGGTTTAGGCAGTGCTGCACTGTTCCAGGTACTCAGTAGTGGTTATAAGGTGTGACCTGTTGCCAATGGCAACAAACACCGGGAAGTGAGATGTGAGTCCTGTACACACAGAACAATGTTGTTGGGCATGTGTAAGGCTGCGTGAGCTCTCTCACCTCAGTTGCGGCCAAAGCAGCAGTGTTCTATGTGTACAGGACTCATCTCTCCTCTTGGTGTACATTGTCAATGGCAATAGATTGCACCTAGTGAAAACTGATTTCGTAAAACACACATTTTCTAACATAGGAAAACATTTAAATGATACTAGATCAGCTCAGTACCTTGATGGCATCTTTCTGGTACAAAAATGTACATCAAAAGTTGTCCCACCATTTAATGGCCTGCTCCCTGAGCTAGCTTTTGCTGAATAACTGCTTTTTGCTACCACAATTCTTCTGATGTATGCAGATGCTTTTATCCATCATGCAATGCTCAGTCGACAAATGGCTTAAAGTGGACCATCACCCTCCCGTGATCGGCCCGGGAATCTATAAGATTCCCGGGCCGATCACCTCCTTTCCCGCGGGACATCCGAGATCGGGATGTCCCGCGGGGTGAAACCCCCCCAGACACCCCAAATCCCCTTACCTTGTCTTGAATGGCCAGCGCGGGGGCGCGTCAAGAGTGACGCGCGGGAGGCAGAGGAGCCGCTTGTCCGCGGCTGTCAAAACACTTGTCCGTCGGCGCTGGGAGCGGGGAGAGGTGAGTTTTTCAGGGGGGGGGGGGGGTTTCACACAGCGGGGCACCCCGATCGGGGGTGCCCCACCGAAGTGGACCAAGACCCAGGATAGTCAAAATCCTGGGTGTTGGTCCACTTTAAAGTGGACCAAAACCCACTGCGATTGGCCCAGTATCTCTAAGATTCCCAGGCTGATCGATTCCCTCCCCCCGGGCAAACCCCCCAGGTCGCCCCATACACTTAACTTCTTTGCCGGTCCAGGGGTGTATGCGCGAGCCGTGGACGCGTCCCCGCTATCCCTCTATTAGGTCATGTGCCCACTCCAGGCATTTGTGAGTGGCCGATGCAGGCACTCTCCTTGTCTCCCTGTTAGAGAGAAGCGGGGGATGCAGCCATCAGCACGCTCAGAGCCGCTCGCCTTCGGCGACGTGACGTCAGTGACTTCGAGCAAGCTGACTGGACGAGGAAGAGGTGAGTTGATTTCAACGACCTGGGGGGTTTCACACAGCGGCGCGCCCCCAATCGGGGTGCCCAAGGGACAAGGGCCAAAACCCATGATAGTCAAAATCCTGGGTTTTGGTCCACTTGAAAGTAGATCGAAACCCTTGATTTTGGCTATCCTGGGTTTTGATCCTTGCCCCCAGGACACCCTGCTGTGTAAAGCCACCACCCCAGTTCCCCCAGGAAACTCATCTTTCCCTGGACAGCAGAAGCCGTATCCCCGGTACCCTGTAACAAATGCCAGGTGCGGGTGCGCGCTCTGCTAAAGGTATAGCAGGTGATGGCTGCTGCTTGTGCAGTTGGATTGGGGGAAGGGGAGTTTACTGGGGGGTTACAGAGCAGGGTATCCCAAATCTGAACGCCCTGGGAGGAGAGAATCAGGCAGCTCTGGAGTCTTATACCATTTGTAATATTAAACAGTCCACCTTAATATAAAAAGTGCTTGCTTTCGCAAATGTGGTTTAACAATCCAGAGAAACAAATATATCCACAAAGCAAAAAAAAAGAAAGATTGCTTAATTACCACAAACCTTTATTTTCTATTTCTGGAATGAATGGATGAGGGGTGTCAGAGCTTTGGATGTACCATTCTGCTTTTACAGGGAATCTGCCCAGCACTAACTGCCTGTTCCCTGAGCTAGCCTGTGTAGGAATAACAGCCTATTGCTAGCGCTTCTGGTGCATGTAGTTGTTTTTACCCACTATGCAATGCTTTAGGCAAATATGGTTAAAGGCCCACTCCAGCCCCAGTGTAAAATATTAAAATACCCCCCACCGTGCCCCCTCCTATTAGCGCTAAAGCACGTGTAATAGATTAAATTAAAAAAAGAAAACTCATCTTCACCCGGAATCCAGTGGCGAAGTTGGCGGTGCCGCAGAGATCACCCGTCAACATTTTCGTGAAGTCCTGGCCGCATCGTGCCTGCTCCTGCCCGTCCATTTACAGCAGCGGGAGGCGAGGCAATTGTTTCCAGTCAGATCTCATTGCCAAGCATCGCTGTGAGTTCTGACTGGACGAGAGCACGCATATGCGCCATGGGAGCATGGATCAAGTGGAACAGGAGTTCACACACCATCAGGATGCCGCTTTAAAGTGGACCAAAACCCAGGTAAGAAGTACATGTTTCTTGGTCTGCTTTGCACAGATAATGATTTACAGGCACCTGCTACAGAGACATTTCTACAGTACAGTACAGGTCACATGACAGGCTCTGCCAGTCCCAGAGAGCATAAGGACCAGAACATTGTCTTATTTGATTTGAGAGCCCCTTTATAGTGGAACCAAACCGTCCCTTGCAAGAGAGGGTAATAGTTCACAGGGACATTAAAGCGTCTAGAAGAATCTAGAGCTGGTGGTGTCTCCCAAATTGGCTTGCCAGCGATCCTATTCTACATGAGTGCAAAAAATCTGAATGGGATGTGAGCCACTGATTGGCACGTGCAGTGGGAACAAAAGATGCATTTTTGGGGCAATTCCATTGGATACAGACAGCGGATGGATGCCACACACCGGAGAAAAATATCCCTGGATAGTGAAATTCCTGGGTTTTGTTCCTCTTTTAACTAACGTACCCCTGAAATCTATGATTCCTGGGCGGCTTGATTCCCTCTCCCCCAGGGCATCCAGATTGGGGATACCCCACTGTGTGAAACCCCCCCAGGCCACCTCCCCCACTCCAGCGGCTGCTCCTCGCTATCCCTTTAGCAGGGTCCATTGTCGATGGCCAGTGCGGGTCACATCACTCCCAGTGATAAGCTGTCAGCCCACATGGAACTCTCCTGGGTTTGGGTCCTTGCCCCCGGGACACCCTCTAACAGGGAGTGTGCATTCACAAACGCCTGGCGCGGGCATGCGTCCTGCTAAAGGGATGGCAGGGATGCAGCCGCGGCTCGCGCATGTGCCACTGGACCGGGAAAGAAGATAAGAGTGTGGGCATCCTGGGGGGTTTCACACAGCCGCTGGGCATCCCGATTGTGGATGCCCAAGGGGGGAGGGAAATTATCTGCCCAGATATCTTAAAGATTCCCAGGCCAATTGCCATGGGTTTTGGTCCACTTTAAAGAGATAACTTTTCCTAACGGAGTGCACAGGAAGCAGCTGCATGCATGTGTGCCGCCCACCCCAACCCTTTTCAGGCACGGGTTTAGGTCCGCATTAAATGGAGGCGCCCGTGTCAGAGGGCACAGTGCAATGCGGATGCCCATAGGTGGGAGGGTCATGCACCTTACCCGCTGGGCCTGAGCCAGGAACAGCCAAAGTCGCCTCCAGGTCTGGAATTTCTTGCTGTCGCTGAAGTTGAAGGCCATCTCCTTGCTGGCATAGCGGGACACCAGGGGGGATCGGTATCGCTGCACCTCCTCAGGGCCCTGGGCGAGGGGCGAAGCGCTGCCCGCCACCCTCACCCCCAGCTCTCCGCTCAGCCCGCTGCCCGCGTCCATCTTTACTAGCAACTCGCTGCCACCTCCAAGATGTCAGCCCCTAGCTGCCGAATGTCACGTGTGTCCACCACAAGCCGCCATCTTTCACGTGGCAGATACCTTCTATTTTAGACCCTTCTTTTGCAAGTTTCTACCATTCCACAGCAATCGTGGCGGCGCCTAGCCTATCTCTGACTCAACCACTGGAGGGCGCTATGAGGCAGATGTTACTCACCAGCTCTTTAAACCGGACCTTCACCATGATTTATTGAAAAGCCCAATCCCTTAAAGTGGACCAACACCCTGCCCGTACGGCCGGGGAATCTATAAGATTCCCAGGCCGATCAGATCCCTCCCCGCAGGGCATCCAAAATCGGGATGCTCCGCTGTGTGACACCCCCCAGGACGCCCCATTCACCTTACTTTACTCCCGTTCCAATGGCGCATGTGCAGGCCGCGGCCGCATCTCGCACTTCTCTCTAGCAGGGCGCGTGCCCCATTTGGGAATGGCCGGCGCGGACGCGCTCCCTGTTAGAGGGAAGCGCGATATGCGGCCGCCAGCGTGATCGGAGCAACTGTGGTTGTACGTCTCTTGGACGCGCATACCACAGTGGCTCCGAGCGCGCTGATTGGACGAGCGAGTAGGAGCAGGGTGAGGTGAGTTTTTTCTGGCGTTCTGCGGGGTTTCACAATCGGGGGTGCCCCGCGGAAGTGGACCAGAACCCAGGATAGTGGAAAATCCTGGGTGTTGGTCCACTTTAAAAAATGATTCCCCAGCATCTAAAATTATTATATTTTAAGTTTTCAGTCACTTACTTATTATTCTTTCCCCCACCGGGCTGCAACTCTGTTCAGGACTTTAGGCTACGGGCACCGCCATCTTGACTCAGAAGCATCACACATACTGAGGAGAGGAGAGTGGGACGAAGTACAGGGGGGGCAGGTTATAGCTGTGCTTTGCTCAGACAGAGCAGCACAGTCAGAAGGCACTTCCTGTTTGCAGGCTGCCTGATGCTCCATAAGCCGCCAACTTGGATGTTCAAAGGCTCATAACATGCTGTAGATGCAGGAAGGATATTTTTTTATGTGCACAATCAGTATGTACAGGGTGTGGGAAACATATAAGATAGACTCTTATTCAGGGTGAAGGTCCGCTTTAATTAACCAAGTCCAGCACATCTAAATAAACATTGTGTGTAAATTAATATATATGGATAGACATATGTAATAGTGGTATTGACACTAAAAGATTCCCGGGACCGGCTGATGGCATCCTCTTGGGGCATCCCGTATTTTTCCCCAGTTCAATGGGGAGTGAGACCAGAGTCTGCTCTCCAGCCATTCAGATAGGCTTGGGCAGGATGACACAGGTTGCTGGGAATGCAGCCGCTTGTGCACACCATTGAAGAACATCAGAGCCATTTACCAAATGACATAGGCAAACAGCTCTGAATGGTCAAGAGCCCATGCATGCGCCAGTGGACCAGCAAGAGGTGAGTTTTACAAGGTGTTCTGGGGTGTGTCACACAGCGGAGCATCCCAATTTAGGATTCCCCTGGGGTACAGAATAAAACCTGGGATAGTCAAAATCACAGATTTTGATCCGCTTTAACCCTTTAAGTGCCAGCATACCTTGAGATTTTGTCACCCTTTGTGGTTGCCAGGCCATTTTTCACTATTTTGCGCTACACATGTTCAGCTGTGATTTTTGAAGGTATTTCCCAGGAAAATGATGTATTGTTTTTTTCAGCAAAGTCTGGGCTTTACCATGAAATGTCTTATTTGTAATTTTTTAAGTGTATTCTCAATATTTGGGGGTGAAATATGTGCAAAAAAATAAAATCTATCTTTACACAATTTGTAGTGTTTTTTGTAATAAAAAAAAGTAAGTTTGCCAATAAAATCTTATTGTATGTGAAATTCTAATTTCTCCCGGTTACAGCGGTACCACATATGTATTGGTAGACACCCTTTCCTGCCCAGCAGACTCCCCTAAACTAAAACAGCGCTTTAGGAGATTTTCAGATAAAATACAACTATTCTATGCACACCTTGCAACTTTTCAAGAAATACAACAATACATTTGAAATACCCCCACAAACTATATATTCACTGGAAGTACACAGCTCAAGCTTTCCAGGTGTACCAGGCTTGTTGACATGGGTGCAGTTTTCTGTAAGTAATCCCTCAATGAATTCTTTGGTTTTTTTAGAGTTTCCCTAAAAATAAAAAAACAGAATCAAAACTTATATTCTCCTAAATATGCAAACAAGAAAAAACAAGGTCCCCCGAACAGAACGATACCCAACATGCATAGCTAATGTCAAGGGAAGAGTTGTTAAACACCCCAAAGTAAAGCATGTGTGAAAGGGTAATTTTACTTTAAAATTTCAGCTCTGCAAACTGCGCACCTTGCGGTTTTTCTACCAAAACAACCATTTACATTTGAAATATTCCCTGAAAAAACTTTCCCTTTCTAAGCGTACCCAGCTTGGTGTAGTGGGCTCATTGTTTTAGAAGTAATCCCTCGACAATTCTTAGGTTGCACAGGGTTTCCCTAAAATAAATGATGAAAAAGTAGAATAAAAAACACATTTTCTTAAAAAATCAATATGCAAACAAGAAAAAACAAGCTAAATCTGAAAGAGCAAGGTCCCCCAAGCAGAAAAATACCCCACATGCATAGGTACTATCAACCCTTTTAATTGTCAGCCTACTTGAAGTTTTGTCACCCTCTGTTGACAGGTCATTTTTTACCATTTTGCACCTTGTTTAACCGTGATTTTTGCAGGAATTTCCATGAAAATTACATATATATATTTTTTTTTTTGCAGCAGAGTTTAGCCTTTAACATGAAATGTCTTGTTTGTAATTTTTCTACTGTTTTTTAAAATATTTTTGCATAAAAAATATTTTTTTGAAAATGGTCTCCTTTATTTTAAATAATTTTTTTTTTTTAAGAAAATGATAAAACCATATTGCATGTGAAAACCCAATTTCTCCCGATTACAACGGTACCACATGTATCAGTAGCCCCCCCAAACTGAAAAGAGCACTTTATAACATTTACAAATAACATTTACAAATATAACTACTATCCACACTATAAAGGGTTAAAAAAAAATGGCGGTCCCTTTCTTGGGGGCCAGCTTTGGTGCCCCCCCCCCCCGCCCTGCCGGCTACAAGCCCTCACCGCCTAAATTGCCCCCTCCTTGGCTTTGGGGAGGCATGTAATAGGGGGGCTGGGGGTTAATAGCAAGTCACCCACTAGCCACAGGTGACTTGCCACCCCTTAAGCCTTGTGAACTGGTATAGGGGTCTCATGGGCTTAAAGGGTTAAATATAAAAACACAGAGATTTTTTTTTTTTAATACTTCCCATTCCTCTCCTTCCCTTACCAATCACTCTGGCTTCTGCTGGAAGCCTTTTATAGCTGCTGGGCTGGGTTAAATAAAAAAGGGGGGAGGGGACCCCATTTTTTGGAAATTTTAAGGGTTAAAACCCCTTAAAAATCCCCCCAAAAAACAACATGGGGCCCCCTCTTCCCAGCATAACTAGCCCGGGACCAGCTATGCAGGGCTTGTAGAACAGGGCCAGGGGC
This sequence comes from Gastrophryne carolinensis, assembly GCA_027917425.1. Taxonomy (NCBI): domain Eukaryota; kingdom Metazoa; phylum Chordata; class Amphibia; order Anura; family Microhylidae; genus Gastrophryne; species Gastrophryne carolinensis. The sequence continues at coordinate 339,094,602 of CM051235.1, forward strand.
CTGTGGCCCCCCACCCTGCCGGCTACACGCCCACATAGCTTCTGTGGGCCCGGACCCTTCTGCCCCCCCCCAGACTTTGGGGAGGCAGGTAATTGGGTTGCCGGGCCTTAATGGCAAGTCACCCGCTAGCCGCAGGTGACTTACCAGGCCCCAGCCTTGTGAACTGGTATAGGGATCTCAGGGACCCCTTACCAGTTAACAAGGGGTTAACAGTAAAAAATAAACACACACACAGAAAAATGACATTTATTTCTTTACTCACCTCCGATCCTCTGCTGTCCCCCGGTGATCATCTCTGATGACAACTGCGGGGTGATCGGTGGAGGAAGGGCAGGGGGGACAAGAGATCACAGACCTTTCTCCTCTGATCACCCGGAGCTACTGAGCATCTCGGCATGCCGGCTGCCGGGTGACGTCATAGCCCCATAAAGGGCGGGGCTAGTAGTCCGCAACCCAGGAAGAGGGAGCCTTCTTGCCCTCTCCTCACCACCAAAGAGCCTGGAGGGGGCCAATCGGAGCCCCCCCCCCCCCCCGGTGAAGTGGAAGACCTGGCGGGAGGGATCGCGGCCGCAGATGAGTAAATGTCTTTTTTACAGTAAGCAGCGGCTGCTGCCAAAGCAGGGCGGAGCTATTTCGGGAACTCTCCTGAAGTGAGAAGAACCTCCAGGGGGAATCGGATGGCACCAAGTTAAAGAGGAGACCCGACTGGATTGATAGAGGTCAGGTAAGAGTTTTTTCTTATTTTTTTGGCCGCTAGCAGGGGTAAATGCCAGGGCCATTAATTTTTTCGTGGCTGACACTTAAGGGTCAGAGAGGCAACCATGTAACATTCACGTGCTTGGCACTTAAAGGGTTAAAGCTACTAACAGAGCTACACCTCTGGCACTTAACTTAACCAAATAATCCATAGTAGAAATGACCTGTTAATATCTATACTGGTCTTAATCAACTGGGAGAATGCATTCTGTGAACGACCTCTAGGGTGAGTCTTAGAATGCAGTTGCTTTAACAACTTTGCTATGGATGTGGCACAGGCTGGCCGTAAAGTCGACCCTACAATAGAAAAAGCATGACGTGCCACCTGATCTATGCATTTTTCTGCTGGATTCCTTGGGGAGTGCCATAACAGTAGTCTTAGAGAGGCCTGAAACTGGAGCATCTACCACAGGAGGGCGAGACCATAAATTAATTAAATCTAGGGTAAAGGGTTACTTAGTATCTAGCACTCTAGGAATGGGAGTAAGTCTATTCGGCTTCTCCTATTACTTTAAGATCATATTGGAAAAATGAGTCTGCTCAGGAAACAATTGCCTTGCAGATCTCCCTTCTTCCTCTTGGAAATCTTAGGAGATAAAATATCAAAAATTTCTAAAATGGAACTAATCAGACCCTCCATTTGTTCCTTAAATTGAGAGCCCCCCCCCCGTGTAGACCCTTAACCCTTTTGTTGCCAAGCACGTAACACCTACGGCCTTAAGTGCCAAGCCCGTAGGTGTTACGTGCTTGACTTTCCTCGCTTGTAGTTTAAAAAGTAAAAATAAAAAATACTCACCTGACCCCTTGTTGGATCCGGCCGGGTCTCCTCTTTAATTTGGTGCCATCCGATCCCCCGTGGGGGGTCGGATGGCTCCAGGAGAGCCCCCGGAATAGGCCGCCCCCCCCCCCCGCTTCTGCAGCAGCAGCTTCTAACTGTAAAAAAAATAAAAAAATAAAAATGACATTCACTTACCTGTGTGTGCGCTGGCTCCCGCTGTCCCTCCTCTTCACCTGGGGGGCCTCCGATCCCCCCCCAGGACTTACCGATCTTCAGGAGAGAGCCTGGGAGGCTCTCTCCTCTCTTCTTCTCGATGGCGGCCGCCATCATGCCTCTAAGATCTCAGGCTTCAGCCTTCTCAGCTTCTCAGATGCCGGTGATCGGCACAGGGGAAGGAGGTGGCAGGAGATCCTCTGATCTCCTGCCTCCTCCTTCTCCTGTACCGATCACCGGCATCTGTCAGCACAGCATCGAGGGACAAGAGCTTGCAATCGAAGGTAAGTACAGTAAAAAAAAATTTTTTTTTTTCTAATAAAATACTTTTTATTATTGTGTCGTGGTTTTTTTTAACAGTTAACCCTTTGTGAGCTGGTAAGGGGTCCATGAGACCCCTTATACCAGTTCACAAGGCTGGGGGGGTGGCAAGTCACCTGCCCTAGCGGGTGGCTTGCCATTAACCCCCGCACCCCCATTACCTGCCTCCCCAAAGGCCAGGGGGGGGCAGAAGAGCCCGGGCCCACATAGGCTATGTGGGCTCGTAGGCTGCAGGGTGGGGGGGCCACCAAAGCTGGCCCCCCCACTCTGTGCCTACAAGCCCCCATAGCTGGTCCCGGGCTGGTTACTTTGGGTAAGGGGGACCCCACGTCATTTTTTTTTTTGGATTTTGAAGGGTTTTTAACCCTTCAAAATCCAAAAAAAAATGGGGTCCCCCTCCCCGGGAAGGGGGACCCTATGTCATTTTTTTTTTTAATTAACCATTTGTCATCCAGCAGCTATAAAAGGCTTCTGGGCAGGAAAGGGTGTCTACCTATACATATGTGGTATCGCTGTAACCGGGAGAAATTGGGGTTTCTCACGCAATAAGATTTTATTGACAAACTTACATTTTTTATTACAAAAAAACTCTACAAATTGTAAAAAAATATATATATTTTTTTTTTTCACACATTTCACCCAAAAAAATTGAGAATACACCTAAAAAATACAAACAAGACATTTCATGTTAAAGCCCAGACTCTGTTGAAAAAAACAATATATAATTTTTCTGGGAAATCCCTGGAAATCCTTTCAAAAATGACAGTTGAATATGTGTAGCGCAAAATAGTGAAACATCGTCTGGCAACAGGGAGTGGCAAATGCTGCAGGTAGGCTGGCAGCGAAAGGGTTAATCTGAATCACTCCCTTCCCTACTGGAAGAAAGCTCACCATCTGATAACTCCTCCTGAGAAACAACAGAAGCATACACATCCCCCGTCAGAACCAGAGGAATCCACATGCTTCCTTTTTTCTAATGCCTTCCTTGGAACCATCGGTTCTAAAAAGCTTTCAATGCGAGCCAACATCTCTGCAATATCCCACTGGACACTATCACCCTGGCTTTCCTTGCAAGGCTGAGCTGTCATAGAAGCTCTAGGTTCCGAGGGCCCAGCGCCTGAAGTCTCTCTGGGAACCCTCTCACTGCTGGAGATATTTGTCTCCCAAGCTTAGCGAGTACTACTGTAGTGTAATCGGCACAAATAATACTGTCCTCATCCAGTTGCCTTTGCATGCATACTGTACATGGAGTGACCTTGCCTGCTAAGGTACCAAACCCAATTTCCCCAGATGCCTCCATCATGGTGAAACAAAACGGTCTAAATATCCCTGAGGGCCTAGACAGAAGTATATAAGACTACTCAATACTCACAAGTGACTACTCTGAGACCCTAGGGGTAAACCACAACCAATATTTTGCCCTTTACCAATAGCAGGGAGCCAGCAATTCTGGCATCTATAGAGCCTTGTTTATGACCCCACTCCAATAATTGCAATGGAAGGGAAGTCCTAAACCAGGTTCATTATGTTTATTATGCCTGGCCTTGGCACTCCCGATATATTGTTTTTTTCATCTGGGCTTTAACATGAAATGTCTTGTTTGTCATTTTGTAGGTGTAGTCTCAATATTTTTGGGTGAAATGTGAAAAAAAATAAAAAAATATTTTTTACAATTTGTAGTATTTTTTGTAATAAAACATGTAAGTTTGTCAATAAAATCTTATTGTGTGTGAAATCCCAATTTCTCCCGGTTACAGCGGTACCACATATGTATAGGTAGACACCCTTTTCTGCCCAGGAGACTCCCCCAAACTGAAACAGAGCTTTAGGGGATTTTCAGATAAAATACAACTATGCTATGCACACCTTGCAGTTTTTCCAGAAAAACAACCCTTTACATTTGAAATACCCCTGGCAAACTATATATTCTCTGGAAGTACACACCTCAAGCTTTCTAGGTGTACCAGGCTTGTTGATGTGGCCACAGTTTTCTAGAAGTAATCCCTCAATGTATTCTTTGGTTGCAAAGAGTTTCCCTAAAAAAAAGGATACAAAAGCAGAATCAAAGCCACATTTTCCTAAAAAAAACTATATACAAACAAGAAAATACAAGTTTAATCTGAAAAAGCAACATCCCCCGAACAGAATGATACCCAACATGCATAGCTACTGTCAAGGAAAGAGTTGCCAAACACCCCAAAGTAAAACATGTGCGTAACGGTAATTTTACTGGAAAATTTCAGCTATGCAGACGAAGTGTGCACCTTGCGATTTTTCAACCAAAACAACCCTTTACATTTGGAATACCCCCTACAAACCATATATTCCCTGTAAGTACACGTTAAGCTTTCTAAGCGTACCCAGCTTGTTGTAGTGGGCTCATCTTTCTGGAATTAATCCCTCAAAGAATTCTTTGGTTGCGCAGGGTTTCCCTAAAAAATGTATAAAAAAGCTGAATAAAAAACACCTTTTCCTAAAATATAAATATGCAAACAAGAAAAAACAAGCTAAGTCTGAAAGCGCAAGGTCCTCCGAACAGAACAATACCCAACATGCATAGTTACTTTAAACCCTTTTAATTGCCAACCTACTTGAGATTTTGTCACCCTATGTTGACAGGTCATTTTTCCCCATTTTGCGCCATGTATTATGCCACTTTTTTTCCGGGAATTTTCAGGAAAATTATATATATTTTTTTTGCAGCAGAGTTTAGGTTTTAACATGAAATGTCTTATTTTATTTTATTCTGTTTTTTTAGAATATTATTAAGTAAAAAATAAATAAATAAATAAATTTTTTTTTAGAAAATTGCCTCCTTTATTTTAAATAAAAAACGTATTTTATTAAAGAAAACCGTATTGCATGTGAAAGCCCTATTTCTACCGATTAGAACGGTACCAAATATTTATCGGTAGCCCCCATTCCTGCCCAGGAGACCCCCCAAACTGAAACAAACGTTATAACATTTACAAATAAAATACAACTACCATCTGTGACATCCAATGTCCTAATTTATGTCATAATTTCCCCTCTGCCTCACCCCTATCATTTGTACAGCCATCCTATAACAAATAAACAGTTCTTCAAAGTCTTCCTGCACAGGGGCAATAAATCCTGGTGGGGGCTTGGAGAAGAGATTTACTAAAAGGGCAACTAGAAATAATTTGTCCCCCAGCACCCACCCAGGGGGGATGGCATCTGTCCTTCCAGCCCCTTGGAATTTAGGATAAATCCAAGGGGAGAAATGGGTTTTTGTGTCCCATACAGAGGGTCCGATCCTTGATCGTGGTGTGTCTGATCCATTGCTCCTTCTAACCCTCAGAAAACTGAAGACTTGTATCCATTTATGAGGTATAGGATTTTCAGTGGTTTCTCCCTTTTTTTTTTGTTCATTATTTGTATTTTTGTTTTTCTATTTTTTAATTAAAATTTTAACATTTCCATTTTGCACGGGCCTACCTTTTTGGCAATAATAAATCCTCTAACCTGGTTTCCTTGGAGCTCTAAAAACTACCCTGGTTTCTGAAGATTGTATGACCGCTCGTAACTGTGTATTAACCCCATAGACTTTAAGATTGATTGTAACTAATCCAATGTATGATTGGGAAAGTGTAACTAATCATATAGTGTAACAAGGTTGAATGCCTCACAATTAACTTGGAGTGCTGCATGGTGACTGTGTGTGAGCCAGCAGATTGCAAGCTGATTGTATCTGATCGTTCCACAGCAGAACTGATCAGACTTTCCACAGGGATAAGTGTGGGACAGAATCAGAGTGGATTGCCTGTGCCCTGCTTGAATGTGTAGAGGGGTGTGTAGGTATGTGGTGACTGTCTCGATTACTCGCCAGCAGAGTTTGATCGGATGGTGATTGAGGAGGGTTCCACCGGCCCGATTTAATCGTTTAAAGTGTAGTTACGGTGGTAGTGGCAGCTTGTTGTAATTGGTGTGTGGGGTGTTTCTGGTGTGATTGCTCGATCAAACAGAAGTTGAATGATCGATTTTGTGACATATTGGTGGCAGCGTGTGTGATACGTTTTTAGAGCATTAGTGTCTGGTTCAAACAAGTTAAATCTTACACTAAGGGTTGGTATTCCCCCTAAGGGATTGCCAGCCTTCAAGAGGAACCACCGTGCATATTTTAATTTAAATTTTTGTTGGAAAAGACATTTGTGCAGAAAACAGTTTCCCCTTCCCTGTTTTTCTTTTCTATCTTTAATTTTATTTTGCAAAAGAAAGGACTGAGATGGCTGCCTCCTACAAACGGCTTTTCAAGGAGCAACTTTTAAGTCTTTGTGAGCAAAGAGGCATTGACAGTGATGCATCCAAGACAAAAGAACATTTGATTACTGCCTTGACGGAGAATGACCAAGATCGGTCAGTCATGACACCCGATCCACAGGATTGTGTTCCCCAGCCAAACCTAGAGAGTTCCCGGGAGCCTGCGTCTAATCTCAATGAGGGCTCCGAGCAGCGTCCCTTGCCAAGTGGACTAAGCGCCTCTCTACAGGTTGCCCTACAGTGCTTGGGAGACTGTGACCCACAGATCAAACTACAGCTTATCATGCAGCACCAGCAAGCAGAAGCTACTGCCAGGGAAGCAGAGAGAGAAGCCGCTGCCAGGCAAGCAAAGAGAGAGGAGCGTCAGGCAGAGAGGCAATTCCAGCTTGACCTCGCACGCATCCAGAGAGACCGTGCCTCTCCACCATCCTGTGAGTCCCAAGAGGTACGCTCCTCTATGCCATTTTTTGATCGATTCCCTGTGATGGACCCGAATTCGGATATGGATGTGTATCTCCGAACCTTCGAACGTACCTGTCGCCTGTTTCACCTACGTAGAGACCAGTGGACCAGATATCTAACACCTGGGTTAAAAGGTAAGGCCCTGGAAGTCTTTGCAGACCTCCCAATGGACTGTGATGGGGACTATGATAAAATAAAAGAAGCCTTGGTCAAACGGTATAACCTCACCCCTGAGGTGTACCGTAAGCGATTCAGAACTGTGCACCGTTCCCATCACGACAGCTGTGCCGATGTTCTGCGCAACATGAGAACTGCTTTTAATCAGTGGGTCAGAGGACTGTCCATCTCCACATTTGCCGACCTTGCAGACCTCATGATAAAGGACCAATTGATCCATATTTGCTCTGCTGAGGTCCGACAGTTTATTCTGGCCAGGGAACCCAAACAGCGGACTAGGCTGCCGAGTTTGCGGAACCTATTTGTAGCCAGCCGGGTAATGGATAATCACAGACCCAGTTCCTCCAGCTGGAAGGGGGACAAGTTGAGCCCCAACCCTTCTGGAGGGAAAGCGAGGCCCACCGATGACCGACAGTGTTATATATGCAAGAAAACTGGCCATCTGGGCCCTGCCTGCCCCAACAATAAGAGACTTCAGCCCCAAGAAAAGTCTGCAGGCGCATCTCATGCCATGTTGTGTGTATCAGCTAAGTCGCACAAGAATACAGAAAACCAGCAGGCCGTAACCATTGGCAACAAAGTGACTAAAGGACTTCGGGACACGGGTGCCGAGGTAACCCTTGTTCGCCCGGAGCTGGTCAACTCTGAGGACATAATCCCTGGTAAGACTATGACTGTCGCCGGAATTGGGGGGGTAAACCCTAAAGTAGCAATGGCCCAAGTGTATCTGGACTGGGGTGCTGGGTGTGGCCTGCGAAAAGTGGGGGTGTCGGATTCCATCCCTGCCAATGTGTTATTGGGGACAGATTTGGGCAGAATGATCTCCCAATACATGCCTTCCCCTGCCTCCTCAGACTCTGCCTCACCCCCCCTGCCGGCGGATCCAATGGCACTGACAGGTGCCTCTGGGCAAGACCGGAATGGGGAGGATTGCTTGTTATTTGATTCTGTCTTTCCCAACACAGGGGGAGACCAGTCCCCCTGAACACCTGCCCTTCCCCAGTCCCAACGCTACTGGCAGATAGTGTCCATATAGGTCTTACACTTTATCAACCTACCCCAGTACCTGCCATAGCTGCTGTGACTCGCCAGCAGAGCGCACAGATGGTTATGACTGAGGATGAAAACAAGCCATCATCTGAAAGATTCCGATCCTTCAGATCCCCTTCCTGAAATTACATGGGCAGTGCAAAACACCCCTGCTATAGAGGCAGAGTTCACAGAGGCCCTGGCGACCGATGCCACCTTGGAGGAGGATCTATTAGTGGACATGCTGACAGGTAGCAAAAACAATGGGTCACCCCGAGACCTGCAAGTCAAACCTCAGCTAACCAGGGAACAAGCTGATCTGGCACAACTCCTCTCTGTGCATCATGACACCTTCACGGGTAAGCCAGGCAGGACCCACCTCACTGATCATCATGTGGATACTGGTAGTCACCACCCAATTAGGCAGTCAGCCTACCTTCTCTAGAAGTACTAGAAAACATGAAGAGGGAAATTGGGGAGATGTTAGAGTTAGGGGTCATCCAAAAATCGCACAGTGCGTGGGCTGCCCCTGTGGTTCTCATCCCAAAAAAGGACCACACAACCCGGTTCTGTGTGGATTACAGGAAACTGAACACCATCACGGTGTTTGATGCCTATCCAATGCCCCGGATCGATGAATTGTTGGACAAGTTGGCAGGAGCCAAGTATCTAACAGTCATGGACTTAAGCAGAGGATATTGGCAGATACCCCTAACCCCAGCAGCTCAGAAAAGGTCACCCTTCATTACACCCCTTGGAATTTTTGAATTTTTGGTCATGCCCTTTGGCATGAAAAATGTGCCAGCCACCTTTCAGAGGCTTGCAATGACCTGCTGGGAGAACTGGAACATTTTGCAGTGGCTTATCTCAATGACATTGCCATCTTCAGCCCTACATGGGAGGACCACCTCACCCACTTAGCACAAGTCCTTGAGAAAATCCGGGATGCGGGACTGACTGTGAAACCTGAGAAATGCCAGGTAGGCATGACTGAGGTTTACTATCTTGGGCACCTGGTGGGAGGGGGAACCCTTCGGCCAAACATGGACAAAGTAGAGGCTATTAGGGCCTGGCCAACCCCACAAACAAAGAAGCAGGTGAGGTCTTTCTTGGGTACTGTGGGATACTACCGTAAATTTGTACCAAACTACAGTGCCTTGGCCAAGCCCCTGACTGATCTTACCAAGAAAAAGTTGCCCAAGACCATAATCTGGACGCAGGACTGTGAGAACTCTTTTTGCTTCCTAAAAGAAGCTCTGTCGAACTCTCCCATACTGCAGGCGCCAGACTTCACTTGCAGATTTGTGGTACAGACAGATGCTTCCATGTATGGCCTAGGAGCTGTTCTTAGTCAGGTGAACCAGGCGGGGGAGGAGCATCCCATCCTGTATCTAAGCCGGAAGTTGCTGCCAAGAGAAGTAGGTTATGCAGCAATTGAGATAGAATGTTTTGCCATTGTTTGGGCATTGCAGAAGTTGCAACCTTACCTCTATGGGCGGAACTTCACAGTGATTACCGACCACAATCCCCTGAGCTGGCTTAATAGAGTAGTGGGAGATAATGGCAAACTACTGCGATGGAGTCTAGCTCTACAGCAATATGATTTCTCCATCCAGCATAAGAAAGGAAGCGACCACAGTAATGCAGATGGCCTCTCCAGAGCTGCTGAGCCTGCAGTTACAGGTGCTGCGGAGAGCGACCTGTGAGTCCCTCCACCCTGCATCTGCTTAGGGGGGAAGGTGTGACAACCAATGTCCTAATTTATTTCCCCTCTGCCTCATCTCCATCATTTATACAGCCATCCTATAACAAATAAACAGTTCTTCAAAGTCTTCCTGCACAGGGGCAATAAATCCTTATCTAGCAACAGAAAGCACCACTGATAAGGAAAGGATGGGGGGGAGTGCAGCTTGGAGAAGAAATTTACAATAATTTGTCCCCCAGCACCCACCCAGAGGGGGGGCATCTGTCCTTCCAGCCCCTTGGAATTTAGGATAAATCCAGGGGGAGAAATGGGTTTTTGTGTCACATACAGAGGGTCCGATCCTTGATCGTGGTGTGTCTGATCCATTGCTCCTTCTAACCCTCGGAAAGACTTGTATCCATTTATGAGGTATAGGATTTTCAGTGGTTTCTCCCTTTTTATTTTCTAACTGTTTTTCTGCACATTTGTATATTGTCTTTTTTTGTTCATTATTTGTATTTTTGTCTTTCTATTTTTTTTTATTAAAATTTTTAAATTTCCATTTTGCACGGGCCTACCTTTTTGGCAATTTGAAATCCTCTAACCGTTTCCGTGGAGCTCTAAAAACGACCCTGGTTTCTGAAGATTGTATGACCGCTCGTAACTGTGTATTAACCACATAGACTGTAATATCGATTGTACCTAATCCAATGTATGATTGGGAAAGTGTAACTAATCATATAGTGTAACAAGGCTGAATGCCTCACAATTAACTTGGAGTGCTTCATAGTGACTGTGTGTGAGCCAGCAGATTGTAAGCTGATTGTATCTGATCGTTCCACAGCAGAACTGATCAGACTCTCCACAGGGATAAGTGTGGGACAGAATCAGTGTGGATTGCCTGTGCCCTGCTTGTATGTGGAGAGCGGTCTGTAGGTGTGTGGTGACTGTCTCGGATGATCTCGGATGATCGGATGGTGATTGAGGAGGGTTCCACCAGCCCAATTTAATCGTTTAAAGTGTAGTTGTGGTGGTGGTGGCAGCTTGTTGTAATTGGTGTGTGGGGTGTTTCTGGTGATTGCTCTCTGTGCTGGAAGCAGTCCACACACACGTCGCAGATCGCTCGATCAAACAGACGTTGAACGATCGCTATCCGCAGGTGACTTGCCAGCCCCCAGTCTTGTGAACTGGTATAGGGGTCTCATGGACCCCTTACCAGTTCACAAGGGGTTAAATGTAAAAAATAAAGACACTGACACTATTAATTTTTTTTACTCTACTCGGGGGGCTCTCCTGAAGACGGAAGACGCCGGGGAAGGGTTCGGATGCCCCCCAGAGGAAGAGGGGACCCCCAGCTTTACATTAATACCAGAGCTAAGTGTTTATTTTTTTTTATTTTTTAACTAGCAGGGGGAAATGCCAAGCACGTAGTTTCTACGTGCTTGGCACTTAACGGTAGGAGAAGCAACCACGTAGAAACTACGTGCTTGGCATTTAAAGGGTTAAAGGGACATTCCAGGCAATGTCTTTTATTCAGCCAGCTTTATATTTCTTAATAAGACCTAAAGACATGCCTCCCTTCTGCTGGGCCTTCTCAGCAGACAAAAGTATGACTCCATGCATTTTTCAGTGTGACAGTGACAGTTCATCAGGAAGTGCAAAGTGCTGGTTGATGAAAGATGCCTCCCCCTGACAGTCAGCATGGGACAAGCAGGCAGATCAAATGTTTTGGATTGATCTAAAAGCACTTCTAACAAATGAGGGATAAAAGCTGCATCACTGTCTGGTTACAGGTGTTGTAGAGAAATGCTGATTGCATTAGTGAAAATTATACAACAGAACCTCTATTTACATTTCAAGTATAGACCAAATGTGTGTACAGAGTTTTCATTATCATTCAGTATTAAGAGAACCAAATTTGTAAAGAAGAAAAATAATTATAACTGGGTTAATAGTATTCTCAAGGTAAGTCCAGGGTTAGAGAGAGGGGATCCCTCTACCTGGGCACGAAAGCCTTCACATGAGCTCCCTCTTCTCCTACCTATGTGATTCCAATCTGGAGACACAGCAATGCTCACCTAACTACAACATGGACATATAAAGAGTACTCTAAGGTTTTACAAGATTATTGACAAGCATTTGCAATCTCTGTCTGGCTTACACCTCAACACCAGTCATATTTAAGCACCTCCTTGGCACTCAGCAAACATTCATAGAAAATTGTAGCCAGCCCAGATGAATTTATCCTCCCACCCTCTGATGATGCCCATTAGTAAAAGGCATCAGGGCAGTGAGAGCAATCGTGTGCTCGATAACAGGGAAAAACGTATCCCTAGTGAAGCCTGCCCTCAGTAAAGCAACTGTAGGCCCAGTCTCTAACACTGGACTTACAATGGGAGTACTACTTACCTAGTTATTTTTCTTCTTTACATTTTAAAGCAGACCTCCAGGCAAAAAAATAAAGTTTAGTAAATTGCTTCACATCTTATGATCAGTAGCATAAGCAGTTTGAGGGGGCTTAACCCCATGTAGATGTTGTGGAATAGCATAAAGTTTATTCACTCTTGTATTACATGGGGGCAGCCATCTTACCACACACCTGATTACACATAAGAATTGGGGTGCTGTGCCAGCAGCAATTAACACCAAATTGAGAGATATATGCCTATGTATCATTTGTCACATGCAAACACTGAATAAACAGCTACTGCAGCAAAGGAAATCTGTGTCAGCCAACTGTTACAATGTATCTCTATGGTGGTGGCTGCCGCAAAAAGCAACCAATCAGGGGATACAATGTATTCAGAAGATTTCAGCTGCTAGAAAAGCAAAAATGAATCATTACAGCTGAAGGCTTACTGCCGCTGGATAGAAATAAGAGATGATTACGCAGAGATATGAGGCAATTTTGAATCGGGGACTTTTTTCAGAAGAAGGTCTCTCCTTGTGTGACAAGATGGCCACTGCCAAGCATGGTTACACTTTAACTGCCAGTCTACCTAAAGATTTCATTACCGTTTTTCAATATTTTGTGCTACACACTACAACTGTGATCTTTAAATGCATTTCCAGGAATTCCCAGGCAAATCATTTATTTGTTGTTCAGTAGAGTCTGGGCTTTCCCATGTAATAGCTTGTTAATAACCCTGTTAGACTTACAGGTAATTGCTTTTTCAGGAATACTTCAGGCTGACCACACGGAGAGAGTAGGCTTCCCCCTGGGAGGAGACACAAACTGGACAGAGATTAAAAGCCCACCCCTTCCTGTCTACCTCAGTCTTTGTAAAGAAACCCATATAACCATCTGGACAATGGGTGGGGAATATGTGATCAGCCGGAATAATTAATGAAAAAGCAGTTACCGGTAAGTCGGGGGGTTTTCCATTTCATACTTCAGTCTGACCACACTGAGAGGATTAGACAAGTAATTATACCTTAGGTATGGGATGCTGCAAGAAGAACCCTTCTACCTAAGGCCTGATGCTTTGCAGACAATAAATCAAGTCTATAATTGGAAGGTGTGGGGCTATGACCACATTGCTGCTTTGCAGATTTCTTCTAACGAGGCCCCCTTTTGGCCCAAGATGCTGATATGGCTCATGTAGAATGGGCAGACACCTCCGGCGGGGAGGCCCCCTTAGTATTATAAGCTTGCACAATAGTCTGTTTTATCCACCTAGCTGTCACGCTCTGGTAACTCCAGCCCTCTAGGTAAGCCCTCAACCCCCAATCTCCGCAGCCAGCTTCACCTGTAGGAGCCCCCGCTTGCCGGGACGCAGAATACGCCTACCCGGGATCGGTTGCCCCCAGGACTTCAATGGCTCAAAGGATGAGAGCTTACAGGTATAGAGGTCTGAAGAACCAATGGCTAAGAGCGAGTGTAGCGGAAGTCCAGGGACAGGCCAGAGGTTAACACGGGGAGTCAGAGTTCGCAGCGGTACAGAGGAGAGAGACAGCTCGGGGTCAAGGTACAAGGCAGAGGTCGGCAACGGAGATCAGATCGAGAATGGTCGGTTCAGGCAGAGGTCGGCAACGGAGATCAGAGTAGTCGGTTCAGGCAGAGGTCGGCAACGGAGATCAGAATAGTCGGTTCAGGCAGTGGTCAGCAACTGGAAATCAATAGAGCTTCAATGCACAAGACAAGCTTGGTACTAGGCGCTATAACAGGCACTGACACACTGCAGTGGCAATCCCTTTATAGGGGTAAACCCAGCTGGATTGGACAGGGAGGTAGTGGCTGTGATTGGTGCACTTTGGATCTGTGAGCTGATTTGTGCATTTCGGCCCTGTGGTCTGATTGGTGCACTCAGAGAGCTCTGGGCTGATTGCCCCAGCTGAACTCCACAGGCATACTGCTCAGAGCTGCACCTCCTAGGTTTCGCTCTTTTAAACAGCCTCCAGTGGCCATTCTGTGTATTGCACCACCGGAGGACATGAGCTGACTGTACACGCGTGCAAGCACGAGTTGAATGACAAGGGAGGAGGGCTTGCTTGGAGACACATGCGCCGCTGGGGATGGCATCTGAGTCAGAAGCGGCTGCTGGGCAGGAGGATCCCCAGCCAGTTGCCTAGGGACACCACGGGCACGGGCTGAAGGCAAGTCATTAATGACACTAGCTATGGTGGATCTGGAGGCTGCTAAACCCTTATTAATTCCAATAAAAGTTATTAACAGCTGTTCTGCCTGCCTCCAGTCTCTGGATCTTTCCAAATAAATGATTAAAGCTCTTTTGACTTCAAATAAAGAAAGATCCTCCTCCTTGCCAGCTCCTCCAGGCAGTGCACTATGTCCTGTGTCCTATTAGCTGTAGTCACAGTCTTTGGTAAAAATAAAGGATTTGGTCTCAAGATAACTTTATCTGGAAGAATTTAATAAGGTTCTTTTGACTCTTCTTGTGGAAGTAATAGCCAACGAAAAACAAAACTTAAGAGTGAGCACTTCTCTGGTACCTCATCCAGTGGCTCAAATGAAAGTTCTATCAAACCCTTCAAAACAATTGATAAGTCCAATGTAGGAAACCCCTTGATTGACTTGAACTTGACTTGAAAAAAACTATTGATAAGATTATTCTCTCTCAATTTATTTTCAAGAAACAGTGAAGGGGCAGAAGTCTGAGTCCTTAGAGTACTTACTGCTAGCCCTTTTTTGAATCCTTCCTGCAGGAATTCGAGAACTGTAGCTATCTTTCCTTTCTTCAATTTGTTAACTTCACAATCATAAGAAAAACGCTTCCATAACTTTCCATAGATTTTTCTAGTAGTTAATTTTCTGCTGCATAGAAGTGTTTCAGTCACTCTAGTTGAACACCCCTTACTGTCTAGGAGGGCCCTTTCAAAATCCAAGCTGTCAAGTGAAGTCTTGACAGATTCGGATGCAGAACTTCACCCTGATGAATTATGTTCGGAAGACCAGAAAGTTTCCACGGGCCCTTTTTCACCATTCTTCTTCACTCTGCAAACCACACTCTTTTTGGCCAGAACAGAGCAATCAGGATGTCCTGTGCTATCTTGCGGATAACTTGGGGCAGAATTCTGAAAGGAGGAAAAGCATAAGCCAGGTGAAACTTCCACGGCTGAGCTAGCGCATTCATTGCTAATGCACCCTCCCCCCTTGCCAGTGAAAAAAATGAAAAAAACCCAAAACCTTAGCACCTGAAGAAAAATTTCTTGGTTCAGACACCACTCTGCTGAACCCTTACCGTGCTCAGACAATCTGCTTAGGTGTTGAGGGTTCCCTTCAGATGAACTGCTGCGATTGACCGAATCTCTGTTTTGTTTGACAGATTCATCAGTGCAAGGGACCTTGTCCCTCCTTGATGGTTTAGATACTGCTGAGGCACTGTCTGACCTTATCAGCACCTCCCTGCCTATTATGACTGGCTGAAAATGCTTCAGCACCAGCTTGACTGCCAGGAGCTCCCTGAAGTCTGAGGACCTAGCTGCCAATTCCCTTGTCCATTTTCCTTGAACCTGAAGATTGTCCACGTGGGCTCCCCAACCAACTGATTTGTCTTATGGACACTTGGGGACTTTTCATTAGTTTTTGAACTTCTGCCCAAATCCTGTCTACCTTCTCCAGCGGAAGAAAGATTTTTCTCTAAATGCTGTCTATTATGAACCCCAGAAACTTGCACTGATGACTAGGTGTTAGAGTGGATTTCTCTAGATTTACTACCCACCTGAGATTTTTCAGAAGGGCCAGGGTCTTTCCGAGATCTACCAGAAGTAGCTGTTATGACCTGTTTAATAATAACAGGTTGTCTAGATAAGGAATCAGTGCGATTCCCTGTTGCCTTAGATGAGCCATCGATTAGGCCAGGATCTTTGTGAAGATTCTTGGGGATGACAAGAGGCCTGTACTGGTAGTGCAGAATCTCCTGGCCTAACTGAACTGCAAATCTCAGGTTCTTGCAGTGAGCCACCAGAATGGGAATATGAAGGTAGGTATCCTGCAAATCCAGGTTCACCATCCATGCATTCTCTATTAGAATGTTTCTGACCGAATAAATCAACTCCATTCTAAACTTCCTGTATCAAATAAATTTGTTGGGGGACGGAGCTTGCTATGGCTCTCTGAGGACGTGTCCAGAGCTCGCTCCCGGCCACATCAGCCTATATTAGCGTTTTTATAGTCTATACTGGAGCGGTTTCCCTCCCAGGAGTCGTGTTCTATTAGCTGGTGACCCAGTGATTGTGCAGAGACCAGCGAGGGGTCAGAGGCCGGCGAGCGGCGGGACGGCGAGGTCGGGAGACGGCTTGCCTCCATCTTACCTGCAGGTGGGGAGAGAGTGGGTGCAGTCTGCCCCTCCCTGACACTTGAGCGGACGATCTGCGGCGTGAGGCGGAGGGCTGGGCGGCGGCGGTGTTCTTCTGCGGCTCCGTGTCTGTCGGTCAGGCGGAGTGAAGAGCGGGGGCGCGGCAGGCAGGCCCCAGCACCTGTGATGCCAGGCACCGACATTGCGAGGAGGTGAGAGCTGCGGGGCCGGCGAGAAACGTAATCCCCCCTCTGTTGGCCAGTGTGCAGCAGCAGTGCAGCGGTGCAGCAGTTGTGGCGGTCACAGGATTGTGACAGGTTAGAGATGAGGGGATAAAGCTTTCGGTAGAAGACCCTAAAAGAGAGCTACTACAGCTACCCCTGACCCCCCCACCATTGTAAGCATAAACCTGTCTCAAAATCAGTGCGGCCTCGTGACAGCTCGAGCCCCAGAGCGCACAGAGCTCAGCCCTCATACTGCACATCATGGGAGGAGGCAATAGGGCCAAAGATACCAAAGGGCAGGCCAGGAGCTCGGCAGCTTCATCACAGGGGGACTTAAACCGCTTTATAGCCAGAGCCCCTGATGCGGGTCTTGCCAGTGGATCGCCACCAAGGAGAGGGAGGCAAAGAGCTGACCCCGAGACGGTAGACAGGGGACCCCAAGGGGGTTCAAGCAGCGACTCTCCACACAACACCTTGAATGACATCTGGTCCCATCTGCGAGCTTTACCGACGAAAGATGACATTACTGAAGTGTCGCAGTCCATTGGTGAAAAACTTTCACAGGAAGTCGGTCTGCTGAGAGGCGATCTGAAACAGATGGACACTCGTATTGTGGCGGTCGAGCAAAAGCAGACAGAGGACCGGAAGACAATTCAACAGCTCACCGAGAGGCTGCAAAGACAGGAAGCAGCGACAGCGAATCTAACCCTTCATTTGGAGGACCTGGAGAATCGCAACCGGCGGAACAATCTGCGTATTAGAGGGCTTCCGGAGGCGACACAAGTGGAGGATCTTATACCGACTCTCCAGGGTATTTTCGCTTCCTTGCTGGGAGAGCCGGCTACAAATGAATGTAGAATAGAAATTGATCATGTGCACAGAGCAATCGCCTCACCACCCCGCCAAAACGACCCACCAAGGGACGTCATATGCCGTATTCATTTCTACCAGGAGAAGGAGGCCATCATGAAAGCAGCAAGGAGAAAGGGCACGGTGGTCTTTGATGGCGCCGAGCTACAATTTTATGCAAACTTTTCAAGATCTACGCTGGCGAGGAGAAGAGTCTTAAGACCACTTCTAGAGGAGCTCAGGAAGAATAATATCTTATATAAGTGGGGTTACCCTTTTGCGCTGACGGCCTCCAAGGGGGGTAAGTCGTTCATGCTCCGGAGATACGAAGACTTGCCAGCTATGTTTGATTTCTTTGGGGTGCAGCCGGTCCATGTCCCAGACTGGTTAGCGCAGGCCCTGGATCCTGCCCCGGCGCAATCCAGAAGGAGGGGGCCATTGCCGGCCCCAACCGCTTAGTCACGGGCTGGGGTACACTTGGAAGCGACGGCTAAGATGACTCATCCTCCTGTGACTGGGACTTGGAAAATATGCTGTCGGGTCGCCTCAGGTCGTTGTTTTATTAGTGTTTCGAAAGTCCTGATCTGACGTGGCTAGTTAATATCTTATACCATTCTGTTATTGAAAAATGTTTGAGTTGATGCTTAAGTTGCCGTTATGTTATACGCCGTTTTTGGGGTTGGGGGGTGGCCGGCTCCCCTTCGGGGGGGGGCTTGGGGAGGGTCTCTGCTATGTGTGGCGGGGGTCTCTTCCCGGGCTGCCCCGCCTCCCCCCTCTGGGGCGGGGGGTTCCCCTCTCCGACTCATGAATCGGAGGGTAAACTGTGATGCTCTTGTTTTTAGGTTTGTAGTGGTGGTGGGTTTCCGGCTGGGACCTGCCGTCGATAGTTAAGTGGCTGATGGGGTCAGGAGAGGGTGGTCTTCCAGTTCCGGTTGTACGCTTTATCCGGCACGGAGCGGTTGGCCACTCGGCCCCCACTTTCCTGTTGGGACGGATCGGTGTCCAGTTGCCCCTCTCGTTTGGGGGGGGGACCTGGTTCGCTAGTCTTTTGTCCCACTGGACCAGGTTTGGGCTGGGATATTAGCCTCGATTCAGAGAGACACAAATAAACTTCCGTTTTAGTGCCGTTGTCGTATCATTTTCAAAAGTTCCCGCTCTCGTATGAATGTGCGAGCAATTCTATGCATGCATTGTAAACGTTCTGTAAAGTTTCCGTCCGCTCGTATGCCAGAGTACGAGTACGAGGATGTCATTTTCCATTTTCCGAGACTTTTCTGATTCATTTTCTCAGGTAACAACGTAGCCTTTCGTTTTTGCCCTTTTCACATCGTATTCTTACACGAATCCTTTACGTTTCCCGATAGATTCTGTTTCACTTTTACCCAAAATAATCGTCCAGATGGAATCCTTACGATCTTGCGCCTGCGCACTACCAACTTAACTCATTAAAGTGCTCGCATACATATTTGACTCCATCACTTCTACTACAATGTTTAGCTAAACCACTTAGCACTATCCTGCAGCTTCCCTTTTGAACCCTTAAAGCTCACCCTAACCACTTAGCGCTATCCTGCAGCTTCCCTTTTGAACCCTTAAAGCTCACCCTAACCACTTAGCGCTATCCTGCAGCTTCCCTTTTGAACCCATAAAGCTCACCCTAACCACTTAGCGCTATCCTGCAGCTTCCCTTTTGAACCCTTAAAGCTCACCCTAACCACTTAGCGCTATCCTGCAGCTTCCCTTTTGAACCCTTAAAGCTCACCCTAACCACTTAGCACTATCCTGCAGCTTCCCTTTTGAACCCTTAAAACTTACCCAAATCACTTTACGGTTAGGTTCTTCTTCCATTTTACGTCCCTAAAACTTACCCAAATCACTTTGCGGTTAGGTTCTTCTTCCATTTTATGTCCCTAAAACGTACCCAAATCACTTCGCGGTTAGGTTCTTCTTCCATTTTATGTCCCTAAAACTTACCCAAATCACTTCGCGGTTAGGTTCTTCTTCCATTTTAGGTCCCTAAAACTTACCCAAATCACTTTCGTGGCTAGGTTCTTCTTCCATTTTATGTCCCTAAAACTTACCCAAATCACTTCGCGGTTAGGTTCTTCTTCCATTTTAGGTCCCTAAAACTTACCCAAATCACTTCGCGGTTAGGTTCTTCTTCCATTTTAGGTCCCTAAAACTTACCCAAATCACTTCGCGGACATCTGAATCTTCAGCTCTAAATATGTATTTGCCCCTTTGTTTGTTGTAAATGTATGTGTTTCAAGAAATGACACAGAAACGTTGGTTTCTTTAGTTTTTTTTTTAATCTTAAATATTTATCTGTTAAAATGTTTTTGTTTTTGTATTAAAACTTTGTTTTTGTTTTTTTTGGTCTGGTCTCCTAAAACTTGGTTTAAAAAATTTTGTTACAAATTACAACTTTTTAAAAAAAAATATACATTCGAACAATTTAAAAAATTGGGCCAGCAGAACAGGCCCAGGACTCTACTCCTCTTCGTCTTTTTCTGTTGTCCCCAACGAGTCAACCATCACCTTCATATCGGCCACCAACGCAAGGACCCTCTGATTCATTTCCAAAATTTGTTGCCGTGTGGTCCCTGTAACAAATGGAGAAAAAATAATTATTTTGATACCAATACATGTTTGCCACCTGTGGATTGAATGTTTTTAAGTTACACAAATAAATAAAGGCTACATATGTAATTCTGGCAAGTCATTAAGCTAAGGAAGTGGCCACAGGTCAGTCTGGCAAGTCATTAAGCTAAGGAAGTGGCCACAGGTCAGTCTGGCAAGTCATTATGCTAAGGAAGTGGCCACAGGTCACTCTTATATTGCCATTGGCTAGGGCTTGATGTATCTGCGTGTTGATGTCAAGTACCACATAAATGCAAATAATGGCATGACTTCTTACTTGGTTGGTGGCCGAGAGCTGGCTCGTTGGGGACAACACGATGATGTCCTGGGTCCTGGCTCTGCTGTGAAGAAGTGCCTGTAAAAACATGGGAAATACGTTCAGTTTTCTGGTCAAATTCCTCAGTAAGCAAATGTCTATTGGCAAGTCTGGTTCACATCACTCACCTTCTCCAGGTTCTGCTTGGAGCACATCTGCTGCCTCTTCCACTACCTCACCCGCTCCCGAAGCATCTAGACAAACAGATGAAAGGTATCAGTTGGGTAGAAGATAGCATGTATATGTGTGTGCCTAGACATGAAGAGTGACATACCAGAGGCTCCCGCATGCGTGGCAGGGTACGACTGCCTGTCCACGCTGTGCTGCCCCTCCTCTGTGGTAAGGTCCAGGGGCTGGTCTGAGGAGGCCACAGAGGAGGGGTAGGCCCGTCGCCCTGGAGATCCACCACCTTCACTCACAGCTACAGAATCATGCAGCACTGGTCGGCCTGTGCGCCTCCGGGTGCGGCGAATGCGGTAATCCATTTCCAACACTACCAAAGAAAAGGCATTATAAATAAAAGGCCTACCTTCTGTCGTAGTTACATCTTGCATGCAATCGCTATGTACTTACTTGGGAAATGGATACTGAAAAATCTCCACACCCGGGGCATGTGCAGTTGTTTCAGGTCTGACCAATGCTGCATGATCTGTGTGTGGGTGAAGGTGGTGTCGGTCTGATGTTGGATCTCCACGATGATCTCCAGGGCTACATTTTGTTTTTCAAACGAGTTGGGCAGGTAGTCGTACCTGCGCTCCAGCATGGTCTACAAAACATAAATCAAACATAGCAATAAATTAGAAATGCCTATCCAGAAGTGCCAACAATACATTATTTGGTTCTATCACATTAACACACACACACACACACACACACACACTTCTAGCCTAAGTTAACTTTCCAATCTGGCCGCACTGTAGTTTGGCACGTGTGTGGTGTGCGTTTGGGTGTGCATGTAGTTTAACCAAATTTGTTACAAATCTCTTACTTCTTGCGCATCCTTAACATGTAGAGCAGCATTTAGATGTCACTTGAAAGGCCTACAAATACACTTACGAGCATGATGATCTCTTCTTGTTGGCAGGTGAAGATAGTGGGCGCCATCTTTCTTCTTCTTCTCGGCAGCAGATAAGTAATGCCCCACCGGTTTCCGGGTTCCGCACGTCCGCAAAAGACCATGCAAAAGAAGGCTACCAAGCGGCCTGAGCATGTCGAGGGCCTCAAAACAAGGTCTCAAGAGGCAAAAGCGAAGCTAAGGCCTACAACAAAGGCTGCGCAAAAAAAGGAGGTGGCAGCAGACAAAAGAAAGACCAAGGCACCAAAGGCTACAGCAGCTCATGCCCTCCAAACGAGTAAGAGGGTACGAATCCCCACCCGCCCCCACCTTCGGGTTCTAGTTTAGGCATATTGTAGTAGTAGTATATGGTGGACATTTTGGCAATAATGGTTGTTTTGTTTTTGATTGAGGCATATACAGTTGGTACATAGTAATGGATTATTGCTAGAGGTTTATGTAGTGTGTGTGCTTTTAACCTCAGTATATACTTACCTGTGTTGGCTTTTTCACCATGGTATTGTTTTAACCTGGCCTGGCTCAGTGAGCAGCGCAGCACAACGTCCGCAGGCAGCACAGAGCGACCCCCCCCCCTCACGGGGGACTGGCGCGCCTGTGTACCTCTTGTTCACAGCTGTCATACGGCGCGCGCATCTCCGCTCTCTGTTTACTTGACGGGGGTGAGTTGGTGCGCGCGCAGGAGCTGTCACAATCTGCGCACGTCATTTGCTGTGGGCTTCTCATTGGTGAGGTGAGGCTTGCCCCCTATTGGACGGCGGTCCTGACATGCGCACTCTGCACTATTACCATTACCATTTCCTGCTCTGGCGCGCCTCCGGCCGGGACGCGTCGGAGCAGCCCCCCGGGGGCTCGTCACCGGCCGGGGCGCGCCCATCCACGACGGAGGCGGGATTGGTGTAATCCTTGTTAGCAGGTGCGCGGGATTTCAATTGCCAGTGGGGCGTGAGGCCAACACAGGTCAGTGCATTTAAATAGAGGGGAGAGTGAGGGTGTGCAGTGTCCTGAGGAAGTGACGCGGTCTGACGTCACGCAACGCGTAGACGGGCGGGGCTGTGGGCAGGTGGTCGTGCACTACGTGAGTTCATTGTCTCTTCACATTGGGGACCTTTCCTTGGTCCTCCCTGGCGTTGTTCTTATTCATTAGAGTAGCAGAGTAGTCAGTGTGGGTACACTGTTTTGTTATTATCACACATTAACATATATTTTTTATGGATTAGTCTTACATTTTTTTAGGCACTTATGATATACACATATATATATTTTTTGGTGATATTGAAGTAGGTTCATTACTGTTAGAACTTATACACTTTTTGTTTAGCCAGGGCTGTATTTACCCTTATAGATAGGTGATTAATTTGTATCAGACCCCTTTCCCACAGCCCCCACATAGAAGCTTCCCTTCCTTTTGTCTATTGTCTTCAATGTTTTTTAAAAATCTCGTGTAATGTTTTGATATATATTTTATCAATTATAAATAAAAGCATGTATTTTTAAGAAAATTACAGCGGTGGTGCCATGGTTAATGGGTGGATTGACATGTAGTGGGACTTGTCTTAATAATTTTGTCTTTAGAATTGATCACCCACCTGTGCACACCGCCTGATTTATGATCTAATTGATAGGCTTCAGTGCAGTCTCAAACTTTTCTCTAGTCAAGTATTATCCCCACGTGGGGTGCTGGTTCTTGTTCCTGCACCCCCTACTGAGACTAGCACGCCAATATGCCACTCAACTTAGAAAGTAGAGAAAATAGTTGGAATTCCAAATTGCAGCAATGGAAATCACAGCGGGGTAATCCAGTGTCTGATGTCAGGGGTGGTACACTGCGTGATATCTTTCATAAAATCAAGAGGGAGCAAATAAATTATACAAAAACATGGTGGAACATACAGAGTCTGGAACTATACAAGGAACAATCCCTCATTCCTCGTGGCCTCAGAGTCCAGATTTTTCCAGCCTGGCAGGTACCTGAAGAGGTCCGAGCCAGGTGGGAGGCCCATTTAAACCGGTGTGCTATGGGGCTCATGGAGGAATTAATCGTATTGGACAAATTGGCACTGGCCCGGTCCAAAGAGTTACTAAATAACCTCTATGATAATATCTCCAGAGATACCCCACAGGCTGATATTGACAGATTACAAGATTTACTGGATCTGGACATGAGGAAAATCGAGGATGAGATAATTAATAACAAAATGGATAAACTAAACAGAGACCGGACAGACTTTGACACAGGCAGAGTGTATAAATGGACACATAGAGATAATCAAAGGAGGGGGCACACTAACAATAGTAGGTCTACAAGTCGCAGAACCTCCTATTCTAGTAGGACATCCGAAGATGAAAATACTCAAACTAGTTTTTTAGGTGCAGACCCCGTAAGAGGACACGCCGGGGGGGGGCGAAAGAAATGTAGACCCCTCAAGGACACCGGGTCGGTGGGATCACCGCAGGTTCCGGTCATCCGCTCAAAAGAGACTGAGAACGGGCCCCAGCCCATAGAGCCCCCACCCGACGTGCCGAATGGCGAGATGAGCCATTCAAACACACAGGATGAATTAACAGTCATTAATATTTCTGGGTCTATACTGTCGAATGATGAGATCTCGGTACTAAAGAAGGGCCTATCCTTTGCACCACAAAACAAGCTGGACAAGTTCCTAGCGATCAAAGATTTGTTCCTATTCTGTAGAAAACTGCTTTTAAAAAAACAATTTGAGTCCCCAGCACAGATCCATGATTGGACACCTCGTGAACATGAAGCAGTGGATGACTTGAACTCCCTTCTTGAAGAACAAGAGATAGAGGTAAACCCTATAGAGCAATTATTTAGACCTTCAAGATACACTCCACCTTGGACAATTAGTCCAGCTGTACACACCTTCTTTAAGGTGGTTAGTAAGAAAATTTGGGCTCTACCGGCTACTCGGGACACAGCCAATCTCACGAAGGGAGAACTGGTGGCTGTCTCGGGCCTCCGCACGCGTACAGAATTGGTCATCAAAGAGGCTGATAAGGGCGGCAATATTGTCGTCATGTCTCGTGAATATTACCGTGCGGAGGCCCTGAGACAGCTACAAAACACAGAGTTCTATGAGAAACTATCGAGCAATCCCATCACCCAGTACAAAAGAGAATTTGATGCATTAGTTCAGGGGGCATGGTCTAATCGTATTATCAATGATAGACAACGTAACTTTCTTCTGGTGGATTTCCCAATTGTGGCCACTTTTTACACCTTGCCGAAGATACATAAAAATCCCTGGTGCCCCCCCGGTAGACCAATAGTGGCGGGCATCGGGGGACTAACTGAAAAGGCGTGCATCTTCGTTGATAAATGCTTACAAGCATTTGTGACAACATTGGCATCATATGTACGGGACTCTATGCATTTACTTAAGCAGTTGGAACAAATATATGTACCTAGGGGCACCCTGCTTATTACATTGGATGTCGAATCTTTGTATTCCAATATATCTCATACCTGTGCCCTCAACACGTGCCGGTACTTCCTAGACATGAGCACGGCGGACCCCCCACCACTCCAGGAATTCACACTTCAATTGCTCGAGTTTATATTATTACACAATTTTTTCATGTTTGACTCGAGCTACTATAGACAAGTACGTGGTATAGCCATGGGGGCGCGTTGCGCCCCGTCTGTGGCAAATCTGTTCCTGGGGTGGTGGGAGCGAGAGGTGGTCTTCAGTGATGCCATGTGGGAACACCATCGGCACGTGTTGGGGTGGCACAGGTTTATTGATGACATCATGATACTGTGGCAGGGCTCCGAATTACAGTTTTTTGAGTTTTTGAACTGCCTTAATACAAATGATTTGAATATATTTCTCACTGCACAGGTATCCACTAAGCAGGTGTGTTTCCTTGATCTTGTGATCACGATACAAGAAGATGGGTCTTTAAAGTCTGGGCTATATCGGAAAGAAACGGCCGTCAACTCTCTGTTGAGATTCGAGAGTTTCCATCAGACAAATCTTAAACGGGGGATCCCAACTGGACAGTTCCTCAGGCTCCGGAGGAACTGTTCCAGCGAGGAAGAATTTATACATCAAGCTAATGACCTCACCATACGGTTCTTACAGAGAGGCTACCCGAGAGAGGTGATAAAGAGAGCACGGGAACGTGCCAAGAGTACCGTCAGAGGGAGCCTGTTGAACCCTAGACCTAAGAGACGACAAGATCCAGAGGTGAGGTATATCACACAGTATAATACGGAATGGCAGCGCCTCAGGTATCTGCTTAGGGACAATTGGGACATTTTGAGATCTGATGCCCAGCTGGAGAGATGGACACGGGGTGGCCCCAAAATGACGGCGCGGAGGGCCCCTAATTTGAGGGATCGGGTATGCAGTAGTCATCTGTTTCCAGTTGGGAACTGGCTGGATACCGATAAAACAGTGATTGGCAATTTTCCATGTGGCACATGTTCAATATGTTCTCACATGGTAAAACAAAAAAGTATAAAAAATCTTCAAACAGGCCAGACCTTTAAGATCAAACAGATGATCAACTGTAGATCCACGGCTGTTATTTATGCACTCACGTGTAACTGTCCAAAAACATATGTGGGGGAAACACGTAATACCCTCAAGGCGCGGATCCAAGCCCATATCTCTAGTATCCGCTTGGCTGGTAGAAATCTAGAACAAGGAAGGAAGATCCCACCAGTAGCGTTACACTTTTTAAATGTTCATGGGGGTGATCCCAGTTGCCTTAGAATTACTGGTTTAGAGCGGGTCAAAGTGGGCCCACGGGGTGGGGACATCAAACGGGTGTTGCAACAGAGGGAACTCAGATGGATATGGAATCTGGACACACAGTCCCCTACGGGTTTGAATGAAGACACAGCTTTCACTCCCTTCTTGGGCACATGAATCCTGCACACTTTTAGGTGATTTAGCTGTCTCACAGCAGTGTTTTTGTAGCAGCACTTTAGTACATATTTTCACTCACGTTGGGGGTCATGTGTGGTGTTGGCGGGGGGGAGGGGGGGGTGTGTGTGTGGGGTGGGGGGGGGGGGCGGCTGGGGGTTTTTGTGGGGGTGGGGGGGGGGGGTGGCTGGGCGTTTGGTATGCATTTTCACAATTGTTTAACAAGTCACTTTTTGGTTTATCTACACCCATGTGTGTTATTAATAGATTTTGTATTGGTTAGTATAATACAGGGTCATGTGGTGCACGGAGTTCATCCCGGATACATAAGGGTTGATGTGTCATTAAGAACGAGGTCTCGTTTCCATCTGGATGAAAACACGGACCGTTTACCCCTGCAAAGCAGCACTCTTCTGAAAATCATAGAAGAAATGATATCAAACAAGCTGGTTCTGGTGCCTGCCGGCCCCGTGACAGACCGAAACGAGTTTAATTATATGAAAGCATGGACTTTTACACCCCCAAGAAAAATACAGTGGAAGAGTTTGGAGTAGCATAGCGATGGTGCCTGTTAACTGCGTGTCATTCTGGTGGCAATTTTGGATGTCTGCAGGAGCTTCGGATACAGCAGAACCATTGGACCATGGAAATGCTGTTGGTTTGGATCCTCGTGAAAGTGGGACGCTATTATAATCAGTGGAGCTAGTGTGCACTGGAGGGGCTGGTCCGGGCCCCCTGTGTGGCGTTCCCCCTTCCCCCTTTCCTTTCCCCCCCCCTCCCCTTCCCCTCCCCTCCCTTTACCCTCTCCCCTCCCCCCCCCCCTCTTCCCGCCCTTCTGTCCCCTCCCCCCCCCTCCTTTGGAAGTATAGGGCATTTAACCTCTTTTTTCATTCTTGACACCCCTAATAGGCTTATATATCTCTTATCTGTGAACCCAATGCAATAAACTGTGTTTGGATTTTGCAGGGGGACCCATTTGCTGCAATCAATTTAGTGGTATCTCAGCAATCATCTCGTATCTATGAGCCCTTCGGGTTCTAGTTTAGGCATATTGTAGTAGTAGTATATGGTGGACATTTTGGCAATAATGGTTGTTTTGTTTTTGATTGAGGCATATACAGTTGGTACATAGTAATGGATTATTGCTAGAGGTTTATGTAGTGTGTGTGCTTTTAACCTCAGTATATACTTACCTGTGTTGGCTTTTTCACCATGGTATTGTTTTAACCTGGCCTGGCTCAGTGAGCAGCGCAGCACAACGTCCGCAGGCAGCACAGAGCGACCCCCCCCCCCTCACGGGGGACTGGCGCGCCTGTGTACCTCTTGTTCACAGCTGTCATACGGCGCGCGCATCTCCACTCTCTGTTTACTTGACGGGGGTGAGTTGGTGCGCGCGCAGGAGCTGTCACAATCTGCGCACGTCATTTGCTGTGGGCTTCTCATTGGTGAGGTGAGGCTTGCCCCCTATTGGACGGCGGTCCTGACATGCGCACTCTGCACTATTACCATTACCATTTCCTGCTCTGGCGCGCCTCCGGCCGGGACGCGTCAGAGCAGACCTCCGGGGGCTCGTCACCGGCCGGGGCGCGCCCATCCACGACGGAGGCGGGATTGGTGTAATCCTTGTTAGCAGGTGCGCGGGATTTCAATTGCCAGTGGGGCGTGAGGCCAACACAGGTCAGTGCATTTAAATAGAGGGGAGAGTGAGGGTGTGCAGTGTCCTGAGGAAGTGACGCGGTCTGACGTCACGCAACGCGTAGACGGGCGGGGCTGTGGGCAGGTGGTCGTGCACTACGTGAGTTCATTGTCTCTTCACATTGGGGACCTTTCCTTGGTCCTCCCTGGCGTTGTTCTTATTCATTAGAGTAGCAGAGTAGTCAGTGTGGGTACACTGTTTTGTTATTATCACACATTAACATATATTTTTTATGGATTAGTCTTACATTTTTTTAGGCACTTATGATATACACATATATATATTTTTTGGTGATATTGAAGTAGGTTCATTACTGTTAGAACTTATACACTTTTTGTTTAGCCAGGGCTGTATTTACCCTTATAGATAGGTGATTAATTTGTATCAGACCCCTTTCCCACAGCCCCCACATAGAAGCTTCCCTTCCTTTTGTCTATTGTCTTCAATGTTTTTTAAAAATCTCGTGTAATGTTTTGATATATATTTTATCAATTATAAATAAAAGCATGTATTTTTAAGAAAATTACAGCGGTGGTGCCATGGTTAATGGGTGGATTGACATGTAGTGGGACTTGTCTTAATAATTTTGTCTTTAGAATTGATCACCCACCTGTGCACACCGCCTGATTTATGATCTAATTGATAGGCTTTAGTGCAGTCTCAAACTTTTCTCTAGTCAAGTATTATCCCCACGTGGGGTGCTGGTTCTTGTTCCTGCACCCCCTACTGAGACTAGCACGCCAATATGCCACTCAACTTAGAAAGTAGAGAAAATAGTTGGAATTCCAAATTGCAGCAATGGAAATCACAGCGGGGTAATCCAGTGTCTGATGTCAGGGGTGGTACACTGCGTGATATCTTTCATAAAATCAAGAGGGAGCAAATAAAATATACAAAAACATGGTGGAACATACAGAGTCTGGAACTATACAAGGAACAATCCCTCATTCCTCGTGGCCTCAGAGTCCAGATTTTTCCAGCCTGGCAGGTACCTGAAGAGGTCCGAGCCAGGTGGGAGGCCCATTTAAACCGGTGTGCTATGGGGCTCATGGAGGAATTAATCGTATTGGACAAATTGGCACTGGCCCGGTCCAAAGAGTTACTAAATAACCTCTATGATAATATCTCCAGAGATACCCCACAGGCTGATATTGACAGATTACAAGATTTACTGGATCTGGACATGAGGAAAATCGAGGATGAGATAATTAATAACAAAATGGATAAACTAAACAGAGACCGGACAGACTTTGACACAGGCAGAGTGTATAAATGGACACATAGAGATAATCAAAGGAGGGGGCACACTAACAATAGTAGGTCTACAAGTCGCAGAACCTCCTATTCTAGTAGGACATCCGAAGATGAAAATACTCAAACTAGTTTTTTAGGTGCAGACCCCGTAAGAGGACACGCCGGGGGGGCGAAAGAAATGTAGACCCCTCAAGGACACCGGGTCGGTGGGATCACCGCAGGTTCCGGTCATCCGCTCAAAAGAGACTGAGAACGGGCCCCAGCCCATAGAGCCCCCACCCGACGTGCCGAATGGCGAGATGAGCCATTCAAACACACAGGATGAATTAACAGTCATTAATATTTCTGGGTCTATACTGTCGAATGATGAGATCTCGGTACTAAAGAAGGGCCTATCCTTTGCACCACAAAACAAGCTGGACAAGTTCCTAGCGATCAAAGATTTGTTCCTATTCTGTAGAAAACTGCTTTTAAAAAAACAATTTGAGTCCCCAGCACAGATCCATGATTGGACACCTCGTGAACATGAAGCAGTGGATGACTTGAACTCCCTTCTTGAAGAACAAGAGATAGAGGTAAACCCTATAGAGCAATTATTTAGACCTTCAAGATACACTCCACCTTGGACAATTAGTCCAGCTGTACACACCTTCTTTAAGGTGGTTAGTAAGAAAATTTGGGCTCTACCGGCTACTCGGGACACAGCCAATCTCACGAAGGGAGAACTGGTGGCTGTCTCGGGCCTCCGCACGCGTACAGAATTGGTCATCAAAGAGGCTGATAAGGGCGGCAATATTGTCGTCATGTCTCGTGAATATTACCGTGCGGAGGCCCTGAGACAGCTACAAAACACAGAGTTCTATGAGAAACTATCGAGCAATCCCATCACCCAGTACAAAAGAGAATTTGATGCATTAGTTCAGGGGGCATGGTCTAATCGTATTATCAATGATAGACAACGTAACTTTCTTCTGGTGGATTTCCCAATTGTGGCCACTTTTTACACCTTGCCGAAGATACATAAAAATCCCCGGTGCCCCCCCGGTAGACCAATAGTGGCGGGCATCGGGGGACTAACTGAAAAGGCGTGCATCTTCGTTGATAAATGCTTACAAGCATTTGTGACAACATTGGCATCATATGTACGGGACTCTATGCATTTACTTAAGCAGTTGGAACAAATATATGTACCTAGGGGCACCCTGCTTATTACATTGGATGTCGAATCTTTGTATTCCAATATATCTCATACCTGTGCCCTCAACACGTGCCGGTACTTCCTAGACATGAGCACGGCGGACCCCCCACCACTCCAGGAATTCACACTTCAATTGCTCGAGTTTATATTATTACACAATTTTTTCATGTTTGACTCGAGCTACTATAGACAAGTACGTGGTATAGCCATGGGGGCGCGTTGCGCCCCGTCTGTGGCAAATCTGTTCCTGGGGTGGTGGGAGCGAGAGGTGGTCTTCAGTGATGCCATGCGGGAACACCATCGGCACGTGTTGGGGTGGCACAGGTTTATTGATGACATCATGATACTGTGGCAGGGCTCCGAATTACAGTTTTTTGAGTTTTTGAACTGCCTTAATACAAATGATTTGAATATATTTCTCACTGCACAGGTATCCACTAAGCAGGTGTGTTTCCTTGATCTTGTGATCACGATACAAGAAGATGGGTCTTTAAAGTCTGGGCTATATCGGAAAGAAACGGCCGTCAACTCTCTGTTGAGATTCGAGAGTTTCCATCAGACAAATCTTAAACGGGGGATCCCAACTGGACAGTTCCTCAGGCTCCGGAGGAACTGTTCCAGCGAGGAAGAATTTATACATCAAGCTAATGACCTCACCATACGGTTCTTACAGAGAGGCTACCCGAGAGAGGTGATAAAGAGAGCACAGGAACGTGCCAAGAGTACCGTCAGAGGGAGCCTGTTGAACCCTAGACCTAAGAGACGACAAGATCCAGAGGTGAGGTATATCACACAGTATAATACGGAATGGCAGCGCCTCAGGTATCTGCTTAGGGACAATTGGGACATTTTGAGATCTGATGCCCAGCTGGAGAGATGGACACGGGGTGGCCCCAAAATGACGGCGCGGAGGGCCCCTAATTTGAGGGATCGGGTATGCAGTAGTCATCTGTTTCCAGTTGGGAACTGGCTGGATACCGATAAAACAGTGATTGGCAATTTTCCATGTGGCACATGTTCAATATGTTCTCACATGGTAAAACAAAAAAGTATAAAAAATCTTCAAACAGGCCAGACCTTTAAGATCAAACAGATGATCAACTGTAGATCCACGGCTGTTATTTATGCACTCACGTGTAACTGTCCAAAAACATATGTGGGGGAAACACGTAATACCCTCAAGGCGCGGATCCAAGCCCATATCTCTAGTATCCGCTTGGCTGGTAGAAATCTAGAACAAGGAAGGAAGATCCCACCAGTAGCGTTACACTTTTTAAATGTTCATGGGGGTGATCCCAGTTGCCTTAGAATTACTGGTTTAGAGCGGGTCAAAGTGGGCCCACGGGGTGGGGACATCAAACGGGTGTTGCAACAGAGGGAACTCAGATGGATATGGAATCTGGACACACAGTCCCCTACGGGTTTGAATGAAGACACAGCTTTCACTCCCTTCTTGGGCACATGAATCCTGCACACTTTTAGGTGATTTAGCTGTCTCACAGCAGTGTTTTTGTAGCAGCACTTTAGTACATATTTTCACTCACGTTGGGGGTCATGTGTGGTGTTGGCGGGGGGGAGGGGGGGTGTGTGTGTGGGGTGGGGGGGGGCGGCTGGGGGTTTTTGTGGGGGTGGGGGGGGGGTGGCTGGGCGTTTGGTATGCATTTTCACAATTGTTTAACAAGTCACTTTTTGGTTTATCTACACCCATGTGTGTTATTAATAGATTTTGTATTGGTTAGTATAATACAGGGTCATGTGGTGCACGGAGTTCATCCCGGATACATAAGGGTTGATGTGTCATTAAGAACGAGGTCTCGTTTCCATCTGGATGAAAACACGGACCGTTTACCCCTGCAAAGCAGCACTCTTCTGAAAATCATAGAAGAAATGATATCAAACAAGCTGGTTCTGGTGCCTGCCGGCCCCGTGACAGACCAAAACGAGTTTAATTATATGAAAGCATGGACTTTTACACCCCCAAGAAAAATACAGTGGAAGAGTTTGGAGTAGCATAGCGATGGTGCCTGTTAACTGCGTGTCATTCTGGTGGCAATTTTGGATGTCTGCAGGAGCTTCGGATACAGCAGAACCATTGGACCATGGAAATGCTGTTGGTTTGGATCCTCGTGAAAGTGGGACGCTATTATAATCAGTGGAGCTAGTGTGCACTGGAGGGGCTGGTCCGGGCCCCCTGTGTGGCGTTCCCCCTTCCCCCTTTCCTTCGTCATTTGCTGTGGGCTTCTCATTGGTGAGGTGAGGCTTGCCCCCTATTGGACGGCAGTCCTGACATGCGCACTCTGCACTATTACCATTACCATTTCCTGCTCTGGCGCGCCTCCGGCCGGGACGCGTCAGAGCAGACCTCCGGGGGCTCGTCACCGGCCGGGGCGCGCCCATCCACGACGGAGGCGGGATTGGTGTAATCCTTGTTAGCAGGTGCGTGGGATTTCAATTGCCAGTGGGGCGTGAGGCCAACACAGGTCAGTGCATTTAAATAGAGGGGAGAGTGAGGGTGTGCAGTGTCCTGAGGAAGTGACGCGGTCTGACGTCACGCAACGCGTAGACGGGCGGGGCTGTGGGCAGGTGGTCGTGCACTACGTGAGTTCATTGTCTCTTCACATTGGGGACCTTTCCTTGGTCCTCCCTGGCGTTGTTCTTATTCATTAGAGTAGCAGAGTAGTCAGTGTGGGTACACTGTTTTGTTATTATCACACATTAACATATATTTTTTATGGATTAGTCTTACATTTTTTTAGGCACTTATGATATACACATATATATATTTTTTGGTGATATTGAAGTAGGTTCATTACTGTTAGAACTTATACACTTTTTGTTTAGCCAGGGCTGTATTTACCCTTATAGATAGGTGATTAATTTGTATCAGACCCCTTTCCCACAGCCCCCACATAGAAGCTTCCCTTCCTTTTGTCTATTGTCTTCAATGTTTTTTAAAAATCTCGTGTAATGTTTTGATATATATTTTATCAATTATAAATAAAAGCATGTATTTTTAAGAAAATTACAGCGGTGGTGCCATGGTTAATGGGTGGATTGACATGTAGTGGGACTTGTCTTAATAATTTTGTCTACCAAAGAAAAGGCATTATAAATAAAAGGCCTACCTTCTGTCGTAGTTACATCTTGCATGCAATCGCTATGTACTTACTTGGGAAATGGATACTGAAAAATCTCCACACCCGGGGCATGTGCAGTTGTTTCAGGTCTGACCAATGCTGCATGATCTGTGTGTGGATGAAGGTGGTGTCGGTCTGATGTTGGATCTCCACGATGATCTCCAGGGCTACGTTTTGTTTTTCAAACGAGTTGGGCAGGTAGTCGTACCTGCGCTCCAGCATGGTCTACAAAACATAAATCAAACATAGCAATAAATTAGAAATGCCTATCCAGAAGTGCCAACAATACATTATTTGGTTCTATCACATTAACACATACACACACACACACACACACACACACACACACTTCTAGCCTAAGTTAACTTTCCAATCTGGCCGCACTGTAGTTTGGCACGTGTGTGGTGTGCGTTTGGGTGTGCATGTAGTTTAACCAAATTTGTTACAAATCTCTTACTTCTTGCGCATCCTTAACATGTAGAGCAGCATTTAGATGTCACTTGAAAGGCCTACAAATACACTTACGAGCATGATGATCTCTTCTTGTTGGCAGGTGAAGATAGTGGGCGCCATCTTTCTTCTTCTTCTCGGCAGCAGATAAGTAATGCCCCACCGGTTTCCGGGTTCCGCACGTCCGTGCGAACGGCCGGACGTGCGCGTAAGCGAACGCGTAGGCGTCACACGGCAGATACCTTATTTAAAGGTCCCTGCACACACAGCTCATTCTCTTTGAGAGTCCATGCAAAATGCCAGCCAAAAAAGCAGCACCTACACCTGCAAAAGACCATGCAAAAGAAGGCTACCAAGCGGCCTGAGCATGTCGAGGGCCTCAAAACAAGGTCTCAAGAGGCAAAAGCGAAGCTAAGGCCTACAACAAAGGCTGCGCAAAAAAAGGAGGTGGCAGCAGACAAAAGAAAGACCAAGGCACCAAAGGCTACAGCAGCTAATGCCCTCCAAACGAGTAAGAGGGTACGAAGCCCCACCCGCCCCACATCCCCCCCCACATGGCACCAAGGCACTTGCCAAAGGGCCCAAACACAGGCCAAGAAGCCGCAGCAGGGCCAGAAGCCGCAGCAGGGCCAGAAGCTGCAGCAGGGCCAGAAGCCGCAGCAGGGCCAGAAGCCGCAGCAGGGCCGGAAGCCACACCAGGGCCCGAAGCTGCAGCAGGGCTCGAAGCCGCAGCAGGACCAGAAGCTGCAGCAGGGCCAGAAGGCCAACATCCAAAAGCAGCCACAGCAGGCCCAGAAGCCTGAAAAGGAAGGCAAGGCCAAGGTCCCCCTCCCCACCCGCAAGTGGCTACCAAACCAAGGCCAAGAGTGGCCAACCCACCAGCTCTGGCTCACCACAGCCAAGTACGTCAAAGGGCCCACAGAGCCACAGGGGCACAAGCAGCAGCTCCAGCTCCTCCAGACCCTCTCTTCCTCGCCCCCTATGCCACATCAACACCTGCAACTTCAGTGGCCACCCAGCCACGAACACCCAGTCCCTTTCCAAGTCCAGTACGATCAACAGCCAGCCTCCAGTCCTTGAGGTCTCCTACATACCCCCAGGCCAGAATGTCACCCCATTTGCCACCAAACACTGAGGAGCCACAACCACCGCAAACAGGGCGCACATTGCGCAGAGGCCACTGGAGTGGCTGTTTTGGTGAGTCCCAAACTCTGGCATTGGCTAATGGGCTAACGTTATATTATGATGAGCTATATGGGAGCAAATCCAAAACTACTAGCAAGCAGCGCAAATGTGAGATTTTGGCAGAACTCACCAGACAAGTCAATGCAGCGGGGGACGAACCCAAAGATGTAGAACAGATTCAGAGGAAGATCTCGGACCTGAAATATGCCGTACGGAAGAAACTGAATAAAAGGCAGCAGTACAGGTACATAGCTTATTTGTTGTTTTTTTATTCTTCTTGTCTATCCATCAGTGAGCTTAATTATGATTACTATATTTTTCAGCTTACAAACTGGCGGAGGATTCCCCACTAAATTGAAATTTACCCAGGCTGAGGAGATGGTGCTGGGCCTGCTACATCCTGTTGCGTTAGAGGGACACTCGGCACAACAGGACACGGACAACCCGCCAATTCCAGCAGGTTAGTAATGTGTGAATGAGCCTAAAAATGTTTGAAAAATTCTAATTAGGCAGCAAGGCATATCTAAACACATGGCCCTAGGGTGTGGCTTGGAGTGGAGTGATCACTTTGACCAGGGTGTGTCATGTGTGTCGACAGGTAATGTGCAAATGAGCACGACCATACATGACGTTGAAGAACATTTAGGAAGAGTAGGAAACTATGGAGCTTAGAAAATGAATGCGTGCTATGTATTTATTGACAATCACAGGCCACACTAACATCTTTTGCTGTTGGGCAATTTGCTAAGAGCTGGGTTTGGGGCCCAACGGCTTAAGATGGTGTGATTGAAATGTTTTAAGAGATACAATGTTCCCCACCAGAATCATATTGTAACTGCTATTTGCCAGCTTAGTGTGTTAACTTAATGGCCTATAAGGGATGTGGAAACACACACAACAGCCATTACTTGCATGTTTGCTTTTCAGCACGTGACCAATGTGTCTATTCTGGTTCAACAATCCATGCACAATATAATGGCATTCATAGTGAAGGCCAAGTGGCACCGTTGTGGTAGTGGCCATTCCTGCTTGGGCACGTTTTTGTTTGAAGCATATGTGTTATTAACCATCACCAACGCATAGTTGTGTGTTTACATTGTTGTTTTTCTTCTAATGCAGCCCAGCCTCATCCCTCAGCTAGTGGGGACTCCTCTGCCATTTTACCTCTGCCGTCTTCTTCCGTGCTGCCTAGGACCCAGTGTGACAGACGCTCTGCCTTTTGGATGTCATCACTATTCAATTGCCCACCAGGTCATTCCCTGGCCTTTTCTTAATTAGGTTCCAGACAATGTCATTGTATTTTGATACTGTTACAGGCAATGTCTTTGTAGTTTGGATTGTATTACAGGCTGCCATTGTGTTGACTGATTACGTCACAGACAATGGCATTGTTCTGATTGTTTGTGTTACAGACGTCTATTGTGTTGCTGATTGCGTCACTTGAGTTTAGGGATTGTGTGCCCTGCTGCTATTGGTCGGTGTGTGTGTCATGCAGTTCTCCATCAGGTCCACCTTGCATGGAGACTTGTGTATATAAGGCCTAGAGTGGCACTAATAAAGACACTTCACCTTCACCCTCAATACTGAAGTTCTGTCTCTTATTGGGGGAAACGCTATATTACAATTCACTAGCCCTTGTAAGGGCTGTTCCTGTTTCCTCACGGACGACTCTGGAACTCCAGCAGCACCTCTTACGATTGGGAAAAGGACGTCTCGGGCGGTGAAGCCCTCCGGCGATAAGGGTTATCGCTACACCCAGGATCCGAGATCTACGGTAAGTGTTTTTTGATGCTGTTGCGTATGCATGTGGCTTGCCATGTTTTTATTGCCTGATTTACATATGTATTCCCCACACTGAACCTTTTTGTTTTACATGTACCCAACAGAGCCACACACTGATGGAGGAAATCCAGGAGCTGGAGGAGGATGGAAGCTTCCTTGGAACTTATGAAGATCTCCCCCTGGGCCAGAATCTGCAACTGCCCCAAAATATTTCTCCGCCAAATCCTCAGCAGCAGAGGGAAGCTGGCTGCATGCTGCCTGCACATCGTGGGCAGCATGCAGAGACTGCCCCTCCAGTCCCCAGTTTCAGATCTGCTGTTGAGGATTTGCCCAGCATACTTGTGGCTGTTGGGGGTCCTAGAGCAACATCATCTGCAGATGATGGAGGCAGCATGGCACCATGAGAGGCGGCTTTTTCGTCGGAAAAATCAACAAAATCACGAAAATATTATTGGGCAATTAGATCACCTCAATAATACCTTAAGTGCCATGCTGACTGAATTTAGGACCCATAACAGCCACATGGCCAACTTAACATCAGAAATCAGGTCCAGCATGGCAGAAATGCAAAGTAAAGGGCCCCAACCTGGGTTCTATGGGCATCCCCCATATTAATGTGTATTTAGCATGAATCTGTTCTACATCTTTGATCGACATCCCCACTGGATTGACTTGTCTGGTGAGGCCTACAAATCTTGCATTTTGCACTGCAATTGCTAGTATGTTTAGGATTTGCCCCCATATAGCTCATTAAACTCCTGAGGTAGCCCACTAGCCAATGCCAGAGGACAAGCCTCACTGAAGCGGCCACTTAAGCTGTTGCGCTGCAGCCTTGCCCATAATTACATTTGTGGTGGCTCCTCATGTTTGTAGCCATGATTGGGTGACATTCTGGCCTGGCAAACTAAGCCCTTGGACCCTGGCTGTGATTGTACTGAACTTGGATTGGGACTAGGTGTTCTTGTTTTGGTGGCCCACTGAGAAAGAGGTGTAGATGTGGCATAGATATGTCTGCTTTCAACCTGTGCCTGTGAAAAAAGGGGGCAAGCAGAAGAGAGCTTATTTGTGTGCATTTTTGTGTTATGGAACATGTATTGACATTAATTTCATGTCCATGTCTTCCCCCGGAGTATGTGAGTGGCCATCACCTACCATTATGTTGTTAAAAAAGGAACCTTTAAAAAAGTAAAAAAAACTTTTGTGGACCAAGTTAATGTCTGTGGTTTTTTTATTAAGAAATATGAGTTCAAGTAGCCACCAATACAAACACTAACAAATATTTCAAAATAAGTCCACAAACGTTGTTGATTGGTGTAAATAATTCATTATTGGTTTGGTCATAATGAAAATAAACCCAAAAAAATACAAAGTTAACAAAACAATAACACCAAAGTCCCAAGAAAAATAAACAAAGCCAAAAAAATTATCCAAAATGTGTGGCGATTAAATTCTCACGGACGGCTTGGCCAGACGCACTGTGTCATAGGCGTCCTCGGCCTCATCAGCGGGTGGAGAGGGTGGCAAATCAACATAGCGGGGGACCCGCTGCAAGATCGCAAAATTATGCAGCGCTGCACAGGCCATAATTATATCGATGACCTTTTTGGGGTCATATTGAAGGGAGCCCCCAGTGTGGTCCAAACACCGAAATCGGGTCTTCAAGAGTCCAAAGGCCCTCTCCACCACTGCCCTGGTTTTTCTGTGTGCCCGATTATAGGCCTCTTGTGCTGGAGTCTGTGGGCGGAGTACAGAAGTCATCAGCCACGGGAGGAGTGAATACCCCGAATCTCCTAGAAAAATTTAAGGTAAACAAATATTACCATTAATGCATACATTGCAGGGCAAAAATCCAAAATATACATTAAGAAGGTAGGTGACATTGTCCCCAAAACATGAGCATACATATTGCACAGGCAAAAGCAAGAAATAAACAATAGCTGGTACCAGTCTGCCTGATTGCCCAGCATCCGCAATATTATTTTTCAGCTTTGTTCCCCCATCTATCAGTTATGTTTCCTGTCTGTGCTTCAAAACAATGTAGGATGGGTTAACTTTACATGAACCATTTTCAGCTTTGTCTGAGTCCAAAACAGGTGTAAGCCGGCCCCTGCACTTTATCCCGCTCACCTCTACTCAGTAAGTGTAATGCATGTAAGCAAAGATGGCACAGACCCTCGGCTAAAGTCACTAACAGATTGACCGAAAAGTGTGGGGAAGACTGTTTAAGACTTTTGCTCTAATTACACTTTGGAGTTGAAACAATGCAGGACAAACATTTTGCCAGCCAATGTAGTTTGGAGAATGTAATGGGTCCAGTCGGGTTTCATGTTCCAAAGGTGATGACCAAGCCATCATTTAAGAAAGGTGAATCCAACCAAAATCCAAGCCATACATATAAACTAAAAATATGTAATTGGACTCAACTTACCAAGGAGCCATGCACCCGCAAATTCCCCTGACTCAAACGTACGGAATAATCCTGATCTGCGAAGGATGTAGGCGTCATGGGCTGAGCCAGGGTAGCCTGCGAGGACGCTAAGAAAGCGCATGTCCTGGGCCACCACTGCTTGCACATTCAGTGAGTGGCCCATTTTTCTGTTCCTGGGTAAAAAGATTTAAAAATTACATCATTAATGCTTGGGAAATTAGTCAAACGCTCACTTCTAACACCCTAAGTCAAACGTTATCATGAACTAACACTAAACAACTACCTTAAATTTAAGTGCCCACCAAAAGGAGATGTATGTTAGAGCCTTTAAAAGGTTGAGTTACTTGTTCCATTTTAAGTACACTTTCAAATGTTTGACTTGGAACAAACTGTTTTTTTTTTCTAAGTGCAAAATACGGCCCATTGGTTCACATACACTCTTTGCAAGGAGGGAGGATTAGCAAGGAGGGACTGATTCCAATGAGGGAATATGTAAAAGGAGAGACTAGTAACATAGAGGGCATAATTACAAGGAGGGACTATTATCAATGAGGGATTTAATACAAGGAGGGACAAAAACAATGATGCATTAATTACAAGGAGGGACTATTATCAATGAGGGATTTAATACA
This sequence comes from Gastrophryne carolinensis, assembly GCA_027917425.1. NCBI lineage: Eukaryota > Metazoa > Chordata > Amphibia > Anura > Microhylidae > Gastrophryne > Gastrophryne carolinensis. Next base: position 339,134,816 of record CM051235.1, read on the forward strand.
AGGAGGTACAAAAACAATGATGCATTAATCACAAGGAGGGACTATTATCAATGAGGGATTTAATACAAGGAGGTACAAAAACAATGATGCATTAATCACAAGGAGGGACTATTATCAATGAGGGATTTAATACAAGGAGGTACAAAAACAATGATGCATTAATCACAAGGAGGGACTATTATCAATGAGGGATTTAATACAAGGAGGGACAAAAACAATGATGCATTGTTTACAAGGAGGGACTATTATCAATGAGGGATTTAATACAAGGAGGGACAAAAACAATGATGCATTAATTACAAGGAGGGACTATTATCAATGAGGGATTTAATACAAGGAGGGACAAAAACAATGATGCATTAATCACAAGGAGGGACTATTATCAATGAGGGATTTATTACAAGGAGGGACAAAAACAAATGAAGTTATTGACCAAAGGAGGGACACAAAAAAAAAAAAAATAAATAAATGGAAGAATAAACTTGCCTGTATATGTACTCGTCGCAAGCAGGAGGGACAAGGGCAACGTGGGTGCAGTCAATGGCACCCATGACGTTGGGCATGTCGACGATATTATAAAATGCCAGCTTAATCGCGTTTCTGGCTACCATATCCTCAGGAAAACAAATATATTTCCGAGTTAGGGTAGCCATGCCTTCCAAAAACTTGGATATGGCGCGGCTCAGCGTAGGCTGTGAGATCCCCATGGAGAGGGCACCCAGCCTCTGGAACGAGCCGTTCGCCAAAAATTGCAGGCAGCCAAGCATCTTGGTCATTCCTGAAATTGCTTGCCCCTTCCTTGTGGTGCGGGCTAACCATGGCCCTGTCACTAGATTGATCTCGAGGTCCTTCTCTCAGGCTTACTTGAGCAACGCTTCGGGCACCAAGACCAAGGGGGTGGCCATCTTGATCGCCAAAAACACACCTTTCAAAATATCTAGCAAGATAACGGATGACTCGGGTAGATTCTTAATCTTGAAGGGCTCGCTCTACGGCAGAATCTGCACTTTAGCTTCGGTATATGCCCCAAACTCTAGCCAACTGGATTTCCTGGAAAGATTTATAAATAAACTGACGGAGGTTCGGGAGGGCCCGGTGTTGGTGGGCGGGGACCTGAATCTGGCCTTAGATCCACTGTTGGATACCTCCTCGGGGAGGTCGGCTGTGGCTTATGCGACGCTGAGAATTAAGAAGCTACTCCAAAAAGCGCAGCTTTGCGACCCTTGGAGAATTCACCATCCTACTACCAAGGATTATTCTTTTTTTCTCCCTAGTGCACATATCCTACTCAAGAATTGACTATGTCCTGGTCTCGCATGACTTGCTCCTCCGTGTGGGTGGGTCTAAAATTTAATCAATCACTATTTTGGACCACGCCCCCATTACTTTAGCGGTTCAATGGGGGGAGGTGGGCCAGAGGGAGTGGAAGTGGAGGCTTAACGAGTCTCTACTCCAAAATGAAATAGTGGTGCAAGAGATGCAGAAAGGAATTGGGGACTATTTTGATCTTGATAAAGCTAAGGATACTTCGGCTTTTAACAACTGGATGGCCCATAAGGCCGTGATGAGGGGGTTAATCATCAAACACGCCACTAAGCTTAACAAGGAGCGGGAATCGGAGGTGGCGAAAAGACTGGAGACGGTGATGGTCTTGGAGAAGTCGCATAAGGCATCCTTGGCCAAAGATGCTCTGGTGGAGCTGACCAAGGCTAGAGCGGCTTTAAACTCATTATTGTCAAGCAGGGCGGCATACATTATCAAGCGCTGCAAGAGAGTATATTTTGAATGGGGTAACAAAAATGGATCGCTCTTAGCTATGGCCCTTAAGAAACAGCATTCCCTGAATTTTGTGGAGTCGATCATAGACACAAAGCAAAAGAGACGTTTCCACACGGCAGAGATGGCAGATACGTTCCGCTTCTACTACCAGAAGCTTTATAATATTTCTGCCGAGGGTCCAGGGAGGGGAAGAAGGGCAGTTAGACAAAATCAGGCAATACATCAGGGACTTCGAGATGCCCACACTGGGAGCAAAGGAGAAGGAGACCTTGGAAGCGCCGATTTCCCCAGAGGAGTTGGCTAAAGCAATAAAGCGGATTCTGAATGGGAAGTCTCTGGGACCTGATGGTTTCTCAATTGGTTACTATAAGAGGTTCTCCTCGCTTCTCTCACCGCATCTTCTCCTAGCCTTTAACTCCCTGGTAACCAGTGCAATCCCCACCACTATACCAAGTGAGGCTTTGGCAGCCTTTGTTATGGTAGTCCATAAACCAGGGAAGGATCCGCTGGCATGCGGAAGCTATAGGCCCATATCCTTGCTGAATGTGGATTTGAAACTGTTCTCCAAGATTTTGGCAGATAGGTTGTCGGGTCTTCTTCCAGAGTTGGTGGACAGCGACCAATCAGGCTTTATCCCGGGCCGTGAGGCAAGGGATAATACGGTTAGAGTCCTTAACCTGGTACACAGGACGAGGACTGCGGGGAGAGCGGCGGTCCTCCTGTCCACCGACGCCGAGAAGGCATTCGACCGAGTAAATTGGGTGTTCATTAGAGCAGTGTTAGAACACATTGGTCTCGGCCCTATTGCGCTAAAATCTATTATGTCTCTCTATACCAATCCAACAGCGAGAATCAAGATGAACGGGTCCCTCTCGGGGGAAGGTTTTTATTAAGGATGGTACCAGGCAGGGCTGCCCTCTCTCTCCCTTGATCTTCGCCTTAACTATGGAACCCTTCCTATGCAGAGTGCGGGCAGAGGCGGATATTAAGGGAATCGCGGACGACCTCCTCTTCTTTATTTCTAACCCGGTAGAGGGTTTTCCGATGCTCTTGAAGGAGTTTGAGAGATATGGTAGGCTTTCATCCATTAAGATAAATTATGATAAGTCGGAAGCTCTTGGCATCAATTACCCGAAGGACGTGGAGGACGGGTTGAAACTGTCATTCCCCTTTAAGTGGCCCAACCCGGCCATTACCTATCTGGGCACTAAAATTGCTGACACGGTGGAGAAAACCTACTCCCTCAACTTCATCCCCATGCTAAACAAGATCCGGACGGACTTGGGGAGTTGGGACCTACCTACATTCTCTTGGTTAGGGAGAATTAGCATCATTAAGATGACAATCCTACCGAAGTTACTTTACCTATTTCAGACTTTGCCGATCCACGTACTGAAAGCATATTTTTAAATCGCTGAACTCCCTGTTCATCAAGTTCATCTGGCAAGGCCGTAAACCCAGATTGAAATTACAAATTTTGTTCAGGCCTAAACGGGAGGGAGGTCTGGCATGCCCAGACCTGCTGCAATATTGGCAGGCATCCCACCTGCAGCGTATAGTGAATTGGCAACAGCAGCATTGTGGGAAGACGTGGGTTCACTTAGAGCACTCATTTCTTAGCACCCCGCTGAGAGAATTGGTCTGGGCGGTGAGGGCCGCCAAGCCGCTGTGCGCAAATCACCCGTTGATCTCCACAACGCTAGGGGTCTTTGATAAAATGAGGGAAGGGCTGGCTCTATCCCCCTGGCCGACCCCGCTCGTTCCTCTGGTGTTCAATCCATCCTTGGGCACTGATATACACCCCTTACTGCTGAAGACCTTTAGGGAGAGAGGTGTCCCTAGGGTTAGGGACATTCTTCTGCCTTCGGGATGGGCTCAGTTGGAGGCCCTAACGGACAGATGGGGGTCGCAACTCCTAGATCCGTGGTTGCTGCTGATTTTCCAGCACTTCATCGGAAAGTTGGGTCCTAAATCCGCTATGCTCAGGGAGCTTACCCCATTTGAGCGGCTGGCATTCACAGATCCTCCCATGGGGAAGACGCTGTCACTGATCTATGCAATGTTGCTGTCTCCGGGAAGTGAAGACCAACCCAGATTTTGTAGCGAGTGGGAGAGAGATCTAGATCGAATTTTAACTGATGAGCAGTGGAAGTATATATTCAGTGCAACGCACAAGGTCTCAATGTCCTCAAAAATACAAGAGGGGAACTATAAGTTATTGTTGTGCTGGTATTTTACGCCAGCAAGGTTGCACAGCTTTACTCCGGCACACTCTCCAATCTGCTGGAGGTGTCAGAGGGAGGTGGGAACGCTGTTTCATATCTTCCGGAGCTGCCCGAAACTCGCCCACTTTTGGGACTCAGTGGCCACGACCATATCCGAGATAGTTCAGGAACCCATTAGTAGGGATCCGAAGTTTTTTTTTTGCTTCATGTAGCCGACATGCCCTTAAAGACATATAAGGGATCGCTGTTAAGACACCTGATTAGCGAGGCTCTGGAAGTCAGAGTCCGCCCCCTCTATGGCTGATTGGGCTAAGGAAGTACAATGTATCATGGAAATGGAGGAGCTTACAGCGGCAGTACATGATAAAACATCGCAATTTTTCGGCAGCTGGACACCCTGGTTCTTGTTTAGGGAGTCCGCACGTTATAAGCAACTTGTGTCAGAGTGAGTACAGCCAGCGGGTGGGTTTTGGGGGGCGATGACTTCCCCCCTGCCCCCCCTCCCCCCTACCTTCTCGCTGTTCCTTCACCCCCCCCCCCCCCACTTTTTCTTTTTCTTCTTTCTTTCTCTTCTCTCAGGCCTTTAGGTTTGGTGAAAGTGTGTCGTTTGGAAGATGAGTGCAATACGCTGATCCTTAATGGGGTGACAGAAGCTAGGGGATCACCCCTGATGTTATTTAGTGCCCCAGGATGTATATAGAGTTAGAGATTTTGTATTACTGTTCATGTGAAATTATGTATTTTGAACTCTATTCTAAATGTGCGCATTTTCTTGTATTTGTGTACTGCTGTGTTAAAACTCTCGTGAAAATAAAGAATTAAAAAAAAAATAAATTTAAGTTTACTCTTCTCAGATTCAAAATCATTTGAAACTACAGAGGACTTTTGAACCAGGAAAACCGAGTAAAACCCCCACCCCCGAAGGGATGGTGAAACTTCCTCTATCACATTGTTCTGCAGAAGTTCAAGAATAACTGATGGGAAAGGCTAACCTATTTTTGGGGTCCCTTGGAAGCTTGATCACTAGAAATGAGGAGTGGGAGGGAGATGAAAATTCTAAGCGATACCCCTCCTGCACTGACTGTAGCACAAACTAATTTTGGGCGACTGTTCTCCAGGCAGCTACAACCCTGGAGAGTCTGCCCCCCACTGGTAACTCGTAGTCAGAATTTAGGCTTAGGCCCCACTGCAGGCCCAAACTGCACATTAAACCTCCTTTGGGGCCTTGCCTGAGAACTTGACTTCTTTTGCTCAGGCTGCCTGGGCTGAGTAATACATACCTTGCCCCTGCCTCTATTCCTCAGGTGATGATTAAACCCCTGCCTTTTAACCTTTTACCCGTTTAATTCGACCTAGCTAGAATGTTATCTAGCTCTTCTCCAAAGAGAGAAAAACCATGGAAACCATGGAACCAAATACAGGAGGCGAAATCTTAACAGTGGCCCTAATGTTCTCTGCAGAATTGGTCAGAAAACTAACAGCTATATAAAAGGTTGGAAGAACCTTAAGAAGGCTCCCCCTGGAGTATTGTTCTCCAGGTAACCCTTTAAGTTATTAGGCAAGACCACCATGCTTCTTAAGATGCCATCAGACGGCAATGAGGCCTATATGAAAAAAGAGAATTCTGTGAGTACTCACCTGTAGAATTAATTTATCTTCCATTATCACTTCAGGACAGTAATTCAGAGACGAATGGGTTAACCTCTCGACTGAAAAGCGTGGACTGCAAGACAAAGGGGTGGCTCCTCCTTCCGGGCCTATATCCTCCACTTCAGTTTAATTAAAAAGCAGTAGAATAGCCGCCTGGGAGACGTTCCTCTATCTCCTGTTGGAGACAAAAGGCTGGGGACCACATGACAAGGCTCCTTTCTCTGTTTATTTATTTATTTTTTTTAGTGCTGATCACACTTCACACTATTTACATCTCCACTAAGACTACGCATCCAAGGCATGGACATAGTAACCTATCAGATAGGGAGGGTCTGATGTCCTGAAGAAATAATGGAAGATAAATTAATTTTACAGGTGAGTACACATAGAATTCTCTTTTCTCTTCCATTTTACTTCAGGCCATCAGAGTAATTCAGAGATGAATGGGACCTTCAAAAGCAGTACCCTTACTTCAGGGTGGGAAAACGTATTTCTTTCTCTCAGGAATAAGTCATTTCAAGACATCTAATTTACTACTGTTTGTAACACTTTCCTGCCAAAGGCGGCATCCGCCGAGGCCCTAACATCCACCTTATAGAATTTGATAAATGTATAAACTAAAGACCAAGCAGCGGCTTTGCATACTCTTTCTACTGAAGCTTGATACTGAAAAGCCCAAGATGCCCCATAAGCTCTTGTCGAATGAGCAGTATTCCTAAAGGGAGGATCCTTCCCTTTGGAAACATAGGCTCTTATCACTGTTTGTCTAATCCATCGACTGATGGTAGGCTTAGATGGTGGAAGACCTTTCCGTGGACCCTCAGGTATGACAAATAAGGAGTCTAGCAGTGAGATAATATCTTAGCGCTCTCACTACATCCAGCGAGTGAAGTACCCTTTCCTTATCGAACATAAGGAAGGAAAACCCATCTCTTCATTAAGATGGAAAGGGAAAACCACACGGAAGACGGCCTTGTCCTTATGTAACACTAAGTAAGGAGGCTTAAAAGATAAAGCTGCCAATTCAGAAACCCTCCTTACTGAGGTTATTGCCACTAAAAACATAACCTTAAGAGTGATTAGACTTAATGAAGACCCTCTTTCTGCCAAGATGAAGGATTCAATAGTCAGGCCGTCAAAGCCAGAATTTGTGTATTGGGGAGCCTTAGAGGCCCCTGTGTGAGAAGATTTGGATTGTCGGGCAACCTCCACGGGTCGCCCTTTGACATCCTTACTATGTCTGAGAACCAGCTTCTTCTTGGCCACCCAAGAGCCACCAGAATGGTTGGGACTCCCTTGCGAGCTATCATTTTTAGCACTCGACCCAGGAGTGGAATTGGAGGGAATGCATAAAGAAGCTTGAATGCTGACCACTGAAGAGTCAGGGCATCTGTTGCTATTGGACCGGGACACAAACTTTGGAACCTTATGCCGTGATGCAAAAAAATCTATGCCTCGAATTCCCCAGTGCATGGATTGAGAAAACCCTCTGACTGAAAGATCATTCCCCCTGATGCAGGGCCTTTCTGCTGAGATGATCGGCCTGCAAGTTGTCCACTCCAGGTATGTGTACTGCCGAGAAGCATGGAGCCTGTTTCTGGGCCCAAAGTAAAATCCGGCTCACTTCCATGCCCCCCTGGTGATTGATATATGCCACTGCCGTCCGACTGTCTGTTTGAATCCGGACGGGATGCCCCTTCACATGGGATGTCCAATGCCTGAGACACAATCGAATCACTCTCAATTCCAAAATATGTATGGGGAGTCTGCTCTCCTTCGGACTCCACTGTTCCTGGATCGTCTGTGACTCCATGACACCCCCAACCAGATAAACTGCCATCTGTGGTGATGATTTTCCACTGTACTGGAAGGAAGGATTTGCCGATCTGAAGAGGCTGAGGACTTAGCCACCAGGCTAGCGACTGCCTTGTTGACGGTGTCATGTGAAAAGAATGATCCAGAGTCTGTGGGTCTCAATCCCAGATCGAGAGCAATTCTATCTGAAGGGTTCTTGTGTGAAACTGTGCAAAGGGCACTGACTCAATGCAAGATACCATCAGGCCCAACAAACTCATTCCCTGACGAATTGTCGGGTGAGGGCAGGTCAAGAGACCCTGCACCTTGGCCTGAAGTAAAAATCTCTTCTATTTTGGCAGAAACACTTTTGCCTGAGAAGTGTCCAATGACATTCCCAGAAAAGACATAACTCTTGAAGGTATGATATTCGATTTTGGATAACTCACTATCCAACTGAATTCTTCTAATTTTAATAAGACAGTCTGTGTATATTCTTCTGGGCCTCCTGACATGATGGGGCCCATATCAACAGATCGTCTAAGTAAGGGATTATACGTATCCCCTGACTTCTCAGATAAGCCATGAGACCTGCCAAGACAGGCCAAAAGGCAGAGCCACAAACTGAAAATGTAGGCCATCTACCGCAGATACTTCTGATGACCTGGAAAAATCGAAATGTGTGGCATCCCTTATATATCACTGTTGTCAGTGGAGTGACAGCACTGTGAACTTTAATGTTTCCATGCGAAATCTTGTCAAAAGGCAAACTTGTTGAGGCCCTTGAGATCTAATATTGGGCGTACCGATTTGTCCTTCTTGGGAATTATGAATAGATTGAAGTAAAACCCCTGACCTCTCTCTAAGGGACAGGACAGACTACTCCAATCTCTAAAAGGCGAGATACCGTGGATCTCATGGCTTCTGCTTTCTGCTGATTTTGGAATACCCCTGACCAAAATCTTCGAGGAGGTCTGGCTTCTAACTCGATCTTGTAACCTAAAGATACAACTTCCTGAATCCAAAAGATCTGTTACATGGCGCCTCCAAATGTGCGCAAACTGCAGAAGCTGTCCCCCCACCTGCAAGGGTGGGGGTGTCCCTTCATGCCTGAGCAGGCTTTGAAGGAGGTTTGGCTTTGTTTCGCCAAACTCTTCTTGCCTTATTTTGGGATTTTGATCTATTCCAGAAATTTCTACGGTATCCCAGAAAGGCAGCACCTCTACCTCCCCGAAAAGGCTGAGGGTTAAAAGCCCTGTGGAAAGCAGTAATAGACTTCGGCTTCTGTGGCAGAATAGTAGACTTACCACCAGTAGCCTCCATAACCATGTCATCCAAGCACTCCCCAAACTAGCCCTCTGGCAATTAACTTAATAAAATCATCCATAGCCGTAATCATATACCTGTTGATGTCCAAACTGGTTTTGATCAACTGGGAGCATGACTTAAGTGAACAACCCGAACGAGTACTAGAATCCAGTTGTTTTAACAACCTCCTGCTCACCAAAGAAGCTATGGAAGTAGCACAGGCTGGCTGCAAGGTCGACCCCACAACAGCATAAGCATGGCACGCTATCTGATCTATGCGTTATCCGCTGGAACCTTTGGAGAAATACTGTCAGATGGTGGCATAACCGCAGTCTTAGAAAGAGCAGACACCAAAGCATCCACTATAGGGGAACAAGACCATAGTTCAACATTCTCGAAAGGAAAAGGATAGATAGTATCTAAAACTCTAATGGCCAAAAGACCATCTGACTTCTGCCATTCCTTTTGAATCAGTTTAGAGTAATGCGTATGCACTGGGAAAACCATCCTCTGTTTTTCCGGTTTAAACTAATCCCCTTTTTTCTTTTTGGGGACTTCTGGGCCCGAAAAATCCATAACCTCCAGAATGGATGCCCCCTTGTGTAGAGGACTCCCTACTGGATGAAGCTTCCCCAGTGAATTCTTTCTAGGAGACTATGGCAGCAATAAAATCCTCTTCAGACTCAAAGGAATTCAAATGCTTCTTCTTTCTTGAAGCTTTCTAGGAGCCGGTGATTCTGAGCAACTCTCTAGGCAGGTCAATCTATATGCCAACTCTTTGAGGTTTAAAGAGATTTAATGGAGGCCCTAGTAAAGTCCTTGTTATCAGCCGTTTGACATTTTATTGAAAATCTGTTTATTCAGGTATTGCAGAAAATGTAATGTACAATTGACAATCAACAGTTTAGTATTGCTTAGCTGCTACTACCAGCTAAGGGATATTGCACAGCGTGGATAGTAAAGTTAAAAAAAAAAAAAAAAACACCTGTGATTTTATAAATCGCCACACAAAAGAGATTAAAAAACATTCAAAGACCACAATAAACATACATATTTAAAAAGAGAGCATGGAGGGCTGAGGATCCCCCAAGGTAACCGATGGGTAAATGAGCCAAATCCTAAGGTCAGTAATTCCAAGTAATGCAGCATTAGTACAACCAGGCAAACTAAAGTGCCAGTGGAATACATAATACCTATATTATAAATTCATGCATAAATGTATAATCAACATCTAAAAACTGATGAAAAAAGAGCCAGTGCAATATATACAATCAAGGTGCTAGTTAATAAGGCAAAATCTGTGCTGCGAATATAACCAGGCACCTTATACAAGGTACTAGTGAAATAAATACAAAAAGTGCTAATTCATATATAGATATGCTGATCACACAAATAATGTCTCAAATCAGTGCTACAAAGATCATCAAGAGCAAATATATTAATATATTATTATTATTTGGCATATTCCCTTGATTGTATTTATTGCACGGGCTTTTTTTTCTTTTTCGTTTCCCAGCCCAGCTTTATAGATTTCCACAAAAAAGGGCCTCCAACAAGTTCCCAGCGTAGACGAGCAGTGAGACAAGAAGCCAGGAGAGAATAAAGGTAAGAATGTAAAAAAAGTAAAAAACCCTAATTTAACTTGGAACAATCACCAGAAAGAGGCAACCAAGAACAACTATAACAAGGGTGGGGCGAAGCGGGCCGTGCCATGCAAGAACAAAAACAATTCTACAGGTGCGTACTCACAGAATTGCTTTTTTCTTTAAAGCATGGCACGGCCCGCTTCGGTACTCATAACTGATGGGACATCCAAAAGCAGTGTCCAAAGTAGGGCGGGATCCCCAATGAGTAACAGCCAGTAGTTCAAGTCACTACCATCTGAAAACCTTGCGCCCAAAGCAGCATCAGCTGAGGCCTAAATATCAACCATGTAAAAACGTTGAAAAAGTATGAACAGAAGACCAAAAAACGGCCTTACAAACTTGTTCCACAGAAGCTTGGTGCTGACAAAGCTCCAAGAGAGTCCAATAGCACGCATGGAAAGAGCAGTCACCCTAAAGGGAGGAGTCTACCCCTTAGCAGAATAGGTTTGAACCATCACCTGACGTATCCACTTACCAACAGTGGATCCAGCAGGAGGCAAACCATTCCCAGTCTCAAAGTGAAACAAACAGAAAAACACAATTCTGTGAGGTACTCACCTGTAGAATTGTTTTTTTCTGGGAATCCATTCCATACACTCCTTACACAAGGTTTCCTCCTCCTTGCTGATCACGTGACTGCAAGAAAGAAAACAGGCGCGGCCCTCCCGGCCCATAAGTAGCAGCTGCCCCTAATCAGATCAGTTTACTTAAAAAGCAGTAAAATAATTTAGAGACAGGCCGGGAGGCCCTAATAAGAGTCCATGTTACTACACATCAAACTCAACCAAAAAAAATGCTCTCAAAATTAAGTTCTATACTTTTCATTTTTTTTTTTATATGTTTATTTATTTATTATCTTTTTTTTTTTTCATACTATGAATTAATAATCAAAAAATGGATTAACACCCCATCAGAAAAACATCGGAAGATAACATGACCCAAAACGGGTGGGCCAGAGTGTATGGAATGGATTCCCAGAAAAAAACAATTCTACAGGTGAGTACCTCACAGAATTGTGTTTTTTCTTCCAATCCATTCCATACACTCCTTACTCTTGGGATCTCCAAAAGCAGTGCCATCTATGGGCGGGATCCTTTAACGCAGAATGGCAGGTAGTTCACTTCACTACTGCCTGTAGAATCTTCTGACCTACAACAGCGTCAGCTAAGGCTCTAACATCTACCTTGTAAAACTTGGTGAATGTATGCATGAAGACCAGGTCGCAGCTTTGCAAACCTGTTCCACCGAAGCCTGATGTTGAAACGCCCAAGAAGCCCCAATGGCCCTAGTGGAATGGGCCGTGACCCGAAAAGGGGGTTCCTTTCCCTTGGCCGAGTAAGCTTTAGCTACTGCCTGCCTAATCCACTTACTGATAGTGGCCTTAGCTGGCGGAAGCCCCTTTCTTGGTCCTTCTGAAATGACAAAAATAAAATCCGTCTTGCGGAAGGCATCTGTAGCTGCCAAATAATACCTGATGGCTCTAACCACGTCTAGAGAATGAAGTGCCCTTTCCTTAGTATTAGCCGGAACTGGGCATAAGGAGGGTAGAATTACCTCCTGATTAAGGTGAAAGGGAGAGACAACCTTAGGTAAAAAATCAGGCTTAAAACGAAAAACTACCTTGTCTCTATGTAACTCAAAATAAGGAGACTTCATACATATGGCAGCTAACTCCGAAATACGCCGCACAGAAGTGATTGCAACTAAAAAAATTACTTTAAGTGTCAAAATGCTTATTGGAGCGTCAATCATAGGTTCAAAGGGAGCGCCCTGTAGAGCCGTCAACACCAAATTCAAGTCCCACACCGGTAATATAGACTTGCGCGGTGGACGGACCTGAGTGACTCCCTGAAAAAAAGTTTTAATGAGTCTATTGCAAGCGATAGACCTCTGGAAAAAAATAGATAAGGCCGATACCTGCCCTTTTAGGGTACTTAATCATAGGCCCATTTTTAAGCCATCCTGAAGAAATTCTAGAACTCTGGAAATTGAATACGTTCTGCATGAACATTTCCTAGCCTCACACCAGGATATGAATGACCGCCAGACCCTGTAATAAATCATGGAAGACGACTTCTTCCGGGCCTGGATCATGGTATGAATGACCTTAGCTGATAATCCTCTCTCTGCTAGGACAGCGGTCTCAATAGCCAAGACGTCAAAGCCAGCATCTGTAAATTCGGGTGCCGAAGCGCCCCCTGAGTGAGAAGATCTGGCTCGACCGGTAGACGCCATTGGTCTACCGCCATCCTTGTTATGTCCGAGAACCAACTTCTTCTTGGCCAATGAGGAGCTACTAGAATGGTGGGTACTCCTTCCTGAATTATCCTTCTTAGCACTCGACTCAGAAGCAGAAACGGGGGAAAAATGTACAGAAGCTTGAACCTTGTCCAAGGGACTGACAGGGCGTCCGTGGCTATGGCCAGAGGGTCCCTTGACAGGGACATGAAATTTGGCCACTTGTGATTGTGTCTGGACGCAAAGAGATCCACTTCCGGGCACCCCCAGTGCCGACAAAGGGCTTGGAAAACCTTCCGACTCAGGGACCATTCCCCCCGGGGCAGGACCTTCCTGCTCAGAGCGTCGGCCTCCTGGTTTTCTATCCCCGAGATGTAAACTGCCGAGATGTAGGGAACACTTTCCTCTGCCCAGATCAGAATCCGGCTTACCTCCAGTAGAGCAACCTTGCTCCGGGTACCCCCCTGATGATTGATATAGGCTACCGCCATCCGGTTGTCCGACTGGACCTGCACTGCCTGCCCCTTCAAGCAGGGGGTCAGATACTGAAGCACTAACCCGATGGCTCTTAATTTCAATACATTTATGGGAAGCTGATTCTCTTTCGGCCCCCACTGACCCTGGACTTTCTGAGATTGCCAAACGCCGCCCCATCCTGTGAGACTGGCATCTGTGGCAACGATCTGCCACTGTGGGGTCAAGAAGGATCTGCCTACAGACAAGTGAAGAGGGTCCATCCACCACAGAAGAGAGTGTCTTGCCGAGGGCGTTAGTACAAAGACTTGATCCAGCGACTGTGGGGCTCGATCCCAGCTTGCCAACAGATTCCATTGAAGGGGCCTCATGTGAAACTGGGCAAAAGGTACCACCTTGAAGCAGGTCGGCTGCCGGCAAGCCAGGAAGCACTCTATCTGATCTTGGATTAGTCGCGCCTTCTGTCCTGGTAGATACACTTTGACTTGTACAGTGTCCAGAATCATACCTAAGAAGTTCCTTACTGGCGCCGGAGTGATATGAGACTTCGAGTAATTGATCACCCAGCCAAATTCCTCCAGAGTCGATCGGACCATCTGCGTGTCCTTCAGGATCTGCTGCTGCGATCCGGCTGATATTAGAAGATCGCAAAAAGTAATGTGAGAGAGAGCGCTGAAAAGAGTGTGAGCCGCTGCCTAGTATAAGAGGTCAATTCTTATCATGAAAAATGTGAAACAGAGCCAATACCGTACTTGGGAATGCCTCAATTGAGGTAAAACCTTGTTTGGAATTGGTTTAGGCGCGCTTGAACCACTTGTCAGAAATAATGCTCTGCCTAGTCAAGGATATATGAATTATCCACACAGGACAGATATTCTCTGATGTGTTGATATATCTGCCAGGGTAAACTTTAGTACCGATTTATCAGTATATAACTAGCAGAATATTATAAAACAATGGTTTTGTTTGGGCACTTACCGCCGGGCTGCGGCGGTAAGTGCCCAAACAAAACCATTGTTTCATAATATTGTACTACATTAATATCTTGCCTTTTGTGGATGATATAAGCAGTTATATATGAAATTATTATTCTGCTAGTCATATACTGATAAATCGGTACTAAAGTTTACCCTGGCAGATATATCAACACATCAGAGAATATCTGTCCTGTGTGGATATTAGAAGATCGTCCAAATAGGGGACAATACAAATCCCCTGGCTCCTGAAAATCGCCATGAGACCTGCCAAAACCTTGGTGAATACTCTTGGAGCCGAGGATATCCCGAAAGGGAGTGCCACAAACTGGAAATGCTTGTCTTCCAGGGCAAACCTCAGGAATCTTTGATGTCCCGAAAAAATTGGCACATGCAGATACGCGTCCCTTATGTCTATGGTAGTCATAAGATCCCCGGGTCGAACTACTGTTAAAGCTGACCTCGACGTCTCCATGCGGAAATGCTTCACGCGGATATATCTGTTGAGATCCTTCAGATCTAAAATGGGACGAATCGACCCGTCCTTTTTGGGGATTGTAAAAAGGTTGGAATAAAACCCCTGACCTTCTTCCTGAAGGGGTACTCGACAAATCACCCCTTTTTGAAGGAGGTGCCAAACAGCGGACTTCAGGGCATCTAACTTTGACTGGTTCCGGGATGCCCCTGACCGAAGGAACCTTGCGGGCGGTCTGGCTGCAAACTCGATTTTGTAACCTGAGGACACTACCTCTTGGATCCACAGATCCCTTACGCGGCGCCTCCAGATATGAGCGAAATGCAAAAGCCGTCCCCCCACCCGCTCGGGTGAGGGCGCCCCATCATACTGGAGTGGACTTGGCTAGAGGTTTGGGCCTACTTCTCCAGGCCCCTCCTGCTCTATTACGTGCTCTGCCTCTACACCAAAAATCTTTATGGGAGCAAGGCTGAAAAGCCCCTCTGCCTCTCCGAAAGGGCCGAAATGATGAGAACCTCTGAAAAGGCCTAGTCGTTCTTTTCCTCTGAGGCAGTTTGCCGTCTTTAATCATACCGTCCAGCTTTTCTCCAAAAAGTCTGCTCCCTACAAAGGGTAAATCCGTCAGCGCCTTCTTAGCGGCGGGGTCCGCCGACCATTGTCTGAGCCATAATGAGCGGCGCAAGGCCACAAGGAGCGCAGAGGTTCTGGCCGCCAGCCTGACCACATCTTCCATTGCAGTAATGGCAAATGCATTAAAGTCCAAACAGTCCTTAAAGTCCTTAGACTCTTGTGACAGCCTGCGCGACTTGGCCCTGGCTAGATTCTTCTTCATCTTCTTTCTCGAAGCCAGGAGGCCATAGCACAAACCAGGCGGAGAAGGGAGCCTATCATGGCGAAGGCATGGCGGGTCAACTGATCCATACGCCTTTCTGAGGGATCTCTAAGGGACCCCATAGTTGCGGATGGCATCACTGAAGTGTTAGACAACCCTGCCACTGGAGAGTCCACATCAGGCGAATCAGACCAAAGTTTGATCATGTCTGCCGGGAAAGGATACATTTAGGAACGGCCGGTAATTTATTAGGACTTTCCCACTCCGCCGACAATAGACCTTCTGTCTCATCCACAAGGAGATGATCTTCATCGGATGAAAACAGAATGGAGTTACTATCCTCTTCCGATCGCAGCTCACCCTCAGAGGCCTGCTCGTCCATATAATCCTCATCCTCTTCTTCTACCACAGGTTCTAAATGTCTTTTCTTATATGCGGCCTTCCTTGGCAAAACAAAAGACAACTGTCTTTCCAGATTATCCAGCCTGTGAGCAATATCTGTGTGCCCCTCACTGTCTTCTCCCCCTTGAGGGGAAACAGGGGATGGATGAGCCGCCCTGCTCCCACCAGCACTCGCTGGGCTAGATACTCGGTCAACCGCTCTGTTGTGATCTAGGCCGATCCTAATGGCACAGGCAGAACATAGAGGTCGATTCAAAGAAACATGTAACAGCTTGGATTTTGGTGCCGATCATCCTATTTTTCCCGTACGCTCGTGCGTTTGTATGAACTTGCGAGTGATTCTATAAGCAAATACGTTTCCTATCGTAAAAAGCCCGTCCGTTCGTATGTTATCTTCCGAACTTGCCTCAGTCAGTTGTCAATCGTAAAAAACAGGTTGATGTGATCACTTGTTGCGGCGGCAGCCTGTTTTTTCGGCCGCTTCCATCGTCCACCTCTTCCAATTACTTGCGTTTGCCTCTGGTTTTCAATGGTTTTTGGCCTCTTATATTAGTTTGTTCGTATATATATAAGGTCTTGCGCATGCGCGATCCAAGCTACACTCCCCAAACCAATGTGGGCCCTATCTGACACTACCAATCTCACCACTACTGCCTCGCGCCAGGCTACCACTTACCTTTATGAACCCTAAAACTTACCCAAACCCCTTAGCGCTTGCATCCTTCTTCATTTGGACACCCATAAAACTTACCCAAACCCCTTAGCGCTTGCATCCTTCTTCATTTCTCGTTCCCTAAAACGTACCCAAACCCCTTAGCGCTTGCATCCTTCTTCATGTTGACGCCCATAAAACTTACCCAAACCCCTTAGCGCTTGCATCCTTCTTCATTTGGACGCCCATAAAACTTACCCAAACCCCTTAGCGCTTGCATCCTTCTTCATGTTGACGCCCATAAAACTTACCCAAACCCCTTAGCGCTTGCATCCTTCTTCATGTTGACGCCCATAAAACTTACCCAAACCCCTTAGCGCTTGCATCCTTCTTCATTTCTCGTTCCCTAAAACTTACCCAAACCCCTTAGCGCTTGCATCCTTCTTCATTTGGACGCCCATAAAACTTACCCAAACCCCTTAGCGCTTGCATCCTTCTTCATGTTGACGCCCATAAAACTTACCCAAACCCCTTAGCGCTTGCATCCTTCTTCATGTTGACGCCCATAAAACTTACCCAAACCCCTTAGCGCTTGCATCCTTCTTCATTTCTCGTTCCCTAAAACTTACCCAAACCCCTTAGCGCTTGCATCCTTCTTCATTTCTCATTCCCTAAA
The DNA here is from genome assembly GCA_027917425.1 of Gastrophryne carolinensis. Lineage (NCBI taxonomy): Eukaryota > Metazoa > Chordata > Amphibia > Anura > Microhylidae > Gastrophryne > Gastrophryne carolinensis. The sequence goes on from CM051235.1 coordinate 339,151,941, forward strand.
ACTTACCCAAACCCCTTAGCGCTTGCATCCTTCTTCATTTGGACGCCCATAAAACTTACCCAAACCCCTTAGCGCTTGCATCCTTCTTCATTTCTCGTTCCCTAAAACGTACCCAAACCCCTTAGCGCTTGCATCCTTCTTCATGTTGACGCCCATAAAACTTACCCAAACCCCTTAGCGCTTGCATCCTTCTTCATTTCTCGTTCCCTAAAACTTACCCAAACCCCTTAGCGCTTGCATCCTTCTTCATTTCTCGTTCCCTAAAACTTACCCAAACCCCTTAGCGCTTGCATCCTTCTTCATGTTGACGCCCATAAAACTTACCCAAACCCCTTAGCGCTTGCATCCTTCTTCATTTCTTGTTCCCTAAAACTTACCCAAACCCCTTAGCGCTTGCATCCTTCTTCATGTTGACGCCCATAAAACTTACCCAAACCCCTTAGCGCTTGCATCCTTCTTCATGTTGATGCCCATAAAACTTACCCAAACCCCTTAGCGCTTGCATCCTTCTTCATTTCTCGTTCCCTAAAACGTACCCAAACCCCTTAGCGCTTGCATCCTTCTTCATGTTGACGCCCATAAAACTTACCCAAACCCCTTAGCGCTTGCATCCTTCTTCATGTTGATGCCCATAAAACTTACCCAAACCCCTTAGCGCTTGCATCCTTCTTCATTTCTCGTTCCCTAAAACGTACCCAAACCCCTTAGCGCTTGCATCCTTCTTCATTTCTCGTTCCCTAAAACTTACCCAAACCCCTTAGCGCTTGCATCCTTCTTCATGTTGACGCCCATAAAACTTACCCAAACCCCTTAGCGCTTGCATCCTTCTTCATTTCTCGTTCCCTAAAACTTACCCAAACCTCTTAGGGCTTGCATCCTTCTTCATTTCTCGTTCCCTAAAACTTACCCAAACCCCTTAGCGCTTGCATCCTTCTTCATTTCTCGTTCCCTAAAACTTACCCAAACCCCTTAGCGCTTGCATCCTTCTTCATGTTGACGCCCATAAAACTTACCCAAACCCCTTAGCGCTTGCATCCTTCTTCATTTGGACGCCCATAAAACTTACCCAAACCCCTTAGCGCTTGCATCCTTCTTCATGTTGACGCCCATAAAACTTACCCAAACCCCTTAGCGCTTGCATCCTTCTTCATGTTGACGCCCATAAAACTTACCCAAACCCCTTAGCGCTTGCATCCTTCTTCATTTCTCGTTCCCTAAAACTTACCCAAACCCCTTAGCGCTTGCATCCTTCTTCATTTGGACGCCCATAAAACTTACCCAAACCCCTTAGCGCTTGCATCCTTCTTCATGTTGACGCCCATAAAACTTACCCAAACCCCTTAGCGCTTGCATCCTTCTTCATTTCTCGTTCCCTAAAACTTACCCAAACCCCTTAGCGCTTGCATCCTTCTTCATTTCTCATTCCCTAAAACTTACCCAAACCCCTTAGCGCTTGCATCCTTCTTCATGTTGACGCCCATAAAACTTACCCAAACCCCTTAGCGCTTGCATCCTTCTTCATGTTGACGACCATAAAACTTACCCAAACCACATAATGTACATATGTCTATATGTTTATAAGCATGTATTTTCGTGTTTGTGTAAATGTATTTTTTGGCGCATATTAGAAATGACACATTTCTAAAGCCTTAAAATATTATTTATTTGTATAATTTTTTTTTTTTTTTCTTTGGGTTTGTTAAAAACTAGTAATTTAAAAAAAAAAAAAAAAACCTTAAAAACTATATTACAAAATTAGCCAGGACCAAGGGCACTAATCCTCCTCCTCTTCTTCTTCTGTTGGCCCCAACGTCGCCGGTATGGCCAGCAGCTCGGCCACCAACTCCTGGATCCTTTTTTTTTTTACCCGCCAATGTTTTTGGGATCATCCCTGTAACCAATAGAGAAATAAACATAAATAGTAGTACCAGACCGGTTTGTATGCTGGGAATAGATTTTTGGTTAATCAAATACATGTAAATGCATGACATATGTCATTCTTCCAAGGGATAAAGTAAATGCATTTCCCACAGGTAAGTATTGAAACTCCTTAACACCTTCAACATGATTTAATGAAAATCAAAAACTCTTTCCAAATGATTCTGCCTGTCTCGGCCCTTGAGGATGAAGTGTGAGGAGCCTGTTCTAAAACATTAAGATCCCCAAAACTAGTTCCAACCGCATCATTTACATGTAGTACATCAGTCAGTATTAGCTTAAAAGGCAGAGCAAGGCACTTACCAGCATGAGGATCTCTTCTTGTTGACGGGTGAAGATAGTGGGCGCCATCTTTATGCTTCTTCAAGGCAGCAGATAAGTGAAACCCCAGCGGTTTCCTGGTTCCGCACGAACGTACGTCCGTACGATCGCATAGTCGTGCGCATAGGCGTCTTATTTAAAGGTCCCTGCACCCAAAGCTCATTCTCTTTGACATTTTGGAGAAAATGGCACCCAAAAAGGCAGCAGCGAAACGTGCACAGCCAAGGCAGACCTTTGAGGGCCCAACAACCAGGTCCCAGCAAGGCCCCAAGAAGCTACGCTCCCAGAAGGCAAGTAGCACCTCGGGACACTGGACCCTCCCTTTCACAAAAAAGGGCCACAAAGGCACGTGCCCCTGCGGCCAAAAAACAGCCCAAACGGGTAGGAAGCCCCACAGCAGCCACCACCACATCTGCCCCAAGAAGAGAGCGCCCAAGGGAGCCCACACCACCCATGCTCTCAAGCCGGGCACTTAGCCAACCCAGGCCCCGCAGCAGGCCGAGAAGCCCATCCAGGCACCGCAGCAGGGCCAGAAGCCCATCATGGCACCGCAGCAGGGCCAGAAGCCCATCAAGGCACCGCAGCAGGGCCAGAAGCCCATCAAGGCACCGCAGCAGGGCCAGAAGCCCATCAAGGCACCGCAGCAGGGCCAGAAGCCCATCAAGGCACCGCAGCAGGGCCAGAAGCCCATCAAGGCACCGCAGCAGGGCCAGAAGCCCATCAAGGCACCGAAGCAGGGCCAGAAGACCATACAGTCCCCGCAGCAGGCCCAGAAGCCCATCCAGGCCCCGCAGCAGGGCCAGAAGCCCATACAGGGCCCGAAGCAGGGCCAGAAGCCCATACAGGGCCCGAAGCAGGGCCAGAAGCCCATCCAGGCCCCGCAGCAGGGCCAGAAGCCCATCAAGGCTGCGCAGCAGGGCACCTACGACCAGACCAGGCACCAGCAGGGCACCTAGCCCAAGACCTGGCACCAGCAGGGCACCTAGCCCCAGACCAGGCACCAGCAGGGCACATAGCCCCCCAAGAGGCCCAAGAATGGACATCATCCGGACCACATCTACACCTGGAAGTTCGGTGGCCAGCCACGCAAGAACACCCAGTCCCTTGGCCAGTCCAGTCCAGTCATTGGGAAGCCAGCAATCCTTCCATTCCTCTACACAGCCCCAGGCCATAATGTCACCACATGTGTCTGCACACATGGAGGAGCCCCAAAGCCAACCATCTGTCCGCACATTGCGGCGTGGACATTTGAGTGGGAGATTCTCACATGACCAAAATATGGCATTGGCTAGTGGCCTTACATTATTCTATGACGAGCTCTATGGGAGCAAATCAAAACACACCACTAAGCAGCGAAAAATGGAATTGTTCGAAACCATCCTACGACAAGTAAATGCAGCGGGGGAAGAGAGGAAAGATGTGGCACAAATCCAGAAGAAAATTTCGGATCTGAAATATGCTGTACGGCAAAAAGAAATTAAAAGGCATAATTACAGGTAAATAAATGATGTATCCAAATGTAATGATTAGGATGTACTGTATGCACCTTTTCTGTGTACCAAACTATTTTTTCATTTCAGCATGAAAACTGGAGGTGGCTTTCCAACAAAACTCGAGTTTACACCTGCTGAGGAGATTGTGCTGGGCCTTCTCCATCCTGTCGCGGTCGGTGGCCATGCGGGTCTAAGGGACACAGACTCACCGACCCGTACACAAGGTGATTAAGCTTAATCTGCATGTTTGCCTGGTTGCAAAGTAAATTAAAGTTCACTAGTACCAAGATGACGGTATGGCCCTATGGTGTGGCTTGCTTGGCCTCGCACTACTGTGCCTGTTTGTGTCCTGTTTTGGTATCTGTGAATCACACATTTCGGACCACATACATTATGTAAAATAACAATTAACACTAATTATGTGTGAAGTAACGAAGTTTATGAAGAAAAGTGATATATTTGGATTCAATCACAAAACACACATCATTAGGGATGTGTTGGCTATTTGTTGTGTGAGTTGTGTTTGAGGTAACAATTTAAATCAAGACCCCCAAACATATATGACCTAGAGCAGCGATACTCAACTGGCGGCCCGGGGTCCGAATGCGGACCTTGGCACCAGATTCCCGGACCCCTGCCCAGACAGCCCTGCACTCAGTTACTTCTGTGTTGACGTGCTCAGAGCTGCCCCCTTGATCGGCGATGTAGTGCTTAGTCTCCCGGCCAATGTCATGGCTCCCTGAAACCTAGCATTGCAATATGAAGTACTGCACAGGAAGTGGCATTGCAAGGTACACACTAACTTGGTGCATCATTCTCTTTGTCCAATCCTGTCCCGCTGCCCCAGCTCTGCCCCATCTGCCCCTGTCCCACCATCTCGCCCCCCCCCAGATCAGCCCCATCCATTCCTAACAGATTTGCTCCATCCATCCCATCACCATCCATTCCTGTCCTCCCAGCTTTATCCACCCAATCCCTGTCCCCTCAACTCTGCCCCATCCAGCCCAGCAAGGGCAAGCAGCCTTTATTAGTTTTGCCTGGGAAATCTATAGCCCCTCCCCCAGTGTGCTGATTTCTAACTATACACCCCCTGCGACAGCCCCATGCCCGGACCTTCACCTCTCACTGGATACCTTTAAATGGACCTTTACAAGAAGTGGTTGAGTACCCCTGACCTAGAGAATGGTAGTCTAACTCAAAATAGGTGCTCTGCAAGTTGTATGCTGACTGGGTACACTTCCTGACTTCGAACTGAGGTCAGTTAGCAGTTTACTCGATCCATTGCACATATCTTAAATGGAGTGTCTCTAAATGTCTCTTTAATGTCTCTAAATGTAAAATCATGCACTTGGGTAGAAGGAATCCCTGCTCTGAGTACCGTATGGGCAGTACTGTGTTAGCCAGGACCTCGGAGAAGAGAAATTTAGGGGTACTGATTACTGATAGCTGCAAGATGAGTGGACAGTGTAGCCAGGCAGTGGGAAAAGCAAGCAGGATGCTCGGCTGCATAGCTCGAGGCATCACCAGTAGGAAGAGGGAGGTTGTGATGCCGCTGTATAGAGCCCTGGTAAGGCCACAGCTAGAATACTGTGTGCAGTTCTGGAGACCTTACCTGCAAAAAGACATTATTCAAATAGAACGTGTCCAAAGGCGGGCAACGGAAATGGTGGAAGGACTTAAACTTAAAACTTATCAGGAGAGACTTAAAGAACTTAATTTGTACAGTCTGGAGGAAAGAAGGGAGAGGGGGGACATGATTGAGACCTTTAAATATGTGAAAGGATTGAATAAGGTTCAGGAGGGAAGTGTTTTTAAGAAGAAACTTAACGATAGAACAAGGGGGCACAACCTGAAGCTAGTCGGGGGGAAGATCAGGAGCAATGTTAGAAAATATTATTTTACAGAAAGAGTAGTAGGTGCCTGGAACAAACTTCCAGCAGAGGTAGTTGAAACATCAACAGTCACTGAATTTAAACATGCCTGGGATAAGCACACATCTATCCTAAGATAAAGAGTACATACAGTATACACATAAGGGCAGACTAGATGGACCGTATGGTCTCCTTCTGCCGTCAACCTTCTATGTTTCTATGCTTCTATGTTTCTATGAGTGTATTTTACCAATCGTCCCCGTTGCTGTAGAGTTGCTTAAGATTACAAATAGTGGCTTGTTTAATTACCTACCAAAACAATGCTTATGTGTGTGTTTACCTTGTTTTGTTTTCTCTTCTTCAGCCCAGCATGACCCCTCAGCAAGTGTAAACTCACCCCCCAGTTTGATTATGCCTACCAGGTCCGTACAGCATAGGAGCCCAGATCCGAGTTTTCCGGTAAGTTTATTTAGTACCAAAAATACTACCAAGTGCTTAAGCATGTGTTAAACTGATGGAATCCTAATTTGGGACGCCAACTTAACCATTTTTTTTCTATGTCCCTACAGACCCACACACTCATGGAAGAGATCCAGGAAATGGAGGAAGATGATGGATCCATGCTGGCCACGTCCGAAGACCTCCCCCTGGGTCCCAATCTGCAACTGCTCCATAATGTTTCTCTGGCCAATCCTCAGCAGCAGAGTGAATCTGCATCCATTGTGCATGCACATGGGGAGACTGAGACAACAGTCCCCAGTGTTCACTCTGCTGCTGAGGATTTGCCAAGCATGCCTGTTGCTGTTGAGGGGACGAGACAACGCGGCAGGGCACGCCCAAGAGCCAGGGTAATTGTGCGGCGGACTCCATTACGCCGCACAATTTCCCAGGGGAGGCACAGTGCCCTGCTTGATTTATGGAACCAGGAGAGGGACTCTTTTGAGGCACAGCTCCAAAATGAGCGGGAGGAAAGGCATGCCGATATGGTCAACCTAAATAACACCTTACAGGGCATCCTCGCTGAGTTTCGGACCCTCAACAGCAACATGGTCAATGCAAGTAATGGCATCCAGTCAGCCATGGCTGATATGACCAATATGCAGAGAAACATTATGGAGCAGTTGCAAATTAACAATGCAACCATGGCCCAGGTTAGGTCCCATCCCCACGGACCTCCACCTGGGTTTTATGGGCAGCCACCCTATTAATCCATGAATGTGTGGGACATCTTTTCTCTTCCCCCCCCCACTGTATTTACTTGTAGTTTGATGTTTCGATCAATCCATTTTGTCTTTCACATGCAGGTTGTGTTTTGTATTTGCTCCCATAGAGCTCCTTAGAGTAATGATTAAGGCCACTAGCCAATGCCATAGGTCTATGTGCAGTGTAGTTGGCAAGTATCATGTGCCAATTATGGCTTTTTACATTTGTTTGGTTTGTGCTCCTCCTGTTTGCAGACATGTTTGTGTGACATTATGGCCATGCCCAAATATCCCTTGGCACAGGCAATATTAATGACTGGACTAGGCTGGCCTTTGGACTGGGTGTCCTTGTTTGGTTGTGCCACTCACTTCCAGGTGTAGATGTGGTAGATTTAATTTTACTAACTTCTTGCTTTTTGAGCCACAGTTGTATGTGGATTTTTATTTGTTATGCACCACCATTCAAAGTGCAAAAAGTAAAAAATTTACACACTTACAATACTTGTTGCGTTTTTAGTTGAAACACATTTAACATCACCTTGGGCTAAAGCAGATACATTTTTGGTTAAGAGGTGTAAAAATGCAAAGATCAATCTAAGTAAACACCAGGAAAAACATTAGGCAACAATTAAGGGAAATTTTGTTTTTATTTAAGGTAATGCCGCATTACGGGCAAACAAATATTTGAACAAAAAGGCAAATACACACACACAGAATGGGAAACAAAAAAAAGGCTTTAACTAAAATGCTGCAAGATCAAATGTGCTCGCACTGATTGGCCAGACTCACTGGGTGGGCCAACATAATTGTCACCATCATCTTCTCGGGCTGTAGAGGGCAGAACATCCACATAACGGGGGACACGTTCTTGAATGGCAAAATTATGCAGAACAGCACATGTCATTATGATGTCTATCACTTTGTTAGGATCATATTGCAGGGCGCCCCCGGTATGGTCCAAACACCGAAAACGGGTCTTCAACAGTCCAAATGCCCTCTCAACAACAGCCCTGGTCTTGCGGTGCGCACGGTTGTAGGCTTCCTGAGAGGCATCCTGGGGCCGCAGCACAGGCGTCATGAGCCAGGGGAGAAGTGGGTAACCGGAATCACCTTAACAAGACAATTAAATTCAAAAAATAAACAAATTGCAAGACAACAAACACAAACAATTTGACATATATCAAAATGAGGTAAGCTAAAGGCCCAAAAAAGACACCCAGGGCACATTAGAAAAAACACTATTGGGCCAAATGTAGTACATAACTAAAAATGCAGCTTAAATAAACCAAAGAATGATAAAGCATCTGCACGGACAAGGCTTTTTAGAAATATGCTTTTTTTTCTGGTTCAGGAAATGTTACAATTAGGATGCTGCTGAGGGGCCCACAACATTTCGATAAAGAATGCACTGTATGCAGTTTAAGTCCACTTTGGCATTGAAAGACCAATACTACAAAAGGACCAAAAACTAGCAGATACTTCTGGACAATCTGCTACCCAATATATTTTTTAACATGGAAGTTACAGACATCCTAACCAAAGTTAAAAAATTCTGAAGGACAAAGTGAGCCAAACGTTTTTTTTTTTTTATAATACAATCCACAAAACCAAAAAAAAAAAAAAGCTGGTTCATGTTTATGTCAATAATTATAAAGCTAAAATAGAAAAAAAAAACAGATTCCTATAGGAACACTTACCAAGCAGCCATGCACCCGAAAATTCACCAGACTCAAATCGCCTAAACAAACCAGATCGTCTCAGGATATAGGAGTCGTGCGACGATCCTGGGTAGCCGGCAAGGACACTCAGGAAACGTATGTCCGGCCCCACCACGGCCTGGACATTAAGGGAGTGTCCCATTTTTCGATTCCTTAAGGCCAAAACAAAAAAAAAAGGGTAAGTGATAAGGGCAAAAAACATTTAGAAAAAAAAACATGTCTGCACACAATTTCAAACAACAAATGAGAAGCCTAAATAAGGCATGTACACAAAAGGCCAAACAAAAATATGCTGCCGCAAAGGAAAATAGGTTACATTACACGTTGGGCCCCATAATAACCAAAACCAAAAATATATACCTATATATATATACTCGTCGGATGCCCTAGGTACGAGTGCCACATGTGTGCAGTCAACAGCACCAATTACGTTGGGCATGTCGGCGACATTATAAAAACCAAGCTTAATGGCGTTTCTGGCTGCCATATCATCCGGGAAAAAAATATATTTGGGAGTTATGGCAGCCATGCCTTCCAAAAATTTTGATAGTGCGCGGCTCAGCGTAGGCTGGGACATCCCCACGGAGAGGGCACCCAGCCTCTGGAACGAGCCGTTCGCCAAAAATTGCAGGCAGCCAAGCATCTTGGTCATACCTGAAATTGCATGCCCCTTCCTTGTGGTGCGGGCTAACCATGGCCGCAGCTCACTATATAATTTATGGAGGGAAGCGCGATTAAGCCTGGTCAGCTCAAACAGCTCAACATCATTCATGCTATCGATGTTCATGCGACGACGCAGGGGCAATCTGCTCTCAGACATCCGGATCAAATCGATGCCAAAAAGCATAAACCCTTGATGTGCCACAAACTCGCTCCTCTCCATCCTACTCCAGAGGCCAAATAGCTGCCGGCAAACATTTCGGGAAGCAGCTCTTTAATGGCCTTCAAAACAATTAGCAATCACCTCTCTGAATTGGTCGCAAGCCCATGTGAAGCACGTAAAAAATAGGATCGGACGTAAAAAATACGATTTGGACGGGAAAAACACACGAACTAACGCAAAATATCCGATTGACGTCTGAAAAGCGTATGTTCATATACGTCTATGCGCGAACGATCGTGCGAATACGAAATGGCCAAAAAAAAAAGGAAAAAATGACAAACACCCACCCAAACTTACGATTCTCGATCCGAAATCAATTAACTTTTGCTCTTTGAATCGAGGGGATACTGTGCCAAAACTGCCTAGAGGATCCTGTTTGCACAAAGGGCAGATCTTGCCCTGCTCCAGAGGGATGCCTGTATTGCTATCCCCCGATGCCTCCCTCATGGTGATTTTTTTTTTTATTATAAATTTTATAATTTACATATATATATATATTTTTTTTTTTTATAGGCCAACCGACCCAAGAGGCCCGAGCCTAAACCAATCCCCTAAAAAAGGGATCGGGAGGAACCGCAACCCTGTTTCTTATCCTTCTTCCAAAACTAAAAATAAAAGAGGAGAAAAAATGGATTTAATAACTCATCTCTTTCCTCTTTTTTTTTTTTTTTTTTTTTTTAAAACATTCTTTCAAAAAATGGATTTCACTTTTAATAGCCTATACATAAGAGTATTAATAATAATATAATTCATGAAAAAAGCAATATAAAAAAATTATTAAAGATGAATAAATAAAAAATAATAATAAATAATAACATCTGGAAAACGTTTAAAAATATTTAAAATGTTTAATAAAATTGATCCTTAACCAGAGCCAAATATTTACATTCTATAAAAATATATTAATATTGAAAGGCAAACAGAAAAAATGAATAAGACGATCCACTCACCCTGCTGCAAGTCTTCACCTGAAAAGCAGATGCCAGAATAAACACACAGGCACACAGCTACACATTAATAATCAGCCTCACCTGCGACTCACAACCCCCTACACGCAATGCTCCTGGCCACAGCATGGCCGCTGATCTGACCCCCGACCCGCCGCCCGCCGTGCGGCCATGCTAAGACCGCGATCTGGCGCCGCCGCCGGGGGTCCCCCGAACACATTGAAGAGGGGAGGGAGGTCTGGGGGAGAGCCTAGAAAAGCCACGAGTATCGGGGGGGGGGGGGACCTGCTCATTCTAGCACCTCCACCTCCCTCCGCAAGAGAAGGAGAAGTGAGTAGACAGGCCAAGTGGGTTAGATATAACTCCGCCCCCTGTGTGACGTCAGACCTCTTAAGGGCATATACACCAACAAAAAATTCATTTATTTATTTATTTTTTTTTATATATAAAGCCTACCTACTGGAAGAAGGAAAGGTTGGGTGAAAAATAAAAAACATCCTCAGCAGGTACACCAGAGAAAAACCTGCGGCTGACTTGCTTTCTGAGAAGCCTGCAGCCCAGAGCATACACTGTGTAAAGCGCCCCAAGACCCCGGCGCTTCCGCCTTACCTTCACGGACTCCAAAACAGCCAACGCTGTGGAGGCATAAACTTGGGTCTTGAGGGATCCGTGGGAATAAAGCTCTGCAGAGAGCCGACAGGGCTCAGTCCCCCGCTTGCTGCCAAAACCCTTGAGAGCTACCTGAATCTTCAGTCAGTCATCTTGCCACTGCAAGAAAGAAAAATGATCTGATTGGGGCAGCTGCTACTTATGGGCCGGGAGGGCCGTGCCTGTTTTCTTTCTTGCAGTCACGTGATCAGCAAGGAGGAGGAAACCCAAGAGTAAGGAGTGTATGGAATGGATTGGAAGAAAAATTAGACTTCCCAAAAGTCTCCATAGCACCAAAAAGAACATCAGAGCCCAGACCACATCCATAGAATGCAGAGTCCGCTCCATGGAAGTAGCTAGATTGGAACACAATGAAGGCAAGACAATGCCCTGAATAATATGAAAGGCATACCCAACCATAGGGCCGAAATCTGGTCTAAGTCTAACATCACCTAACTCTAAAGACACTCAAAATAAGTATTTTTGATGAAAAAAACACCGCTAATTCAGAACTCGCCTTACAGAGGCGATAGTCATACAAAAAGGAGGGCTACTCTAGGAGTCAACAAAGGGGCAAGGCGGTCTCACGGATAGACTCAAAAGGAGGCCCCTGCATAATCAGTAGCCCCAGATTCAGATCCTAGACAGATAGCAAGGCTACCTGGGGGGACACACGTGAAAAAACACCCTGGAAAAAAACCCATGCACCAGCAGAGCTACAAACATGGCCCTAGAGTGTACTTAAGGCAAAGGTCCAAATTCAACCAAGTTGCAAGAATTCCAGAATCCTGGGAATAGAAAAAACAGCCTACAGGAAAAAGACTTGGAGTTCTACCAGTCATTGAAAGCATGCCAGACCCTGTAATAGGCGAGGCACGAGGACTTCCTTCTGGCCCCAATCCTGGTATCAACAACAGAATCAAGCAACTGCTAGACCATAAGATGGAAGCTCTCAACAGCCAAAAAGGCCACCAGGGTGGCAGGTACCACCCTTGGGTTATGGAGCTCCCTGCTCAGGAGAGGAACAGAGGGAACTCATAGAGAACCCGAACTCCGTCCAAGGGAATGCCAAGGTATCCGAAGTGAAGACCATAGGATCCTGAACCAGAGACAAATTCTGAAGATATATGATTATGGCGGGACACCACCGTTCCATGACCGGATGATCCCAGCTGTGAAACAGGAATAGAAGCTCCCATTAGTTGCGGGACCATATCCCCAGCTGAGGCAGCCCCCTATCTCAGGAAGTCCGCCTCCCAGTTGTCCGCCCCTGTAATGTAGACCGTTGAGATGCAGGGAACATTCTGTTCCGCCCAAGAGAGAATCAGGGAGAATCCCTTGAAGGCTAACTTGCCCCAAGTAACTCCCTGACGAATGAAATACGGGACGTCTGAGCGGACAGAACAGTCTAACCCTGAAGGTGAGCGGACAGGAAGAAGAAGCAACCTGATCGTCCTCAGTTTCAGTAAGTTGATGGGAACCTGGGCCTCCAGTGGGCCCCACCGTCCCTGGAACCTCAGGGCTTTTCAGAAGTCTCCCCCAAACGGCAGACTGGCATCTGCGGAGACCATCTCCCAACACCTAACCTCCAGAGGTATCAGAAGTTAAGTCTCCACCAGAAGGACCATCTGGCCAGAGAAGACAGATCAAAATCCTGCTCCAAGGACGCAGGGTCCCGATTCCAAACTGACAAGAGGACTCATGTGAAAAGAGCAAAAAGGATTAACTGAAGCAGGACACCAACAGACCCACTAACTGCATCCCTTGACAATGTAGGGGTTAGGACACTATAGCAGAGCCTAAGCCTGCATCTGAAAAACCATTCCCCTATTACTGAGGAAGGAACACCCTGACCTGGGAGATATTCAGAAAAGACAGCTTCCAGGACAGGAACAGATAAAACTAGGAATGGCAGATTACCCAGCCGGTGGATTCTAAAAAGAAGATAACCAGCTGAGTGACTTGCACGACCCAAGAAAGGAACTTGGCCACAATCAGACTGACGTGCAGGTCAGGAATGGTGAGGATGCCTTGGATCCTTAACAGAGCCATCACCCCTGCCATTGTCATGGTGAACCATCTGGTGACCCTAAAGGACCATAAATTGGAATGCTAAGTCTCAAGCGCTAACCGCAGAATCTCTGACAATCCCAAAAAATAGGCACCAGAAAATAAGCCGCCATGATGTTCACAGAGGACCTGAAATCGTCCAGATGAAGGGTACTGACAGCAGACTAGCGGCTTAAAGCAGAAAAACTTCATGAATCAAACAACTTGGTTGAGGCCCATCAGGGCCAGAATGTGCCTCAAAAAGCCTTCCTGTTGGGGGACCATGAATAGACTCCTGACTCTAATAGTCAAGGAGCCAGAAGAAACATCCCTTAATAAGACATGGGATTTAAATGACATCCAGGATCAATGAATTCTGGGGGCGGCCAGGCAACAAACTCTATCTTGGAACCAAAGGATACAAGCTCCTGAATCCACCGGATTGAGAAGTGAAATCTCCAGATATGAGTAAAAAGCCAAGGCCATCCCCCCACCCAGATGGGTGAGGGCGCCCCTTCATGCCTGAGGGGGCTTGGGAGAGGATTTGGTCTTGGTATTCCAGGAAAAACCGGGATGACTACAGGATCTGCCACGGCCCCAAGAATCTCTGTGGCCACCAGATAAGAGGGAACCACGAGCTCCTCTGGGAGTACGAAAAGAAGAGAGGGGGACGGAGGACCCCCTAAAATGCCGAGACTGCCTCCTACACTGAGGCAGCCTGCCATCCTTAGCTAAAGCATCAAGACGCTCCCCAAAAAGCCGCAGCCCCGCGAAGGGGAGACCAGTGAGAGCTTTCATGGCTGCAGCTTCAGCTGCCCATTGGCGCAACCAGACAGAACGGTGCATAGCCACCAAAAGGGCAGAGGCCCTACCGCACAGCCGTACAAAATCATCCATAGCGGTAAGAATAAAGACCACAAAATCAGAGCAAAGTAATAGGGTCCTATGTTCCTCCCCCCGCTACCAGCAGTAGCACCATCCTGTAGACGCTTGAGAAGCCTCTTAAGGGCAATAGCAGTGATGGCAGCAGCACAGGCCGGGCGCAAACCAGCCCCCACACAGGTAAAGGCATGGCAAGCCAGCTGATCCATGCGCCTGTCCTCACTGTCCCTCAGCGTGGTAGTGTCAGGGGAAGGCACGACCGAAATATTGGACAAACGTAGCACAGGAGCGTCCACTTCAGGAGGAAAGGACCACCTTTTGACAAGATCAGTAGGAAAGGGATACCTTTTATCCAACCCCTGGGGCACAGCAGGCGGTCTGTTGGGACGTTCCCATTCCTTAAGCACAAGGGAGGTGAAGTGTTCCTGCTCAGGGAACTCTAGATGCTGTTTACCAGGGCGAAAAACCTCCCCTTGCTTTCTCTTAGCAACCTCAGGAGCAGCAATGTGCAAAATTTCAAAAATATGTGACAGCAGATTATCAGTGTCCTCAGGGTACCATACATCCTCTCCGGACGCAGAACCAGGGTCACTATCACAACCCTCCTGCTTGCTCCCAGAGGAGTCAGAATCCTGGGAAAGCTCCCCCATCTAAAGGGGGTGACATTCACCAAATTCATCAATCCCCACATACATTTCAGGAAGAGGGGAGGATCTGGGATCCAGGTGCCGCTTTTTACCAGAAGCCTTCCTAGGAGCAGACTTGGCAAGTCGTTTCTCAAGTTTGGCCACTCGCATAGCCAAATCAGAGCTAGACTCCCTGCTAGGGTCCCCCTCACTGGGACCCAATTGCCGGTGTGGGGGTGTAGGTGAAGCCGGGGGAGGCGCAGAGCTGGGAAGCGAAGCAGGCAAACCAGCTTGGAGCGCAAGGACACTCAGCGCACGGCACGCACACCACTGTTACTCACAGGGGACACCCTACACATGGAACACAGCCGGGCTTGCCCCGAAGGACACCCAGGTCCGCTATCCCCAGAAGCCTCCATATGGTGATTAATACAGGCGCAATAGGCCAGCAGTGGGCAAAGGCTATACAAAGGCCTCCCCGGGATGCCCTCCCACGGGATACCCCCAGAAATAGTGAAGGGGGATGAGGGGAGGGAAGGAGTGGAGCTGGGATATGCCACAACCCAATGGTATCCCGCCTGAAAGACATAAGTAAAGAAACATATAATTATCCCGCAGCATATGCACTCTGAATAAAAAAAACCCCAAGGGGGACTCATGGACCAAAAACACCGCTGGGTCACTCAGGCACAGACCGCAGGATAGGCGACACACCGGAGGAAGCAGCGCTGCATCCAGGAAGGGAGAAATCCAGATGCGCAGCTCTCTCAAAATGGCACCGGCAGATGTACCTCGAGGGGCGATACGCGTCACCAAGCGTCCCCGTCCCCCCCGAAGAGCGCGAAAATGGCGCTCACGTGACTCGGCCGGCGACATGACAAGGCAAAATCACTTCAGGTTGTAGCGCCCACAGCCGCTGAGCGTAGTACAAAGCGGCGTAGCAGCTAAAAACACCAAAAAACACACAAAAAACTTCAAAACACCACAGATATTACTCCTCGCCACTACCACCCCAAAGTCAGAGAGGGGAGGAGGAGAAGAGAGGGACAAGGAGGCAGCGGCGAGCAGCCATGGCCAAGGAGGAGGAGGGACCCCAAAAGGAAAATAAGGGGACACGGTTCCCAACAACTCACCCCCTCAGAAGCTGGGGCAGGAACTCTGCATCCCAAGAAGGCTCACCATAAAGCTTATGGCCGGCTACCCTTTGTGGCACAGGGTATGTAGCTTGGAGCTGCGCTCCAGGAGCACTTGACCCTAGTTCTCTTCTACCTTCACCCGATCTGTCAGCGAAGGCTGGGAGGCAAGTAGGGTCCAGAAATAGATGGAAATAGACATGCAGGGCCGCAGGCTTGGTTGCCCCGCTCACCTGCGCAAGAGAGATAGCCATCTTCTAACTTTGCAGTGTCACTGCAGAGACAACACTGGGAACGTGTTGGTTGGTCCCGTTTTTATAGGGAGCCCGGAGCTGCCACAGCTTTCTGCAGTGCTGCTGCGCCACCTGGTGGCGGAATACCCATCAGTTATGAATACCGAAGCGGGCCGTGCCATGCATTAAAGAAAAGGTTGTCTGCATAAGACAGAAGTTTAAGTGTTTTTGTTCTCACCGTTATCTCCCGTGTAAATGTTTTCAGGTAATTTAAATTCAAAAGCGTGTTGGTCATATGTGATTTGCAAGCTGAGACCACAGCCATGGTAATCGCCAATCTTATTCCAATGGTACTATGTTTTCCTTTCAGAAAACCCATCTGATGAGGTAGAGAGGGGAGAAAATGTTGCAAGCAGTCAGCCATTATCTTGGCAATATGGCTATATGATGCTATTTGTTCCAAGTTTTTGTTTGCCTTTGGGATTAGGATAGTTACTGACTAATTGAACGTGGGAAATTGAGTTTCTCCCAAGAAAAAGGAGGAAAAACCTTGGTCAGCAACACCTTCACCTCAGGGGAGAGGAGTTTGTAGAATTCAATGGGAAAGCTTTCAAGGGCAGGGGCCATATTATTAGATACATTAGATATACGACCACTTGCTGAATATTTGAAACCCCAATAGGAGCATTAAACACAGCATGCAGAGTAAGGGAGACCAATCCACACCTTAAAAGACTGGTTTCAATAAGCCAGGAGTTGTAGTTGGAGTAGTCTGGAAAGAAATTGAGAAAAGCTAGCCACCGCATAACGCGGCCAATCAGACCTAACTGGCATATTTCCTAGCAAAGGTCATGCCGCTCAACATCCACAAAAATCCAGACCCCGGACAAAAGGGCACAACACTTCTTCTGGAAACAAAAAAAACATGGCCTGTGCCGTGTCCAGAGTCAAGCCCAGGAACAAAACTACTGTGGATGGAACAACAATGGGAAATTAAGGATAATTGAGTCCCCAGCCAAAAGTGGACAGTCATAGAGACATCCACTATCACCTCTTCTAGGGGTTGGGGGGTGAAGCTGTTAATCAGATCATCCAAGTAAGGAAATTAATAATCCCCTAAAGAACACTACAGGGCCATGAACCCTGCCAACACCGTTGACAGTGTACAGAGGGCCGTGAACAGACCGAGTGGAAGGGACACCGTCTAGAAGTGTTGGTTCAGCGTAACCTCCGAATTTTCTTACGTCTCTGAAAAAAAAGGGAGCACAAAAACAAGGGTCCCAGATGTTCATTGTCACAAAAAAATCTGCTAGTTCCAATGTCAGCACTGCCGAACGCAGGGGCTCAATGTTGTGCAAAAAAAAAAGCAGCCGAAGTTTCCTGAGAATGTACCTGTCTGGATTCCATGAAGTTCTATCCTGTAACCCATAGTGGCCACCTCCTGTACCCAGACATAAAGGACTTATTCTATCCAAACTAGTGCACCCAGTTGCATTCTCATTCTCTGTTGTTGGAGAATGTTAAGGACCACCGAAGTGTAGCCTTGTCTTGGACTGTATTGAATGGATTGCATCCTTAACATGAAGGGCCAGAGAAGTCAGACAATCCACCTTATCCCAGAATGAGTCCAGCACCAGTTCTACTCCTCATTCTGATTTGTTGGAGAGTATCTCCCCTTCAGAATGGGATCTGTAGGAGTCTGATTGATACTTATTTCAGAAGAACTAGAAGACTCCCGTTACCGCAGGTTTTACATTCTGCGTAGCGCCTTCCTGCCAGTGCCCATGTGACCTTAGTCCGGAGCCAGAGACTGCCGCTCAAAGGAAGTCCTTTCCAGTTGTTCATGGTGGGCATCCATATCCATGGCATATGCCCGGAAAGGCAGTGCAAGATTGCAGGAACCCAGAAGGGTCTGTCAGATCTGGTGAGGCCATGTCCAGAACGAGGCGTCAGGTTGGGCAAAGAAAGGAGACCACCTGGGTGGGGTCTATAGTCCAATTGCCAAACATATCATTGCAACGCAGTGGTGTATGTAGTGCAAGGAATTGAACCCTTTCTGAAAACAGTTCATGGCACTGTACACACAGAGCATTACCACCTGCTTGGCTTCAAGGCCCTGATGCATTAGACGCCAAATCGACATTAGAGGACCCAAAACCCTGACTGGAATTTCAACAGTTTGGGTTCGGCCAAACTTTAACCCTTTAAGTGCCAGCCTACCTGGAGTTTTTGTCACGCTCTGTTGCCAGACCTATTTTTCACTATTTTGCACTACACATGTTCAACTGTGATATTTGAGAGGATTTCCAGGGATTTGCCAGGATAATTATATGTTGCTTTTTTCAGCAGAGTTCGGGCTTTAACATGAAATGCCTTGTTTCTCATTTTTTAGTGTATTCTCAAATATTTGGGGGTGAAATGTGCAAAAAAAAAAATCTATTTTTTACAATTTGTAGTGTTTTTTGTAATAAAAAACACCATTAGACTTACTGGTAACGGATTTTTCAGGAAGACTTCAGCTTGACCACGTTGAGATATGTTTCACACCCTATGAGGAAACACAAAACAGGAATAGAGGTTAAAATCCCCACCCTTTCCTCTCTTCCTCAGTTATAGAAAAGTAATTATACACCAACCCTTGGAATATGGGTGGGTAATAAGCGGTCAAGCTGAAGTCTTCCTGAAAAATTAATTACCGGTAAGGGTGGGATGCTGCAGGTAGTACTCTACTACCGAAGGCCTGATGCTTTGCAGATAGTAAATCGAGTCTATAGTGTTTGAGGAAGGTTTGGGGTGATGACCGCATTGCTACTTGCAGATCTCATCTATTGAAGCACCTGTCCTTTCTGCCCATGACGTGGTCGTTACCCTTGTGGAATGAGAAGAAATTTCTGGAGGAGAGACTCCCCTAGTAGAGTCTGCTTTATCCATCTTGCAATGGTAGACTTTGCTGAGCCCTTATTTTTCCCATTAAAGGTGACTAGTAACTGCTCTGCTGTGCGGCAGTTTCTGGTTCTTTCCAAATAAATGATCAAGGCTCTTTTGACATCAAGCAGCGAGAGGTCCTCTTCCTTTCCTGCTGCAGTAATGGAAGAACTATCTCATGCAACCTGTTATCTGAAGTGGCTACTTTAGGCAAAAACAAAGGATTTGGTCAAACAAAGTATGACCCTGTCTGGGAGTATCGCACAGTACGGCATTTTAACTAAAAGTGCTTGGAGTTCACTCACTCTTATTGCAGAGGTAATAGCTAACAAAAAACAACATTTAAATGATAAACTATTTTTCTGAAACCTTCTCCAATGGCTCAAAGGGAGGCTCCATTAACCCTTTTAATACAATCGACAAGTCCCATGTAGGAAAACCCTTTAAGGGTGTCGGTCTCTTACGCAGAACTGATGTGAAAAAACGTTTCACAAGTTCATTCTGTCTCAACTTATGTTTCAAAAAAAAAAACTGATAAGGTGAAGGCCTGAGTTTCCCGGGTACTTACAGCCAGTTACCTTGTCAAACCCTTCCTGCAAAAATTCTAGAACTGTAGGTAATTATTTTTTCTTCAAATTGTTAAATTCACAAAACGAAGAAAATAGTTTCCATACCTTTCCATAGATCAATCTCGTGGTAAACAGAGCACTATCGCGAAATTGTGTAATATTAAAAATCTACATAAACATGTTGGCTATTGAGAGGATGGGTCACTTAAAAACTTGAACTGAATAAAACTCTTGCAAGCTTGTGGTTTTCTTCTCCTGCTAGGAATAAAACCCAGTGGTGAAAGGTTTAGCTCATTAGGGGTCACAGAACCTGTCACCCGATTACCTTTTTCTTGCATTAATAAAAATAAAAAACAAGCCTGGCTGGATATTTCTTGATGTGGGGTGTATAAGTGACCTCTCCTCCTGCCATCCAGCATGTTTATATGAATTTTTATTATTGGGCCATTTTTTTGCGATAGTACTCCTTTAACTTATGACTTTCTATTAATGTTTCCGTTAATTTTGAGGAACAACCTTTCCATCTTAACAAAGCCCTCTCAGGATCCAAGCTGCCATCTGTAGTCTTGACTGGTCTGGATACAGGATGATTCCCTAATGAATGATATCTGGGATGTCCGGAAGACTCCACAGTCCTTTTTATCGTCATCCTGATTAACTCCACAAACCATACTCTTTTTGGCAAGAAGGGAGCATTAAGGATCACGGTCACTTCTTCCTGGGTGATCTCCTGGAGCACTTGAGGCAGGATTCTGAAAGTGGGGAATGCATAAGAAAGGTGAAAGTCCCATTTCTGGACCAGAGCATCTATTGCTACTGCACCTTACTCCCTTACCAGAGAGAATAATTTACTGCATTTTGAATTCTTCTTGCTGGCAAACAGATCTATCTGAGGTTGACCCCAAACCCCTGTGATTAGCTGAAATACCTTCTGATTCCAGCACCACTCTGTCTGCGTAACTTCCATGCGACTTAGAGCGTCTGCAAGCACGTTCAGGGTCTCTCTCAGATGAACTGCAGTTAATGATTGGATTTGATCCTGCAGTGGTAGTAAGATGTCTTGTGCTAACCTCATTAAATTTTGGGACCTGGTTCCCCCTTGATGATTTAAATAGGCTACTGCTGTTGTATTGTCTGATCTCACTGGCACCTCCTTTCCCTGAATTCTTGAATGAAAGTGATGCAGTGCGAGCTTTACTGCCAGAAGCTCCCTGAAGTTTGATGATCTTACTGCTATTCTTTTGGGCCACTTCCCCTGAACCTGCAGTGTTCCCAAGTGAGCCCCCCCCCCAGCAGCTCGCATCTGTAGTTACTATTACTGGGTTCTTCACCGGCAATTTTTTTCGCCAAAGAGGAGGGGGGGGAGAGGGGGGGAGGTTGGGGACCCCGACAGGGAGGCCTACTCCTGCAAAAAGTTTAAGTAGTCCGCCGAGGCGGTAAATCGGTTACAGGCCTGCCACCTTTCTCTGTGCTGATCTACCCTCCCTTTCAACGAGGCCGTCATCTCCTCCATTCTGCTAATATCGCCAACCCTGGTAAGCCACATAGCCGTCGTGGGGGGTGACGTCGATTTCCAACAGGATGGGATGCAAGTCCTGGCCGCATCCAGGAGGGGAGCCAACAAGGACTTGGTCCTCCTCTCGATGGATGTAGGAGCCAAACCAAGGAGGTAGCCCGCCAGGTCCTCACCCAAGTCTATATCCGTCAGCTTCAGGACTATTCTCCTGACGTTGCTCCAGAACCCGGCCAGTGCCCCACACTCCCAGAAAATATGTATCATTGTGCCCCTGGCCCCAGAACATCTCCAGCACAGGGGAGAGGAGGAGGGAAATATTCTTGCTAGTCTCGACGGCACGAGGTACCAGCGTGAAAGAACCTTATAGGAGGCCTCCTGGTATCTGCAGGACATCGATGACCTATGAGCTACCTGTAGCATGGCCTGCGTCTGCTCCTTAGTGAAGCTCCTATTTAGTTCCCTTTCCCAGCCCTCAATATACGAGGGTTTATAGGATTCAGGAGGGGAGATGAGCAGTGAGTAAACGTGGGACAGTGCTCCTCTGAAGTGGCCGCTGCCTGAGCAAGACTGTTCAAAAGGGGTTAGAGGTCTTGCATCGTCCATAGCCCTAGACAGGAAGCCTCGATAGTGTGTGAGTTGCAAAGTCTGCCATGTATTCAGTGGGGTAAGTGAATATCTCATCGCCAGGACCTCCGCCCCGATCCATTCCGGTCCCTCTCTGAGGTGCATGACCCTGAAGCAGCCCTGTTTTACCCATTTGCGGACGGAGCCATCAGTTAGGCTTGCCGGGAAATCCGGATGTCCCAGCACGGGGGTCATTGGCGAGGCAGAGGGGAGAATGCCCAACTTCGGGAAGAATCTGCTAACTATTTTACGGGTAGGGCCTATCATGGGGTGTTTGTTCAGGGTGGGGGCCCGATCCAGCGGAATCCAGGGGAGCCCCTGTAAAGGGATCTCCGAGGACTCCTGCTCGACGAGCGCCCACTGCTTCAGAGAGGAGTGTCTACACCAGTCGAGCGCTCGTGACAAGTGAGCTGCCGTGTGGTATGCCCTCCAGTCTGGGAGGCCCAATCCTCCCCTCACCTTGGAGAGAGTGAGGAGGGGGGCCGCCAGCCGATGTGCTTTCCCAGCCCACACAAACCTGGAACAAAGCCCCGTCAATCATTTAAAGAAAGTGTGTGGGACCTCAATCGGGAGGGCCTGGAAGAGGTACAGTACCCTCGGCAAGATGTTCATCTTAATGATGTTGGACCTGCCGAACCAAGAGAAGGCATTTTTATTCCATTTCTGCAGGTCCTCCTCTACTCTCCTCAGCAATGGGGGAAGGGGTATCCCATTCTGCCTTAATCATGTCTTTTAGAACTACATGAATAGGAAAAGTCTTCTTAGTACGTTTAATCAAAATGTACATATCATCCTGCTGGGATAGGGACATTTCCTCCTGTGTAACCCCTCAAGTCTCATAGACATCCTGCAGTAATAATTCCGGATACTCTGAAAGTGTGAGAGCTAACCTGCTCTCCCTCATCCTGGGCTCCCTCCTCCATAGAATCATGTGAGGAGTCCTGTTGTTCCCCTGTCTCCCACTGTTCGGATACTAATTCACTCTGTACAGGGTTTGCAGAAAGTGCCCCAGGACCAAAATCTATTAAAGACAACCACTGACTTTTCACCTGAGAGTCAGTACTAGTTAAGGAAATAGGTGCAGAAGCAAGCAAACACTGAGCCTGAGTGACAAACTCTTTCTGAGCATTTTCAATAGAAACCAACTGTTTAATATTGAACATTTCTTTTAACAGGGCCACAGAGTCTGAGTCTTTCATTGCTTTCTCAAACCCTAAACATAGATTCAGCTGCCAAAGCTTCACAACGCTTAGATTTGTTTGCTGCTTTAACATATTTTCTGTCTTCTGATCGAGTTTAAGATTCAATTTCTTTCTAAAACACATAAAATATAAACATAATCGCTAAACCAAACAGACCTCTTTAAATTAGATAAAATGAAATACTTGCGGAATGGAGGGCCTACTGCCTGCTGGCCACCATCAGCTTTCTCTGCCATGTCTGTTGCTCCAGTTGCTGCTGCACGATGGCGCCTGTGCCAAACGGCAGCCTCTGCCCTCCGTCTCTGTCTGGAGTGCCAGATTCACAGACACTGCCGCTGCTGCCCCTGTATCGCTCCTGCCTGGATTGCAACTCGCGTCGACAGGAGCACAGCCACACTGGTTAAAACTTCCGGTTTCCGGCTTTCCAGAAGTGATGCTGTAAACGTCACTCCGTGACAGTACAGCTAGTGCCTGAATAAAAAAACTATGTAGGAGGAGCCCCAGGTGCAGCCAGCTCTTCAACAGTACTCCTGCGATTTAATGTCTGGTGCAGCTGGCTAGCTCCAGACTCTGGAGGGTGTGAAAACAATAAACTAAAACAACAAACTGGTCGAAGTCTAACACAAGGTACACTCTGCTCCCAAGGTTTCCCAGAGAGGAAACACAAAGAACTGAGAAAGAGAGGAAGGGGTGGGGCTTTTAACCTCTGTTTCTATTTTGTGTTTCCTCATAGGGGGTGGAACATAATATTTCAATGTGGTGAAGCTGAAGTATGACTTGGAAAACTAGTTTGTCAAAATCTTATTGCGTGTGAAATCCCAATTTCTGTACCACATATGTATTGTAGACACCCTTTCCTGCCCAGGAGACTCCCCCAAACTAAAACAGTGCTTTAGGAGGTTTTCAGATAAAATAAAACTGTGCTAGGCACTATGTGCACCTTTCAGTTTTTCAAGAAAAACAACTCTTTACATTTGAAATACCCCTACAAACTATATATTCTCTGGAAGTACTCAGCTCAAGTGTTCTAGGCATACAAGGCTTGTTCATGTGGGCACAGTTTTCTGGAAGTAATCCCTCAATTAATTATTTGGTTGCACAGTTTCCATAAAAAGAATAAAAATGCAGAATCAAACTCACATTTTCCTAAAAAAACAAAATGCAAACAAGGAAAAACTAGTTCAATCAGAAAAAGCAACATCCCCCGACCAGAACAATACCCAACATGCATAACTAATGCCTAGAGAACAGTTGCCAAACACCCCAAAGTAAAGCTTGTGCGTAAGGGTAATTTTACTTGAAAATTTCAGCTCTGCAGACATATTCCCAGAAAGTACACACATTAAGCTTTCTAAGCGTACTCAGCCTATTGTAGTGATCTCATCGTTTTAGAAGTAATCCCTTGAAGAATTCTTAGGTTGCACAGGGTTTCCATAGAGAAAAATTATAATAAAGCAGAATAAAAAACACATTTTCCTAAAAAATCAATATGCAAACAAGAAAAAACAGATTAAATCTGAAAGCACAAGGTCCCCCCGAACAGAACAACACCCAACATGCGTAGGTACATTTAACTGCTAGCCTACAGCAACGTAGGGCTTGTAGAACAGGGCACAAGGGCCAGCATTTGTGGCTCCACATCATGCCGGCTACAAGCCCTTAATGCCTAAGTGGCCTCAGGTTCTTCTACCCCCCAGGCTTTGGGGAAGCCGGTAATTGGGGGGAGCTGGGGTTAATGGCAAGCCACCCGCTAGTCGCAGGTGATTTGGCAGCCCCGGGCCTTAGTTCACCAGTTCACAAAGGGTTAACAGTAAAAAAAAAAAAAAAGGCACCACCTCGAAGAAAGACACCATCAGGACCAACAGACGCATTGCGTGACGGATTGTTGGGTAAGGGCAGGACAAGAGAGCCTGTACACTGGCCCTTTTAACTGCCAGCCTACTTGAAATTTTGTCACCCTCTGTTGACAGGTAATTTTTCACCATTTTGCACTATGTTTAACTGATTTTTGCAGGAATTTCGAGGAAAAAAATATATATTATTTTTGCGGCAGAGTGTAGGCTTTAACATGAAATATCTTTTTGTAATTTTTCGCATTTTAAAAATATTATTGAATAACTTTTTTTTTTTTTTTTTTTAGAAAATTGTCTCCTTTATTTTAAATAAAACATTTATTTTATTAAAGAAAACCATATTACATGTGAAAGCCCCATTTCTCTCAATACATATTTATTGGTAGCCCAAAAGACGCATTCCTTGACGGATTGTCGGGTAAGGGCAGGACAAGAGAGCCTGTACCGTGGCCTGAAGTGAAAGTCTCTTCTGTTTCAGAAGAAAAACTCTGGCCTGAACCACGTCTAACGTCATTCCCAGGAAGGCGATAACACTTAAGAAAATGTTATGTGATTAAGGATAGTTGACTATGCAGCCAAAGCTTTCCAAAGTTGTTAATACAGTCTCTGTATCTCTCAAGGCCTCCTGAAAGGATGGGGGCCTTGATTAAAAAATTGACGCTTGTTCGCCGTCATCACGGAACGCGTGGGAGGCAGGCACTGTACATGTCCTGGTAATAATTAATCTATAATATACTCATTTCATTTTTTGGTCATGGTTATTTCCCTCTAGATAAAGTTTTTGCACAATGTATATGTATTTTTTTATGGTAGATTAGGTTAGCACATTGCACCGTTTTTCTGCGGGAGCTGGTGATCTAGATATGTATAAGTGATCATATTATCTTGGTTTGCACAGTTAATTCGTGAGAGTTAGCACATTGTACTTTATAGGAGGTTTTAGTAAGAGCGATCACTTTAGCGAGGGATTAAGAGGGATAATTTAAAGGGACATGACAACAAAGATTGTTCTTTGATATCCAGGTATTAATAAAGAACTGCACAGTGCCCAACACATTTTCATGGTGTTTTGTCTAGATTGTATATTTTTAAATAAATGGTTTCAATGGTTTTAATTGTATTTGTAAGCTCAATGTGAAACATGAATAAAGAATGCAATAAGGAAGATTAAGCAGTGGTGCAGTGGTCCCATTTGTGTGGCTGTGGGGAGCAGAAGCTGGGTGGGTTTTTCTACTACCCGAAAGGACGAGTATTGGAAAACCTCCGAAAGAAAAGATTAGATCTTCTTTGTGGGAGTCGGGTAGACTAAAATCCATGTGGTTCTTTTTACAATGTATCCAACCACTGCCCAAACAGACCCCCCCCCCAGAAAGGGAAGACCTGTCAAGGTCTACTTGGAAGCCGCATCTGCCGACCACTGCTTAAGCCAAAATAACCACCTCAGAGCTACTAACCGAGTCAAACCTCTAGTGTTTAGCCTAACCATATAATCCATAGATCAAATGATATACCTAAAAACTGGACTTAAAATAGACCAAAACCCGGGCCGATCAATTCCACCCTCCCGGGGCATCCACAATTGGGATGTCCCGCTGTGTGAAACCCCCAGGCCGCCCCTTATACTTACCTTGCTTCTCGGTCCAACAGCGCATGAGCGAGCCGCGGCTGCATCCCTGCTATCCCTCTAGTTCGGGGGAAGCGGAGGATGCTGCCGGCCTTAGATGACGTGATGTCAGCGGCTCTGAGCACATTGATTGGACGAGCAGCCGCACATGCGCCGTAGGACCGGGAAGAGGTGAGTTAACTTCAACAATCTGGGGAGATTCACGCAGCGGGGAAAAGGACCAAAACCCAGAATAATCAAAGTCCTAATAATCAAAGTCCACTTTAAAGAACTGAGAGCATACATTATGGGAGTGACCCAAAGGACTTTGAGAACACAACTGTTACATAGTTACATAGTTAATACGATTGAAAAAAGACATATGTCCATCAAGTTCAACTAAGGGTGTTGGGGTAGGGGAAGTTATCTTTTATTTTATAGGGGAAGCTATTTATTTTATTTTTATTTTTTTTGCTGATAACCGCTAATAGTAACTGTTAATGTTATTTTCTTCTAAAAAAAGCATCTAAACCTTTTTTGAAGCTGTCAGTGGTTGATGCTGTAACAAGCTTCTGTGGGAGGCTATTCCAAAGATTTATAGTTCTTATGGTAAAAAATGATTGTCCCCTCCGGAGACTAAATTTCTTTTTTCCAATCGAAGGGAGTGCCCCCTTGTCTTTAGAGAGGAATGTACCTGAAAATACCATTTTGTGAGTACTCACCTGTAAAATGGTTATTACGAGTATGTCACACCCCCACTTCCCGATATTCATGACACTTGGGAACCCGGCCTGTAGAGGGCGATCTTGCAGAGATGACATGGAAAAAAAGGAGCCCCTCCTGGTCCATAAGTACTGGGTTCCTCCCACTATTCCTCAGTCTTTTTAAACAGCAGTGATGAACCAGGAAGAGCCAATTATATTCAAAAATTTTAAAATTATATGAGAATAATAATACCAAATAAAGGATCCCTTAGAACAAAAAGAGCCAATTATATTCAATAATTGTAAAATTATTTGAAATAATAATAATAATATAAAGGATCCCTTGAACAAAAAAAGGGCGGGGGAAGAGGGGGTGTGACGTACTTGTAATAACCATTTTACAGGTGTGTACTCACAAAATGGTATTATTCCTAGTATGTCACACCCCCCACGTCCCGATATTCATGATACTTGGGACATCCAATAGCAGTGTCTATAATGGGTGGGGATCCCAAAGGAATAATGCATAACTTAAATTACTGCAGCTTGCAGAACTTTGCGGCCAAAAACAGCATCCGCTGAGGCCAGCACATCAACCTTGTAAAACTCAGAAAAAGTATGCACAGAAGACCAAGTCACAGCCTTGCAGACTTGTTCAACAGAAGCTTGGTGCTGAAAAGCCCAAGAGGCTCCAATAGACGTATCCACTTACTAAGGGAAGATTTGGCAGGAGCAAAACCCTTCTTGGGCCCTGAAGGCACAACAAAAAAGGCATCCGTCTTGCGGAAGGCCGAAGTAGTAACTAAATAATACTTAACGACCAAACTTAACGACGAACTACATCCAAAGAATGTAAGACCCTTTCCTTGTCGTTACTAGGTTTAGGACACAAGGAAGGAAGAACTATATCCTGATTTAGGTGGAAAGCAGACACCACCTTAGGAAGGAAATCCAGTTTAAAACGGAAAACAACCTTATCTTGATGCCTCTCAAAATAAGGGGCTTGAATAGACAAAGCCGCGAGTTCAGAAACTCGGCGGACAGAAGTAATAGCAACCAAAAAGGCAACCTTCTGAGTAAGAATAGGAAGAGGAATATCCTGCAATGGCTCAAAGGGAGCAGCTTGCATAGCCGAAAGCACCAAATTAAGATCCCAAACAGGAAGTAAAGGCTTTCTTGGAGGCCACACATGCGCGACTCCTTGGAAAAAGGTCTTAACAAAAGGATGAAGAGCAAACGATCTTTGAAAGAAAATTGCCAAGGCAGAGACTTGCCCTTTCAAAGTACTAATCTGGAATCCCATATCCAGACCTCGTTGCAGATATTCCAGAATTCTAGGAATAGAAAATACTCTACAGGGCAAAGCCCTGGATTCACTCCGATCAATATAGGACCTCCAAGTCCTGTAATAAATGACAGAGGAAGACTTCTTCCTAGCTCTAATAAGAGTCTGAATAACCACATCAGAAAGACCCTCTTCTTTCAAGATTGAGACTTCAGCAGCCATGTCGTCAAAGCCAGCGTTTGTAAATTGGGGTAACAAAGTTGACCCTGAGTGATGAGATCTGGAAGAAGAGGCCTTATAATGTTTAAATGCACTTTTTATGTTCTTTATTGCCCTTTTAACCGCAGGTGTCAGCCATGAGGGGTTTAATTTTAGCCGCTTATATTTGTTACCCGTAGAAATACATTTTGCAACGTTGGTACTCACAATTGATTTAAAGCACTCCCATTTGGCATCTGTATCCTTATTCCTGAACAAATGCTCCCAGTCAATGCCCTGGAGTGCTGCTCTGAGCCTGGGGTAGTTGGCCTTCCTAAAATGTAGGATTCCTGGGTAGTTGAAGTCCCCCATCACCACCACTGTACCAGCCCGTGAAGCCTGCTCTATCTGTTTATGCAGTTGACCCTCTATTTCCTCAGTTATATTTGGGGGCCTATAGATTACACCAAACTGTATTTTAACATTGTTTACATTGGCCCCCACTTCTACCCACAAGTATCCCCTCATTAATATATGCTTTGAATTCTTGCTTTACATAAAGGCACACGCCGCACCCCTTTCCTTTTTGCTCTGTCTTTCCGAAAAAGAGCAAAACCTTGTAGATTGACAGTCCAGTAATGTGTGGAATCCAGCCATGTCTCAGCCACACCAACATCAATATTCTCTGCCAGCACCAGAGCCTCAAGCTCCCCCACTTTACTTGACATACTTCTGGCATTTGTGAACATACACTTTATGTTCCTATCTAGTTTGACACATTGAGGTACAGTATTAGCTTCTGCAGTAATGCATCCGCCTAATATTTCACTGCTGGTTTGCAACACATGGATCTCCTTATCCTTCATAGCAGTCCTCCCCCCTTCTAATTCTCCACTCACCATCATGTGCTGTCCCCTACGTAACCTGTCTTCACTTTTGACTTCCCTCTTGCCCTCTCCATTCTACTCTAGTTTAAATAACTCTCCAGTATCCTCTTACCCAGCACAGCAGCCCCCCTTCCATTCAGGTGCAAATTATCTGTAGAATACAGTTTGTACACCAATGAAAAGTCAGCCCAGTGTCTAGGAACCCAAATCCCTCTGCCCTGCACCAGGACTTGAGCCATGCATTTAACTCTCTAAGCTCCCGCTGTCTCTCATGTGTAGCACATGGCACTGGCAGTATTCCAGAGAATACAACCTTGGAGGTCCTTCCCTTCAACTTGGTGCCTAATTCCTTAAATGTATTCTTAAGGATCCTCCATTTTCCATTAATTGTCATTGATCCCCACGTGGACCACAACAGCTGGGTCATCCCCAGCCCCTCACAGTAATTTATCCACCCTTTCCACCTTATGCCGAACCCTGGCACCAGGGAGACAGCAAACCATTTGGTTGAGGCGGTCTTGGTGACAAATTATTCTATCAGTCCATCTGATAATAGAAGCCCCTATGACCACTAACTGTCTAGTCCTACCTGCAGTCCCAACCACCCGCTCACTAGCTGGGCTGTTCTCCCGGCTGTTAGGGAGAGCAGTATCCGCTAGGGCTGCCATTTCTGAGACTGACACTCTTGCATCATTACCCAACTTAGCAATTTTGCTAGGGTGCGCAGACACAGGAATGGCCTTCCTTTTCTGTGCACCCTTTCTACTACCTCTATCTACATTTACCCAGCTACTTATCTGCTCCTCCTGACCCATTACTCCACAATCTGTATCTACCCCATTTATTGCCTGCTCAGTGAGCAGCATGCCCTTTTCCATATTGTCAATCCCCCTCAGTGTTGCATTTTGCTTCTCCAGATCTCTAACCCGAGCTTCCAGGTTTGCAATATGCTCACATTTACCACAGTGGTATTCACCCTGGAACTGCTGTTCCTGAAGTGTATACATTTGACAAACTGTGCACTGAAGTAGACTTCCAATATTGCTAGCCATTATCCTAGTTACAAAACAGCAGTAAAAACAAGTGCTCATAGTTGCAGCAACTTGGCTATTAACTTCTTATTCTAGCACAGTCTCCCAATATAAAGTCCCTTAATGGAAAGTCCCCTCACTTATAATACAACCTCACTTGAAAATACAACCGGAACTCGCAAAAGCTCCTGAACTAGCTTTAAACAATTTATACAAAGCAATACTTCCCTTTCAAATGGCAGTCTGTCTGGCAAACAGTCAGAAGGCTGGGATCAGGTGAAATAAATAGGCTGCTAATTGGTCAGGAACACCCCCACCCAGGTGACTGCTCTCTAGCAAATGGGAGCAACCAATGTATTTAATGCAAGGCTAAACCCTGCAATACAAGAAAGAGAAAAAAAAACACAATTTTCTTTTTCTTTCTCTTCCTTTTCCTTCCTGTTAACAACTTTCTGCCTGACATGGTTGCAGCACAGGCTGACCCTACCATAAAAAAGGCATGTCTGTGCACCTGATCCAGATGCTTATCCACTGGGTCTTTTAGGGAAACACTGTCAGGGGTAGGAATAACAGAGTAATTAAAAAGTCCTGAAACTGGATCATCCACCTCAGAGGAAAGGATCATGAACTAATCCGGTCTGAGAGAAAAGGCTTTTCCCATTCCTTTTGAATAAGTCTGGTAAAATGAGACTGCTTAGGAAACAGTTGCTTCTGCTTTAGTGGTTTGTACGGATCTCCCATTTTTCTCTTAGGGTCTTTAGGCATCGGGATATCCAACGTTTCTAAAATAGTAGATAGACTATCTATCTGCTCTCTAAACAGAGACCCCTGTTCAGATGAACCTGAATCCAAGTTACTCTCTTCCCTGCTGGATGAGAGTTGCCCTTCAGAAAAATCTTCCTGAGATTCGAAGGCAGCACAAAAATCCTCCCCTGAATCAGAAGAGTCCCTGATAATTAAATTATTTTGTTTCTCTTCAAGGACCTTGAAACCACAGGCTTTAGGGGACCCTTAGCATGTAGATAGGGGCTTTCCATGCGGGTCAATCTCTCCACTATATCAAGCTGGATAAGAAATTTAGTGATATCAAGCCGAGGAGGAGCTGCCGAAGGAGTAGTAAGTTCTGAGGGAGCAGAACCGGAGGCTTCCATGGTGGGCATTTCTCCTGGGGGTGGCAACTGCCTCCTAAATCTGGAGAATACCACCATGGCAGTTCAGTCTGAAGAAAACATGACTGTTCTTTTCTAGGGGCCTTTTTAGGCACACAGGACAAGGGTTAACCATCTCTGCTAATATACCAGACACCGATGCCTCAGTCATGGTGAAATAGTCTAATATCCCTGAGGGCCTAGGACAAAAGACTACTCTGAGACCCTAGGGGTGGACCACAACCTAATATCCTTACCCACAATATCTAAAAGACAGAAAAAAAATCGTATATACCCAAGGAGCAACCAAAAAAAATGATAGAAAATCATAGAGAAATGCAGCCCGCATGAGGAGCACCAAGCCTAAAACTTCCGGTGAAGACGTCCTCTGGACCAGAGGTAATGAAGCTAGACGGAGGAACGGGCTGACACAGCGGCCCTACTAGAGGCCGAGCTGCAGGTGATCCGCAGTGCGGCGACAAGAGCGGTTCTATAAAGGAGCACAAGCCGGACTCCTAAACGCTGCAGCTGCAGCGTGAATACTGGAAGCCGCGACCTCCTCCTTCCTGTTTGCACAAGACGTGCCCCGCCCATCACCAATGTGTTACTGCCCCCCTTCCATGGTACAAAATTCAAATCTCAAAGGTGTCATAACACACGTGCAAACACTGACAAAGAATGTGGGAAGAAAAAGGGCAAAAAGTGGATATTACCCCCATGGTTCCCCCTGCAGGTTTACCAGACAAAAACCTGCAGCTGGCTGTCCCATTAGGCGGGAAACTCCACCCCTGGAGGGTCAGCCTCACAAATAAAGTGACACCCCGTAGTGCCCTTACCCTTAAATCACCCCGTAGTGCACCTACCCTTAAATCACCCTGATCCGCACTGTTCGGTTTAACCAACTCTAGGAGGCATATATGGTTCCACCGAATCAGCGGGACTGTAAGGGCCTACAAGACATAGAGTTATACCCCCTGCTTCCTAAATAAAAACCTATATAAAGAAAAAAACAAGTGAAGAAGGGGAAAATAAATCCAGGCACAACCTTCACAGTCCAGTCAAACTGCAAGAATAAAACTGGATTGCAGAGGGCAGAAGGAAGTATATATGAGAAGGGAGAAACAACACCTTTTATCTTGCGGTCCCCGCCCTTCAGATGAGAGTTAGCCTTTTCGTTTCTGATGCCCTGGAGTAGAATATGAGAGAAATGTGATTAAACCAATTTTATTTGTGAAAAACTTTGCGCAAATGCCAGGCTTACGGGGCTGAATCAACCCTATTGTGGCTAACCCACAATACCACAGGCCAATTGTAATGTCTTTACAACTATATTTAAAGTTCATTAGGGCTAAGACTGCAAGACATGCACTGTCCTAATTTCTTGCATGCATTACTAACGAGAGTAGCACAAAGAATGGTCCCTGAAACCTAGTGTATGTGTATCAGCCTGTCTGCAGGATCCAGGGGAAACAGTAGTAGTAGTGAAGTAGGCTGAGACAGCCAGTAACCTACCACATTCCTGACACAGTTAAATTAGGTTAAAAGAGTAATAGTGAGTGGAATGGACTAGCACACATTTTTAGAGTCCGGAGATTCTGAAAACTAGTCATCTTGAGTTTATGGGCTAGTGTGCGGCAGCAATCTGGAGCTAGACCAAACATTGCCTTTAGAGGGGCGTAGCTTGGCCGAGGAGCGGAATGGTGGCGTGAGTTGAGAGCTCTTGGCGGAGTCTCCATATAAGCAACGTTTTCAGCGCTCCAGCCGGAACATGGGACGTATTAACAAGCCTGGGGCTACCACTAAGACCCCCCGGGTTTCGCAGACCCCGAAGTCGGGCAGCAGGAAGCTGCCGGAGATGTTTAGCAGCCAGAGGTCGGAGGACGCATACCCTCGTGGAGCCAAGATGGCGGAAGCGCCTTCCCCGGGGACCTCGCCTGAGAGAGGAAGAGATGGTCTCGGATGGAGAGGACGGCGGGCTGTCGGCTCAGCTTAGCCAACTCCCCACGCGCAGTGAACTTGCTAAGTTTGCAGGAGAAATTAAGTCTTCGATCACGGAGGCGATTGCGGACATGCGGAAACTGTCCCAACGTGTGGAGAAAGTTGAGAGAGGGGAAGCTAGTACGAATAGCAGGCTATCGGAAGTGAAAGAAGTGGTGATGGCGCACAACAGGCACCTTCTGAACTTTCACAGACATCTAGAGGATTTGGACAATCGCAACAGAAGATGTAATATAAGAGTGCAAGGAGTCCCTGAAGCAGTAACGACGGATCAGACCCAGGAGGTCCTGTCGTCCATTTTTAATACTTTGCTGGAGAGGCCGCCGGGCACTCCGATCGAGTATGTGCGCGCCCACAGAGCTCTGCGCCCCTGGAGTGGAGGAGAGGCTCCCCCCAGAGATATTATCTGTTGTCTTCAGAGCTTTCAACTAAAGGAGGAGATCCTCTCCAAAGCCAGAAACCGGGACGCTATCTTGTTTAACAATAGTGAGGTTCAGTTATACCAGGACCTTTCCGGAATTACGATGCAACACCGCAGGGCTTTGAGGCCCCTTATGGCGTCCCTTAGAGAAAGGGGTATCCCATATCGGTGGCCTATCTTTCCATTCGCTCTGTCAGCTACGTGTAACGGGAGAACGGGAACCCTTCGGATGCCTGAGGACTTACCTGAGTTCTGCGAGACGCTGCGGCTTCCATTGATCTCCCTGCCGGACTGGTTTAGCGAGTTCTCCATCCCGCAGCTTGTGAAGAGAGCAGGGCGGCAGAGGCTTCCTGGAGGAATTCAGTGGATCGATCTGGAGACCTCGCCTCCACGGGGTAGCGGAGAGAGAAGTCAGTCGAGACCCCGGAGATGAGGCTGATGGAGTTTGGCTGAGATGCAGCATATGCGGTGGTGATGGCGTCTGAAGATAAGATTACTCACAGTATTTTTGTTACCTTGCACTGGTCACTTGTCTCAAGTTCGATGCTCCGGGAGGTTATAGCATGCACTGTTTAAAGGGTGGGCAGCTTTCTCTCGCTCCCCTCGGTGGTGTACCCCTATTCCATATTACTGGCATGGGCGCCGCAGGAGGGTGCGCAGAGACAGCTTATGTTGACTACGGGGAGGGGATGTTGTTTGGTTATTGAGATGTTTGGTTGGGATCGTTATAGTTATGCCTTTTTATCTCTTCTGACACTTGCAAAGATTTATGTATGCAGGGTCTCAGACCCTTATTTAAGGGATTGAAGGAAAGGCTCATAGGTCTGGACGACATTCCGAGAGGGCTTAATATGGCACATTTTTGCATGTTTTATTTGGCGTTTCACTCTGTTAGCATTAATGTTGGACGGTGGGGGGAGGGGAGAACCCTATTGCTGATTATGCCCGGTTTGTCCCTCTATCTCTCGTATGCAACCAATCTGTTACACGTGGTCTATGTAGGAAGGATCACTGGTCCTGTATATGGGGAGGGAGGCATGCCTCTGCCAGTGGCCTGTGCAAAGAAGGCGAATTGGGCGCAGTTCAGCACTATGTAATGTAGTGGAGGGGGTAATTTTAAGACAGCCCGGGTGTGCTGGATAAGAGGTCCCCCTATTCTAGTCTTATCTAAGCTGCGAGATCGACAGGCTGTGGGGCTATGTGCGTGGGCTCCAGAGGGAGGGGAATAGGTTGGGAGCCTGTTCATGACGGAATAGCCGACCTGCTATGTTGAAGTGGGCTGACGGTTGGGTGCCCACCTATGGAAGCTCAGTGTATCATATGTAGCAGGTGAGGCAGGTGTGGAGAGAAGTATCTCGCACGTAGACTAGACTTAGGCCAGTGATATATGCAAGGGCTCCTTTGGATACTCTTCTTCAGTCCCTGGGGCGCTATTCGGAGGGGCATATAAGTTGGGGAGAGATGGAGCGGAGGGAAGTAATGGATGCCTGGGGTTTCTAAGGGTACCCTGCGGCCCCCCTCCCTCAGACGGTAGGTTCGCGTTGGGAAGTCATTTGAGAGGGAGGTGTGTGAACGGAGGTGCGCGGTTTAGGTTTGAGTGCCTACCCTGGAAGGGGGGACTAAGGTTAAATTTTGGATGTACATGGGGGGTGTTGGTGTGTTTGCTGGGTAGTTTGGCTTTTTGTGCGTCCTCATTGGTGGTTGCCCATACAATACAACGCAATATAATGCAGTATGCTGGCTGCATTAGTTGCACATGGGAAGGGAGCATTTTAATCTGTGATGGGGCTCCGCCGGGCCTCTTCTGGGCTAACTCAAGGTCGTTGGGATATTTCTTCTTTTTTTCTTTTCTTTTCTTCGGGTGCTGGGTCTCGCTCTTTCGGTCCTCCATGTTTTCCCCCACAAGGGCGTTTTTCTGATGTGGAACGGGAATGAACCGGGTAGTTAGGTTTCTCCTGTTTTGACCCTGGCGGCTGTGCCCCGCAGTGTGGGGGACAACAAGGGAGAGCTATAGTCTCTCCGTGAAAGGTTGTCCCAGTAGTTTCCACCAGGTGGGTGGGAAATTAGTTTCCCCTTGGCCCTCTTCTGTTTGTGGTTGTACATACTCGGTCTTACTGTAAGTAAGTAGTTTGTCTTTGGTGTGTTTCCTTTTGTGTTTCCCCCCCCCCCCCCCCCCGGCCTGCTCTCCTTCCCTCGTTTCCCCCCCCTTTTTTCTTCTTATTTCTAGGTCCCATCAGGGGGGAGGTGTGCTCATTGGGAGTGGTGGGGCGGAGGCTCTGGTGCAAATATTGGGGATTTGGGGGTATAGAGCTTGCTGGCTATGGGGTCTACGGGCTTGAACATCCTCTCCA
Organism: Gastrophryne carolinensis; assembly: GCA_027917425.1. Taxonomy (NCBI): domain Eukaryota; kingdom Metazoa; phylum Chordata; class Amphibia; order Anura; family Microhylidae; genus Gastrophryne; species Gastrophryne carolinensis. Next base: position 339,188,200 of record CM051235.1, read on the forward strand.
TCAACTCCAAGGGACTAAATTCTCCTTCGAAACAGCACGCTTTATTTAAGGAATGTAAAAAATACAAGGCACACATTGCACTAATCCAGGAAACCCATTTCCAAATCCATACACGTCTTGCTATTCTGCCCCCTCTCCGAATAACAAAGCGAAGGGGGTTGCGATTTTGGTGGATAAGGATCTGGACTTCCGGGAGATAGCAGTGGAAAAAGATAAAGAGGGTAGGTTCATCTTTTTGAAAGGGAAGCTTTCTAATGGGTCAGTCATTACTATAGCTAATATTTATGCCCCGAATAAAGACCAACAAAGGTTCTGCAGGGTGGTCATGAGTAAATTAGGAGCATTTCAGGAGGGGATACTGATATTGGGAGGAGACCTGAATTGTGCGCCTAACCCCTTAGTGGATACGTTGGATGCTAAAACTGCTCTCTCCTATAGAGCTTTGAAGCAGATAAAGAAGGCATTACAAGATCTGGCGCTGGTAGACACTTGGCGCTTGATGCATCCGCTAGAAAAAGATTTCACATATTATTCACCAATTCATGGGAAGTATTCTAGAATTGATTTCCTCTTTCTGTCGCAGAGGGATCTGGAGAGGGTGACCTCAGCGCGGATTGGCAATATCTCGTTTTCCGATCATGCTCCGGTCTTCCTTTCCATAGCCCTACCGGATTGGGAAAAAAAGGAATGGCATTGGAGAATGAATGAGAGTTTACTGAAAGATTCCGGCATAGTGGAGAGACTCAGGCAGCATATCTCAATTTATATAAGGGAAAATGTTACGGAAGATGTAGACCCAGTTACAATTTGGAAGGCCCACATGTGTACGCTGAGAGGGTTTCTGATCCAGGAGGGTGCAAGAGCAAAGAGGGAAAGGGGGGAGAGGGTGGAGACGTTGGCTCGGCAGATAGCGGATCTAGAATCGAAGCACAAGCGGTCCCTCCGGATGCAGCACTTGAAGGAGCTGGAATCTAAGAGACAAGAGCTCAAGGATGTCTTGTTAAGGGAGACGGGCAGGTTTTTTTACCAAACGCCATGGATTGTACTATGAACAAGGGAACAAGTCGGGACGTATGTTGGCTAGGACCTTGCGACCTAAATGTGTTCGTTCTAGAATTGAGGGTATTAGGGGCCCGGACGGGAACCTCTGCCAAAAGAATGGGGAGATAGCGGAACTATTCAGCAAATTCTACTCAGCTCTGTATAACCTTCCAGACCAGCAGGGGAGGAGGGGTCAAGAGAATTTTATGGAAACTTATCTGAATGACTCGATGATGCCGTCGCTATCTAAAGAGGAGGTGGAATGGTTAGAGGCTCCAATAACAGTGTTGGAGGTGCAAAAAGGTCTTAATGCGACTAGACCAGGGAGGGCCCAGGGTCCGCATGGCTTCCCCTCTCAATATTATAAAACATTCTTTGCCCAGTTGCTCCCTCTTATGGTACGGGCGTTTGAATCTACTGCGACTTCGGGCTCTTTACCACCCTCAGCTGTGGAGGCGCAAATTGTTGTAATCCCAAAGGAGGGGAAGGATGCTACGGATTGCCGGAATTACAGACCAATCTTCCTGTTGAATGTAGATGTAAAGATTTTTGCTAAGGCGTTAGCAGGGAGGGTGGCCACTTTCTTACCAGATTTAATTGGCCAAGATCAGGTGGGTTTTGTTCCAGGCAGAGAAGCCCGAGATAATGTGATTAAGGCCTTGAACATTCAGTGGTGGGCAAAAGCCAAAAGTATATGGTCAATCATGCTTTCTACTGACGCCAAGAAAGCGTTTGACCGGGTGGATTGGAGGTGGGTAGAGAAGGTTTTGGACCATATTGGGTTGGGTGAGGCGGCCAAGAATAGGATTATGGCACTGTATTCAAATCCGGTGGCGAGGGTAAAAACGAATAACTGCTCTTATATTCCACATCCGTAATGGTACAAGACAGGGATGCCCGTTGTCCCCTTTGATATTTGCCCTCTCGCTGGAGCCATTTTTGCGGAGGGTTAATTTGTGCGGTGGCATTAGTGGCATCATGATAGGGGGTAGGGAAAGAAAGGTTGCGGCATATGCCGATAATATGCTTTTCTTTTTGCACTCCCCGAGGGTGTCGGTGCCTAATTTGCTAAAGGAATTTGAGATTTTCGGACGCTTGTCAAATCTGAAGATTAATTTTAATAAGTCCAGCGCCATGAATATTTCTTTACCAGATTCGGAAGTAGAAGCACTACAGGGTATCTTTCCCTTCAACTGGGAGAAAAAAAGCTTAAAATATCTGGGGGTACAGTTGCCTGTCTCATTCGCTAGCTTGTTCCAACTTAACTTTGCTCCCATTGGGGCTAGCGTTAAGAGAGACCTGATGGGATGGAACCGACTGCGGCTTTCCTGGTTTGGACATATGTCGGTGTTGAAAATGAATGTGCTGCCGCGGATTTTATACCTGCTACAGTGCATCCCCATTAAAATACCGGAGGCTTTCTTTAAAGATTTGATGAAGTCCTTTAGGGGGTTCATCTGGGCGGGTAGACCACCGAGGATTAGGTGGAACCTCCTGCTACTTCCAAAGGAACGGGGGGGGGGGGACTGGGATTCCTTGCATGAAGTCGTATTATAGGGCGGTGCACATAGGCAGAGTGGTAGATTGGCAAGTGAATGGCTCGCAGAAAGATTGGGTGCGTATAGAGGGAGTGGTTGCCACGGGTGGGGGGTTGGATATAGTGTGTAATCTTATCCCTGGTCCCATCCGTTGATTGGAACTTCCCTGTCTATACTGGGGGATTTGTGTAGGGGAAAACACGCCCTGACCTCCCACCCGGGCCACCTAACGCCAATCTTGGGGAACCCTGCGTTCCCGCCAGGCAGATATTTCTCCCTCTTGAAGGAATGTGGGGGTCCTAAGCCCTTGAGGACATATCACCTACAGGACAGGGGTGGGTTTAGGGATAGACGAAGCTTGCAGCAGTTATTGGAGGGGGAAGTCTAATTTTTCACCTACCTTCAGATCAGACATTTCTTTCTCTCTAAGGGAGTAAAGGAGGGTATGAGGAATGAGTTGACGGAGTTTGAGAGGGCTTGCCTGGGGAGGGGCCCCAACACACATCTTTTGTCCTGGGCTTATGGCCTTTTGCAACCCAGAGATAGTAGGGAGGTCAAACCATGGGAGAAGAAATGGGAGACTGACCTCGGCAGATCTTTGTCGGAAGCAGAGTGGAACGGTATCTATAGGAATGCCCACAAAGGGGTGATTAGTAGTTCAATGCAAGAGGCTAACTACAAGCTGATCACACACTGGTACCGGACACCTGAGGTTCTGCACTCCTTTTTCCCAGCGGTCCCAGATGTGTGCTGGAGATGTGGACAGAAGGGTGCCCCGCTGTTGCACATCTGGTGGTCTTGTCCTGGGGTCCTGGATTTCTGGGAGAAAGTGAGGGGTATATGTGGTGTGATACTTGGAGAGCCCCTGGACTGGAGTGTGGAGAGTGTCCTTTTGGGATGGTCACCGGATGGCAAGGGAATTGCGGGAGGAGCCCCCCTGGCCGGAACCTGTTGAATGCTGCTACGGTAATAATTTCAAGGCTTTGGAGATCACAGAGGTCGCCCACAATCAAAGAATGGTTCAGTCAAATCAATCATGTGGAGGTGATGGAGGAAATTTGTTATGCTAGACAGGATAGGCTGCATGCGTATCTCAAGATTTGGACGACTTGGGTAGTGTTCAAAGAGTCGGTCTCCTACAAACAGGTATGGGACACTTGAGTTACTGTTGGTGTGTGATTAAGGATGGGTTGTTTCCTTGACGATGGAATTGTCCTGGGTGGGCCAGGGTGTGGTTAGGAGACGGTCTGAGACTCGTCACTCATACTCCATGGGTTCTGGTGGCATCCCCCCGGCCTCTGCCTCTGACCTACCTCCTTGACTGTACCCTCTCCTACTGTCTTGCTCCTTTTGTCTTCCCTTCCTGGCTTCCCTCTTGTTTCTTCCCCAGTATGTTTTTAGTATAGATAGATGTATTGTGTCTCTGGTGTCTTATGTATTTTTCCTTCTTACACAATTGGGGGAGGAGGGGCGAAAGGGCATACTCTGAAAAAGGGGGAAAGGTTGCCGACCAACTTGCCCAACGTACTTGGGGGCATGGGAACCCGGAAGAGCGACTGGTTAGCTGTTACTGCAGCCGTCTTTGCAGAAGCATGTTTGCTCAATCGGGGGGTGGCTGCACTGAGCATGAATGGGCTGCCATGGCAGGCTGAGGGACAGGGTTGGCGGATACTGGATGTGACCCTGGAACCCCTTCTCCCTGATCGGGCCAATTGGTTAGCTGTCTTGGTCTGATGTATAATATTGTATGACTTATTATGCCTTTGTGAGCCGATTTACATCGTACTGTGTTATACGCCATGGCTCGCCTATTGTGGGCGTAAATGTCTGCATTTGTCTGTTTTGTTTTGTTGTTATGAAAACAATAAATACGAGTATGATTAAAAAAAACAAAAACATTGCCTTTAAATCGGACAAACCAGTACAAGAAACAGTGCTCATATGCATCCTTCCCCAGGGCAACTACGAATGCTGGAGAGCTGGTAGATCTCAAGTTAGGGCTAAATAAAATGATAAAGTACAGATAGATACCATAATTAATACAGGGACTCTTGCAAGGTCACCTGCTTATCCACCCTACATTCTCCCAAGTGTACTGAATAGACATCCCCCCCCTTTCCTTTTCTAGAACATACTAATAATAAAGAGGAGACATTGCAGCCACAAAGCAGGCAAAAGAAAAAAACACGAACAAAGCATCCAAAAGAACAACCCTGTGCTGGACAGCACTACCCTTGCACTAAAATGATGGAAAAGGATGACACACTAAGACACAAAGGGAGAGATGGGATCACGGAAGCAACTAAGGGGAAACCACTAAATGTTACCCCAACGCATGTAGCAAGAACCCTTAAAAATTTGGAGAGGCCTCAGCCAGTAACCAGGGATATCTGGAAACATTGAGACCATATTCCAAAGGCCGAATAAAAGCACTCATTTTCAAGTTAATGAGACTAAGGAATAATGCACAATTTATGCTGCCAAACTTCTAGTTTAACAACAAAGACTGGAGCTCTCCAGCGGGAGGAGGGGATAATAGTTGTCTCTGAAGGCCTGTGTGCCATCTGTTTAAGTTTATGTTGTCACTTTCTATCCCCAGCCCAGTGCCCCACAACAGTCTGTTTTTTTTTTTTTTTAACAAAGCATTTGTGGTGTTAAAGTGGACCAACACCCACGGGTGATCGGCCCGGGAATCTATAAGATTCCCGGGCTGATCACCTCCCTCCCCGCGGGACATCCGAGATCGGGATGTCCCGCGGGGTGAAACCCCCCCCAAACACCCCAAACTCCTTACCTTATCTTCTGCGAATGGCCGGCGCGGGCGCGCGCGCGTCAAGAGGGACGCGCGGGAGGAGGCGGCGGCGGAGGAGCCGCTTGTCCGTCGGCGCTGGGAGCGGGGAGAGATGAGTTTTTCGGGGGGGTTTCACACAGCGGGGCACCCCGATCGTGGGTGCCCCACCGAAGTGGACCAAGACCCAGGATAGTCAAAATCCTGGGTGTTGGTCCACTTTAAGCACAACCATACTGCTCCCTGGCCAAGCAGCCCCACTCCTGATGCTTTCCTGTGATTATACATTCAGTTACAGTGCAGTACACACAGCTTAGCATTGGGGAGCACTTCACCCTACCTGCCATTATGTGACAGTTTAGTTGTAACTCAATCAATTAGCATATGGCAGCCATTGGGACATTATATTGTTTCCTGTTAGTGTTATAAATATTGGGCAAAGTTTTTAGTAAAAAAAAAAAGTTAGGTACCTGGGAACTTTTCTAAATATCAAAAATAGCTCCTGTTGGAAACAAAAGGCTGGAGACAAAATACAAGACTCCTCTGTCCGTTTAATTTTTTTTTCCCAATGCTGATCATTATTTACAGCATTTATTTAGGCTTCCAAGACATGGACATAGTAAACTAGCAGATAGGGAGGGTCTGATGTCCTGAAGTAATAATGGAAAATAAATTAATTCTACAGGTGAGTACTCACATAATTCTCTTTTTCTCTTTACTCTTCCATTTTACTTGAGGCCATCAGAAGAATTCAGAGACGAATTGGAACTCCAAAAGCAGTACCCTTAATTAGGGTGGGATCCTAAAAAAACCTTATTCCTTTCTCTCAGGAATAAGTAATTTAAAGACATCTAATTTACTACCATCTGTAACACTTTCCTGCCAAAGATTCTACCTAATAGAATTTGGTAAATGTATGAACTGAAAAACAAGTAGCAGTTTTGCATACTTGTTCTACTGAAGCTTTGTAAATAAGGGGCCTTTATGGAAAATCAATATTGTTAATAATGGTATATATATATATATATATATATATATATTTGAATATACAGCAGGGCATGACATGAAGTGGGAAGGCCTAAGGCACGTTTTCCAAGCTAGATAATATCTGCATTCCAAAACCAGAAAATAGAACAAAAGACATCTGAGAGGGCACTAGATAATATCAACATTCTGTGACCATACCATAAATATGTTGTAAATAGACATATAGACCTGAAATAGCCGTTACACCCTCCTAGCAAAACACCTGGACATCAAAAGGTAGATAGACGCTGGCACCATAAATTATACAAACGGCTTCTGGGAATTTCCGGGATGCACCCTCTTTTGCATAACCTGTGGGTCAAGCCCTAGAGGTCAGCAGGACTGAAGATCAAAAGGGCAGGGAGGTATAATGGAGGGGGGTGCAGACAGGAAAGGGGGCAGAAGAAGGAAGGAAGGTTTGGACGGGAGACTGCTTTCAGAGGAGAAGCTTGTGAGTGCCGTATCAGGAGGGTAATGTGTCTTTCCCTGTATATATGTATGCCAGTCTCATAACTGTATGCCAGTCTCATGTATTGTGTTTGATTTGAGATTTGATTGCATTATTGTGTTATTTTGTCAACAATATATATCTTTATTTACTGCGTGTCTCAGTGTCTCTTGCATATACCAGAAGTCAAAAGAACTACAGTCTTATAGTCTTATGCGTGTATCCATTGCGTGATTATTGGCCGGATATTGATGATATTGGTATATGTGTTGCCTATTTTAGTCGAGCCGGGCAGGATATAAATATATACATAATATTATTAATATCTAGTTAATATATTAATATTGTTTACAGTTTGGCTAAGAGCCATCCAGGAGATATTAATAATAATAATAATATATTATTATTAGTATTGTTTACAGTTTGACTAAGAGCTATTCAGGAGAGGTTCTATTGTTTACAGTTTGGCTAAGCCAGGCACGAGGCATCTTGTGTGTTTGCAGAGCACTGTGTTGTGGTGAATATTGAGTGTATTGTGGTATATAATACAGTGTGCAATTTAATTTCTAGTGTTCTAGGAACGCTGTTGCTATTGGTAACTATAGCATATAAGTGTTGCAATTGATTTGAAGTGCCTTATTTTTTTAGACATGGAGGGTCTTGTAAAAAATATTAACAAGGTAAAGAATGCAGAGGGGATTATAAGAGCAATGCAGGGATCCAGTAACCCATGGGCTGAAGCCCAGGATTATGTATCTAAATGCATTGCTGCTAAACAAATTTCCAAATCAGAGGGCAAATGTTTTTTGATTTATGGGGCAGTTTGGATTGCAAAGGAGTTTGTTTTGGTGAAAATACAAAATGAAAGCCTCAAAGAGGAGGTAAACTCCCTGGATAAAGCGCTAGGAGCCATGAGGGCATCTACTGAAAGTTTGGGCGCCATTGTGGAGCAGCTGAGAGCAGAGAACTGCGCAGAAACAATCAGATGATGTCAGAAAAGCTGATAGTCACAGAAAAAGAAGTTGAACTTGTGTCTGTGGATATCAGGAGACAGGATGATGTCTTTCCTAGTGCTGCTGAGGAGGTTTCATGTGGATCTTCACCAAATAAGCATATAGATTCGGGGGTGCAGGGTAATTGTAGGAGTGAAAATTACCCAAAGGTAGCCCCAAAGGTTAGTGCAGTCAAACAAGCTCCAGTGGCAGTCTCAAGGTCCCCATTACAAAAAGCAATGCCCAGAATAATTAACTCTGCTGTACCGTGCAGAGACAATTTAAAGAGAGCTGGAAGGGTGACGTGCCACTCTTGTGGCCAAGCGAATCACATTTCCAGGCTCTGCCCCTCTGCAAAACCAATGTGTAGCAATAAAGTCCAGACCTATAGAACCCACAAAAGGCAGACGATGGTGTATTCTGCTAGATTTGGGACAGGGAGCTTTAACCAAAAGAAATTTGCTAGGGAGCATTATAGTCAAAGCAAACCTATAAAGTGTGTCCCAGTAAAATGGTTAAGAGCCAGAAATGAATACCTTATGGCAGAAAATCTGCAGTTGAGGAGTGATATGAGCTCACTGATCCAACAGGTTATGGCCATAAGAGAAGAGGTAAGTATGTCGGGGAACAGAAGAATGTTGGATGAGCCAAGGCTTGCACCAAAGGTTATAGAGAGGCACCCAGTTAGGTGTTATTAACTCTGTGTGCTTTGTCTTTCAGGTCCATTGGATAAAATCCCGGCTAAGTCTCTGATTAACTCTTTGATTTTTCCATTAGGATTTGAGGACCTTAACGTGGGCTTTTTTTGTGTAGGTTTTTTTTATGTGCACACGTTTAGGATAAGCCTCAAAGATTAATTTGATACAAGCAGTCAGGTTATCAAAAATCTAAATTCATTTTGGTTTTTAGTTAAAATACCTGAACTGCTAAGCTGGCATGGACAGGGTTTCGGATATCCCTGATTTCCATTAAAGTGTAAATTTAGTATTTTTTTATGATTGCGCTATATTTTACAGATTGCGCATATTTAGTAACTAGTGCCAGCCTAGTGTATGTAGGATTCCTCCCAGGTGTCACTGACAAGCTGTGTGGAATGCTCTGTCACTCCCAGGCATTATTAGCATTAGCATTTCTATACAGCCAGGGTCTTTCCAGTGACAATGCATTGGGAACCGGTTTTTAAGCTTTTTTTTTTCCTTTTACAATGAACAATGAAAAGGTTAAAATTCATATTTTAGCCTGTTCATTGGATCAATCATTTTAAATTGTGTGCTTGTAAGCTATTTTTCCTGTTAGGTTATTGGAGTGGGAACCATTTTTTTTTTCCTAAGTAACTTTTTTTGTAGTTAGTACACAGACACACAATTTGAAACTATCTGTTTGTTTATGTCTTCTTACTTTAAATGTTATGAAGTGGGCGAGGTTTAGTGCTTAGGATTGTTCAATATGGTCAACATACTAGGTCTGCATTAGGTGGACCTATTATCTTATGGATGTGTGCTATAATATGTTGTATATTGTTGTAAAATAACCTTTTAAACAGATTTTCCATAGATAGCCCAGATATGCCCTTGATTTGAGTTTGCGGAGACGGAGGGGATTATTGATATAGCAATAGTGGCAACCTCATTTTTCTTTGGTTATAGCTTGAATCCTCAAAGCCACATCTACAGAGTCACACTTTCTTTTGTTCAAGGCTTTCTTTCAGACATTTCCACCGTAATACGCCGTTTGCTATGTTGCATTATGTTTATGCTCTGTGACCAAAAATCTATTTCTTGGAGTCTGCTGTGTATCACTGTGTTGGAGAGTATATCACCGATTGCTTCTAATGTTGCAGATGTACTGTTGCTGTAACTCCTTATGGTCTGTGTGAACTGTCAAAGTACATGTGCACCCATAACAATATTGGACTGTTCTAATGATATGCACCCATGACAATATGGGCAGCTCTGATGCTGTGCACCATGAAACCATGGGCAGTTCTGATGATGTGCACCCATAACAGGATGGACTATTCTGATGCAGTGCACTCATAACCATATGCACTGTCACACGGTGCAATCAGTATATTATGGACTGTCACCTTGTGCACCCACCTCGCTGATGATAATACAGGCCTTGGAGACTCAGTGACAGCTGATAAAGCATTGTCTGCAACATACAATGGAAGTCGACGGATGTCTGTCAATACCAGCAGCAGTGATTAAATCCGGATGTCACCAGAGTTGGTCACCCAAAATCACATAAGCGGTTATGGATGGTGTAAAAATATGAAATATGTTTGATGATCTGTTGAAGGTGTGGCATTAAAACATTTGTGTGGTGGCTGAGGGATGCAGGCTGTAACTTGAGATACTGGGGGTTGTGATAACATTGTGCGGTAATATATCGGGTCCCATCGGTCTCAGCAAATTTCAAGCACTTACATTTTATATATTTGTGAGACCTCGATATATATATATATACATATAAATATAATATATATATCTCTGTCTCAAGTGGGCGATATGTAAATAAGGGGCCTTTATGGAAAATCAATATTGTTAATAATGGTATATATATATATATATTTGAATATACAGCAGGGCATGACATGAAGTGGGAAGGCCTAAGGCACGTTTTCCAAGCTAGATAATATCTGCATTCCAAAACCAGAAAATAGAACAAAAGACATCTGAGAGGGCACTAGATAATATCAACATTCTGTGACCATACCATAAATATGTTGTAAATAGACATATAGACCTGAAATAGCCGTTACACCCTCCTAGCAAAACACCTGGACATCAAAAGGTAGATAGACGCTGGCACCATAAATTATACAAACGGCTTCTGGGAATTTCCGGGATGCACCCTCTTTTGCATAACCTGTGGGTCAAGCCCTAGAGGTCAGCAGGACTGAAGATCAAAAGGGCAGGGAGGTATAATGGAGGGGGGTGCAGACAGGAAAGGGGGCAGAAGAAGGAAGGAAGGTTTGGACGGGAGACTGCTTTCAGAGGAGAAGCTTGTGAGTGCCGTATCAGGAGGGTAATGTGTCTTTCCCTGTATATATGTATGCCAGTCTCATAACTGTATGCCAGTCTCATGTATTGTGTTTGATTTGAGATTTGATTGCATTATTGTGTTATTTTGTCAACAATATATATCTTTATTTACTGCGTGTCTCAGTGTCTCTTGCATATACCAGAAGTCAAAAGAACTACAGTCTTATAGTCTTATGCGTGTATCCATTGCGTGATTATTGGCCGGATATTGATGATATTGGTATATGTGTTGCCTATTTTAGTCGAGCCGGGCAGGATATAAATATATACATAATATTATTAATATCTAGTTAATATATTAATATTGTTTACAGTTTGGCTAAGAGCCATCCAGGAGATATTAATAATAATAATAATATATTATTATTAGTATTGTTTACAGTTTGACTAAGAGCTATTCAGGAGAGGTTCTATTGTTTACAGCTTGATGTTTAAAAGCCCAATATGCTCCAATAGCTCTTGTCAAATGAGCAGTAGTCCTAAAAGAGGAATCCTTCCCCTTAGGGATATAGGCTCTTACCACTGCCTGTCTAATCCATCGGCTGATGGTAAGCTTAGATGGTGGAAGACCTTTCCGTGGACCCTTAGGTATGACAAAAAAGGAGTCAGACCTACGGAAAGATTGTGTAGTAGTGAGATAGTATTTTAGTGCTTTCACTACATCCAGCGAATGAAGAATCCTTTCTTAATCAGACACTTGAGTAGGACATAAGGAAGGCAAATTCACCCCTTCATTAAGATGAAAACCACTTTAGGAAGAATATCCTGTTTAAAGCAGGAGACGGCCTTGTCCTTATATAACACTAAATAAGGAGACTTAATGGATAAAGCTGCTAATTCAGAAAACCATCCTTACTGTAATGGTTGGGTTATTGCCACTAAAAAGACAACCTTAAGAGTCCTTAGACTTAATGACGCATCTACCAATGGTTCAAAGGGAGGACCCTGAAGAGCTGATAAGACTAAGTTCAGGTCCCAAACCGGTAGAAGTGGCTTACGAGGAGGCCGCACATGAGCGACTCCCTGAAAAAAGGTTCTGATACATTTATTTTCAGCTATGGGTTTCTGAAAAAAATAGATAAAGCAGATATCTGTCCTTTTAAAGTACTTAATTGAAGACCTTCATCAAGACCTTTTTGCAAAAACTCCAATATTCTGGGAACAGACAAAGTTCTACAAGTGAACCCTCTGGATTCACACCAGGCGATAAATGTTGGCCAGACTCTATAGTAGATCATTGATGAAGACTTCTTCCTGGCCTGAATCATAGTCTGGATGACTCTGGCAGAAAACTTCCTTTCTGCCAAGATGAAGGATTCAATAGCCAGGTTGTCAAAGTCAGAACTTGTGAATTGGGATGCCTTAGAGGCCCCTGTGTGAGAAGATCTGGATCATCGGGTAACCTCCACGGGTCGCCCTCTGACATCCTTACTATGTCTGAGAACCAGCTTCTTCTTGGCCACCAGGGAGCCACCAGAATGGTTGGGACTCCCTTGTGAGCTGACCTTTTTTAGTACTCAACCTAGGAGTGGAATCGGAGGGAATGCATAAAGAAGCTTGAATGCTGACCACTGAAGAGTCAGGGCATCTGTTACTATTGCTAGAGGATCCCTGGACCGGGACACAAACTTTGGAACCTTCCAATTGTGCCGTGATGCAAAGAGATCTACGTCCTGAATCCCCCAGCGCATGCATAGGGATTGAGAAAACCCTCTGACTGAGAGACCATTCCCCCTGATGTAGGACCGTTCTGCTGAGATAATCGACTTGCAAGTTGTCCACTCCAGGTGTGTGTAATGCCGAGATACATGGAACCTGTTTCTCAGCCCAAAGTAAAATCCAGCTCACTTCCATGAGGGTGTTACTGCTTCTGGTGCCCCCATGGTGGTTGACATATAACACCGCCATCCAATTGTCTTTTTGCATCCGGACGGGATGCCCCTTCAGATGGTATGTCCATTGTCTGAGACACTAGAATTGCTCTCAGTTACAGGAAGTTTATGGAGAGTCTGCTCTCCTTCGGACTCCACTGTCCCTGGATCATTTGTGACTCCATGACACTCCCCCCAACCAGATAGACAGGCATCCGCGGTGATGATCTTCCTACTGTACTGGAAAGAAGGATTTGCCAATCTTTAGAGGCTGAGGATAAGGCTAGAGACTGCCTTGTTGACAGTGACATGCAAAAAGAGTGATCCAGAGTGTGTCTCGATCCCAGATTGTGAGCAATTCCATCTGCAGGGGTCTTGTGTGAACAGTGCAAAAGGTACTGCCTCAAGCAAGATACCATCAGGCCCAACAGACAGATTCCTTGACGAATCATCGGGTGAGGGCAAGACAAGAGACTCTGTACCCTGGCCTTGAGTAAAAGTCACTTCTGTGTTGGAAGAACACTTTTGCCTGCGAGGTGCCTAATGACATTCCCAGAAAAGAATAACTCTTGAAGGTATGATATGATATTTGATTTAAGAAGGATTCGACTGGATAGTCAGTTATCCAATGTCGATTAGACAGTCTGTATATCCTTCTGGGCCCCCTGATGGGGCCCATACCAACAGATTGTCTAAATAAGGGATTAAATGTATACCCTGACTTCTTAGAGAAAACATGAGACCTGCCAACACCTTCGTAAACACCCTTGGTGCTGATGATAGACCAAAGAGTACACACACAAACCACCACAAACTGAAGATGTAGGCCACCTACTCCAATGTATGCATCCTTATATATACACTGTGGTTATAAATCTCCTGGCTGGAGTAACTTCACTGTGGATCAATCAACTCCAATCTCTAAAAAGGCGAGATACAGCAGATCTCAATGCTTTTGCTTTCTGCGTAATTCAGGATACCCCTGACCAAGAGAATCTCCGAGATCTGGCTCCTAATTTGATCTTGTAACCTGAGGTTACAACTTCCTGTATCTAAAATATCTGTTACATGAAGCCTCCAAATATGAGCAAAATGCAGAAGCTGTCCCCCCACACCTGCAAGGTTGGGGGCATCCCTTCATGCCTGAGCAGGCTTTGAAGGGGGTCTAACTTTATTCCGCTAGACACCTGTTGCCTTAATTTGGGACTTTGTCTTATTCCAAAATTCTCTTCGGTATCCCGAAGAGGCCGAACCTCTAGCCGGAACCCCTGAGGATTAGTGGCCCTGCAGAAAGCAGTATTTGACTTCGGCTTCTGTGGCAGATTAGATGATTTACCACCAGTAGCATGCTTTACCATGTGAACCAAGCACTCCCCAGGCAGACACCCCTCCTTAAAGGGGAGTCCCATCAGATTCTTTTTAGAGGCTATGTCAGCTGGCCATTGATTAAGCCATAAAGCACGCCTTAAGGCTGCCACCAGAGCTAGGCCTCTGGCACTAAACCTGCTCAATCCTCCATAGCCAGGATCACATACCTGTTGTATGTGAAACTCCTCAAAAATGCTATGGATGTAACACAAACTGACCGCAAGGTCGACCCCATAGTAGAATAAGCATGACATGCCACCTGGTCCGCGTGCTTAACTTCTGGATCCTTATCTTAAAACAGACCTGGCACCAGAGCGTCCACCACAGGAGGGCGAGACCATAATTCAATCTGATCTGGAGGAATGTACCCCCCCATTAATTTTGGGGTGACCCATTTTGAATTTTAATGACTATGATTATTTTAAATACACATCTGTAAAAAGAAAAAATACAATTCTGTGATTACTCACCTGTAGAATTGGTATTATGAGCATACAGTATGTCCTGCTCCAGATAGAATACTTACACTCGGGTACTACTCCGCCAGATGGCACTGGACTGCAGAGACATCGAAAATAGGCTCCTCCCGGCCCCTCAAATACCCAGGGACCTCCCACAATCCCCAGCATTGAAAAGCAGTTAACGAGAAGCCGGTAGAATTTAAACAACCCAAACTAGTAACTATAACAATGATAACAACAATCACCATACAGAGGATCCAAGATAATGCAAAAAAAACAAAGGTGGGGTGGAGCAGGACGTACTGTATACTCATAATACCAATTCTACAGGTGAGTAATCACAGAATTGCATTATTCTTAGTATACAGTACGTCCTGCTCCAGATAGAATACTTACACTCGGGACATCCAATAGTGTCCATAAAGTAGGGTGGGATCCCCAAAGGTAACAGCAGACAGTTTAAACCACTGCCGCCTGCAGAACCTTGTGGCCAAAAACAACATCAGCTGAGGCCCTAACATCAACCTTGTAAAACTTTGAAAAGGTATGAACAGAAGACCAAGTAGCGGCCTTGTAAACTTGTTCAACAGAAGCCTGGTGCTGAAAAGCCCAAGAGGCACCAATAGCATGAGTAGAATGAGCAGTAAGGCGGAAGGGAGGATCCTTCCCCTTAGCAGAATAGGCCTGAATCACAGCCTGACGGATCCATTTGCTGATAGTAGACTTGGCAGGAGCCAAACCCTTCCTAGGACCAGAAGGGACCACCAAAAGGGCATCAGTTTTTCTGAAAGGTGTAGTAGCCACCAGATAGTACTTCAGGCACCTAACCACATCCAAAGAGTGCAAAACCCTCTGCTTAGCATTGCTAGGATTAGGGCACAATGACGGAAGAACAATGTCCTGATTCAAATGAAAGGCAGACACGACCTTAGGCAGAAAATCTGGCTTGAAGCGGAACACCACCTTGTCCTGGTGTCTCTCATAGTAGGGGGGCTGGATGGAAAGTGCCACCAACTCAGACACACGCCTAACAGAGGTGATAGCCGCCAAAAAGACAACTTTGAGAGTAAGAATGGCCAGGGCAGCATCCTGCACAGGTTCAAAGGGAGCACCCTGCAAGGCTGATAAAACGTTCAAATCCCAAACAGGCACCATAGGCTTACGTGGGGGATGCACATGAGTAACCCCCTGGAAAAAAGTCCTGATCAGAGAATGCTGAGCAAAGGACTTCTGGAAGAAAACAGCCAGGGCAGAAACCTGGCCCTTCAGAGTACTGAGTTGGAGCCCCATCTCCAACCCATGCTGCAGGAACTCCAGAATCCTGGGAATAGAGAACACACGACAGGGAAGAGACTTAGACTCACACCAGTCAATGTAGGCACGCCAAACCCTGTAATAAATGGAAGAAGAAGACTTCTTCCTAGCCTTTATCATGGCATCAACAACCGAGGTAGACAGCCCCTTCTCCTTCAAGATGGAGGTTTCAGCAGCCAGGCCGTCAAAGCCAGAGTTTGTAAATTGGGATGGCGTAAGGGACCCTGAGTGAGCAGGTCTGGCACCCTGGGCAGAACGTACTGATCTACTGCTGCACCACGCCTGCGAACCACACTCTTCTTGGCCACCCGGGGGCCACCAGAATTGCTGGCACCCCCTCCAGAGCAATCTTGTGCAGAACCCTGCCCAGCAGGGGGAATGGAGGAAAGACATAGAGGAACTGAAATTCCTGCCATGACATTGCTAGAGCATCCGTGGTCAAGGCCAGAGGATCCTGGGACAGGGAGACAAAGGCCGGGAGCTTGTGATTGTGACGGGATGCAAACAGATCCACATCTGGTTGGCCCCAACGGTGACACAGAGATTGGAACACCCTGTTGCAAAGGGACCATTCTCCCTGGCGAGAGGTCCCCCTGCTCAGAGAGTCTGCCAGCAGATTTTCCACCCCCAGAATATACACCGCTGATATGCAGGGAACATTGGCCTCTGCCCAGGTCAGGATCAGAGACACTTCCTGGAGGACCCTCTTGCTCCGGGTCCCTCCCTGATGATTGATGTAGGCAACTGCCGTCTGGTTGTCCGAGCGCACCTGAACAGGCAGGCCCCGAAGGTAATGAGTCAACTGAGCCAGAACTAAACTGATCGCTCGCAGCTCCAAGACATTGATAGGTGTGTGGGCTTCCTGAGGGCCCCACCTCCCCTGGAACTGCAGGGACTTCCAGAAACCCCCCCAACCTGACAGACTGGCATCCGTGGTTCTGCCCCCCAACAGGTTCCTGGAGTCCAGCCACCACGAGAGGGACCGCCTGACCAGGGGGGAAAGCGCAAAGACCCGGTCCAGGGACGCGGAGTCCTTGTCCCATACTGACAAGAGGTGGAGTTGCAAAGGCCTCAAGTGGAACTGAGCATAAGGGACCGCCTCGAAGCACGCCACCATCAGGCCCAC
Source organism: Gastrophryne carolinensis (assembly GCA_027917425.1). Lineage (NCBI taxonomy): Eukaryota > Metazoa > Chordata > Amphibia > Anura > Microhylidae > Gastrophryne > Gastrophryne carolinensis. Next base: position 339,205,220 of record CM051235.1, read on the forward strand.
CAGCTGCATTCCCTGCCTGATGGAGGGATGATGACAAGATAGCAGGAACTAGACCTGCGCAATCAGACTGACCAAAAATCCTTGCCTGAACTGTATCCAGATTCATTCCCAGGAATGAAGTCACCAAGGAGGGGGACAGAGAAGACTTGGGGTGGTTGATCACCCAGCCAAATGACTCCAGGGTGGACACCACCAGCTGAGTATCCAACTCTGCATGATGTAGAGACTGGGAAGTGATGAGAATGTCGTCCAGATAGGGCAGCACGCGGATGCCCTGAAACCTGAGCAGAGACCAAAGGGCAATGTCACAAATTGGTAGTGTTGATCCTCCAGAGCGAACCTGAGGAACCTTTGATGACCTGGAAATACAGGAATATGAAGGTAAGCATCTTTGATGTCCACAGACGTCATGAAATCCCCTGGGCGCAGGGAACTGATGGCAGAGCGCAGAGTTTCCATGCAAAAGCGCCTGTACCTGACAAATTTGTTGAGGATCTTCAAGTCCAGGATGGGCCTGACTGACCCATCTTTTTTGGACACTGTGAAGAGGTTGGAATAGAAGCCCTTTTCTCTTAAAGGGACCTTGCAGAGGCACAGACCGGGCGCAGCGTCGTCTCCACACATACAAAGGCATGGGACGCCAGCTGATCAATGCGCCGGTCCTCAGCATCCCGCAGGGTAGTAGAGTCAGGGGAGTGCATGACAGAGGTGCTAGATAACCCTAGGACCGGGGCATCCACTTCGGGAGGGGATGACCAACACTTGACCACATCAGCAGGAAAGGGATACTTCCTATCCCAACTCTTAGGTACACCGGGAAGTCTACTGGGACGCTCCCATTCCTTGAGCACAAGGTTATTGAAATGTGCTTGTTCAGGAAATTCAAAGCGTGACTTAGCAGTATGAAAAAGTTCCCCCTGTTGCCTGGGGGCTGCAACAGGGGGAGAGATAGACAGAACCTCAAAAATATGAGCCAACAGTCTATCAGTATCATCCGGGGCCCAGGGTCAGAGCCAGAATCGTCATGACCCCTGGGCCTCTCATCAGATAACTCTGAGTCGGAGAATAGCTCCCCTTATAGCCAGACAGTTCCAAAAACTCATCAGCTTCCATAGGGAAAAGAGTGACATAAGGAGTTAAATGCTGCTTTTTTGCAGAGGCCTTACGCGCCAAGGTATTAGCAATTAACTTCTCAACACTAGCCAGTCTAGAAGAGTTGTATGCAACTCAGAGGGAGTGAGATTTAAGCTTGGGGGAGTAGGTGAGGCGAAACGAATGGCAGACTCAGCCACTGGAAGGCTGGATTGCAGTGCAAGCACCTGTTTGGCACAGGGTACACAGACCCGCGCCTTGTCAGCGTCAACATGGGGCTCCCCACAAGCTACACACAGCCGGGCTTGTCCGGAAGGAACCCCGGTCACATTATCCTGAGGCGCCTCCATATGGTGATTATAGCGGCACAATAGGCCGATAGGGATTAACGCTATACAGCAACCTGGGATGCCCCAATAACCCGCTAGGGAAGTGAGAGTAATTAACACTAGGCCTCACAAGTTAACCAACTAAATAAAGGGAGTAGGGCCGGGAGAAGCCAAAGGGGTTCGCCTGTCTGAAAGACATAATCAAAGGGGAGCCGTAAGTATACAATTAACAGCGGTAATAAAGCTGCCCGCGAGGGCACTCAAGGACCGCGGTAGGTAGAAGCCCATCACGCAGCAGCCGGCACCAAGCAAAAAAATGGCGTCGGTATACCTCGAGGGACGGGATGTGGAACGCGCCAAGACAGGCCCCGCCCCCCCCCGAAGAGCGCGAAGCCAACACGTGACAAGCAGCCAATGACGGCGCACCGGCGCCTGAGGTAACGCCGCCGCCAAGCGCAGAACACACGAAAAACGCGCGTGCTGGCAATTTCAAGCACATAAATGAAAACGAGTCAGCGTGGCGGCTGACACCAAGCATAATGTAGTGAAACATAAAAGCCAATACACGTATATACATATACACCCAAAAGGGCGGGAGGGGCATCCGATAGAGGCTCACCATATGCCTGTACCGCCTACCCTTTGGTGGGGGATTGCGGTGGAGCAGCGCTCCTAAGCACCTAACATTGGTGCTGCCTACCATCACCCGACCAGCGCAGCCAAGGCTGGGAGGCAATTACTGATGGAACGGGTGGGAATAGTCCTACAGGGCCGCAGGCTAATAGCCCCGCTCACCTGCGAGTGGAGAGAGCCATCTTCTTGTCCTTCGCAGTCCAGACTGCAGAGAAGATCTGGGGATTGTGGGAGGTCCCTGGGTATTTGAGGGGCCGGGAGGAGCCTATTTTCGATGTCTCTGCAGTCCAGCGCCATCTGGAGGAGTAGTACCCGAGTGTAAGTATTCTATCTGGAGCAGGACGTACTGTATACTAAGAATAACACAGTACCCTTCAGCTGCCATTGGGAGCCGGAGCTCCAGCTACTCCCGCCTCCTCATTTCCTCTTTCTGCCGGTTCCGTCGCCTTCAGCTGCCACATGTAGCCAGAGCTCCTGCCACTGCTGCCACCTCATCTCCTCTTTTTCCCAGGTTGGTCACTTTCAGCTGCCACCGCAGCCTCCTCCTTCTGCCAGGTCTGTTGCCTTCAGCTGCCACTGGGAGCCGAAGCTCCTGCCTCTGTTGCCTCCTTGTCTTTTCCTTCTGCTGGCTCAGTCTCCCTCATCTGCCACCAGGAGGCGTAGATCCTGCCACCGCTGCCTCCTTGTGTCCTCCTTTTGCCGGGTCTGTCGCCTTCAGCTACTACCAGAAGCCGAAGCTCCTGCCACCGCTGCTGCCTTGTCTCTTCCTTCTGCCGGGTCTGTCGCCTTCAGCTGCCACAGGGAGCCGAAGCTCCTGCCACCTCCTTCTGCCGGGTCTGTCCCCTTCAGCTACCACCAGAAGCCAGAGCTCCTGCCACTGCCGCTTCCTCGTTGTCCCTTCCTTCTGCTGGGTCCGTTGCCTTCAGCTGCCGCAGGGAGCTGGAGCTCCTGCCACCGCCACCTCCTTCTGATGGGTCTGTCATCTTCAGCTACCACCAGAAGTCGGAGCTCCTGCCACCACAGCCTTGTCTCTTCCTTGTATGTATGTCACCTTCAGCTGCCACCACTGCTATTCCAAAATTCTCTTCGGTATCCCGAAGAGGCCGAACCTCTAGCCGGAACCCCTGAGGATTAGTGGCCCTGCGGAAAGCAGTATTTGACTTCGGCTTCTGTGGCAGATTAGATGATTTACCACCAGTAGCATGCTTTACCATGTCAACCAAGCACTCCCCAGACTCCTTAGAGGCTATGTCAGCTGGCCATTGCTTAAGCCATAAAGCACGCCTTAAGGCTGCCACCAGAGCTAGGCCTCTGGCACTTAACCTGCTCAATCCTCCATAGCCAAAATCACATACCTGTTGTATGTGAAACTGGTTTTGATCAACTGGGAGCATGACTTCCGTGAACAACCCAAACGAGTCTTACAGTCCAGTCGTTTTAACAACCTCCTGCTCCTCAAAAATGCTATAGATGTAACACAAACTGGCCGCAAGGTCGGCCCCATAATAGAATAAGCATGACATGCCACCTGGTCCACGTGCTTATCCGCTGGATCCTTTGGAGAAGATGGCAGATGGAGATGGCATAACCAAAGTCTTAAAAAAGACCTGGCACCAGAGCGTCCAACACAGGAGGGTGAGACCATAATTCTTTGCAATATATCTTTATTGAATTTTGCATAGACAGTAATTCAGAAAGACACCAAAGAAACAGCGTAAGGAAGAAAAACACAGAGCCATAACACTTTGTTATACAATGGAGGCGACCAATGGGAGCATCTAGATATTGTAAAAGTCAAAAATATCCATGGCATTATTACAAGAGCTACGTTATCAAAGATAATAATGGTACCAGAGCCTCCCAACCCCGCAAAGGCTTCCCATCTACTAATCACTGTTTAAGTAGGAGAACCCGGGGAACAACCATAGGTCCAACTTCAGAAGATGAGGATTAGGGGGGAACCACCCTCAACCTGGGGGACCCCCAGCAGCCATCAAGTCTGAAGGGGTGTTTCCCCGGGCCCCAACCCCAAACCACTGATCACCTATGCCTCCCTGCTGCAAGCTCTGACCACCCCCAGGAGGAGCCCAGGGGAGGGGGAAGAAGAAAGAATAACGAGAAATAGAGGAAACAAGAAAGAATAAGAAAGGTAACGCCTCCCCTCAACCGTTCATCTCTAGCAGATCCCGAATCTACTGAGAACTCCTAGAGACCTCCCATATTGTCCAGGTCCTGTAATGCTTCTCAACCCCCCCCCCCCTCGATGCCATCTAGTGCTAGTCCCTCCATCCGCTTAATATTTTCCAATTCACCAAACCATTCCATCAGGGAGGGCACTGTATTAGAACGCCAGTGTCGGGGTATCACTGACCTGGCTGCCGTAAGCATGTGCTTTAGCAGGCCCTTTCCCCCCGCCGCTACTGAGCCTGGAGTTATTGATAGAAGGGCCACCAGTGGAGAGTTGGGGACACTCTCAAGCGTCGTATACTCGAAAGCTTTCAACACCCCCTCCCAAAAGGTTTTTATAGCAGGGCATTCCCACCAAATGTGAGTCAGGGTCCTACGCTCTTTGTTGCATCTCCAACAGTCCCCGGTCTCTGATCCTCCAAACCTCACCAAGTCCGCTGGGCATCTTTACCACCTTGTCAATATTTTGTAGTTCCTCTCCTGAGCTCTGCAAGCCATCGAGAATTTGTGTGTCAGGGCAAAAGATTTCTCCCTCTCCTCCCTCTCAAACGTCTGACCCAAATCAGCCTCCCACATTCTGCAGAATTGGGGGAGCTCGTCCTCCGTACCTCCACTCTGGTAAATCCTGTACAGGGTTGAGATAGCCCGCGCAGGGGGGCACCGGGCTTTGAGGATCATTTCTAGCGTCGTTAGGGGTTGGGACAGGGTATTCCCCGGGACAAAAGACTCAATAAAGGCGCTCAGTTGGGCATATAAAAACCAGGACAATTTCCCCCCCCCTCCCCTCTCCCTCAAATCAGATAGTGATGGTAGGGCAGGGCCTGAGGCCACATCTCCCAGCCTCGTGTGCTGGGTCGCATTCCAAACCAGGAAAGTCCTGGCGCCTAGTCCCGGGGAGAATGCAGGGTTATCAAAAAGCGGAGTGAGAGGGCCAGGTCTGTGCGATATGCCCTTCTGTTTAAGGGCCCTATCACAAAGGGTCAACAGGGGATTCACTAGGTATGGCAGTTCCCGCCTCTTTGGACAGTACACTGGGTCCACCCAAGGCAAGGCAGACAGACTAATCGGAGAGATATCGTTTTCCAGTGTAACCCATTGTTTGCTCCCCCTGTGGTGGAACCAGTCAACAAGCCTCACCAGAACTGCCACCGCACGGTATGACTTCATATCGGGGACCCCCAGTCCTCCGGTGCTCTTGGCCCTACACAGCGCCCCCCCTACTCACTCTGGGTTTCTTACTGTCCCATATAAAATTGAAAAAAGCCATCTGTAGCTGCTTAAAGAACCCCCGCTCCGGTAATAACGGCAGCGTTTGAAAATCGTATAAGAATTGAGGTAGTACATCCATTTTTAAGATATTGGTTCTGCCCAACCAGGAGTATTGTTTTTTAGCATAAGATCTCAGGCTCCCCATTGAGCTATTGAGGAGTGGGAGATAATTCAATTTGTAAAGTTTCCCCAGGTCTGTGGATAATTGCACCCCAAGGTATCTGATTGATTCCCGTTGCCACTTAAACGGAAAATTCGCCTGCGTTAGCTTCTGGGTCTGTTCATCTAGGGAGACATTCAAGATCTCCGTTTTAGTCATGTTGACCTTGAAGTTGCTTAACTTGCTAAATCTTTCAAACTCCTTAATAATAGAGGGTAGGGAGATATGAGGGGAGGTTATGTATAAAAGGAGGTCATCCGCAAAGAGGGAGAGCTTATATTCCTTCCCTCCACATGGCATCCCCTTAATGGAAAGATTGGCTCTCAGGGCGTTTGCCAAGTGCTCCATTACCAGAACATAGAGCAAGGGGGACAGGGGGCACCCCTGTCGCGTACCATTTCTAATGGTAAATGATCCAGAGAGAGTGCCGGTAATCTTGACTTTGGCAGTGGGATAACTGGACCCATCCCCACCTGGGACAGTGCGGCCCTCAGAAACCCCCAATGCACCCTATCAAAGGCCTTCTCCGCGTCCACCGCCAGGAGGCATGATGGGACTCCCCTTGTTTGGGCAAAGTGCATCAGTGAGACAGTTTTAATAACGTTGTCCCTAGCTTCCCTTCCCGAGACAAACACGACTTGATCACTATGTATCAACGAAGGCAGTAGGGGCTGGATCCTGCTCGCCACAATTTTGGCAAACAGTTTGATATCCACATTGATCAATGAGACCGGTCTGTAATTACCTGGTAAGGTGCCATCCTTTCCAAGTTTTGGAATGACCGTAATGTGAGCCTCCAAGGTTTGTCTCGGGAAGGGACAGCGGCCCGACACTGAGTTAAATACTTTCGTCAGGAAGGGGGCGATCAGGGGTCCCATCGTTTTATAGAACCTAGGGGTAAACCCATCCGGCCCAGGACTCTTCCCCGCGGGGGTCCCTCCTATAGCCTTCATCACCTCCTCCTGTCTCACTGGATCCTCCAAGGCCTCACTTTCTTCTGGAGGGATGACTGGCAGGGCTGTCTCTGTTATATAGCTATCCAGGTCACCCTCTGGTCCCCCATGCCCCCCCCCGCACCACGGCACTGTCAATATTGTATAGGCCGGAATAGAAGGATTGGAATTCATCTGCTATTTGGGGGGTCTTATGTACCTCCTTACCATCAGCTGTTTTCATACTGGGGATGAATGTACAACCTTGCCATGGGTGGAGCGACCGAGCCAACATCCTACCGCACTTGTCTGAATGCTCATAAAAGCGTGCCCTACACCTATCTCTGAATCTAAGGTAGCATTGATCGTACAGCCCCTTCAGCCTCTGCCTGGCCTCTATCAGCTCCCGCAGTCCCCCAGGGGTCGAGAGGGCCTTGTGCGCTTTTTCCAACTCCTGTATACGCCCCAATGTTTCCACAATCTGTCACGCCCTCTCCTTCTTGAGCCTTGCGCCATGTTTGATGAAAACTCCCCGCAGCATACACTTAAGCGTCTCCCACTGTATCAGCAATAAGTGCTATCGTTGCTGTGGTCAAGATGAAAATTAGTTACAACGGCCTTAATCTCGGCCATGCATAGAGTATCTTTTAGCAAATTGTCATTGAGACGTCAAGTGCACTGCCTGGGGGTCGCGTCCAGCAATGGGAGGGTCAAGAATACAGGGACATGATCTGACCAGAGCAGCTGCCCAATCGAGGACTCAGGGTCCATTGCGAGGGCGTGGTGGCTCAAGAGGAAATAATCCAGTCTGCTATACACATTGTGGGTAATCGGAGAAATACGTGTAGTCTCTCTCCCCCCCATGCAGGACCCTCCACACATCCACCACCTGTAGGGACGGAGAGCTTCGCGGAACCTATTAAGCTTAGAGTGAGGGATTGCAGATTTCCCCTGGGAGGAGTCGATCCTTGGGTCTAGGGTCAGGTTAAGATCTCCACCCACGATTAACATTCCTTCTCTAAAGTCTTCTAGCAAGCGTAACATCTCCACTCCCGCCTCCACCTGTCCCTGGTTGGGTAGATATAAATTGGCCAGGGTATACCTTGTCCCATGCAAGGTAAACTTTAGGAACAAGTATCTGCCCCCAGAATCCACCCTGACCTGTATGTTCTCCACAGGAACACTTTTGTGTATAGCGACAGATACTCCCTTGGATTTACTCTCGAGGTTAGGGCTGTGATACCATTTGTCGTAGTACCTATTTTTGATGTCGGGGATTTTCCCTTGACAGAAATGTGTCTCTTGTAGAAGGGCTACGTCCACTCTTTCTTTATGAAACCCATAAAGAATTTTCGCCCGTTTCTCAGGAATATTAAGCCCCTTGGCGTTGAACGTACATAACTTAAGGTTCGTCATTGTTGCTCAACCACAAGGGAAGGATGTCCCCCTGGCCAGGAGAAATCGTAGGGTCCAAGTCACGTAACAGCCCAGGCCCAGGGGGTCGGGACCGGGCACCACCTCGAGAGAAAGGTGAGTGGGAGACAGAGAAAAAGAAGCAGAAAAGACAAAGAGAGATAATAGAAAAGACAGCGAAAGAGAAAGAGGACTAACAAGCCCTACCTTAAAGAGGAGGGCAAATGAAACCTAAAAGGGGCGTAGCCCCCAAACCCACGCAAATCCCGCCGGCTCACAGCCCCCGGGATGGTGCAGGAAACTATCTGGGGAAAGTGGCCTCGCTACTCAGGAGCACGCTCCAGCCGGCCCCAACCCACGTCATGGGTCAGAACACCCAACTCCCCCCCATCACCCAACGTTGTATCCGACCCGTACCTCATTTTCAGTCACCCTTCTTTTAACATTTCTATAACCATAAACCTTAGGGAACAACTTAGAAACTGGCAACATCTAGGACCGATCTATAACATATAATCTAGTCCAGTCCGCCCCCCCCCCCCCCGCTGGTATAACCACGGGGAGGGGAGCTCAAGACAGAGGGGAATGATCCGGCCCCCAATCCCCCAGTCCCCGAGGGGCACGACCGCCCCCCGGTTGGGCCATAGGGGAGAAGCGGGGGGAGACCTGGCCCAACCGCCTCGGTCACCACCATGTGCGATAGAAACCTTACACAATAATTCAGAGACGCTACAAGTAATCTCAATATAACCGTTTGGATAGAATCTCCACATTAAGAGAAACAAGCAACCACAACCATTAACCTAATTTTAACATCCACTTTCAGGTGTCAACGAGGGACTCAATCCCTTGCCGTCCCTCCCCCTCCGGGGGCCCCTTCTGGGTGGGGTAAACCATTCCCTCCACAACTCCTGGCTTAAGAATCACAGGACTGTGAAGAGGCGGCCCCCCACACCAACAAACCCACCATGAAGAGTTCAAAGTCACCTAGGGTATGTGGATCGCGCGCCCCTCCATCTGTCTCAGGGCTCAAGGAGCAAAGGGTCCGAAGCACCCCTATGTCAAGAGTCCTGATATGATTGTCCTGCTACAAAACAAAATACTGATTGCCCCTTCATGATAGAGTCACCGAGGCAAGCCCGGCGGGGGTGGGCTGGAAGAATCACTGATGCTCATGAACCCGCCAGGGGGCGTCCCCCGGTCGCCTCCTCCTATCCCTATTCCGTCGAGGGCGCCGGGGATCCCTCTGCGGCAATGGGGGAGGTAGACTGAACACCAACCAATCTGAAACAGGGAAGGGTTAGATTCCCAGAAAGTCAAACATTCTAGGCAGGTCTGCCTTACTTCGCAAAGTGAAGGTGGAGTTGTCCTTCCGTAGAGGAGGTGAAATGGATGGCCCCATTTGTAAGAGGCCCCTAACTCCCGTAGCTTGTCTAGAAGAGGCCAAAGAGTGCGTCTCATTCGTAGAGTCTGGCGTGATACGTCCGGCAGAACGAAGATCTGTGAACCCTTCCAGTTAATCTGGCCTCGCTCCCACGCCCGTCTAAGGATATCCTCCTTCACCGTAAAGAAGTGGATTCTGCACAAAACGTCCCTGGGAGCCTCAGGGTCTCCTGCCGGGCGGCTAGCCACCCTATGGATTCGGTCTATGATCAGCTCAGAGTCGAGTGGTCTCTCAAGCATGGAGTTAAACAATTCTGTTGCTGTTAGGCACAGAGAATCAGCCTGGAACGATTCTGGAATTCCTCGAAGTTTGTTGCGCCTGTTTCTATTTTCTTGGTCATCTGATTGCAGTCGCAGTTCAATCATCTGCTCTTGATGCTGGTCCTGCATTCTCTCCAGTGCTGCAAGACGGGTCTCATGATCTGCGTGGGAATCCTCAAGTGAGGAGACCTTGGTTTCCAAGGCGGACGATTTCTGTTGGATGTCCTCAATTTCTCTATGCAGAGCCTTCTCAATTCTAATCGCCACTGCCTCTAGGTTGGCCTTAAGCTCTGCCTTTGTCGGGAGGTGTTGCAGTATGGCCTGGATAGTCGGGTCGACACTGGCCGCTGGAACCATCTGACTATGTGCGGCACGCTGTAAAGGGGGGCCCAAGGGGGAGCCAACTAAACAAGCACCCACACCGCGGCGGGTCCGGTCCCCAGCCTCCCCTCCGCTTGAATGCTCAAACTTTGGTGATGGGTCAGCCAGTGATCCCACACTCGACCCCATGGACCACTCCAGATCCATATTTGCAGAGGAGTTTTGCATGCGCACAGATGGAGAACACAAGCAAGCCGGTATGGGATGGACCTCTGCATGAACAAGACATCCAAAGGGGTCCGAGGCTCCCTCCCCAGCGTCACCCCGATCCCAAATCAGGGGGGTGTCGGAAGACTCCTCATCTGTGGCCCGGCAAGGGCTTAGTCCCCAGCACCCCAACGTGGAGTGGCTGTAGTTCTGGGTTGATCCATGCCCCCGTGCAGAACATGACCGCCCAAGTGCGTTGGCTGAGAAAGCAGGGGAGTCAGGGTTCAGGCGGCCACCTCCAGTATTCCGCGGCATGAGGGTTAATTCAGGGTCTTCTTCCTGCAGCTCGATATTGCAGCATCCCTCAGGAGTCTCAGTCACAGTTCTGGAGGCATGTGTGTGACCTGCGGTGTGTTTCCCTCCAGCCCCCAGGCTCACCTGCTTGGCGGCGGCGACGTCCCTGCTGGCTGGCCCTCCACGCTCTCGTCCTGTCCCCTGTATGCCGCCTCTCTCACCAGGGGCAGGGGACGAAATCTGGGCGGCGGCGGCGCAGCCTCGCAGCCGCCCATCCCGCCGATGGCATCCACATTAGCAGCGGCCGGGGCCGCAATCACGCAGGCGGAAGCTCCCCGTCAGGCTCCGGGCAGCTCTCCCCTCCTTCGCAGCCGCCCCTCCCGCTCGCAACACACACATCAGCGGTGGCGGCGGCTGCAGCGGTGTCACAGCCCAACATCAGACTTCGGGCTTTGCTCCTCTCACAAGTAGCGCCGCGATCTTGGGCAAGGTCGGGTGTGCCCAGGGGACCTCCAGATCGGGGACTAGGATGTCCTCCCTCCTCACCGTCACTCCCGCTAGGTAGAGCTGCGGGCGCCATCTTGGATGGGGACCTCCTCTGCCCCGCCGACTCCAGTTGCCCCCAGTCGTCCTCTTCTTGTTGCCCCTCATGTGGCTGATTTGGGGGTGAGTTGGGGTATTAAAATCAACTATAAAGGTCAAGGACAGATGGGAGCTCGTGCCTAAGCTTCCTTACTCCCTCATGCCGAAGCCACACCCCCCGTGAGACCATAATTCAATCTGATCTGGAGGAAAGGGATACATAGTATCTAGTACTTTAGGAATGGTTGGAAGACAATTCCCTATTGATCAGATTAGAATAATGCGTATGCTCGCAACATCCTCCAGAAGAGAGGAAATCAAACCATTCATCTTCTCCTTAACTGAGCACCCCCTTGTGTAGAGGACTCTGAATCCGAGTCCCTAATGGATGAATCCTCTCCAACGGATAACTTCCTGGGAGACTATGGCTGCCACAATATGCTCTTCAACTCAGAGGAAAAAATCATTTTTAGTAGCCGATAAGTCTTAATGACTCTCTAAAGGTTTAGGACCACTTGAGGGCTGCCGACAGTTTTAAGACTCAGGAGGGAGAGTATGGCAGCCACAATATTGTCTTCAAATACTTGTAATAATTGTTTTCTAAACCTTCTTAGTAGCCAATACGACTCACAAAAGGTTTAGGTCTGCTTGAAGGCTGCCAAGGGGTTTTTAAGGCTCAGAGGGCACCGGCAACAAGGGTCAGAACCCTTACATGGAGGAGACAACTGTCTTCCATACCCACTACTACTGTAGCATAACCCTGCACACTGTGCTATCCTCATCCAGTGCCTGTTTGCATACTAGACATGGGGTGAATCTATCTGCTAAACGACCAGATCCGATTATCCCAGATGCCTCCGTCATGGTGAAAAATACCATTTTGTGAGTACTCACCTGTAAAATGGGTATTACGAGTATGTCACACACCCCGCTTCCAACATTCATGACACTTGGGATACCGGCCTGTAGAGGGCGATCTTGCAGAGATGACATGGAAAAAAGGAGCCCCTCCTGGTCCATAAGTACCCGGGACCTGCCACTATTCCCCAGTCTTTTAAAAAAGCAGTGAGAAAACCAGGAAGAGCAAATTATATAGAGATTGAAAATAATAACAAACACCATATAAAGGACCCCTGAACAAAAAAGGGCGGGGGAAGCGGGGTGTGTGACATACTCGTAATACCCATTTTACAGGTGAGTACTCACAAAATGGTATTATTCCTAGTATGTCACACACCCTGCTTCCAACATTCATGACACTTGGGATATCCAATAGCATTTGCACAAGGCAAAAATGCATAACTTAAATAACTGCAGCTTGCAGAACTTTGTGACCAAAAGCAGCATCCGCTGAGGCCCGCACATCAACCTTGTAAAACTTGTATGCACCGAAGACCAAGTAGCAGCCTTGCAAACTTGTTCAACAGACGCCTGGTGCTGAAAAGCCCAAGAAGCCCCAACAGCACGAGTAGAATGAGCAGTAACACGAAAAGGGGGAACCTTCCCCTTAGCAGAATAGGCCCCAACAATGGCCTGATGAATCAATTTACTGATGAAAGATTTGGCGGGTGCCAACCCCTTCCTAGGCCCGGAGGGCACAACAAAAAAGGCATCTGTCTTACGGAAAGCAGAAGTAGTAACCAAATAATACTTAACACAACGAACAACATCCAAAGAATGTAAAACCCTTTCCTTGTTATTACTAGGATTAGGGCACAATGAAGGAAGAACTATATCCTGATTTAGGTGGAAGGCAGACACCACCTTAGGAAGAAAATCTGGTTTAAAACGGAAAACCACCTTATCCTGATGCCTTTCGAAGTAAGGGGCCTGGATAGACAGGGCCGCCAATTCAGAAACCCGACGGACAGAGGTAATAGCAACCAAGAAAGGAACCTTCTGAGTAAGAATATGAAGAGGAGCATCCGTCAATGGCTCAAAAGGAGCAGCCTGCATGGCAGAAAGCACCAAGTTAAGATCCCAAACTGGAAGTAGGAGCTTTCTAGGAGGCCGCATATGCGCGACCCCCTGGAAAAAGGTCTTAACCAAAGGATGAAGTGCAAAAGATCTTTGAAAGAAAATAGTCAAAGTAGAAACCTGCCCCTTCAAAGTACTAATCTGGAAACCCAAATCCAGACCGTGTTGCAGAAACTCCAAAATCTTAGGGATAGAAAATACCCTACAGGGCAAGACCCTAGACTCAATATAGGACCTCCAATTCCTGTAGTAAACAACAGAGGAAGACTTTTTCCTAGCTCTAACAAGAGTCTGAATGGCCGCGTCAGAAAGACCTTCCTCCTTCAAGATGGAAACTTCAGCAGCCACGCCGTCAAAGCCAGCGTTGGTAAATTGAGGTAACAGAGTTGACCCTGGGTGATGAGGTCTGGATGAAGAGGCAGATGCAACTGATCCTCTGCTAGCCTTGTGATGTCTGCGAACCACAGGCGTCTTGGCCATCTTGGAGCCACCAGAATTGCTGGCGCCCCTTCCGGAACTAGCTTGCGCACCACCCTGCTTACCATGGAGAATGGGGGAAACAGATACAGAAACCCCAGATCCTTCCAGGCCAGAGACATGGCATCCACTGCCACTGCCAGAGGATCCTGGGAAAGAGACACAAACACTGGAAGTTTGTGGTTGTGACGAGAAGCAAACAGGTCCAACCGTGGAGTCCCCCATTTGTGACAAAGAAACTGAAAGACCCAGGGATTGAGAGACCACTCTCCCCGGCAAGTGCATGCTCTGCTCAGGGAGTCTGCCTCCACATTCTCTATCCCCGGAATGTAAACTGCCGATATGCAGGGAACATTGATCTCTGCCCAGTGGAGGATCAGAGATACTTCCCGGAGGGCACCCACACTGCGAGTCCCTCCTTGGTGATTGATGTATGCAACTGCTGTCCAGTTGTCTGACCGAATCTGAACCGGCAGCCCCCGCAAAAGATGAGTCAGTCGGAGCAGAACAAGCCGAATGGCCCGAAGCTCCAATAAATTGATTGGGGAGTGAGCCTCCTGAGGACACCACAACCCCTGGAACCGGTGCTTCCTCCAGATGCCCCCCAACCCGTAAGGCTGGCATCCGTAGTGACCAACTCCCAACAGGGGGTCAGAAATGACTTGCCGTTTCTGAGATTGCTCGAAGTCAGCCACCACTGAAGGGACCGCAGAACACGGGGAGATAACAAACAAACCCGATTCAATGACAGAGGACACTTGTCCCACTTCGCCAAGAGAAACAGCTGAAGCGTCCTCATATGAAACTGAGCGAACGGGACTGCTTCGAATGTGGCCCCACTAGCCTCATCCCCAAGCAGATAGGCTGACGAGGATTGGACAAGAACAGACGAATTAAGTCTTGAATCAGAACAATTTTGGACTGAGGAAGAAATACCCTGGCCTGACGGGTATTCAGGAATAAGCCCAGAAAGGGAATCTCCCTTACAGGATAAAGAGAGGATTTGGCATGGTTTATCACCCAACCGAACCTCTCCAGTGAAGCCACCACGGTCCTGGTGTCCAATTCCGCCTGATTGAAGGACGAGGCTGTGATGAGAAGGTTGTGTGATGAGAAAGTTGGGGATGAGGTGAGACCGAATGGAAGGGCCGCAAACTGAAAGTGCTGGTCTTCCACTGTGAATCTGAGGAACCTCTGGTGAGCGGGACAAATAGGGATGTGCAGATAAGCATCCTTGATGTCGATGGAAGTCATAAAGTCCCCTTGACGGAGAGCGTCGATTGTTGATCTTATCGACTCCATGCGGAACCTTCTGAAGCGAATAAATTGATTTAGTCGCCTCAGATCTAGAATAGGCCGAACAGAGCCGTCTTTCTTGGGAACGGTAAATAGGTTGGAGTAAAACCCCAGACCCCTTTCCGCAAGAGGAACCAGGCAAATAACATCCATGTTTAAGAGATTTGCAACAGCTGCCCGGAGCCCCAGCGCGATCCCCGGATCCGCGGGCATCCGAGACCTGGACGGAGGCCGGAACTCGAATTCCAGCTTGTACCCGGAGGACACAACCTCCAGAATCCTTTAGTCCGATACCTCTTTGACCCAAGCCTGGAAAAAGAACCGCAGCCGTCCCCCCACCCTAACGGGTGAGGGCGCCTCCTCATTGCTGGGCAGGCTTGGAAGCAGCCTTAAGCCTTGATCCCCAATTCTGATTTGAACGGCCACGTCCTCTTCCTCTGTTCCATGCAGTCCCCCTTGGGGCTGAAGAGGCCGATCCTCTGCCTGCTCTGGAACCACAAAAAGAAGGGTTAAAAGAGGCCGATCCCCGAAAGGAACGACGTTGCTTCTTACGCTGTGGCAATTTGCCTCCTTTAATGACAGAATCCAATTTCTCACCAAAGAGGCGCAATCCCCCAAAGGGGAGTGCTACAAGTGACTTCTTAGCCACCGTGTCAGCCGCCCACTGGCGTAGCCATATAGACCGCCGTATAGCAACTAGCAAAGTGGAAGTTCTGCTACACATGGCCATGGTATCATCCAAAGCAGAAAGAACAAAAGACACAAATAAATCACATCGCTTAAGAGCGGCATACTCATCAGAGGCTGGATCAAGCCCTGAGGTATTTGATAGATCTCTAATAACAGACCTAATAGCGACTGCCATAAGTGCCGAGGCACCCACAGGTCGTAAGGCCGAGCCAACGCTAGCAAACACATGGCAAGCCATTTGATCAATACGTTTGTCCTCCCCATCCTTAAGGATAGTAGATTCCGGAGAATGCAAAACAGAGGAATTGGACAAACTGAGCACAGGTGCATCCATCACAGGGGGGGATAACCAACGCTTAACAGTGTCTGAAGGAAAGGGATATTTCTTATCCCAGCCTAAAGGAATGCCAGGAAGCCACGCAGGCTTCTCCCATTCCTTAAGGATGATTTCTTCAAAATGTTTTTGATCTGGAAATTCTAAACGAGGCTTGGAGGCTCCAAAGAACTCCCCCTTCTGAGGAGGGACTGCTTCTGGAAGATCGATTGCCAAAACATCATACAATTGAGCAAGAGCTTTAGGGGTGTCAAAAATCTCCCCTTCACCTTGTTCAGCGTCAATACCCACAAATTGCTGAACATCAGATTCCTCAAAGAATTCTCCTTCTCCAAACGGAGAACAATCTGACCAATCAAGACGCTCGCTACAATCAAGCTCATTTGCCTCAACAGCAGGAGCTAAATGTTTTCTTTTAGCTGAGGCCTTCTTGGCCACAGAGCTAGACATTAATTTTTCAATGTGAGCCAATCTGGCACATACATCAGAAAGCGAATCTCCACCTATGACAATATCACTGGAGGTATGGACAAGACAAGGTGGTGTGGGAGAAGAGGCCGGAGCCCCAGACCCTGAGGCCTGGGCCTCTGAATGCTGTATTATAATCAATTGAGCACAAGCTACACAAAGAAATGCGTTATCCCCAACAAGGGATGCCCCACATCGCAAACAATGCCGAGTCTGTCCCAAAGGAACTGAGAGCCCAGTATCCTGAGATGCCTCCATATGGTGTTTTTTTTTTTTTCTTTTTAAATACTTAATTTTTTTATAGTCGCCAAGTATATGGGATTTTTACAGCCGAAGCTGCCTGGGATGCCCCTTAATAGTCCCTAGGTGGGAGGATTTTAAACAAGGACCAGGAGAAACCCCTATTAAGAGAGTTTCCCCCTGGAAGATAGAGAAAACACAATGAGCCTTATGCATATGCAATAAAGAAATGACAGTAAATAAAAAAAGATTTCCTCTAGTATAACTAAAGGGTACTCACAGTGACCACAACGGCCCAGCGACAGCCCTGCAACCGATCGATATAAGAAAAGCCCAGCAGCGGCACCAACGCAGCAGCCAGGACCAGTGGAGGCCAGCACCATAACAGGAACCAGCAAACCACATGTCAAACAGGAAGAGGAAGCAGAAATGGGACGCCGACTCGAAGCCCCGCCCACCACCTAGCACTGCTCAGAGAGCAGAGGGCGGGTCAGCCAAAGACAATAGCATGACATCATAGAACGGGGCCGAACAAAAAAAAGAGAGGGAAATTTAAAAAACCCAAAACAGGTATGTCACTTTATCTTTTCCTTTTTTAAAAAAACAAAAAAAAAAACAAAAACAAATGCATAGGCCAAAAGATACTCCCTAAAAAAGATTCCCCCCCCTTCACCCCAGCAGGGTCCAGGAGGGCCAAAAGGGGGGAAAACAATAAGCACCCAATAGGCACAAGGAGATTTAAAGGCACGGGGCATCCCATGCCGGGGGACACCAACCCGGATTCCGCCTACCCCTTATTTGAGGTCTCACGGAGGGAGCAAGCTCCCATATACACCCAAGGGTGTATCTACCCTTGCCCGAGTAAAAAGAAAGCCCCTCCCGGTTCCATAAATACCTGGGACCTCCCACTCATTACCCAGTATATAGAAGCAGTAAGGTAAGGGACCAGGAAGAGGCAAATATAGACCAAAGCAACGCACAGTTCACAATATAAAGGATCCAGAATACAAGAAGGGCGGGTGAAGCGGGGTGTGTGACATACTTATAATACCCATTTTACAGGTGAGTATTTCACAAAATGGTATTATTCTAAGTATGTCACACACCCCGCTTCAAGATATCCATAACATGTGGGACATCCAACAGCAGTGTCCATAAAAGGGCGGGGATCCAAAACAAGGCAACAAGGCACAACTTAAACCACTGCAGCTTGCAGAACTTTGCGGCCAAAAACAGCATCCGCTGAGGCCCGAACATCAACCTTGTAAAACTTGGAAAAAGTGTGAACAGAGGACCAAGTAGTGGCCTTACAAACTTGCTCAACCGAGGCCTGGTGCTGAAAAGCCCAGGACGCTCCAACCGCACGAGTAGAATGAGCAGTAACACGAAAAGGGGGACTCCTCCCCTTAGCAGAATAGGCCCCAATGATGGCCTGACGAATCCATTTACTAATGGAAGACTTGGCAGGAGCCAAACCCTTCCTAGGCCCAAAGGGCACCACAAAAAAAGCATCAGTCTTACGAAAGGAAGACGTAACCACCAGATAATATTTCACAACGCGAACTACATCCAAGGAATGCAACGCCCTTTCCTTGTCGTTGCTAGGATTAGGACATAGAGAAGGCAGAACAATGTCCTGATTCAGATGAAAGGCAGAGACCACCTTAGGAAGAAAATCCGGCTTGAAACGAAAGACCACCTTGTCCTGATGCCTTTCGAAGTACGGAGCTTTAATGGACAAAGCTGCCAACTCAGAAACACGCCTAACAGAAGTGATAGCCACCAAAAAGGCCACCTTTTGGGTAAGTGAAGACAAAGCAATCTCATTCAAGGGCTCAAACGGGGGACCCTGAAGAGCAGAAAGAACCAGGTTCAAATCCCAAACTGGAACAAAGGGCTTCCTAGGAGGCCGAACATGCGTAACCCCTTGGAAAAAAGTCTTGACCAAGGGATGAAGTGCAAAGGACCTTTGAAAGAACACCGCCAGGGCAGAAACCTGCCCCTTCAAGGTACTAAGCTGGAGCCCCAGATCCAGACCATGTTGAAGAAACTCCAGGATCCTGGAAATGGAAAACTCCCGACAAGGGAAAGACCTACCTTCACACCAGTCAATATAGGACCTCCAGGTCCTATAGCAAACAGTAGAGGAAGACCGCTTCCTGGCGCTAATAAGAGTCTGAATCACCGCATCAGAAAGACCTTCCTCCTTCAAGATGGCGGTTTCAGCAGCCACGCCGTCAAAGCCAGCGATGGTAAATTGGGATAGCATAGCCGACCCTGGGTGAGCAGGTCCGGCAGTAGAGGCAGAACGAACTGATCCTCTGCCAGTCTTACCAGGTCTGCGAACCAAACCTGCCTTGGCCACTTTGGTGCCACCAGAATCGCCGACGCGCCCTCCAGGGCCAGCTTGCGCACCACTCTGGCTACCATTGGAAACGGAGGGAACAGGTAAAGAAACCCCAGATCCCTCCAGTTCAGAGACATGGCATCCACTGCCAGAGCCAGTGGATCCTGCGAGAGAGACACAAATACCGGAAGTTTGTGATTGTGACGAGAGGCAAAGAGGTCCACCGCCGGGAACCCCCACCTGAGGCAAATCGAACGAAACACCTGGGGACTGAGAGACCACTCCCCCTGGCGAGAGGAGGACCTGCTCAGAGAGTCCGCCTCCGTGTTCTCCACTCCCGGAATGTAGACTGCTGAGATACATGGGACGTGGTTCTCCGCCCAGTCCAGAATCAAAGATACTTCCCTGAGGGCACTCCTGCTGCGCGTCCCTCCCTGGTGATTGATGTAAGCAACCGCCGTCCGGTTGTCCGACCGGACCTGAACTGGCAGGCCCTGCAACTGATGAGTCAAGCGAAACAGAACCAACCTGATGGCTCTCAACTCCAGAACATTGATGGGCTCGTGAGCCTCCTGCGGGCCCCACAGACCCTGAAACTGGAGGTCCTTCCAAACACCCCCCCAACCTGACAGACTGGCATCCGTGGCGACTGTTTCCCAACACGGCGCCAGAAAAGATCTGCCCTTCAACAGATTGACAGACCCCAGCCACCATTGCAGGGATCGACGAACTCGGGGGGTCAGCAGGAAGGACTGATCCAACGATAGCGGAGACTTGTCCCAAACCTTCAACAGATGAAGCTGGAGTGTCCTTGTGTGAAACTGCGCAAAGGGAACTGCCTCGAATGAGGCCACCATTAACCCCACCAGCCTCATCCCTAGCCGGATGGCCGGACGAGGGGCCGACAAGAGAAGCCGAACCAACTCCTGAATCAAAAGAACCTTGGCCTGGGGCAGAAACACCCTGGCCAGCGAAGTGTCCAGAGACATTCCCAGAAAGGTCACAACCCTGGACGGAGAAAGAGAAGACTTGGGATGGTTGATCACCCAACCGAACCTCTCCAGAGTGGACACCACCACTCTGGTGTCCAACTCCGCTTGGTTGAAGGAAGAGGCCATAATCAGAAGATCGTCCAGATAGGGCACAATGCGGATACCCTGAACCCTGAGCAGAGCCATCACCCCCGCCAGCACCTTGGTAAACACCCGAGGAGCCGAGGTGAGACCGAAAGGGAGTGCCACAAACTGAAAATGCCGATCCTCCACCACGAACCTGAGAAACCTCTGGTGTGCTGGAAAAATCAGAACGTGTAAGTAAGCGTCCTTGATGTCTATGGACGTCAGAAAGTCTCCCTGACGAAGAGAGTGGATAGCCGAACGCAGCGTTTCCATGCGGAATTTCCGCGGCCGGATGAACCTGTTGAGAAACTTCAGATCCAAGATGGGTCGGACCGATCCGTCCTTCTTGGGTACCGTGAACAGATTGGAATAAAAACCCCTGCCCTGGTCTGAGGGGGGCACTGGGCAAATGACAGCCATGTCCAGAAGACTCTCTACTGCCACCAGGAGCCCCTGCGCCGCCAGAGGTTCCGAAGGCATCCGAGACCTGAAAAATCTGGAAGGGGGGCGGAGCTCGAACTCCAGCTTGTAACCGGAAGAGACCACTTCCCGGATCCATCTGTCCGAGACTTCCTGATCCCAGATCTGGGAGAAGTGTCGCAGCCGTCCCCCCACCCGCATGGGTGAGGGCGCCCCCTCATTGCTGAGCTGGCTTAGCAGCCGGTTTGGGCTTAAAGCCCCAACTGTATCCTGGACGGGCACGTCCTCTGCCCCTGTTCCCGGAATCTCCTCTGGAAGAGGGGAAGGCAAATCCCCTGCCAGATCTGGCCCCACGAAAGGAGGGAGTAAAGGAAGGCGCCCCCCGAAAGGGACGGCGTTGTTTCTTGCGTTGAGGTAACCTACCACCCTTGGTGACAGAGTCCAATTTTTCTCCAAAGAGCCGTAATCCAACAAAAGGTAGAGCCGTCAGTGACTTTTTGGACATAAAATCGGCCGCCCACTGGCGCAACCACACCGACCGCCGAATAGTCACCAGCAGAGCCGACGTCCTACCACACATCATCAAAGTGTCATCCAAGGCGGTTAATACAAAAGACAAAAACAACTCACACCGTTTAAGGCCAAGGAACTCGTCACTACCAGGACGAAGCCCGGAAGAAGTCAACAGATTCCTGGCGCCGAAGCGCAAACGGGCCGCATGGCTGACCCAACGCTAGCAAAACCATGACAAGCCATCTGGTCAATGCGTTTATCCTCTCCATCTTTTGGGGTGGAACAATCAGGATTATTTAAAACAGAGGTGTTGGACAACCCCAAAACCGGTGCATCCACCTCGGGGGGGGGATGCCCAGCGCTTAACCGTATCCGAAGGGAAGGGATATTTCTTATCCCACCCCTGAGGAATGCCAGGGAGCCGAGCCGGCCTGTCCCATTCCTTAGCAATAATTTTGTCAAAGTGCCTTTGAGTAGGAAATTCCAAGTGCGGCCTGGATTCCTCAAAAAACTCACCCTTCTGCTGTGGAGCCTCCTCAGGAGGGGAAATAGCCAGAACCTCAAACATCTGAGCCAGAGCGTTAGGAGTATCCGAGGATCTCCCCAAGTCCCCCAGCTCAGCATCAGCGCCAATAAACTGCTCATCGTCTGAATTATCAGAATCCTCATAAACCTCCCCTTCCTCTAGCGGGGAATAATCAGACCAATCCAGATTATTAACATCATCAAGGTCATCCACCGGCGGAGCCGGCGACAAATGCTTTCTCTTAGCCGGAGCCTCACGGGCGACCGAACTGGAGAGAATTTTCTCAAGGTTGGCCAATCTGGCGCACATCTCAGATTGCAGCTCCCTGCCCATGACAACTTCACACGGGGTGCGTATCAAGGTGGGAGGAGGAGATGAAGCGACCGGCGGTGCTGACCCAGACGCCTGGGGTTCGGACTGCCGCGTAATAGTTTGCTGTGCACAAGGTATACACAGAAGTACATCGTCCCCAGTAATGGATACCCCACACAACATACACTTCCGGGGTTGCCCCGAAGGGGTCCCGAGCCCAGTATCCGGGGATGCCTCCATATGGTGAACTTTAAGTAGTCGCTATGACCAAGGGAATTACGCCAATAAGCAACCCGGGATGCCCCTTTAATGTCCCGAGTGGGAGGATTTGTGATCAGTAAATTTAAACCCAGGGACCTAGGACCGGGAGAAACCCCCTAAATACCACTGAAGATCCACCTGAAAGACACAAATAACCCCAATAAGTGCCAAATAAAGACTAAGGAATAAAATGATGAAAAATCGGGGGCCCACAGGGCCACTCACAGTGCCGTCGGTAGCAGGTGTACTGGCGTCCTCACACCATCCATGAGAGAAGAAGTCAGACCGAGAATGGGGCGTGGTCAGCGCGGACCACGCGAAATGCAGAGTTCCGCCCCCATCCTGAAATCCTGTCACGGAGCGACAAGCTCCGCAGCGGCGCCTGTAGCAGAGGGGGCGGGCCGCGGCGACGCGCCGAAAACTCGGCCCCGCCCCCATACGTAGACGCGTGAGGGGAGAAGCTCCCCTCTGTACTAACCACAGAGGTTAAAGATGTAAACGAGGAGCGTCTGCGGGCCGCAGTATCCTGCGGAGCACCCGCCCCGCTCCCCGCTCCCGAACGGAGCAGCGCATAGCCTAAGGGGGGTGGGCCGCGGCATCGCGCCGAAGGGCCGGCCCCGCCCCCAACTGAAAATGTGTGAGGGGAAAACTCCCCTCACAAAATCCTGAGGAGAAAACCGGCGCCAATGGCGCCGGGGAATCTTAAAGTAAAAGCACCACATCAACACACAAATAAAGACACGCACACCTAGCTCTAAAGGAGTGACCCCCAACCCCCAACCTGAGGAGGGCGTTCTGTGGTAGAAGGGTAACTGAGGAGGGGCCACCCAGGGATAAGTGCCAGGGGATGGGGCATCCCAAACCAGGGTCACCTACCCGGTGTAACCGCCTACCCTCTTATGTAGGGTCTCACGGTGGAGCTCTGCTCCTAAGCACCAGAGGTGCTAATATACCCTCGCCCGGACCAGCAGCCGAGACTGGGAGGCATGTATATCTAAAGGGTCTTCAAGAGAAAAAGGGGTCCGAGCGGAAATAAATAAATAACGGGCCGGGAGTTATCCCGGCTACCTGAAATCCCCCTGTGCAAGGAGGAGACATCATCTTCTGACTTGCTCGCCGTCTGCAGAGATGGAAAACTGGGTAATGAGTGGGAGGTCCCAGGTATTTATGGAACCGGGAGGGGCTTTCTTTTTACTATCATCTCTGCAGAACGCCCTCTTCAGGTCGGTATTACCCACATGTTATGGATATCTTGAAGCGGGGTGTGTGACATACTTAGAATAAGGCCGGGCGTAACCCCGCTACCTGCAGGAAGGAGAGTCATCTCCTGAATGCTTCGCCGACTGCAGAGACAAAAAGACTGGGGAATAGTGGTGAGGTCCCGGGTACTTATGGACCAGGAGGGGCTCCTTTTTTCCATGTCATCTCTGCAAGATCGCCCTCTACAGGCCGGTATCCCAAGTGTCATGAATGTTGGAAGTGGGGTGTGTGACATACTAGGAATATAATACTAGTCTACGTCCCTGGGGATCTGAGACCAAGTATATAACAGTCTGACAGTCACAAGTGACTACTTTGAGTCCTCTGGGGGGTATCCACCATATATTTTATATAAATCCTGCCCTTTCCCACAAAATTTAGAAATATAGATTAAAACAATATTAATTATTAAAATATATATTATATATTTAACTATATTAATATTAATAAACACAATCATATAAAAATACAATCAAATAAACCTACCTAATGGTTTAGGACCGCATGAGGGTGGCCGTGCGGTGGCCTCATGCCGGCCAGAAACCCCAGCGTCCGGCCGGAGAAGCACTTTGCTAAGCCAAAAATCTTTCCACAGGGGCATCCTGAGAAACCGCGATGTGCCCCTGAAAAGAACGGCCGCGGTGCTAGCTACTTCGCTTAAGCCGAAAATCTTTCCACGGCGGCGGGCTGAGAAACTGCGCTGTGCCACTGAGAAGAACCGAGATTGTCAGCGGTGCTCGGCACTTCGCTAAGCCGAAAATCATTCCACGGCGGCGGCCGAAAAAACATCTTTCCTCGCTGCCGCCTTAGACTGTCCCCTTAAAAACGCGCAGATTTTGAATTTTACAACCAGTAAAACACATAATTAACACATGGGAAAAGCAATAAAAGAGGGAAAATAATTCTCTTCCCCAATCAGGCTCACCAGACAAAAACCTGCGGCTTCTTTTTCCTGTTGTGGAATTCTCAGCACAGGAGTGTCAGCTCCTTTTTAAAAAACAAAAGGTGACACCCCAAAGCACCCAAGACCCTGGAGCTTACCCTTACCATCCTGATCCGTATGCAGCTTAGTTGTGGAGGCAAAGTGGGTCCATTCAGATCAGAGGAGTATAAGGTCCCAGGAACAGTCAGGTTTCCTATACCCCAGCTTCCAAGGCATAATTCCCTAAAAAACAAAAAGTAAATGGGAGAGGAATGGGAGAGGAGTTCAGATACACCCTTACAGGCCAGTTCCAACTGTAGAAAGAAACTGGAGTGGAGAAAGTCAGCCAGGAGGATATAGGCCCGGGAGGTGGGGACACGCCTTTGTTCTTGCAGTCCACGCCCTTCGGGAGATGTTAACCCATTCTCTGAATTCTTCTGATGGCCTGAAGTAAAATGGAAGAGAAATATAAACAGAACAGGCCAACTGCAAGGTTTAGTAAGGTTGCAATCATTTTAACTAGATCAAAATGAACTCTAGCAGCCTCTTTAGGGTGGGAATCTGTATTCTGCCCTTCTGGATGTTTAGAAAAGAATTTTCCAAGTACCTAACTTAAATTTTCTCAAAACATCCAAAGGGCAGCATACCATGGAGAGGATAAACATGATATTACCTCTATCAGGAGGGTATGGCTGCTTGCAGTACATGTCTACCAAAAGATCGGTCTTGCATGGTGAGAAAATCCAACCAATGTTTTGTAAAAGTCATTGCCCTTGTCCAGGTTACTGATCGGCAAATCTGATCTATGGAGGCTCCAGCTTGCTCTGCCCAAGAAGTTGAAAAGCTTCTAGCAGAATGCACTGACATACGGCCTGGAGGAGAACATCCGTTGTATGCAAGTGAAATCACGTTGCTTTGGACACGCTCTCTCCTCTTCTAGGTCCTGAGAAGGCTACAAAGAGGCTATCCAATGTGGGCCAAGACTTAGTCTGATCAAGACATTCCAAAATACATCTTCTTACATCTAAGGATCTGAATCCCAGGAAGAATGATCCTGCTGAGCTAAAGATGGTAAGACAATTTTCTGAGTCCTATGGAATTCTGATGACATCTACCCTCAAGTCAACCCTATCTTCAAAAAGGATGCCAGCAGGACAAAGCCTGTATGTCGCTCACTCTACGAGCTGAGGTCACGGCTACCAAAAATAATACATTCCAGGTAAGAAACTTAATCTGTAATGATTCCACAGGATCAAAAGGAGGAGCTAATAAGGTGATGAGTACTTTTGCCAGATCTCATTGTGGAAACCTAATCATCACTGGTCTAAATCTTTTGATTGCCAGAAGAAAATCTTTCATCTAGGAACGACTGCACTGCCAGAGAATCATTTTACTGGATATGTAATCTGAAGGACTAAGTCTAAATCTGTTGGCGATACATCCCATTTCTCGAGGATCAGATGTTGTAGTGGTCTGGAATGTAACTGACACCACCTTACTGCAGGGAAGGAGGAGGTCATAAGACCTAGCATTGCTTGTCGAACGGTCACCGAGGGACTTGACTGCAAAAAAAAAAAAAAAAAAATGGTTTCCTGCAGAACAGAAACCTTCGCCTGGGGCAAAAAAAAAGCTTTCAGAACATTGATCTTGAAGCATAGATACATCTTGACTAGACTGGATTTTTCGATGTTCAGGATCCATCCTGATTGTTGCAAGAACCGTTTTGTTAGATCTAGATCTTGCATCATTCATTCTGAACTTAGAGCAAAGAGCAGTAGGTCATCTAGGTAAGCAATAACCTCCACTCCCTTCTGTCTCAGTGCCGCCAGGGGTTTGGACTCCCTCACTGGAACCTGCCAGTAAGCATCTTTTAGATCCAAAGATTCCATAAATCAATCGGAAGGAAGAATGTTCCTTACAGAAAATATTGACTCCATTCAGAATCTTGTATCGAACCTGAGGATTCAGAGCCTTCAAGTTCAGATTAAAAGGGAAATTCCCCTGATGACTTCCTGGCCAAAAAACTCCTGAGTAGAACCCCTGATGAAGCCCACCAAACTCAAGGCTAATCTCTCTTGCCCTCCTGTAGGAAGAGAAGAGACCAGAAATCTCCAAGGAGGAGTTATGGCAAAATCTTTAGGGAACCCCTGACCTATGCTTAAACCTACCCCTTCTGACCTCCCTCCTCTAGTTGAATCCCTGCTAAGAAAGGATCGCCTAGATGAAAAGTGGTTCAAGGAAAATCTCTGAACGCTGAAATCCTTATGTTTGATTAGAAAAAGATAATTCTGTGAGCACTCACTTGTAGAATTGATTTTTCTTCCATTATTACTTCAGGCCATGAGGAGAATTCAGTAACAATAGGGTTAACCTCTTGGCCGTTGGGCGTGGACTGCAAAACAAAGGCATGGCTCCTCCTCCCGGCCTATATCCTTCTGGCTGACATCCTCCAATCCAGTTTAATTGAAAAGCAGTAGAACCAGTTGCCCGGGAGGCATACCTATGTCTCATGTTAGAGACAAAATACAAGACTCCTCTCTCGGATTATTTATATATCTTTTTTTTCTTTATATTGAACACCTATTTAGATATTTACCACTCCACTAAGACTAGGCATCCAAGGAATGGACATAGTAACCTAGCAGACTGAGGGTCTGATGTCCTGATGTAATAATGGAAGAGAATTCAATTCTACAGATGAGTACTCACAGAATTATCTTTTCTCTTCCATTTTACTTGAGGCCATCAGGAGAATTCAGTACCAATAGGCAGCAGGATAAGCAGTAACCTGAATTCAGGTGGGATCCCCAGAAACTTTATTCCTTTCTATTAGGATTAAGACATTCTAAAACCATCTAGTTAACTACTGTATGTAATTCCTTCCTACCAAAGGCGCCATCCGCTGAGACTCTACATTATAGAATTTGGTAATTGTACGAACTAAAGACCAAACAGCAGCCTTGTATCATGTTCTACTGAAGCTTGATGCTGAAAAGCCCAAGATGATCCAATAGCTCATGTCGAATGAGCTTCCCTTTGGAGACATAGGCTCTTATTACTGCTCGTCTAATCCATCGACTGATGGTGGACTTAGCTGGTGGAAGACATTTCCGTGATCCCTCAAGTATGACACATAAGAGGTCTGACCTGCGGAAGGATTCTGTAGCAGTGAGATAAAATGTAATTGCCCTAACTACATCTAGCGAGTGAAGAACCCTTTCCTTATCGGACACTGGAGCAGGACCTGAGGAAGGCAAACCACCTCTTTATTAAAATGAAAAAGGGGGAACCCCTTTAGGACCAAATCCTGTTTAAAACTAAAAAAGTTGTTGTCCTTATGTAATACTAAATAAAGAGATATAACCCATAAGCTGCCGATTCAGAAACCCTCCTTACTGAGGATCTTGCCATTAAAAGAAGAACCTTAAGCGTCGTTAACCTAGGGACACATTGAGCGGTTGGCTCAAAGGGATGACTCTGAAGAGCTGATAAAACTAAGTTCAGGTCCCAAACCGGCAGAAGTGGCTTAAGAGGAGCCCACACATTAGCGACTTCCTGTAAAAAGAAAAAGTTTTGATAAATTTATTCACAGCTATGGGTTTCTGAAAAAAGATAGATAAGCAGATATCTGTCTCTTTAGGCACTTAATTGCAGACCTTCATCAAAACCTTTCTGCAACAACCTCAATATTCTGGGAACAGAAAATTTCTATAAAACGAACCCTCTTGGTTCGCACCGAGCAATGAATGCTTGCCAGACTCTATAGTAGATCATTAACTTCTTCCTGGCCTGAATCATAGTCTGCCAAGATAAAGGATTCAATAGCCAGGCCGTCCAAGCCAGAACTTGTGAATTGGCATGCCTTAGAGGCCCCTGTGTGAGAAGATCTGGATTGTCGGGTAACCTCCACGGGTCGCCCTCTGACATACTTACTATGTCTAAGAACCAGCTTCTTCTTAGGCACCGAGGAGCCACCAGAATGGTTGGGACTCCCTTGTGAGCTAACCTTTTTTAGTACTGGACCCAGGAGTGGAATCTGAGAGAATGCATAAAGAAGTTTGAATGCTGACCACTGAAGAGTCAGGGCATCTGTTGCTATTGCTGGAGGATCCCTGGACCGGGACACAACCTTCAGATTGTGCCGAAATGCAAAGAGATCTACGTCTGGGATCTCCCAGCACATGCATTAGGATTGAAAGACTCTGAAAGTGACAGAGATCATTTCCCCTGATGCAGGACCACTCTCTGAGATGATTGGCCTGCAAGTTGCCACTCCAGGTATGTGTACAGCCAAGATACATGGAACCTGTTTCTCGGACCAAAGTAAAATCCAGCTCACTTCCATGAGGGCTTTACTTTAAAAAAAACAAAACAAAAACAAAAGGAGGTGTGGCAGCCACCCAGAGTCATGTGGCTCCTTTAAGACTTTTGTATCCTAATTGCCCTGCTAACGTGCACCTCCCCTGCTTTGTTCATTTTGAATTCGTGCAAGCACATGGGGTTTAGGGTCTAGGCTAGAGACTGCAAGGTCTTCGACCCTTCCACCCCATGGGCTGCACTCGAGGTTTAAGGGCAACCTCAGGTAAGCCTGCTCCCATTATATCTATTGAATTGTATGTCCCAAATGGGACTCTCAGACACTAGAGTTTGGACTGCACCCCACAGAGGCACCTTGGCACTTGGTTGTGCAGCTTAAGCATACTTCTGCAGATGTGTGTGACAGAGTCCTCTGTTTTTAACCAGATTTAGAGACAGATTTTATGTTGGTCTGCAAGCTAACAGGGTTGAGTGCTGTGGCTCCTTTAAGACTTAAGCCATAAAGCATGCCTTAAGGCTACCACCAGAGCTAGGCCTCTGGCACTTAACCTGCTCAATCCTCCATAGCCAGAATCGCATACCTGTTGTAGCCAAACTGGTTTTGATCAACTGGGAGCATGACTTTCTTGAACGACCCCTACGAGTCTTAGAGTCCAGTTGTTTTAACAACCTCCTGCTCCCCAACAATGCTATGAATGTAGCACAGGCAGGCCGCAAGGTCAACCCCATAACAGAATAAGCATGACATGCCACCTGATCTATGCGCTTATCCGCTGGATCCTTTGGAGAAGCCAAAGAGGATGGCATAACCAAAGTCTTAAAAAGACCTGGCACCAGAGCGTCCACCACAGGAGGGTGAGACTGTAATTAAATCTGATCCGGAGGAAAGGGATACATAGTATCTAGTACTTTAGGAATGGTTGGAAGACAATTCCCTATGGATCAGATAAGAATAATGTGTATACTCCGCAACATCCATCTTCTCCTTAACTGAGCACCCCCTTGTGTAGAGGACTCTGAATCCGAGTCCCTACTGGATGAATTCTCCCCAACGGGTAACTTCCTGGGAGACTATGGCAGCCACAATATTCTCTTCAACTCAGAGGAAAAAAATATTTTCTTTAAAACCTTTTTAGCAGCCGATACTTCATAATCACTCACTAAAGGTTTAGGCCCACTTGAGGGCTGCCGACAGAGTTTAAAGTCTCAGAGGGAGACTATGGCAGCCACAATATCCTCTTCAAATACTCAGATGAATTTTAGTAGCCGGTACGACTCTCTAAAGGTTTAGGTCCGCTTGAAGGCTGCCAAGGTGGTTTTAAGTCTCAGAGAGCACTGGCAATAGGGGTCAGAGCCCCTTCAGGGAGGAGACAAACTGTCTTCCATATTCACTACTACCGTAGCATAACCCTGCACACCATGCTATTCTCGTCCAGTGCCACCTGCGTGATTAATACTAGATCACCTCCCAGGGGGTCTAAGACCTAGTATGTCAACAGTTCGACAGTCACAATCGAGTCCTCTGGGGGGTAATCACTATATATATATATATATATATATATATATATATATTATATATACATAATCCTTCCTCGCTGCTTCCTTAGCTCTGCCCCCTTAAAGGCATGCACATTTTGAATTTTACAACCAGTAAAACACATAATTAACACATGGGAAAGAGCAATAAAAAAAGGAAAATAATTCCTTTGGTCACCCCCAATCAGGCTCATCAGACAAAAACCTGTGGCGGAATTCTCAGCACAGGAGTGTCACTCTTTTTTTAAAAAACAAAAAAGGTGACACTCCACAGCGACCTAAGACCCTGGCGCTTACCTTACCATCCTGATCCGAATGCAGCTTAGCTGCAGAGTCAAAGTGGGTCCATTCAGATCAGAGGAGTATAAGGGCCCAGGGTCAGGTTTCCAATACCACCGCTTCCAAGGCATAATTCCTTTTAAAACAAAAAGTAAATGGTAGAGGAGTTCAGATACACCCTTTCAGTCCAGTTCCAACTGCAAAACTGCAAGAAACAAACTGAAGTGGAGAAAGTCAGCCAGGAGGATATAGGCCCGGGAGGTGGAGACACGCCTTTGTTCTTGCAGTCCACGCCCTTCGGGAGAGGTTAACCTATTAAATCGCTGAATTCTTCTGATGGCCTGAAGTAAAATGGAAGAGAAATAACGGAGGGATCAGTGAAAAATACCATTTTGTGACATACTCACCTGTAAAATGGGTATTATAAGTATGTCACACACCCCGCTTCAGAATATCCATAACATGTGGGTAATACCGACCTGAAGGGGCGTTCCTGCAGAGATGATAGCAAAAAAGAAAGCCCCTCCCTGATCCATAAATACCTGGGACCTCCCACTCATCACCCAGTATATAGAAGCAGTAAGGTAAGGGACCAGGAAGAGGCAAATATAAATCAAAATAACGCAAAGTTCACAATATAAAGGATCCCGAATACAAGAAGGGCGGGTGAAGCGGGGTGTGTGACATACTTATAATACCCATTTTACAGGTGAGTATTTCACAAAATGGTATTATTCTAAGTATGTCACACACCCCGCTTCAGAATATCCATAACATGTGGGACATCCAATAGCAGTGTCCATAACAAGGGCGGGGATCCAAAACAAGGCAACAATGCACAACTTAAACCACAACAGCTTGCAGAACTTTGCGGCCAAAAACAGCATCCGCTGAGGCCCGAACATCAACCTTGTAAAACTTGGAAAAAGTGTGAACAGAAGACCAAGTAGCGGCCTTACAAACTTGCTCAACAGAGGCCTGGTGCTGGAAAGCCCAGGACGCTCCAACCGCATGAGTAGAATGAGCAGTAACACGAAAAGGGGGACTCCTCCCCTTGGCAGAATAGGCCCCAATGATGGCCTGACGAATCCATTTACTAATGGAAGATTTGGCAGGAGCCAAACCTTTCCTAGGCCCAAAGGGCACCACAAAAAAAGCATCAGTCTTACGAAAGGAAGACGTAACCACCAGATAATATTTCACAACACGGACTACATCCAAGGAATGCAGCGCCCTTTCCTTGTCGTTGCTGGGATGAGGACATAGAGAAGGCAGAACAATGTCCTGATTCAGATGAAAGGCAGAGACCACCTTAGGAAGAAAATCCGGCTTGAAACGAAAGACAACCTTGTCCTGATGCCTTTCGAAGTACGGAGCTTTAATGGATAAAGCTGCCAACTCAGAAACACGCCTAACCGAAGTGATGGCCACCAAAAAGGCCACTTTTTGGGTAAGTGAAGACAAAGCAATCTCATTCAAGGGCTCAAACGGGGGACCCTGAAGAGCAGAAAGAACCAGGTTCAAATCCCAAACTGGAACAAAGGGCTTCCTAGGAGGCCGTACATGCGTAACTCCTTGGAAAAAGGTCTTGACTAAGGGATGAAGAGCAAAAGACCTTTGAAAAAACACCGCCAGGGCAGAAACCTGCCCCTTCAAGGTACTAAGTTGAAGCCCCAAATCCAGACCATGTTGAAGAAACTCCAGGATTCTGGAAATGGAAAACTCCCGACAAGAGAAAGACCTACTTTCACACCAGTCAATATAGGACCTCCAAGTCCTATAGTAAATAATAGAGGAAGAGCGCTTCCTGGCGCTAATGAGAGTCTGAACCACCGCATCAGAAAGACCTTCTTCCTTTAAGATGGCGGTTTCAGCAGCCACGCCGTCAAAGCCAGCGAAGGTAAATTGGGATAGCGCAGCCGACCCTGGGTGAGCAGGTCCGGCAGAAGAGGCAGAACGAACTGATCCTCTGCCAGTCTTACCAGATCTGCGAACCAAACCTGCCTTGGCCACCTTGGTGCCACTAGAATCGCCGACACGCCCTCCAGAGTCAGCTTGCGCACCACTCTGGCTACCATTGGAAACGGAGGGAACAGGTAAAGGAACCCCAGATCCCTCCAGTTCAGAGACATGGCATCCACTGCCAGAGCCAGAGGGTCCTGCGAGAGAGACACAAAGACTGGAAGCTTGTGATTGTGACGAGAGGCAAAGTGGTCCACCGCTGGGAACCCCCACCTGAGACATATCGAACGAAACACCGTGGGACTGAAAGACCACTCCCCCTGACGAGAGGAGGCTCTGCTCAGCAAGTCCGCCTCCATGTTCTCCACTCCCGGAATGTAGACTGCTGAGATACACGGGACGTGACTCTCCGCCCAGTCCAGAATCAAAGACACTTCCCTGAGGGCACTCCTGCTGCGAGTCCCCCCTTGGTGATTGATGTAAGCAACCGCCGTCCTGTTGTCCGACCGGACCTGAACTGGCAGGCCTCTCAACTGATGAGTCAAGCGAAACAGAACCAACCTGATGGCCCTCAACTCTAGAACATTGATGGGCTCGTGAGCCTCCTGCTGACTCCACAGACCCTGAAACTGGAGGTCCTTCCAAACACCCCCCCAACCTGACAGACTGGCATCCGTGGTGACTGTTTCCCAGCACGGGGCCAGAAAGGATCTGCCCTGCGACAGATTGGCCGACCCCAGCCACCATTGCAGGGATCGACGAACTCGGGGAGTCATCAGGAAGGACTCATCCAACGATAGAGGAGACTTGTCCCAAACCTTCAACAGATGAAGCGTCCTTGTATGAAACTGCGCAAAGGGAACTGCCTTGAATGAGGCCACCATTAACCCCACCAGCCTCATCCCTAGCCGGATGGATGG
This sequence comes from Gastrophryne carolinensis, assembly GCA_027917425.1. Taxonomy (NCBI): domain Eukaryota; kingdom Metazoa; phylum Chordata; class Amphibia; order Anura; family Microhylidae; genus Gastrophryne; species Gastrophryne carolinensis. The sequence continues at coordinate 339,238,518 of CM051235.1, forward strand.
ACGAGGGGTCGACAAGAGAAGCCAAGCTAATTCCTGAATCAAAAGAATCTTGGCCTGAGGCAGAAACACCCTGGCCTGCGAAGTGTCCAGAGCCATTCCCAGAAAGGTCACTACTCTGGACGGAGAGAGAGAAGACTTGGGGTGGTTGACCACCCAACCAAACCTCTCCAGGGTGGACACCACCATTCTGGTGTCCAACTCTGCTTGGTTGAAGGAGGAGGCCATGATCAGAAGATCGTCCAAATAGGGCACAATGCGGATGCCCTGAACCCTTAGCAGAGCCATCACCCCCGCTAGCACCTTGGTGAACACCCGAGGGGCCGAGGTGAGGCCGAAAGGGAGTGCTACAAACTGAAAATGCCGATCCTCCACCACGAACCTGAGAAACCTCTGTTGTGCTGGAAAAATTGGAACGTGTAGATAAGCATCCTTGATGTCTATGGACGTCAGAAAGTCTCCCTGACGAAGAGAGTGAATGGCCGAACGTAGAGTTTCCATGCGGAATTTCCGTGGCCGGATGAACCTGTTGAGAAACTTCAGATCCAAGATGGGTCAGACCGATCCGTCCTTCTTGGGTACCGTGAACAGATTGGAATAAAAACCCCTGCCCTGATCCGAAGGAGGCACTGGGCAAATGACAGCCATGTCCAGAAGGTTCTGCACTGCCGACAGAAGCCCCTGCGCCGCCAGAGGTTCTGAAGGCATCCGAGACCTGAAAAATCTGGAAGGGGGGCGGAGCTCGAACTCCAGCTTGTAACCGGAAGACACCACTTCCCAGATCCATCGGTCCGAGACCTCTTGATCCCAAACCTGGGAAAAGAGTCGCAGCCGTCCCCCCACCAGCAAGGGTGAGGGCGCCCCCTCATTGCTGAGCCGGCTTGGCAGCCGGCTTAGAGCCCCAACTGAAACCTGGACGGGCACGACCTCTGCCCCTGCTCCCAGAATCTCCTCTGGAAGAAGGGAATGCAAATCCCCTGCCAGATCTGGCCCCACGAAAGGAGGTGGTAAAGGAAGGGGCCCCCCGAAAGGGGCGGCGTTGTTTCTTGCGTTGAGGTAACCTACCACCCTTGGTGACAGAGTCCAATGTCTCTCCAAAAAGCCGTAACCCAACAAAGGGTAGAGCCGTTAGTGACTCATTAGACATAAAATCTGCCGCCCACTGGCGCAGCCACACCGAACGCCAAATAGTGACCAGCAGCGCCGACGTTCTACCACACATCATCAAAGTGTCATCCAAGGCTGTCAACACAAAAGATAAAAACAGCTCACACCGTTTGAGGCTAAGGAACTCAGCACTACCGGGACGCAGCCCGGAAGAGGTCAACAGGTCCCTAACCACGGACCTGGCAGCCAACACCATTAGCGCCGATGTGCAAACAGGCCGCATGGCTGACCCAATGCTAGCAAAACCATGACAAGCCATCTGGTCAATCCGTTTATCCTCTCCATCCTTGAGAATAGAACAATCAGGTCTATTTAAAACCGAGGAATTGGACAACCCCAAAACCGGCGCATCCACCTCGGGGGGAGATGCCCAGCGCTTAACTGCCTCCGAAGGGAAGGGATATTTCCTATCCCATCCCTGAGGGATGCCAGGGAGCCGAGCCGGCCTGTCCCATTCTTTAGCAATCATTTTGTCAAAATGCCTTTGTGCAGGAAATTCCAAGCGCGGCTTGGATTCCTCAAACAATTCACCCTTCTGCTGTGACACCTCCTCAGGAGGGGAAATATTCAACACCTCCAACATCAGAGCCAGAGCGTGGGGAGTATCAGAGGATCTCCCCAAATCCCCCAGCTCGGCATCAGCGCCAAAGGACTGCTCATCGTCCGAAAAATCAGAATCCTCATAAACTTCCCCTTCTTCTAGCTGGGAATAGTCAGACCAATCCAGATTATTAACATCCTCCAGGTCCTCCGCCAGCGGAGCCGGCGACAAATGCTTTCTCTTAGCCGGAGCCTTACGGGCAACCGAGCCAGAGATAATTTTTTCCAGGTTAGCCAATCTGGCGCACATCTCAGATTGCAGCTCCCTGCCCATGACGACGTCGCACGGGGCGCGTGTCAAAGCGGGAGGAGGAGATGAAGCGACCGGCGGTGCTGACCCAGACGCCTGTGGTTCGGACTGCCGCGTGATGGTCTGCTGTGCACATGGTATACACAGAAGTACATCGTCCCCAGAAATGGATACCCCACATAACATACACTTTCGGGGATGCCCCGCAGGGGCCCCAAGCCCAGTATCCGGGGATGCCTCCATAAGGTGAACTTTTGTTTAGGAAAAGTCGCTAAGACCCAGGGAATTACGCCGTTAGACAACCCGGGATGCCCCTTTCATGTCCCGAGTGGGAGGATTTATGGCAAACAATTAACCCAGTGATAAGGATCAGGAGGGACCCCCTAAATGCTACTGGCGAACCTCCTGAACCACCATCTGAAAAACAGAACAGAGGGACTGTTTTAGATAAGGCTAATGAAGAAACATCAAGCATACAGGAAAAGGAAGAATGGCCAGAGGCCACTTACAGAACCATCGACTTAAAATGGCGACCGTGAGGGAAGATCCAGACGCTCCACAGCAACAGGCAGGGCTGCAGTCAGAGAGGGAGAAGGGGGCGTGGCCAGCACGGGACGCGCGCGAGGCCAGGCCACGCCCCGCCCTGTCCCCTCCAAGAGCTCCGCAGTGGCACCAGCGAGGGCAGGAGGCAGGGAGCGGTGACGCGTCGTCACTCCGGCCCCGCCCCCCCCAGCCTGCGTGAGGGGAACATGGCAACTGTAGAAAAAATCACCTCAGAGAACAGTGCCCAGAGCCGGCCGGCGCCGCAATAGTAAGAAGCGGTCGCCGGCCCGGCCAAAAGTAAAGACATTACACACACACAAGGGAGAAAAACGGGAGGGACAAGTCCCGGCCCCGCCAACGGTCCGGCACCCACCGCCCCCCCCCCCTGAAGCACAGCAACATGGCGTGAGGTGAATACCTCCGCCATTAACAGAGATGAAGGGAAGAGGGGGGGAAAGAAGGCAGCCAGCACCGCACAGGCTGCAGCGCTTTCAATTTAAAGTGACAACACCCACACACACACTCAAGTATGCTGTCCTGTAAAAATAATAAACTAATAGATTAATGAAAAGACGAACACTCCCCCACCCCACCTATGGAAGGGGATCCTGGGAGGGCCATTGTATGAAAGGAAGGGACAGGGCATCCCAAACCGGGGTCACCAACCCGGTAATACCGCCTACCCTCTCATATAGGGTCTCACGGTAGAGCATAGCTCCTGAGCACCTAAGGTGCTGAAATACCCTCGCCTGGACCCTCAGCCGAAGCTGGGAGGCATATGGATTTCTGGGGAAAAAGGTCCAAACGGAAATAAATAAAAAGCGGGCCGGGAGTCATCCCGGCTACCTGAAATCCCCCTGTGCAAGGAGGAGCCATCATCTTCTGACTTGCTCGCCGTCTGCAGAGATGGAAAACTGGGTAATGAGTGGGAGGTCCCAGGTATTTATGGATCAGGGAGGGGCTTTCTTTTTTGCTATCATCTCTGCAGGAACGCCCCCTCAGGTCAGTATTACCCACATGTTATGGATATTCTGAAGCGGAGTGTGTGACATACTTAGAATAAATCTATAATAGTCCCTTAGGACTGGCTTAAGGGCCCCCTTGACAGGCCGCCTCAGGGGCCAAAGGATGGGTCCTACCCGGGAAAGGGACTCACAGCACCCGGAATATTCACATAACCCACGATACTGATGGTCTGGTCCCTGCCAAAGAACTGGACGCTGGTCTATGGGAGTTCCTTTCTTGGGGCAGGGCTCATATCTCTCCATGGTATGCTGCCCTGAAGTTGTTTTGAGAGGCACTGGGCTGGGGATAGAAGGTGACAACATAAACTTCCTTCCTGGGTATTGGATCACTTTAATCCACCGGTAATTGAAAGTGGACAGTGGACCCCCCTATGGGATAATGAAGAAAAATGTTTTTTGGGCTTACAACTTCAGGTGCAATTATACATAACTCCCAAGTTTAGGCCATTGCTAATTATTTTAATCTATTTCTATATTTTTAAATATAATTCTAAAGGTAAAAACATTCATGATTGTTGTGCGTTAACCCACAATGAAAGAAATATACCAATAAACTAAATAAGAGAGAATTCCTGTTACTTCTGCTGCATTCAAAGATGCCTTACACAGCTTCCAGTTGCATTGCATATAGACTATAAGGCAAATAGGGTTGGGTTTGAGGTGCATTGAAGATCTGTGAAAGGATGTACTTTTAATAGATTATATTAATTAGTATTGGGTTTAATATAAGAATATGCATACCAACTATTTTCCAGTCAAATGCAACAGTGAACAGATGACACTAGAAAATTGGTGTTGACCAGTCTAAAATCAGCTTTAACGGAAAATATGTTGGGTTTAAAATCATTGTTCAGGCATCAAAACAAAACACACTATACTCACCTTCTATTACTTGTATAACATTGTTCATAGTCCAGCAGTCTGACACTTACCACCCCATTGCAATGAATGAAGGGGACATGCCATAGTCTCTGTGATGGATTGCTGTGAAGGGTGGTAATACATCATGAATACTACAGACATGTTAAGCAATAGCAATGGGGTGCAGGTAAGTAACAGACTAGGGGCAATTGTTTACAGGGGATAAGAAGTGACAAGTGTTTTTCTTGTTTTGATGCCTGGACAACGAGGAATATAAAAGCCTACCTATATGACCAAACTGTGTTACATTGTGATGTAGTTAGACCATTTTTAAGTCACTGTCTACATTTCTGCTAACTCTGAAAACATTCTGCATTATCGTTTCTTTGTCAATGAACTGGTTCATGCCGGACCATTAAACGATTATATACATACATATATGTAAACAAAAGAAACACAGAATCCAGTTTAATTAATGCTTTAGCAGCCAAACGCATTTTAATAGACTTTGTACTCCAAGAAACCCCCCAAAAATATCTTGTCGTAGTTATAATGTGAAGCAACAAAGTTTCACATAATACAATCAAAGATTTTCTAAAACAAGAAAAAATACGCTTGTTAAAAGCTCCCCACCTCTGCCCCCCTTTTTCCCTGTTGAAACTTAAACAAAATAGGAAACTCATATTCAGAAGACATCACATGTAAATCCCTTTTCTACCATAAATGTCTGCTGGTAGAGAATGGATAAATATATAACATTTGACAGGTATTCTTGAGAAGTTACACAGACATTAACCAACGTATCCAGAAATTTCCTGCCACAGCCACCTTACTCAATATTCTGGGTCTTTGCCTTTGAGTCTTATGTAATAATACAGTACCAGCTGCTGCAACACACAAATAATTGTAAAATAAAAGGACTACAGTCTCAGCTTATACACAACTTAATATTTAAACATTTTTTTTTGTTTGCATTAACTGACAAAACAGAAAATTCCTTCTTTTAAGTACCACAATACTATTTAAAAACATGGTCTGTAGAAACATTATATATAAAACAGAGCATTGTGTTGGATGGATATGCTGAAATGTGATTTGTTTTGGAGACTTGGGGGGGGGGGGGGGATAACAATTAGCAAACTAGATTTGAAATAGACAACATCTTAGCCTGAGGAAATAGTAGGGTGTTGAGGAACTAGATTTTGTCAACAGTGCCACTGGACAGAATTTGGCATAATCCATCAATGAGGCAATTAGGAAAGCAGCTGGAACATTATCTCGACATACAAATTACCTCCAAAAGTGCAAAACCCTGTAGCCTTTAGGTTCGTTGCCAGCTGAATTTAGACTGCTTTAGGAAAACAATATTACTTCTACAGTGCCTAACACAATTTGGTCTATTGTAGAAAAGTGAAGGAATAAAGGCAACATCTTTTGTAGGCCGAGTATATTTTAGGCTCTATTCACACCTTTGCACTCTCTCTGCAATGCAAATGTGTTGCAGCGCAGCAAAGCAAAGAGTGCAAGGGTGTAAACAGTGAAACATATAAAAAGCGTTGCAAATTTTTCAGCACCACCAGGGAAAATCAATAGTCTGGCAACAGAAGCACAACGCATGTATAACTCAGTGTTTGCGTTGCCATATAATTTACCATTTACTTATTTTGCAAAATAAGTTTCTCTTTTCAAAAAGACAACGCAAATGTATTGCCAATGCATCAAAAGCGCAGCGTTTTGATACAATGCACCTCAGCCATACTTACAAAACACCTGCTGTTAACGCAAAGGAGAGATGTGAACAGGGCCCACCATGTCTAAGAGAACTAGGTATTCTCGAAAGTGGACCATAAAATATACTGCAACTACAAAAGGTATCTCCTTTATTTCTTCACTTTTCTACTATTCTCAATAGCTAACACGGTACAACACAATACTACATGGTCTATTGTGTCAGACCGAAGTGCTTGTTATAAGAAAATGTATGAGCTTTAAGCATTTACAATACATGTAATGGACAGACTATGACTGATACACCTTTTCCAGTACAAGTCTAGCTGGCTAAACAGCCACTTTTGCGTACATTCCTGATTTAGAAGAAACCATGGTTTCCAATCACCCAAATAGGCTGGAAGGATTATTGGGCTTTACCAATTCTTTGCAAGACAGGGCAGAGCACATTCAAGTATAGCTTGGAACGGAACACTGAATTCTGACAAAGGCTTCAAGGAGGTTGAACATCAGATAAAATGTAAATTGTGCACTGCCCAAGGCTCAGATATATAGTTGACTGATCAGGCAGCAAAGGAGAAAATAAGTAACATTTATACACATACGGATTTCCAGTCTACGTCTAATCTCCTCAAAGGAGCACACACACATCAGTCATAAACCTTTAGGCAGAAGATCCAATATTAAATACTATATTGCTCTAATAAACCTTCAAAAATTCACACTTAAGACCTAAAAAGCTAGAAATAAATCAGAACTGCCTTTGAGATCCAAAACCTGCCTTTTCTGCATATTGCAGTTAACCCAGTTTGTTTCATGCCTATATCAGAAAGGATGTTTTCTTTAATAAGTCATTTTGTTATAAACCATTAGACATAATATTATATTCCGAAATAAGCATTACAACAATCCAATGGACTGAAATATTAATTGCAAATATCAGTTACTTGAAGAACATGTTCTTTTATTTAACACAGGCAAATGAATTCGGAAATTAAAAAGAAAAAAAAAAAAAGACATTTCCCCAGGAGATTCTAGAATGTTAGCATTAGTTATAGAACTTTTGGATTTCAAGAAACATTTGGTCTGCGAACCATCAGAATATCTGGCAGTAAAATGTAAGGTTTCTAAACAAATATGCATTCAATGTTAATAAGAGAATACCTTTGGCAGCAACAAGAATGGGTAAATATAGCAGTAGCAAATTGTTTAAAAAACTGAAGAGGACAGGGTGGGATGGCCCTGACTTAATGTCCATTTATGGATTGTAAACAGTGGGCAGTCAGTTAATGCCCACCCCACCCATTGGAGTATAATATAGGTGTTCCATTAACACAGAACATTCAAGGCTTAATGACCAGAAGAGTGCCTGATCCAAACTAGACTATATGACTGTCACTTGCACTTCCATTAGGTATGGCCAAATACACAGCACTGTATGAGAATTAGTCCTTAATTAAAATAGCACAAGCACATAACACAAATTGAAATGTTATGGTCAATAGCATGCAGTCTTTTACTGTCATGATATATGGGTGTGATCATATTTACAGCGTGGAAGTTGGTGTGTGACTTTGTCACAACTACATTTAGCAAACCAAATATGAATGCAGCTGTTTTACTAGGTTTACATTTAAATCCTAACACCAAGTGTTTTAGTATTAACACATTGATTAACCTATTTGCAAGTTTAAGAAAACTAATTCTAAAAGAACTGACCACCGTTTAATGGAAAAAAAAAAACCTTATGGTGTAAAATAGCTCAATATATAATCTAGTCTTTTACAACGTTTGCTTATTTTGTTCATACAAATCGTACAAGCACAACATGTGGATAGCTATTTTGTATTTCAATTTTGGCTATTTCCCTGCGAACCTTACACCTAAAACTGTAATGGCAAGGGCTTCCTTACATAAATACGTAGTGCATTTTTCAAATTTTGCAGATTTCAAATAAAAGCCAATAGTTGTGGATAAATGCCAAATATTTCACAAAATCCCTATATATTGGCAAACTGGCATATTTAGACAGATAACTTTTGTACTATGTTTTGGTACACCTCAGCAAATATTCACAGTAGTTAGGAATTTAAAAAACAGAATTCAGTCATTTCATTGTAATATTCTATGGGTAGAAATATTCCTGCTCTCAAACAGCATTGGTTTTATAAACCTTGCATTTTCCAACAATGTATAATCTAGTAACACCTATTAAAATCAGGCACAGTACAATTGAGTATAAAAAGCAAGAAATAGGTTTGTGTTTTTTTGCTGCCAGAAAGGCCTACTTAATGCCTTATTGGCACATGAAAATGTATCAGGGCCAATGGACACCAATGCATCTCATTTGGCATAACTAGCTTTTTGTCCCCCGAACTCAAATTTTAAAGCATCGACTAAGAAAAAAAAGGCTGGGTTTGATTGGTTAGAGTTGAAACACAAATGAGCTCTTTTATGCTCTTTTCACAATATTTCAGTAGGCTTTAGTTCACTTTAAAGTGTAAAAGCATTAAAGCACTCCCAACAATGCAGATTGTGACACTTATGGAATAAAATGCAGCACTGCAAATAAGTCAACATGACCAAGGTCAGAAGAACAGATAAGCTTAACAAACATGCAGGAGGCAGAGTTGGTGTGACTGAGGCAGGTTTTGGATTTTCAGTTACTCCAAAGTTGTAAGTTGTAACAAAGCGTCAGAATTGGTAGGGTAGGAGAAAGAGTTAAACTATTGCTCACAGGCTGTGACAGTGCACACTGTATCTAAACAGTTTTTATGTAAGACAACCACATAGTCTCAGAAAAGACTCTGAAAACCACCAACTAGCTAGGTACAGAATACACAGGTGCTCCTATTGTCAGTCAAGACTGTTACAGGGGCATCAGAACAGGAACAGTTGCCCCTAACAACCAGATTTCTTGTTTGGTTTAAAAATTGCATTGGTTGCACTTAGCTTCTTATTGTGGCTAAACTACTGAACAACATGGCTGTGATTGGCCTGCATGCCATAGGATTAAAAGTTAAACATGAGGAGAAGAAGAAAAAAAACGCTGCCATCTGAGTTAACAACAAAAGTCGTCAAATTTTCCAGTTTTGAAAAGTACAGCCCCTTCAAAAAAAACTTTTGCACTAGCTGTTAAAAGGATCTTTTCTTCTGGACATGTGGATAAAGCAGCTCTTGGTTACACAATACTTTAGGGTTGATGGGGTATAAATAAGGGGTTATGGACATTTTATAATTTAAGTTTATTCAAATCTGAGTATACCGGGGAGAATTGACCATGGAATAGATACAGAAGTAAAATCAAAACCAGAATAACTATTTGGTCTGAGGCATCCATGGGGGGAGGGTGCCGCCCTCTTCACGTGCCCAGAAGAAAAGACCTTTACAGTGAGTACTAAATCTTTCTTCTGAGCCATGTGCAGGATGCAGCTCTTGATTATTTAGTACCAAAGAAGTGATGTCATGATAATATAAATGGCAGAGCAGTCTTTGCACATGTCCAATCTCCCCAGGATACTCTTTAGAACTGGATAATTGCTGAGGGAAGCTGGGGTTTTACCAGATTGGATTCCAATATATAAATTGTCTCTGCAATCACCTATGGATACTCCATCAACCCTGAAGTAATCAATAACCAAGAGCTGCGTCCTCCACATGTCCCAGAAGAAAAATATATTTTACATTTGTTAACATATGACCAACATTAAACCACCTTAAAGATCACTCTATGTTTTGCGTAGTAGTACAAAGACATCTTTATATTTTACAGAGACTGACATGCTTTGGATTTAAATCCCCAATATCTTCCGATAGCTACTGTACTGTACATTCCAGACAGAAGGGTGCTTTCTGCTTAGCACATGATGGCTGTGAGGGAATGCATCTTATATCCAGTCTGCTCTATATTTCTAGAGAAGCCCTCTTTCTTCTGCTGGGCCTCCTTGTGCATGGATGAGTCACGTTCTGCTTCTGTTTTAATAAGAATGTCTGCGAGAAAAGAAATTCAGGGGACCAAGTATGAAGAGAACATGTTCAGGAAATGCATAGTGCTGGAATGAAAGATGCAGCCACTGACAGCCAGTATGGGTTGATCAGAAGGCAGGCTTTAACCCTTTGACTGGAACGTTCCTTTAAGTGAAAGTGGTACTTCCTAGACCCAGAGTCTGTTTTGTTGCACTGTCTTACGCTCACGATGAAGACTGTTCAGCAACAAATATTAGCCTTTCCACCTGTTTGATCATATTCATAGGTTGCAGTCTAGATTGTTAAGTGGATGTTCTAGGAATGTAAAAAAGCACATATAGATAAAAAGATATAAAACTAAATATGTAAGTTTTAAAGGAATTTAGTCTCCAAAACAGATGTCCTAAAATACAAATATGCATAGTATGTGTAATGAACATATTTATGTATTTATAGTGGTGGAAGCTACTTTCTTGTAAACTCTCATATGACTGAGCGCACCTTCTACAGGGTATCTTTACATTAAATTGAATGCATCAGGATCATTATCAAAGTGAAAAACTGCAGTGTCTAACATGGGCAAGGAACTCATATAGGTCAATATTGAATGTGCAGACATGGAATTATACAATTCTGTGAGGAATTAAATGGCCAGACGTGTCATTACAAGCTTATTCAAAGATCTGTAAACATTTTGGAGTGAGGTAAAGTTCATCCATCACGTGCAAACATTGCCATACTGTGACAAGCTTTGACACATCTTTTTCCAGAAACTGTAGCAGCAGAGACACTTGCAGGCTATAAAGTGGTATTACACGCTACAACATTCTAGTTAATGCACATCTCTAGTTAAGTGCACTGAACAACAATGGAAGTAGACAATTTACACACAGGAATATGCAGCAATGTCATAGGTGTCCAAGGAATAGCTGTACAAAATTACTGCAAATAGCGCAGTAGACAAAGATGAAAGTGTGTGTGTGTGTGTGTGTGTGTGTGTGTGTGTGTGTGTGTGTGTGTGTGTATGTGTGTGTGTCTAACCATTTTAAATGCTAGCAAAATGATAGTTTTGTAAATCTAATGGGCTTTAGCAGTTTTTGCCCAATTTTATGCCAATAATAGACTTTTTTCTATAGATAGATTTTTTTCTATTCATTTTAGAACATGTTCAGAACATATCTCATGTAGATTAGTAAAAAAAAAAAATCAAAAAAGTGCTTTACTTAAATGTTTTCAATACATGCCTCCTGCCTAAGTTGTTTGACACCCCAGTCCCATTCTGCCCCTTTGCGGATACGGTGTAGGCTGCAGCTCCACACAATTCCAAAATGGTAGGTACATTCAACTCCCCTAAATCTGGTCCTGCCATACGGGCAGTAAAGTGGAAGTCACGTGACTTTGGCGTTGAGGGGGTAACTTTTCTTTAAATTAACTGCCAACCTTATATTAAACGGCTGTATTAAGAACAGATAATGCTTACAGAATGTCTAACATGTCAGCAGTCATGCTAGGTTTAGTTAATCCAGCACATTATCTATGGAGGGGAGAAACATTTTTAAATGAAGTCTTAAATAATTGATGTTCCAGTATTCGGTGACTGCTAATTATTTCAAAAGATACTTTAAAGTACTGTTGTAGCCCAACTAAACCTTTACAACATACATTTTGAAAGGCAATTATTATAAAAAGGGAGACGCTAGAATTAAAGCAACACTGTGCTAAATGTTGCCAAATAGACAACTCGGATAAAAAGTGGAGCCCCACTGATCAGCATTTGGCAGGTATAATGGAGACGCTTTATTATGATCAGCTACAAGTTCCTGGTTATAGGGGAGAGCTCTGTATCCAACAGTTAAAGCAGACCAAAACTTACATTTTTAACTAGAATTCCCTAAATTGCCCCCCCCAGGAAGAGTAACTTTTGGCAATGTCCACTGCTCCTGCTTCACACCGCTTGCCTCCTCCAGTCATTGCCGCACGTATGGAATAACTGATCGCCTGACATCTCACACTGAGGGACACCAAAGAAATCAGTGTTCCAAGACTTGAGATTTAAAAAGCGAAAATACTAATTTCTAGTTCTACACCCTAAGAAGAGTATCGGCAGGGGCTTTGGCCAAATGAATTTCACAAGTTCAGCGGGTTTTGGTCTGCTTTAAAATTGCATGTGAAGATATGACCCTGCCATGTAAGCGGACTTGTTTTAAACACACAACACTCTCTTTAAAAGTGCACATATTGTTTCATTTAAAGCGGCACAAAACCATTTTTAACAATCCCCTGTGTTTTTCCCCCACTGAGACCATGCCCACCTGGCAATTTTAAGACCACGTTTAGTTCATCTCAAAAATGCTGGCTGATAAGACCTGCAGGGTATTCAGATTTCCAATGCCCCAGAGGCAGGCTAGCAGGCAGTCCTGGAGCCGCATGGGTTTTGTGCTGCTTTAATAATCAATAGTACTTATTTGTGTGCTAGGTAAAATGTAAAATGAGCTGTCCAAAAATAGAAAATCGCTTTACAGCGATGTGCATGTCATACCTACACTCAGATTAGCAAATTCAATTAAGCTCATTCCTACACTTCTGGAACAATGATATGCACAAACATTGCGCTAATTTGTCCCCCCCCCCCCCCCAATCTGATACAATGTCCTTTCATTATCGGTTACAAGTATGCAAATGTTTTTTTGCTAAACTTTTTTCTAACGCTGCATAATTCTACAAAAATAAATGGTGACAATCCCAAATACAGAAAGGCATCTAGGTGCTGCAAGATTTGAAAACAATGAGCCAGGTTGTTTTTGGCATTAGCATCTATCTTCACAGTAGTGGTTAGACAAAATCTTAGGAACAAAAAACACACACACACACACTGATGTGTTTGTGTATAGGGTGTGCTAGTCACATAGTATTTAATCAATAAATCACTTCTAGATTGGTTATGTTAACATTACAGAGCTACTCTTTTAGAATATTAACATTTTATTTATACCAGGTCAGCTGTCACTTGTTCTTGACAGTTAACAGATGAACATTAAGAGGACATTCAAGGCAAAGGGTTAAATGCTTGCTGCTCTCCAAATGCTGGGTGTGAAAGGCTTCATCTTTCATTCAGCCTGCTTTAAAGTTCTTAAAGTGGACTTATTACCAGGATTTTACAAGTGATAGAACTTTATCCCTGGGGCATCCCACTGTGTAAAACCACCCCAAAACTCACTTTTCCAGCAGTCTCCTGGCACACACATAGGCTCTACATGTGTTGTATGCAGTGCATATTAATGCACAGCATACAGTTCTGTTTACAGAGCTCAGGCATAGAGAAGCAATTGGGGTATGCAGCCTGCTCCTGCCCCAGCATATCTGAATTGCCCCAGCCGCCAGATGAGGCTACGGCCTGACAGAAAGATGCTTGTAGGTAATCGGTGAGGTTTCACACAGAGGGGTAACTTACTTCCAAGTCAAAGTAATCATACATAGGGATAGAGCCACTGAGCCAAGTCCTAGTGAAAGGTCTCCCTTCTGCAGGGCCCTTCTGGGCAGCAAAGAAGGGCTCATCCATGAAAGTTTCAATGTGACAGTGTCCTCACAAGTGAATGAACTGCGGAATGCAATGTGCTGGTGAAGGAAAGATGCAGCCCCTGGCAGTCAGCGTGGTAGGCCAGACACACGCAAATGTATCTTTACATACATAAAAAAAAAAAATAGTAGGCCAGACACAAGCAAATGTATCTTTACATACATAAAAAAAAAATAGTAGGCCAGACAAAAGCAAGTGTATCTTTACATACTTAAAAAAAAAAAAAAAAAAAAAAATCATTGCCACAGTTCAGCTTTAAAAAGACCCCAGATGGAGACCGAACCCTGGAAATACAGGGCGTTAAAAAATTAACCTGCCCAGCTGTGGCATCCGGCATGCTACGGCACTCACAGTTGGCAGCGGCAGCACAGACCCACCATTCCCTCATGTGCTTGTGTCAATCAGCCAAGTTGCAGGTGCGAGCGCCTAGAGAAAATGATGTTCAGTGAAAAGGTCTCTTGCTGATTTTTGTTAATGTATGAAGCCTTTTTTTAACATAACAATTCTTTAAAAAAAAAGCCTGATTTGCAATCAGCTACCTGTACCATGCTGATTATTAAATGATCGCTAACAGGGTGTTCAGTAAGCAGCTAACACTGGTGATGATGCAAGGTGAAAATTGGACAATAATGAATAAAGCAGTCTCTGCAGAACTATATGCTCCAATTGACATTACAGTTTTTGGCATGGCTATCAAGAGCGCAGGTTTCGGCAAACTGCTGCTTGCAGGCTTTTTGTATGTTCAACTTCTGCTACACCACTATAACTAAAAGGCATTAGAAAAAAGTTCTAAAAAAGTGCTATTGTAGTTCAGAACAAAGGGTGCCTTGTTAACCACTTAAGCATCTTTAAAAAAGCCCCGCTCACTTGTAGTAAACTGCTCTGGGATATAGAACTGGATTAAGCACTCAATAGGCTTGCATACAATACTGTTGTATTTATTTCACCAAACATTCTAACAATATCCCCTGAAAGCTGGGTACAAGGATGTTTTTCCTGCTCTCCATTCTAGAACTATAACTACCAAAGTCTTAAACCATTTATCCTGAGCTTTTATGGCTACAGGTTTAATATAACCTTGTTTAGACGACTACTACTGTGGTTTATCCATATCTTGCAACCACTGTGCCAACCCCAAATCACCAAAATAAAAAAAAACTGAAAAAAGGCATCACTTGAATCAAGAAAATGTATTAATAAAGCTGATGGGCATTAATGTTGCTGAAATTCACCTAAGCAGGACAGGTAAAGCAGGATGCCTGGGAACCATGGAAAACAAAGATCATCTTCCCAGTTGACAGCTAAAAACAGAAAACATTTGTTCATGCCAGAAACATCATAACTGAATAATGGCTAACAAATGGCTACCCAAATTATGATAACTTTAACTTGGAGGGGGGGGGGGGGGGGGGGTTCAAAAGGATCTCAAATTATTGACCCAATTTTAGCAGCACATTTAAGCACCAGTAGGTTTCTCATAGCTTTTAGTCTGAATTACAGTGGGTGCAAGTTACTGCAGAGGTTTTTAGAATAAGCTGAACAGCATTGGGTAATGTTTTTGCACCAATGAACCATTGTAAACAATAAATGATACAATTCTTAGCACCTTCTAAACTAGAGAAGACAGATGTACGGTTATTTTAAGAGACTTGGTATGAGATGGCAAGGCAGTACAAAATCCTTTTAGCTGTGGTATTTTTTGTTCTTAAAAGACTATCGCTGGGATAAAATAGGGGATTAGCATCCACCTTTACGACCCTGCATCAGATCTCTCAGGTCTGGATCCTATTTGATAGACAGAACTATGCCCCTGCTAGACTGAAGGAGAGTGTACAATGAGAGGGGCTAGTGCACACATGGATTCTGTGGCTGGATATTCAGGACAGGTAATTGGTCCTGGAAACAGAAACATCTACTGTGGGGGAGTAAAGGAATGTTTATACCATTATAAAACCTAAATCCTTTGGATAGTATGAATTACTAGAGAGCCTTGTGGTTTGATATTATTTAAGATTGTCTACAATCCTGAATACTGGGTCAGTATTGTATCTTTGATGCTGGATATGAAAGCAGCAGTATCAGGAAGTCGGATGATCAAATCAGATCTCAAATAGTCATTTGCAAGGTTCAGTCACTAGCTTGCTATTATGGAAGGTTTTGCTGTAGGTCAAAGTTAATAAGAGAAATGAGGTGATACCTTATAAGCAATGTATGAGGCACTGATCCAAGCAAAAAAAGGGCTTCCTGTGCTGTAAGATTGCGGGAGGGGTCCCTTGTGTCCAGTAAGCGCCGTTGATGCTGCAGGCTGCGGTAGCTGTGCTGACACGTGTTTCAGTTTGTAACTTAAACCTTCGTCAGAGCAGGAGGGATGCTGTAGGGATTCCCGGTGAGTTGCTGTGCCACAGCATCAACGGCGCTTACTGGACACAAGGGACCTCTCCCGCAATCTTACAGCACAGGAAGCCCTTTTTTTCGCTTGGATCAGTGCCTCATACATTGTTTATAAGGTATCACCTCATTTCTCTTATTAACTTTGACCTACAGCAAAACCTTCCATAATAGCAAGCTAGTGACTGAACCTTGCAATTGACCATTTGAGATCTGATTTGATCATCCGACTTCCTGATACTGCTGCTTTCATATCCAGCATCAAAGATACAATACTGACCCAGTATTCAGGATCCAATACATTCCCTTATGTATATAGTGTATATAGCTGTACATATCTGCATTGTGTATGTGTGTCTACCCTCTCCTCACATGAATTGTACTCCCTTCAAGTGGACCTAAATCCACATATTTAGTTTTGCATACTGTACAGGAATACATTTGATTTTTATTTGCATACTCAAACTTTTGAGTCAGGTGTGCATTCATACGTATTTGTAGACAATGTTTTTTTGGTGACCTAGGTCCCTGATTGTATGTTATTGTACCCAATTAGGTTATTAGTCTGATATATCGATTTGTATACAAGTGTGCTTGCCAGTTCTTTATAATTTTGATATTATTTAAGAGAAATATTAATTATTTAGAACTAGAATTATGACATTTTCATTTGACCTCAGGAGGTGCTAGTAATGGACAGCAACTTTACATGTACTTTTTCTAAGATACCAGGGTCGGGCAAGTCTGAGAGGGAACTAGAGGATCTGTCCTCGTTTGCGAAGTTGGGGGCTATGCTTCTTGGTTTTGGTTGAGCATGGTCTGTGTCCAGCAGCCTTCTATTGTAAAAAAAGTGGGCCGGAGTACGGAGACGCCCATAGTTTTCAATGGGAGCTGGCTGTACAGAGGAAATGCCTATGTGCCAGCTGGAACCAGAAAGAACATTTCCCAGCTTCAAAAACTGCTTGCAGGAGAGGTGGTAAGGTAGGCAGATCCTGGGAGT
Source organism: Gastrophryne carolinensis (assembly GCA_027917425.1). Classification (NCBI taxonomy): domain Eukaryota; kingdom Metazoa; phylum Chordata; class Amphibia; order Anura; family Microhylidae; genus Gastrophryne; species Gastrophryne carolinensis. Next base: position 339,255,620 of record CM051235.1, read on the forward strand.
CCCCTCTTGGAGTGCCCGACCCTAGAGTCCTAGGAAAAGACCACAAAAGTGGGCCTATTAAAAACATACAATGGTGTATAGCAAGAAATAAAATGCAAAAATAGGTCTCTGCTATCCCAATTTATAGCAATCTGACCTTTAACATAGGCTGTAAAGAATTTTTATAAATCTAGGAAAAACCTGCCCTTTCCAGTTGTACACACATAAAGCAGATTTGGCTTGTGATTATCCAGGCACAAAAAAGTGCTAGCCATATAAATCTAATTTTTCTAAAGCCAGTTTTATTTATTTATTTTGTATAGTAAGGTATAGTAAAGAACAACAAATAAATCAAACTGATCAAGGCTCAGTTACATTAAATGAACAGTAATTTACCAAAGATGTAGTCCCTATTCAAAATGCAAATGTTAATATAAGTTTTATATTTGCCACTGTTCTCCACACTACATCATTTAGTAAACCTTTAATAAGCCAGTCCACCTTTTCGGGAACTTTCAGTTTTAATGACCACACACTGACTAGCAGCATGGCAGCATCGGGTGTACATAAAAAGTCACCCAGTTAGTCCTATAATGCCCTGTGAAAGATGGCCGATTTTCCCATATATTAAAACCTTATCTTTAGAGCAAGCTTATTTGTGGCCGTCTAGCTTCTCTTAAAAAATAGCTATTGGCTATGACTATCCATTAAAGTCTCTGCTTATTATTATTATTATTATTATACATAACGCAAAGTTAGCAATTCTGCTAGCAGTCAGAAAATTAAAATTGTGTCAAGCTTGAGCCAAGGTAAATAGTACGGCCTGTACATTGGTAGCCATTCTTTCCTGCGTATTTCCTCAGTGCTAAATAAAACAATACGCAGGGGTTAAAGTTTTAGTTTTTCAACAAGTTTAACATAATAGATTAACAATGCTATTACATAAAATGTATAAACACACTTGCATACGTACACACAAACATGGCAACAGAGCTACGGTTACACACCCACCCATACTCCCAGTTTAGGTAATACAGTCACTTCAACTGTCGTACAGCCAAGCAGTACTTCGACTTCTTGAGCATTATCTAAACCGCTTACAACAATGCATAGTTACAGGCCTATAGTGACCAATTAGCACTTTGTAATAAAGAAAGCATTCAGTACCTTCATATCAAGTGAACTCATCAACTGTGCAAAAAGAGGACCAGCACGTTATGGGATGAACCAAATGATATATACATCAGTGAGGCGCTTCTAGTGCACACTAATGAATGTCATTCTAGTGCACACTAATAAATATATGTTATCACAAATTACTCGCTTCTATTTCAGACAGATTGAGGAGTTCACTTTAACAACCAACAGAATTTTGGATACAAGTGAAAACTGAAAGAGGTTGCAGTTTGCTTCTATTGGTTAAATTAGGGCAAAGGAATGGGTACATTAGGGGACTTAAGTGCTTAAGCATAATATGCTTTGGTAAAGCGATCTACCATAAGTTCAGCCAGTAAAGCTCGTCACCAAAGCACAACAAAGACAGGGTCTTTTCACTAGCTCAAAAGTTTATAAGAATTATGGTTAGACACCCTACAGTGGAAACTTTTGTCTGTTGGCACCTCATTAATTGGAAATCACACTGCAGGGGTCAGAAATACATGTAACTAAAAAGCTATTATCATGAATTGCAGCAGAGGGGGCGGAAAGTCATCCAGAGACACTAAATCACACATTTTGTAGACTTTTTCAAAGACCCCAGAGCCACTTACCTTACTACTGATTCTGTGCTGCCAATCTGCCTCCAGTTGAACTCCCTGGTTCCATCTGTGTATGACCAACTCCCAGAGAAAGCAATGGGGGCCCCTGTGCACCAGTTACTTCTGTGTACAAAGCCACATATTATTTTCAATGGGAGTAGGCCCATACACAGGCCATGCCCACTCACTAGCTGGATTAGAAAGCACCACTCTCGGATTAACAAACCCAGGCTTGGGGAGACTGAACAGTGGTACGGGAGTGGAGATGACATAAGTGGTTTTCTAGTGCCCTCTGGCACTGCCCAACCTTGGTGTTTTTGGAATGTCCACTACAGCGGTCTACTTGTTTAAGCTTTCCACAAATGGCAATGATAGAAGTCACAGCAGGCTGAAAATGTAGAAAGGTTACCCTTAAGAAATACAGAAAATGCAGTTCAACAGCGGTGCTACCAGACAAATCGTAAAAGTAAACAAACGGTTTTTGGGACACATTATATTATAGGTATACAGACATACTTGCCCCACAACACAGGTCAACAGGCAGCATGAAGGCAAGGTATTTTGGTTCTGAGCCCACTAACTGACATTTTGTTGACACAACAAATACATCTGCCCACAAGATGGGACAGGCTTTCCCTCAGCAACCCAAAGCATCCCTCACAGCAGTCCCTCAGCACCCATATAGGATGCTTGTCATCTTCAATAAAGGGCCTTCTCTTTGCTGGGGGGGGGGGGGACTACCCCCTCCAATAGGCTGCCATTGGATGAAGAGGGTGGCTGGGGGTAAAAGTAGTGCTGAAGGAAAATGTATTAATGGGGACAGACTTCACATAATGGGTGTGGGCCTGCTTTAAGGACAAAACACTGATATATTAAATTGCAAAATGAACAATACGACAATATACCTGCTAGCATAACATACTGAACTGTGGATGCATTTAAAAGCAAAGCCATGATATGAGCTTGGAGTGTAAAGTCATAATAAAATAAAGCCACCATGCAAGGTTAATCACTGCCCACAGAACCTGAATTTTTGCACAGACATATCATAAATCAGTGCTGGCTGGTTAAACCACTTAAACTGCAAAGGTTTCCCTTTTGCTATACAAAATACGTACCAAGATGAAGAAACTAAATGAAACTATTTAAGTATTCTATATAAGACAATCTATCCCAAACACCAGCTTTAATAAAAAGGTAATGAAACAGACTCGCACCTAGGGCTCAAAAATGTATTTGTTGTTCAAAGATGGTGACTTTCATTAAAAGGTTTACTAGACTGTTAATGGCAAAGTACTTTTAATGCAAAATACAACGTTTCCAACCATTTCTCCTTCGTGAAAGAAAGCCATTTTGTCTGGAGTCTGGACAACCAAAACTCAGAAATCTCTCTTTTCACAAAATCATCAGTGGGGTATTCTGAATGGCATTAGAAGATCGCATGTCTGCCTGTGTTGTTGACAGTAGATTGGACTGCCGCTTTGAGACGTTAGCAATAAGCTATGTATACTGGCTGCATGTAACATACAAAAACACCACACGTAGACAAATATTGCAATCCACATGTATATTTCAAGTCACCCAATATTAAAAATCCATATGAACATGCTTGATAGAGCGAGGAGGGGTTACTTTTACACCACAACTGAGACAAAATGCGCGCTAAGCTTTTTCTTCTCCTGGGAAAAATCTAAAGGGCCGACAAGTTTCTGAGAGAACTATTCCACTGTTAAAAGGGTGATCAGCTCCATTCCAATGTCTCCTGAGGGGGAGCAAAAGCATTAACCATTCTGAATATAACCCAAAAGCATTGCATGATTGGTAGAAGCATCTACACGCATCAGAAGAATATAAATGGCAACAGACTGTCCCAGCGCAGGCTGGTTTAGGAAAATAGACATTAGAGTAAAGCAGATCCCTGTATAAACCAAATAGTACAGCAAAAAAATAAATAAATAAGAAAACGTCAGCCTGATCCCTGCTTCCATTAAAGAAAAAAAAGAAACAGGCTTAGAAAGATTTTTTGATGCATGCCGTATAGGAGACCCCTACTCATACTATCTAGCATATTTATTGGATTTTTATTATTGGATCATTGTTTCCAAATAGTGCTCATTTAACAACCTCTTACTATTCCATCTTTAAGCTTTGACTTTCTGCTTAAGCTTGACTCCTGTTCCAGCTCTGTCTGAACTACAAATCCTGTTCCCCTTGTAAAACCACATCCTTGCATGCTCCCTACTGAGCTGAATAGTTCGGGAATAAATAGTATGCTTTGTGGGGGAATTCTAAATCAGTACACAAGGACACCGTATTTTCAAATGAATTAAAGTGGACCAAAAACCAATGGTCAGCGATCAGGGAATCTGTAAGATTCCAGCGCTGTCTGATTCCCTTCCCCAGGCATCCTGATTTGGAATGCCCTGCTTTGTGAAACCCACCAAGTCCTGAGAAAAAAAACACTTTCTCCCTGATCCAGCGGCACATGCGAGACCCTCAACCACCCTATGCTATACCTTTAGCCTGGTGCACCCTGTTACAGGCGGCTTTTGGCTCGAAATTGACGAGCACACTGGTTGGACAAAAGCCAGCGAGTGCACCATAGGAGCAGGGGTAAGGTGAGCTTTACTGGGTGACCAGGGGGGTTTCACATAGTGGGGCCATTCTGAATCGGGGTGCCCTGGGGGCAAAGACCAGAACCTAGGAAAGTCAAAATCTACTTTAAAAAACATGGGGGGTTAAGAGTCTACTATTTGCCAACATATATTTTTATCTGCTTTAGGATTTTTTTACGTTCTGCAAAATGGACACCAAAACTGGTAGCTAATTATACACCGATAGAAATACAAGGGAGTGGGTGGATTCAACATTATTCCCAGTAGGTGTGCAATATCAATAATGAATGTCACCGAAATAAAAATCAGACAATGAAAAATGGAACCCAGTGCAAAGTTGTATTACACGATTTGATGACATTTACACAAAGAGCACAAAGAAAAAAAAAAGGTTTATAATATTATTTTACCCCTATAACACTCATAGTAAAAGAGAGCATCTGAAAGTTACATTTTAGTTAAACAGTTTAATGGCAATTTTAAAAAGGTGCAGATCGGTAATATGCCTGTTATGAAATGGAGCAATGTATTTAGCAGCAGGTTAACCTAACTGGTATCGTCGTGTTTCAGCCATACAGATCTGTATTTCGGATACTCAAACATATTTAACAGAGCTCCACCCGTAAGACTGTTTGAAAGCTTAGCTCACATGGTGCATTTCGTTAGTGCTGTGAGGACAAGTTGCATTGGAACAGTTCGATGGATCATATGGGACAAATACAAAACTATATAAAAAAAAAAAAAAAAAACAGTGCGATTGGGGACAACTATTCTGGTGCCAAAAGATTCATGGAACATTTAGCTAAGGCATTAACTAAAGCACAAGCTTAGAGAAGGTATGCAGGCTTCTGTTACAGGTAGACAGTGCTGGACCAATAAAATGCATGTAAATTAAGCCTGCCCATGAAGGAGATTTCCAATGCTACAAAGTGATCTTCAACTTTAAAGTTTGCCCTAGTTGTGCGCGTCAAGTGCTGTCGAGTCCCTTAGACCACTGGGCTTAGGCAAATTTCCCAAATGCATTTTAACATACACACAAATATCAGAATATCATGCAACAATGATGTTCAAACTGTAAGTGCCACCGGTAGGGGATCTGGATGTCAGAATTTCTACTATGCAATAACCCTTATCAAAATATGTATAGGCCTCTATGGCAGCAAAGACGACATGGAGATCCTTCTGATTATTATTTTTTTGCATGGTCATAAGCACTAACCAGAGGAATAAAAGTAACAAAAGGGCATTTTTCTTAAATCAAAATCTTATGGGGGAGGCTATCCATTTGGATATGATTTTGCTGACAAATAGGCCTTCTGCAGCTTGGCCTGCAATGGCTGAGAAACACCAAATGTTGGATATTTACAATACAAGTCTGTGTAGGTGATACTACACACAGTCAATAAGGTGAACGGGCCAGGCAGCCAATGAACAACTGTCACAGTAGAAAACATTAGCCTCACAGATGTGGATATTTTCATGTCAGCCACTTCAACATCTTCTCCACCCATGATGAAAGAGGGAGGGGGGAAAGAAAAAAGGCGCTGTGTTTCCATATCTTTGAAATGTTAAAAATGCATAAAGGATGGAACATTACTACTCAGTTACCCTGAACATAAGGAGCTACGTGAAAGAATAGAACACTTTGCTACCAGTGTGGACACAATGCGTTAGTGTGCAACATGTTCTGTACACTCTGGCAGCAAAGAGCCTTATTTTTTTAAACACCCCTCCCTGCATATTCAATAACTTTTTGAACCATCTTATTCATTTACAGCAGTCCCAAAATGCCATGGTTATTTGAAAAAAACAAAAACACAACTCTGCACTCCCACCCCTCCCAGCACAAAATGACTCTTAAATGGTAAGTTTTGTGAATTCACATTGTCTTTCAACATTGGCTTTCATTATTCAAGTATTTCAAGACTGATATGTGTTTTTTTGTCCATTTTTTGTTTTTCTTTCATTTTCTACAACCCACCCACCCCGAGTCCCATTTTTTTCAGGATCCCTCCCTCCCCCTTTTCTTCAGGTTTCAGACCGGGGGAGGAAGGAATTTGCAAGCACAAAAAGTAGAAGGAAAAGAAGAAAAAAAAAATACAACCACTTTGAAAGTGACCGCAGGATTTTTTTTTTTTGTAACATTGGCGCTCAGAGTCTTAACTTGCACCCACCTGATTTGACTATCGGTTTTCTTTTTTTTCCTCTTTTTAGTTAAAAATATATTTATTGCAAGTTTTGAAAAAAAAATGAAAAAAAAAAAAACACAAGAAGGTCAAGTTAGTGCTGCTGCTCTGAAAGGTCACGAGGTCAGAGTTGAGAGTTCAAAGTTCATATTGAGTCGGTCCCTCCTCCCAAAAGATCACCGGGTAGCAAAGGGGCAGGGCTGCCCATCCGGTGGGCTTCCTCTGTGCTGGGCACCCCCCACAGGCTGGAAGTGTAGCTTGGAGTACCCCAAAGAGACACGCCTGGCAGGTCACTACCGCCACTGCCACTGCTCCATTGTCCAAGCCCTCCGGTCCCTCCAAAAAGGTTCAGGGCTGGCCCTACGGGTTCAGCCTGATGGTTTTGTCCCACTTCTAGTGGCTGCCAGCCTGCGCCAGGAGCAGAAGGTGTTGGTGGCTGAGCTTGTGCAAGGTAACGGCTCACCTCTTCATCCGTTGCAAATTCTGCCAGGATAGTAGTGTTACCCAGAACGCACCTGCAATAGGGTAGTGCAGACAATAATACTAAATGAGAACACAACAATAACAAAACAATGCTACAGAGTATTGTGGCAATGCATAAAATATCTAATGAGCAAAGAAAGTGTGAGCCCAGCATGGGAATACAGAGATGGCAGTGTGCTTTTCTGCGGATAAGGGTTGGGGAACTTTTCAGAACCACCTACTATAAAATGAAGGAGCTAGATCCATAGACCGTAATGGAGCCAATCCAATGTGATGGTAGTTAAATTGTCCAGGCATGGACATAAAAAAAGGATATACTCACCCTTTATCCCTCACAGACGATCGCTTCTGGCCCAGCACTCTGACACCTACCAGATCAACTTATCAACTGCTGCTTTCGTAGCATTCATTAAAATGGAACAACCGGGTCAATACCCAGCCCAAGGGCGGATCATCAGGCCGGATGGGGCGGGACTTGGATTGGGCAATTCAGTAAGTGTCAAGAGTGGCGGAATAGGATTGAAAATCTGTGGGGGATAAAAGGCAAGTATAGCATTTTTTATGTTCATGTCTGGACAATGACTAAGATGCAGCAACAAGTGCACACACAACACCCCTAACCAAAGATCAAGGATTAATGGATGTCAGCAGTGGTATAAGCACACCACATGCATCGCCTGCTTGTCCATACTGTACATGTCAAATCTAGGTTACTCTGGGTACTATATATTTATAAAGGTTTTGGAGGTTTCAGTTATTGAGCTCTTGGGATACCTGTAATATTTCAGGGTATTATTTATTTGAGTGACTGACTCACATGTGCAGGGCGTTTTGGGCCTTCGCTGCTTCCTGTTTGGTGCTGTATCGGATAAGAGCTGTGCCCTGGGTAAGATTGAGATGGAATGTCAGCAGGGGGCCATGCTGCATACAGATCGTCCGCAGGGTAGAGCCATCGATCTGGACAAAGTTGAGACAAAGCAAAATCAATTTTTGAGGGACCCAAATAATAAAATGCAGTAACAGGAAATACATTCATGCAAAATGTTGTAGATACCTGTGGTGTAAGATTAAGAAGGATCAGCCAATAACTTGGACGCACAGAACTGCCATCACTCCAGGTAGACCCTATAATACAGTAAAGTTAAGATTTAATAATTCTAATTTACAACCAGAAGCAGGCTACCCAACTGGCTACCACCAGTGCAACTCAATGAAAGCTTAAAGAGGACCATTACCATGGCCAGTTTCTGACACTGGGGGGGACATGGAACTGAGCACCAGCATTTTCATTTTGGGGCGTATCGTGTAATTTGAAAAAATAAAAAAAAAATAAAAAGACTTGCAGAGTACTGGGTTCCACCGCCAATCAGGTCCAGAGGTTAGCAGTGTGCAGTCTGCAGATCCTGACAGGCGAGTCAGTCCAACACTGCTCAGTGGCGGAGCTGCTGGAGAGCATTTTTATCCAAACCTGATTAAGCACAGGGGGTTTTGGCTGGTGGACATATGAAGACTGAATGTCAAAAAAGTCCACAGAACTTTTTAGGATTAGATGATGTCACATGCACTTTAATCACAGATGTTTATTAGCTTACCAGATGGAATCCTAGAATCCGGACCACCCCATCCTCTTACTGAGCGTGGGGCTGTGCTGTTCCAAGGGGAGTTTGTGGCTTTGGGGTTGTTTGTGAGCCCCGGAGGGGGGCGAGGCAGACCAGGGCTATTCCTGGGCATCTGGTTCTTCCACATCTTGTTTGAATGATGCGACGAGTTGTGTCCAATGGGATCTGGTGACCAGGTAGATTTGTAGTCCCCAAATTTTGCTGAGAGTGCTGATACATAGAAAAATAAATATTTAAATTCAACATAACCTTACAAGCCATACTTTAAGCATTCAGGGCTTGTCCTATCTACATATCATTCAGTAAATCTGCGGACAGGACTTCTTTATATATTGCGTTAAAATTGGTACCTCTTCCAGGTACATAATTCTGAATATTAGTAGGCTATTCCCGTTTATAGCAATCGGTACCAGAACAACATGCAGAACAACTAAAGCTTTTGATCAATCTACAAAGAGAAGAGATAATGCAGTCACCAAAAAAAGAATGGGAGCAATCTCTCTTAGAATTCCAGAGCTTGGAGGCAGAGCAGCAGGCCCTTGGGCAAGTTGTCAGCCCATATGCACTTTGGCAACGGTGTGGGGACTCTGCATGCAGTGCTGTTCCGGCACCCCCCTGGTGGATGCAGATGCAGGAAATCTCCCTCCCGCCTTGGAACTGGTAAAAGGGGTATAGGAAAAAATAAACCACTCCGTTTAAAATACACTTTAATAAAATGTAAATTAACAGCAACCAATCTGCTCATCAATAATGGGCCAAAAAGGAATCACTAAATACGTCAATACTGCTGAGCTGCAATTGGATTTTAGCACTCCAAGTACAATCCATAGTTCCATAGAGGTCTACAATATTTAACGATGCATGTGTTGCATTACCTGAAGTGCTGTGGATATTCTCAGAGGCACTGTAGGGCCAGGCACCAGGTGAAGGCAGCGAGGTGTTGAGGGAAGAATTGGACCCTAACAAAAAAGGAAAAAATTGTATACATGTTACAAGTGCTCTAAAGGTGCTTGATCGGCCAGGGAATCTATAAGATTCCCAGGCCGATCGATTCACCACCCCGGGCAAAATCGGGATGCCCCGCTGAGTGAAAACCCCCAGGTCATCCCATTTACTTACCTTCCCCGGTCCCACAGCACATCTAAGAGCAGTGGGCACCTCCCGATCTCACTCTATAACGGTGCGTGCCGCGCCAGGCATTTGTGAATGGTTGGCGCAGGCACGCTCCCTGTTAGAGGGAAATGGAGGATGTGGCCGTCAGAGCTGCTGCTCTTAGCCGCGCCGTGGGCCCGGGAAGAAGTGAGCTGATCTCGGCGTCCTGGGGGGGTGTCACAGCTCGGGGTGCGTCCTGGGGGGGGGGGGGGGGGGGGGGGGGGGCGGGTCGGGGGTGTCCCCGATCGGGGTGCCCCTGGGGAAAGGACCAAAACCCAGGATAGTCAAAACCCTGGGTTTTGGTCCACTTCAAATACATTAACAGAAGCTTCTGGAACAAAAGAGGCACCAGATCCCAACTGCTAGGTTCCATGATAAGATACTTACATTATTAAAGATATTAGTCACCTCTGAGGGGGTCACTATTTAGGATCTACAGTTAGCAATACTTAAACAGGACCAACAGCCTGGCACAGTTGAAAAAGAAAGGTAAGGCCATTTTCGAGCTTCATTTCCCAGCATCTCAGCCATGACTGGATTTAACGGACATAACTGAATGCACAGTAACAGGAAGCCTATCCACACTTCCTGTTTGTAGGTGGCCTGCAAATGCATGAGCCACCATTTTGTCCTGAAAATGTACTAGAGCAGGATTCCTAAAAAGTTAAATTCATTTTTATGTGCAACAGTCTAAATTGCCGTGGGGAGGGGTGCATATCAGCACTGTTTGTTGTGTTGGTTTGGCTTAAGTCCTTTTTGACTGTTGGGGAGCTTTTAAGTAAAAACCAAGCAAGAACATATGTGCAATGGGGGCTGGAAATATCCACCCACTGCAATGAAGCAGGTCTCCTAACAAAGGAGACAAGGGTGCAGGGGTTCAATGAGAGGGACTATGCAACTCGCACCAGGTTCAACAGTAGATCCTTGCTGAAAAGACTTTCCTGGTCCGAATTAAAGTGGCCATTACCTGAGGGGAGAGTCCCCTATCCAGCAGTAGCTGGGATTCAATCGCCATTCAAATATAGCGGAAAATAGCGGGTCTTGTGATAGCAGATCTGGCCTGTCTGGAAGCCAAAGAGGTAGATTGTCAGCTAGCCTGACCATGTCAGCAAACAAGATTTGCCTTGGCCAGTGAGTATCTTTTTCAGTACCTAAAGGGAACAGAGCATCTTGATGACCTCCGTTGTCATGTGAGACACCTCTGGATGGAGAGCCAATTCTCCCTGGCACAGCCGAAATGCAGGGAACATGCAGCTATACTGGCAGCTTCCTTCCTACTTGCTCCTGGTACCTCCTGGTTGATCCACATTTGCGATGGCAGTCAAATTGTTGGATTGGATTTTGACTGGGAGACCCTACAGACAGCTGGACCAATGGGACACTCATTGACTGAAAACCAGGACACACTGATGACCGTCGACCCTGAACAAGTTGGTTCCACTCTCCTCTGAACCCATCAGGAAGCAAAAAAAAAAATGCATCCCTATCAAAATAGCAAAATGTTTACCAGGGGATATTCCCTAATTGTTTTGGGGGATGCTCCATATTGGGAGACCTGTAACACATTTGGTAGATGCACCCTAGGGCTAGAACATTTTAGAAAAACCTACATAAACTAATTTACAAGGTAACTGGCCTTCGGGTACAACCGGGTACAAGATCCCAAGATGCCTCTCCTGGGGGAATGGCGTCCCCGGGGTGCCTAAGCCTCCCAACAATTTCTTATATTCTCCTAGTAGCCAGAATGGCACTAGCCTCCTCTTGGTGATAACATCCACATGTATGAACAAAACATATGTATTTCAAAAAATGTGGGAACCATGGCAGAAATCTATTCAAAAATACAATTCTGTGAAATACTCACCTGTAGAATTGGTATTATGAGCATACAGTACGTCCTGCTCCAGATAGAATACTTACACTCGGGTACTACTCCGCCAGATGGGGCTGGACTGCAGAGACATCGAAAAAAGGCTCATCCCGGCACCTCAAATACCCAGGGACCTCCCACAATCCCCAGCATTGAAAAGCAGTTAACGAGAAGCCGGGAAAATTAAAACAAACCCAACTGGTAACTATAACAATGATAACAATCACCAAACAGGGGATCCAAGATAATGCAAAACCAAGGGTGGGGTGGAGCAGGACGTACTGTATACTCATAATACCAATTCTACAGGTGAGTAATCACAGAATTGTATTATTCTCAGTATACAGTACGTCCTGCTCCAGATAGATTACTTACACTCGGGACATCCAATAGCAGTGTCCATAAAGTAGGGTGGGATCCCCAAAGGTAACAGCAGACAGTTTAAACCACTGCTGCCTGCAAAACCTTGCGGCCAAAAACAGCATCAGCTGAGGCCCTAACATCAACCTTGTAAAACTTTGAAAAGGTATGAACAGAAGACCAAGTAGCGGCCTTGCAAACTTGTTCAACAGAAGCCTGGTGCTGAAAAGCCCAAGAGGCACCAATAGCATGAGTAGAATGAGCAGTAAAGCGGAAGGGAGGATTCTTCCCCTTAGCAGAGTAGGCCTGAATCACAGCCTGACGAATCCATTTGCTGATAGTAGACTTGGCAGGAGCCAAACCCTTCCTAGGACCAGAAGGGACCACAAAAAGAGCATCAGTTTTTCTGAAAGGTGTAGTAGCCACCAGATAGTACTTCAGACACCTAACCACATCCAAAGAATGCAAGACTCTCTCCTTAGCATTACTAGGATTAGGGCACAATGACGGAAAGACAATGTCCTGATTCAAATGAAAGGCAGACACAACCTTAGGCAGAAAGTCTGGCTTGAAACGAAACACCACCTTGCCCTGGTGTCTCTCATAATAGGGAGGCTGGATGGAGAGCACCGCCAACTCAGACACACGTCTAACAGAGGTGATAGCCACCAAAAAGACAACTTTGAGAGTAAGAATGGCCAGGGCAGCATCCTGCACAGCATCCTGCACAGGTTCAAAGGGAGCACCCTGCAAGGCTGACAAAACTAAGTTCAAATCCCAAACAGGCATCATAGGCTTACGTGGGGGACGCACATGAGTAACCCCCTGGAAAAAAGTCCTGATCAGAGAATGCTGAGCAAAGGACTTCTGGAAGAAAACAGCCAGGGCAGAAACCTGACCCTTCAGAGTACTGAGTTGGAGCCCCATCTCCAACCCATGCTGCAGGGACTCCAGGATCCTGGGAATAGAGAACACACGACAGGGAAGAGACCTAGACTCACACCAGTCAATGTAGGCACGCCAAACCCTGTAATAAATGAAAGAAGAAGACTTCTTCCTAGCATTTATCATGGTATCAACAACCGAGGTAGACAGCCCCTTCTCCATCAAGATGGAGGCTTCATCAGCCAGGCTGTCAAAGCCAGAGTTTGTAAATTGGGATGGCGTAAGTGACCCTGAATGAGCAGGTCTGGCACCCTGGGCAGAACGTACTGATCTACTGCCAGCTGCAACACGTCTGCGAACCACATTCTTCTTGGCCACCTGGGGGCCACCAGAATTGCTGGCACCCCCCAGAGCAATCTTGCGCAGAACCCTGCCCAGCAGGGGGAATGGAGGAAAGACATACAGGAACTGAAAGTCCTGCCATGACATTGCTAGGGCATCCATGGTCAAGGCCAGAGGATCTTGGGACAGGGAGACAAAGGCCGGGAGCTTGTGATTGTGACGGGACGCAAACAGATCAACATCTGGCTGGCCCCAACGGTGACACAGAGATTGGAACACCCTGTTGCAGAGGGACCATTCTCCCTGGCGAGAGGTCACCCTGCTCAGAGAGTCTGCCAGCAGATTTTCCAACCCCGGAATGTACACCGCTGATATGCAGGGAACATTGGCCTCCGCCCAGGTCAGGATCAGAGACACTTCCTGGAGGGCGCTCTTGCTCCGGGTCCCTCCCTGATGATTGATGTAGGCAACTGCCGTCTGGTTGTCCGAGCGCACCTGAATAGGCAGGCCCCGAAGGTGATGAGTCAACTGAGCCAGAACCAACCTGATCTCCCGCGCTCCAAGACGTTGATAGGTGTGTGGGCCTCCTGAGGGCCTCACCTCCCCTGGAACTGCAGGGACTTCCAGAAACCCCCCCAACCTGACAGACTGGCATCCGTGGTGACCGTCTCCCAGGAGGGGGTCAGAAAGGATCTGCCCCCCCAACAGGGGGGAAAGCGCTAAGACCCGGTCCAGGGTCCTTGTCCCATACTGACAAGAGGTGGAGTTGCAGAGGCCTCAAGTGGAACTGAGCATAAGGGACCGCCTCAAAGCACGCCACCATCAGGCCCACCAGCTGCATTCCCTGCCTGATGGAGGGATGATGACAAGATAGCAGGAACTGGACCTGGGCAATTAGACTGTCCACCTTCTGCTGAGGAAGAAAAATCCTTGCCTGAACTGTATCCAAATTCATTACCAGGAATGAAGTCACCAAGGAGGGAGACAGAGAAGACTTGGGGTGGTTGATCACCCAGCCAAATGACTCCAGGGTGGACACCACCAGCTGAGTATCCAACTCTGCCTGATTTAGAGACTGGGAAGTGATGAGAATGTCGTCCAGGTAGGGCAGCACGCGGATGCAATGAAACCTGAGCAGAGACATCACTCCTGCCAGCACCTTGGTGAACACCCTGGGAGCTGAAGTGAGACCAAAAGGCAATGCCACAAATTGGTAGTGTTGATCCTCCAGAGTGAACCTGAGGAACCTTTGATGACCTGGAAATACAGGAATATGAAGGTAAGCATCTTTGATGTCCACAGACGTCATGAAATCCCCTGGGCGCAGGGAACTGATGGCAGAGCGCAATGTTTCCATGCGAAAGCGCCTGCACCTGACAAATTTGTTGAGGATTTTCAAGTCCAGGATGGGCCTGACTGACCCATCTCTTTTGGGCATGGTGAAGAGGTTGGAAAAGAAGCCCTTGCCCTTTTCTCTTAAAGGGACCTTGCAGATGACCCCCAGCTCCAGAAGGCTTTGCACCGCCTGCACTAGATCCTGAGCTGACACAGGGTCCTGAGGAATCCGAGATCTGATTAACCTTGGGGGGGGGCAGACAGCAAACTATCTTGTAACCGGAGGACACTACCTCCTGAATCCACCGGTCTGAGACATGAAGCCTCCAGACGTGAGCAAAGTGCTGAAGCCGTCCCCCCACCCGGATGGGTGAGGGCGCCCCATCATGCCTGAGGGGGCTTGGGAGAGGGCTTAAGCTTGGAGCCCCAGGAGGGGCCAGGGCGTCCCCATCCTCTGCCCCAGAAGTCTCCTCAGGCCCCAGTAAAGGAAACCCCCCTCCCTTGTCTAGCACCAAGGTAGGGGGAGGAAAGGGACGGATGTCCTCTGGCCTTGGACCCCGAAAGGGCCGAGACTGCCGCCTGCGCTGGGGTAACCTGCCTCCCTTAGCAAATAGGTCCAGGAGGTCCCCAAACAGGCGTAGTCCTTTGAAGGGAAAACCAGTGAGGGCTTTCTTGGGAATGTTGTCAACAGCCCACTGGCGCAGCCAAACCGAGCGGTGTATAGCCACCACAAGGGCAGAGGTTCTGCCACACATTCTAATGGTGTCATCCAAGGCAGAGAGGACATAAGTCACAAAAATACCATTTTCTGATTACTCACCTGTAAAATGGGTATTGTAAGTATGTCTCACACCCTGCTTTCGGAAGTATTAATTAAACCCCCCTCCCTTGTCTAGCACCAAGGTAGGGGGAGGAAAAGGAGCCCTGACCCCGAAAGGGCCGAGACTGCCGCCTGCGCTGGGGTAACCTGCCTCCCTTAGCAAATAGGTCCAGGAGGTCCCCAAACAGGCGTAGTCCTTTGAAGGGAAAACCAGTGAGGGCTTTCTTGGGAATGTTGTCAACAGCCCACTGGCGCAGCCAAACCGAGCGGTGTATAGCCACCACAAGGGCAGAGGTTCTGCCACACATTCTAATGGTGTCATCCAAGGCAGAGAGGACATAAGTCACAAAAATACCATTTTCTGATTACTCACCTGTAAAATGGGTATTGTAAGTATGTCTCACACCCTGCTTTCGGAAGTATTAATTACACGTGGGTTATAGCCATTTTTAACCAATTTAACCACTGCAGCCTGCGGCCAAAAATCGGCTGAGGCCCGCACATCAACCTTATAAAACTTGGAAAAAGTATGAACAGAAGACCAAATAGCAGCCTTACAAACTTGTTCAACAGAAGCATGGTGCTGAAAAGCCCAGGAAAACCCAACAGCAAGAGTAGAATGCGCAGTGATCTGGAAAGGGGGATCCCTCCCCTTGGAAGTATAGGCCCCAACAATGGCCTGACGTATCCATCTACTAATGGTAGACTTGACGGGCGCCAAACCCTTCTTGGGCCCAGAGGGCACCACTAACAAGGCGTCCGTCCTACAGAAAAGAGAAGTAGCCACCATTAAGGCAACCTTTTGTGTGAGAATAGAAAGTGCAACATCCTGCACCGGCTCAAAAGGAAGCCCCTGGAGGGTCGACAAAACCAAATTCAAGTCCCAAACAGGCAACAAGGGCTTGCGAGGGGGCCGCACATGAGTGACCCCCTGGAAAAAAGTCTTAACCAAAGGATGAAGAGCAAAAGACCTTTGAAAGAAAACCGCCAGGGCGGAGACCTGCCCTTTTAGAGTACTAAACTGAAAACCCAGGTCCAAACCGTGTCGGAGAAACTCCAAAATTCTGGGAATCGAAAACACCCTACAAGGCAAGGCCCTAGCCTCACACCAATCAATATAGGACCGCTAGGTCCTGTAGTAGATGTTAGAGGAAAACTTCTTCCTAACCCTAACAAGCGTCTGGATCACAGCATCAGACAAACCTTCCTCTTTTAGGATGGAGGTCTCAGCAGCCACGCCGTCAAAGCCAGCGTTTGTAAATTGGGGTAACACAGCTGACCTTGAGTGACCAGATTCGGAAACAGGGGCAACCTGTACTGATCGACCGCCAGCCGCACGACGTCTGCGAACCACACCTGTCTTGGCCACCTTGGAGCCACCAGTATAGCTGGCACAGCTGACTCTAGCTGGGACCCAGATCCCGCCAGGCAAGAGACATGGCATCCACTGCCAGAGCCAGAGGATCCTGAGACAGAGACACAAGAGCAGGGAGCTTGTGGTTGTGACGGGAGACAAAGAGATCCACCTCCGGGAACCCCCACTTGTGACAAATGGATAGAAATACGTTGTTGTTGAGGGACCATTCCCCTCGCCGAGAGGACCCCCTGCTGAGGGAGTCCGCTTCCATGTTCTCCACTCCTGGAATGTACACCGCCGAGATACATGGAAAATTGCTCTCGGCCCATGCAAGAATCAGAGAAACTTCCCTGAGGGCACTCCGCTGCGAGTCCCTCCTTGGTGACTGATGTAAGCGACCGTAGTCCGATAGTCTGATCGATCAAGTGCGACAGCACCAACCGAATAACCCTCAGCTCCAAAACGTTGGTGGGGATGTGCGCCTCTAGAGGACCCCACAGCCCCTGGAACTGATGTTTCTTCCAGAACCCCCCCCCCCCCCCCCGACAAACTGGAATCCGTGGTGACCGTCTCCCAAGAAGGAGCCAGAAAGGATCTGCCCCTCAGAAGATTTCACGGTTCCAGCCACCACTGAAGAGACTGCCGGACCAAGGGACATATCGCAAAGGACTGATCCAAGGCCAGAGGACATCCGTCCCAAGCCGATAACAGATGGATTTGAAGAGACCTCTTGTGAAACTGAGCAAAAGGAACTGCCTCGATGGAGGCCACCATCAACCCCACCAGCCTCATCCCTTGCCAGATGGACAGGCGAGGGTGGGACAGAAGAAGACGTATCAGATCTTTAACCATCTGCACCTTCGACTGAGGTAAGAACACCCTGGACTGAATGGTATCCAGATTCATGCCCAGAAAGTAAATCTCCCTTGACGGGGAGAGAGAAGACTTGGGGTAGTTGATCACCCAACCGAAACTCTCCAGCGTAGTCACCACCAACCTGGTGTCCAGCTCCGCTTGACTGAGAGAGGATGCTGTAAAGAGAAGGTCATCCAGATACGGCACAATGCGAATGCCCTGGTCTTTGAAAAGGGCCATTATGTCTGCCAACACCTTGGTGCTGAGGTCAGCCCGAAAGGGAGAGCCACAAACCGGAATGGTAAGCGTCCTTGATGTCTATGGACGTCATGAAGACCCCTGGACGAAGAGAGTCGATGGCCGAGAGCCGAGAGTCTCCATGCGAAATTTCCTGGTTCTGATGAACCTGTTGAGAATCCCGAGATCCAGAATGGGTCTTATGGAGCCATCCTTTTTGGGCACTGTAAAAAGTTTGGAGTAATAGCCCCTGCCTCTCCCTGAGGAAGGCACCGGGCAACCGACCCCCCGTCCAGAAGGTTTTGTATTGCCAATAACAGCCCCTGCGTGGCCCGGGAGTCCGAAGGAACCCGACCTAAGAAATCTGGGAGGAGGCCGGTACTCGAACTCCAGCTTGTACCCGGAAGAAACCACTTCCAGGATCCAGTTGTCTGTGACCTCCCGGGTCCAGACCTGGGCGAAGAGCCTTAGCCGTCCCCACACCCACGAGGGTGAGGGCGCCCCCTCATTGCTGAGACGGTTTGGCAGCAGCCTTGGGTTTGGTACCCCAGGCAGTCCCGGGGCGGGCACGTCCACTGCCCCTACCCCAGGAATCACCTGAACGCAGAGTAAGCAACTCCCCTGCTTGCTCGAGAGCCACGAAAGGAAGGATTAAAGAAGCCTGCCCCCCAAAAGGACAGGCGCTGCTTCTTGCGCTGTAGCAACTTTCCTCCTTTCGCCCCTGAGTCCAATTTATCTCCAAACAGGCGTCTACCCAAGAAGAGTGGCCCTGTATGCGCCTTCTTAGCCACCATATCAGTCACCCATTGGCGCAACCAAACCGAGCGGCGTATAGCCACAAGCAAATCTACTACACATGTATATTGTATCGTCCAAGGCTGATAAGACAAAGATCATGA
The DNA here is from genome assembly GCA_027917425.1 of Gastrophryne carolinensis. Classification (NCBI taxonomy): domain Eukaryota; kingdom Metazoa; phylum Chordata; class Amphibia; order Anura; family Microhylidae; genus Gastrophryne; species Gastrophryne carolinensis. Next base: position 339,274,371 of record CM051235.1, read on the forward strand.
ACAGATCACACCGCGTAAGTGCTGCAAATTCAACACTAGCAGGGTTAAGAAGGAAACCATTCAACAAAAAGAACCTCAAAAATATGGGCCAGAAGTCTGGGGGTATCCACGTTATCCCCACGCTCCTGCCCAGCATCAGCATCCAGGTACTGCTGATTGTCAGAACCATCAGATTCTGAAAACAATTCCCCTTCTTCCAGCGGGGAATAATCAGACCAGTCAAAGGAGTCCTATTCCTTTCATATTCCGCCGGTGCCACATGCCTTCCTTTCCGGCCGCAGAGCTAGCAATCAATTTCTCAATGTTGGCCAATCTAGCACAGACATCAGATTGCGACTCGGCGCTAATGACAACATCACTTGGGGTCAGAATCAGGTGTGGGGGTGTAGGTGATGAGGCCGGCGGCGCTGACCCAGACGGCTGGGACTCCGACTGCCGCGTAATGGCCTGCTGTGCACATGGAATGCAAATAAGTACATTATCCCCCGCAAGGGATGCCCCACAAACCACACACAGCCGGGGTTGCCCCGAAGGGAGACTGAGCCCAATATCCTGGGAAGCCTCCATATGGCGATTTTTTATGGTAGTCGCAATGACCAATGGGAATTACGCCAGTAAGATACCCGGGATGCCCCTTAATGTCCGTTAGTGGGAGGATTTGTAAAGCCCCTATTTGAGTGAGGGACCTAAGGACCGGCAGAATCCTCTTAACTATCAAGGAAGGTAATCCCCCTGGAAGACATAATAAAAAAGGGTACCATAAGCATGAAGTCATTACAGCAATCATACATCCAGATATAATCACAGCCATACAATATATCTGTAGAACCTTAAAGTATATGTCAAAGATAACGCAGCATACAAGGCACCCCAATAGAATACGATCATGCATAACAAAAAAAAAAGGCAGATAATAGAACAAGCCCCGCAGGGCACTCACAGTTAGGATGCAAGATGGCGACCGGACACCCAGCAGCAGCAGCATCAGCCAGGCCAGGGGAAGAGAAGGAGGGCGGGCCAGCGCGGATTGCGCGCCGCACGTGGCCCCGCCCCCTCCTGCTGGGAAAAGTAACGGCGGTCCCCAGCCATTCGCTGGGAACCTCAGTGGGTGCCAAAAGAGAGGGGGCGTTCCGCATCAGCACGCCGAGCGCCCGCCCCTGGGGAATGTGTGGGAAGTACCAGGTATTTATGGACCGGGAGGGGCTTCTTTTTTTCTAGTCATCTCTGCAGAAGTTCGCCCTCTACTGGCTATAACCCACGTGCAATTAATACTTCCGAAGCAGCGTGTGAGACATACTTGAAATAACATCACAACGAGAGAGTGCATTAAACTCTTCACTAGACACATCATCAGGGGCACCATCAAGGATACTTCTGAGCAGGGTCCTAATAGCCACAGCTGTAATGGCAGAGGCACAGACCGGGCGCACCGCCGTCCCCACGCATGCAAAGGCATGGGACGCTAGCTGATCAATGCGCCGGTCCTCAGCATCCCGCAGGGGAGTGCATGACAGAGGTGTTCGATAACCCTACCCAAAGGGGTATAGCCAGACAGTTCCAAAAACTCATCAGCTTCCATAGGGAAAAGAGTGACATCAGGCGTTAAGTGCCGCTTTTCTGCAGAGGCCTTACGCGCCAAGGTATTAGCAATCAACTTCTCAACACTAGCCAGTCTAGAAGACACAGGCCGAGACTCCACACTTGTATGCAACTCAGTAGGAGTGAGATTTAAGCTTGGGGGAGTAGGTGAAGCGAAACGAATCGCAGACTCAGCCACTGGAAGGACCTGCTCGGCACAAGGTACACAGACCCGCGCATTGTCAGCGCTAATAGGGGACACCCCACAAGCTACACACAGCCGGGCTTGTCCTGAAGGAACCCCGAGCACATTATCCTGAGACGCCTCCATATGGTGATTATAGCGGCACAATGGGCCGATAGGGATTGACGCTATAAAGCAACCCGGGATGCCCCAATAACCCGCTAGGGAAGTGGGAGAAATTAACACTAAGCCTCACAAGTTAATCAACTAAATAGAGGGAGTAGGGCTGGGAGAAGCCAAGAGGGTTCGCCCATCTGAAAGACATGATCAAAAGGGGAGCCGTAAGTATACAATAATTAACAGCAGTAATAAAGCCGCCCGCGAGGGCACTCACGGACCGCGGTAGGTAGAAGCCCGTCACGCAGCAGCGGGAACCAAGCAGAAAATGGCGTCGGTATACCTCGAGGGGCGGGCCCGCATGAACAGTGACGCGGAACGCGCCAAAGACGGGCCCCGCCCCCCCATAGAGCGCAAAGCCAGACAAGCAGCCAATGACAGCGCACCGGCGCCTGAGGTAACGCCGCTGCCAAGCGCGGAACACAGGGAAGCGCGCGTGGCGGCGGCAATTTACAAGGCACAATAAGTGAAAACAAGTCAGTGCGGCGGCTGACACCAACCATAATGAAGTGAAGCACAAGGCCAATACACATATATACACCCCCCCCTCCCCCGAAGGCTACAAGGAGAGTGAGGGAGGACAGCGGCCACTTAACAGGACCCACCGATAGATAGGGGCAAGGGGCAATAGCGCTCACCATATGCCTATACCGCCTACCCTTTGGTGGGGGACTGCGGTGGAGCAGCACTCCTAGGCACCTAACAGTGGTGCAGCCTACCATCACCCGACCAGCGCAGCCAAGGCTGGGAGGCAATTACTGATGGAACGGGTGGGAATAGTCCTACAGGGCCGCAGGCTAATAGCCCCGCTCACCTGCAAGTAGAGAGAGCCATCTTCTTGTCCTTCGCAGTCCAGACTGCAGAGAAGATCTGGGGATTGTGGGCGCTCCCTGGGTATTTGAGGGGGCCGGGAGGAGCCTGTTTTCGATGTCTCTGCAGTCCAGCGCCATCTGGCGGAGTAATACCCGAGTGTAAGTAATCTATCTGGAGCAGGACGTACTGTATACTAAGAATAAAACAGCATCATTACTGGTTTAACAAGACTTAACTGTTAGGTGTTATGATGCCCTCTAGTGGCATCCCCAATCACTTTGCTGTTGTACCTTGTTGACATCAAGGTTTGGCATGTGGATTCTGTCAGGTTATCCTCCCCTCTCATGAAGACCCTTTTGCTCACAAATGGATGAACAATTATTGTTGCACCTAGCCCTAACAACCATGCTACTGGTCACAATCCCTTTCTCATTCGGGAAAATTACCTGAGGCTCCTGATCTGTATGTGCAAAACCTCACGGGGACCATAAATGGGACCTTCATCCTAAATAAGAGCCTATCTTATATGTTCCCCCCACCCGATTCCTACAGATTGACCACATTAAAAATCACCCTACCTGCATCTAATGCATTTTCTGAGCTATTAAACATCCAAGATGGCGGCCCATGGAGTTACAGACAGGAAGTGTCTTCTAAATGTGCCGCTCTACATTCTGGGATTGCTGTCCTTTTCCTGACCCCAGCTTTGCGCTGTCTGTACAAAGCACAGATATAACCCCACCGTCTGCACTTTCCACCCATCTCCACAGTATGTTATGCTTCTGAGGCAAGATGGCGGAGCCTACATCCCGGGGTCCTGAACAGAGTAGCAGCACAGTGGGGGAAAGAATAATGAGTGATTAAAAACTTGTTGGGGAATAGTTTTTGAAGGGTTTTTCATTAAAGGGTACTGAAGGTCCAATTTCACCATAAACAATCCACAGCGCCTTGTTTTCCACCAATCTTTTTGATTTGGGAAGCATGTCCCATAAATAACTCAATGGATATGCCTAAAATTGGCTGTTATCGTTACCTCTGGGCAATAAGGTTCAGCATAGTGCAGGGGGAAGTTGTAATAACAAAGTAGACCAGGAATGTGGTGGCCTTAGTTGCATTGTCCTGCTGCCACATGACTGTGCAATGTGTATAATTTTGGTATCCAAATACATTAGAAAATATATCTTAAGACATACCTGTAGGGGTGTCCTGCAGTAGCTGGTGGTCAGTATCTACGATGGGAGATGGGGTTGGACCCCCCAGCACACTGCCGGGGGTAACATAAGGGTCGGACTCCGGGTCAATGTTCTGAATACCTTTCCATGGCACTCCAGGCTGGAACTCTGCAAAGATAACACTTAAACAGTTAAGACGAAAGAACATTTGAGAACACTACTCTTAAGATGTATACATACATTTATATTTGCCCGACCTAAGTTTTGGTGAGGTCAGTTTAGAACCTAGCAAACCTGTAAGTAATGTGTTTGGTCCCTAGTACAGTGTTGGAGCACCTGGTTTAAAAAAAATATATATATAATGTATGTATAATGTATGTCTTACTTTTAAATTGTAAGATGAAAATGGCTCAGTCCATTTGCTGAAAGTGAGGATCTGCTGGGTTTAATTCAGTGAGGTGCTAGCAGACAGCCACAGCATTCTGCCCACTGGTCTCCTGGCAACAGCTGCAGTAAACTCGCTACAGCTTTTTTCCAAGGCAGGTGCTGTACACTGCGGTAACAGCTGTGTGTGTGTGTGTGTGTGTGTGTGTGTGTGTGTGTGTGTGTGTGTGTGTGTGTGTGTGTGTGTGTGATGCTGCTTCTGTGTTGAGACCACAAGGTGACTCAAATATATAAAATCTCCACAAAATAAATGGACTAAAAAAAAAAATCTGCTTTAAATGACTGTTAGGTGACAGGTATATATAAGTATTAAAGCGGAACAAAAGCCTGAGGGATGATCCTGAAGTCTAAAAGACTACAGTGCTAGCCACTGGCCTTCCCCTCGGGGCATCCCAAATCAGGTTCACAGTAAATCCCTCCTTTTTCCTGGCTCCATGGCTATTTAAATAGCTGAGGCCACATCCTCAACATCTCTGGGCTGAGGCGTGCTCCCTTCCCTGAATAGCCATTCAGATAGGCTGGTCGTCCGGGGATGCTGCCACTCTGCCTTCCAATTGCTGAGCTCTGCGTGCAAACAGAACTGTTTGCCAAGCAAAGGAACATTTTTACAGGCAAACTGGAGGATTTCACACAGCAGGTCATCCCAAGTCAGGATGCCACGGGTGCAAGAAACAAAACTTGGGATAGTGAATATCCTGGGTTGTGTTCTACTTAAAACGCACAAAGCTGAAAAGAAGAATACATTGAAAAAAGGAAAATGGCACTGTAAGAATAAGAAAGGGAAAATGGGAAACTGATTGACACTGCACACAGCAGCAGAGGTAACATTAAAGAAAAATTGTAAAAATAATTATCTGAAAAGCAACAAAAATAGGCTAAAAACTGAAAAAAAACAATTGTGAAAAGAACTAGAAAAAATACAATTCTGTGATTACTCACCTGTAGAATTGGTATTATGAGTATACAGTACGTCCTGCTCCAAATCTAATACTTACAGTTGGGATATACTCCGCCAGATGGCGCTGGACTGCAGAGACATCGAAAATAGGCTCCTCCCGGCCCCTCAAATACCCGGGGACCTCCCACAAATCCCCAGCATTGAAAAGCAGTTAAGGAGAAGCCGGGAGAATAAAACAATCCAGACTATCAACTATAACAATAACAATCACCATACAGGGGATCCAAGAAAATGCAAACCAAGGGTGGGTTGGAGCAGGACGTACTGTATACTCATAATACCAATTCTACAGGTGAGTAATCACAGAATTGTATTATTCTTAGTATACAGTACGTCCTGCTCCAAGTCTAATACTTACAGTTGGGACATCCAATAGCAGTGTCCATAAAGTAGGCTGGGATCCCCAAGAAAAATCAGCAGCAGGCAGTTTAAACCACTGCCGCCTGCAGAACCTTGCGGCCAAAAGCAGCATCAGCTGAGGCCCTAACATCAACCTTGTAAAACTTTGAAAAGGTATGAACAGAAGACCAAGTAGCGGCCTTGCAAACTTGTTCAACAGAAGCCTGGTGCTGAAAAGCCCAAGAGACACCAATAGCACGAGTGGAATGAGCAGTAAGACGGAAGGGAGGATTCTTCCCCTTAGCAGAGTAGGCCTGAATCAATCACAGCCTGACGAATCCACTTGCTGATAGCAGGAGCCAAACCCTTCCTAGGACCAGAAGGGACCACAAAAAGAGCATCAGTTTTCCTGAAAGGTGCAGTAGCCACCAGATAGTACTTCAGACACCTAACCACATCCAAAGAGTGCAAAACTCTCTCCTTAGCATTGCTAGGATTAGGGCACAAAGAAGGAAGAACAATATCCTGATTCAAATGAAAGGCAGACACCACTTTAGGCAGAAAATCAGGTTTGAAACGAAACACCACCTTGTCCTGGTGCCTCTCATAGTAGGGGGGCTGAATGGACAGCGCCGCCAACTCAGACACACGCCTGACAGAAGTGATAACCACCAGAAACACAACCTTGAGCGTAAGAATGGCCAAGGCAGCATCCTGCACAGGTTCAAAGTCCTGATCAGAGGGTGCTGAGCAAAGGACTTCTGGAAAAAAATAGCCAGGGCAGAAACCTGACCCTTCAGAGTACTGAGTTGGAGCCCCATCTCCTACCCATGCTGCAGGAACTCCAGAATCCTGGGAATAGAGAACACACGACAGGGAAGAGACTTAGACTCACACCAGTCAATGTAGGCATGCCAAACCCTGTAATAAATGGAAGAGGAAGACTTCTTCCTAGCTTTAATCAAAGTATCCACAACTGAGGAAGACAGCCCCTTCTCCATCAAGATGGAGGTTTTAGCAGCCAAGCCGTCAAAGCCAGAGTTTGTAAATTGGGATGGCGTAGTGAGCCCTGAGTGATCAGATCTGGCACCAAGGGCAGAGCGTACTGATCTACTGCCAGCTGTACCACGTCTGCGAACCACACTCTTCTTGGCCACCTGGGGGCCACCAGAATTGCTGGCACCCCTTCCAGAGCAATCTTGCGCAGAACCCTGCCCAGCAGGGGAATTGGGGGGAAGACATACAGGAACTGAAAGTGCTTCCATGACATTGCTAGCGCTTCCGAGGTCAGGGCCAGAGGATCCCTGGACAGAGAGACAAAAGCTGGAAGCTTGTGATTGTGGTAGGACGCAAACAGATCCACATCTGGTTGGCCCCAACGGTGACACAGAGATTGAAACACCCTGCTGCATAGGGACCATTCTCCCTGGCCAGAGGTCCCCCGGCTCAGAAAGTCCGCCAGGTGATTTTCCACCCCCGGGATGTACACAGCTGAAATGCAGGGGACATTGGCCTCCGCCCAAGTCAGGATCAGAGACGCTTCCTTGAGGGCCCCCTTGCTCCGGGTCCCTCCCTGATGATTGATGTAGGCAACTGCCGTATGGTTGTCCGAGCGCACCTGAACAGGCAGGCCCTGAAGAGGAGTAGTCAAGCGAGCCAGAACTAACCTGATCGCTCGCAGCTCCAAGACATTGATAGGTGTGTGGGCCTCACCTCCCCTGGAACCACAGGGACTTCCAGAAACCCCCCCAACCTGACAGACTGGCATCCGTGGTGACCGTCTCCCAGGAAGCGGCAAGAAAGGATCTGCCCCCCAACAGGTTCCTTGAGTCCATCCACCACAAGAGGGACCTCCTGACCAGGGGGAGAGCACACAGACCCTGTCCAGGGACGCTGGGTCCTTGTCCCATACAGACAATAGGTGAAGTTGCAGAGGCCTCAAGTGGAACTGAGCATAAGGGACCGCTTCGAAGCACGCCACCATCAGGCCCACCAGCTGCATCCCCTGCCTGATGGAGGGATGGGGACAAGCTAGGAGGGACTGAGCCTGTGCAATCAGACTGTCCACCTTCTGCTGAGGAAGGAAGATCCTTGCCTGAACTGTATCCAGATTCATTCCTAGGAATGGAGTTACCAAGGAAGGGGACAGTGAGGACTTGGGGTGGTTGATCACCCATCCAAATGACTCCAGAGTGGACACCACCAGCTGAGTATCCAACTCTGCCTGATGTAGAGACTGGGAAGTGATGAGGATGTCGTCCAGATAGGGAAGCATGCGGACGCCCTGACATCTGAGTAGAGACATCACGCCAGCCAGCACCTTGGTGAACACCCTGGGAGCTGAAGTGAGGCCGAAGGGCAAGGCCACAAATTGGTAGTGTTGATCCATCAGAGCGAACCTGAGGAACCTTTGATGACCTGGGAACACAGGAATATGAAGGTAAGCATCCCTGATGTCCACAGAAGACATGAAATCCCCTTGGCGCTGGGAACTGATGGCAGAGTGCAGAGTCTCCATGCGAAAGCGCCTGCCCCTGACAAACTTGTTGAGAATCTTTACGTCCAGGATGGGCGTGACAGAACCATCCTTTTTGGGTACTGTGAATAGGTTGGAATAAAAGCCCTTGCCTTTTTCTCTTAAGGGGACCTGGCAGATGACCCCCAGCTCCAGGAGGCCTTGCACTGCTTGCACTAGCTCCTGAGCTGACACAGGGTCCTGAGGAATCTGGGATCTGATGAATCTTGGAGGGGGATCGGCAGCAAACTCCAACTTGTAACCGGAGGACACTACCTCCTAAATCCACCAGTCTGAGACATGAAGCCTCCAGACGTGAGCGAAGTGCTGCAGCCGTCCCCCCACCTGGATGGGTGAGGGCGCCCCATCATGCCTGAGGGGCTTGGGAGAGGATTTAGCTTTGGGACCCCAGGAGGAGCCAGGACGTCCACGTCCTCTGCCTCTACCCCAGAAATCTCCCTGGGCCCCAGGGAAAGAAACCCCCCTTCCCTGTCTTGCACCACGGTAAGGGGAGGAGAAGGAACCCTGACCCCGAAAGGGCCGAGGTTGCCGCCTGCGCTGGGGTAACCTGCCTCCCTTAGCAAAAAGGTCCAGGCGGTCTCCAAACAGATGCAGTCCTTTAAAAGGAAACCCAGTGAGTGCCTTCTTGGCAGCGTTGTCAGCAGCCCACTGGAGCAGCCAAACCGAGCGGCGTATAGCCACCACGAGGGCAGAAGTTCTGGCACACATTCTGATGGTGTCATCCAATGCTGATAGGACAAAATTTACAAAAACATCACAACTGGAGAGTGCATTAACCCTTTAAATGCCAAGCACGTAGTTTCTACGTGGTTGCTTCTCCTACCGTTAAGTGCCAAGCACGTAGAAACTACGTGCCTGGCATTTCCCCCAAACAGTTAAAAAATAGAAAAAAAAAATCACTTACCTCCGGTATCCTTGTGAAGCCTGGGGTCCCCTCTTCCTTGGGGGGGCATCCGATCGCCCCCCCGTCGTCCTCCGTCTTCAGGGGGGGGCCCGAAACCAGCCGCCCCCCCCCCCCGTTTCCAGCGCTGATCGCCGATCGCCGCTGTAAAAAAAAAAAAAAAACTGTCATTTACTCACCTCCGCGCCCGAGCCTTCTGTCCGGGTCTCCTCTTCACCAGGGGGGGGTCCGATCCCCCCCCTGGGCTGCGCAGTCTTCAGGTGAGGACCCTCTTCCGGGTCCTCACCTCTTGTAATGGCGGCGACGGCCGCCGCCGCTTAGCCCCGCCCATTGTGGGAGGAGCGGGATGACGTCATCCCGCTCCTCCTATACCCCCTCCGAGCTCCGGCATCTGTCAGATGCCGGTGGTGATCGGAGCAGAGCGGGTGTCAGGTGAGGAGGCTCCGATCGGAGCCCCCTCGCCTGTCACCCGCCCTGCGCCGATCATCACCGGCATCTGTCAGTGACAGCGGCGAGGGACAGCGGCGAGGGACGTCGGATCGGAGGTGAGTACAGTGTAAAAAAGAAAAATAAAGATTTTTTTTTCTCTGTGTGTGTGTCATTTTTTTACTATTAACCCCTTGTGAACTGGTAAGGGGTCCATGACCCCTATACCAGTTCACAAGGCTGGGGAGATGGCAAGCCACCTGCGCTAGCGGGTGGCTTGCCATTAACCCCTGGCACCCCCATTACCTGCCTCCCCAAAGGCCAGGGGGGGGCAGAAGAGCCCGGGCCCACATGGGCTATGTGGGCTCGTAGGCTGCAGGGTGGGGGGGCCACATAAGCTGGCCCCCCCACTCTGTGCCTACAAGCCCCCATAGCTGGTCCCGGGCTGGTTACTGTGGGTAAGGGGGACCCCACGTCAATTTTTTTTTTGATTTTTAAGGGTTTTTAACCCTTAAAAATCAAAAAAAAATGGGGTCCGCCCCCCCTGGGAGGGGGGACCCTATGTCATTTTTTTTTTTTATTAACCCTTTGTAATCTGTCATCCAGCAGCTATAAAAGGCTTCTAGCAAGTGAGCAGAAGCCAGTGATCGCCGAGGGACAGAGTGCTCCAGGATGGATGGGAGGTGAGTATAGTGTAAAAAAAAAAAAAATTAATAAAATATTTTTTTCTTTATGTGTGTGTGTCATTATTTACTTTTAACCCCTTGTGAACTGGTAAGGGGTCCATGACCCCTATACCAGTTCACAAGGCTGGGGGGATGGCAAGCCACCTGCGCTAGCGGGTGGCTTGCCATTAACCCCCGGCACCCCCATTACCTGCCTCCCCAAAGGCCAGGGGGGGGCAGAAGAGCCCGGGCCCACATGGGCTATGTGGGCTCGTAGGCTGCAGGGTGGGGGGGCCACAAAAGCTGGCCCCCCCACTCTGTGCCTACAAGCCCCCATAGCTGGTCCCGGGCTGGTTACTTTGGGTAAGGGGGACCCCACGTCAATTTTTTTTTTGATTTTTAAGGGTTTTTAACCCTTAAAAATCAAAAAAAAAATGGGGTCTCCCTCCCCTGGGAGGGGGGACCCTATGTCATTTTTTTTCCCGATTTAACCCTTTGTAGTGTGGATGGTTTTTGTATTTTTTTTGTGAATGTTATAAAATACTTGTTTCAGTTAGGGGGGTCTCCTGGGCAGGAACGGGGGGCTACCGATAAATATGTGGTACCGTTCTAATCGGTAGAAATGGGGCTTTCACATGCAATATGATTTTCCTTAATAAAATACATTTTTTATTTAAAATAAAGGAGTCAATTTTCTAAAAAAATGTTTTTATTTATTTATTTTTTTTTCACTTAATAATATTGTAAAAAAAAAAAAAAAAAAATACAAACAAGACATTTCATGTTAAAGTCTAAACTCTGCTGCAAAAAATATATATATAATTTTTCTGAAAGTTACAGCAAAAATGGCGCAAAACATGTCGCAAAACATGACGCAAAATGGGGAAAATGGCCTGTCAACAGAGGGTGACAAAATCTCAAGTAGGCTGGCAATTAAAAGGGTTAATAGTACCTATGCATGTTGGGTATTGTTCTGTTCGGGGGACCTTGCGCTTTCAGACTTAGCTTGTTTTTTCTGGTTTGCATATTTATATTTTAGGAAAAGGTGTTTTTTATTCAGCTTTTTTATAAATTTTTTAGGGAAACCCTGCGCAACCAAAGAATTCTTTGAGGAATTAATTCCAGAAAGATGAGCCCACTAGAACAAGCTGGGTACCCTTAAAAAGCTTAACGTGTGTACTTTCAGGGAATATATGGTTTATGGGGGATATTCCAAATGTAAAGGGTTGTTTTGGTTGAAAAATCGCAAGGTGCGCACTTTGTCTGCAGAGCTGAAATTTTCAAGTAAAATTACCGTTATGCGCATGCTTTACTTTGGGGTGTTTGGCAACTCTTCCCTTGACAGAACCTATGCATGTTGGGTGTTGTTCTGTTCGGGGGATGTTGCGTTTTCAGATTAAACTTGTTTTTTCTTGTTTGTATATAGTTTTTTTAGGAAAATGTGGCTTTGATTCTGCTTTTTTATCCTTTTTTTAGGGAAACTCTTTGCAACCAAAGATTACGTTGAGGGATTACTTCCAGAAAACTATGGCCACATCCACAAGCTTGGTACCCCTAGAAAGCCTGAGGTGTGTACTTCCAGAGAATATATAGTTTGTTGGGGGTATTTCAAATGTAAAGGGTTGTTTTTCTGGAAAAACCGCAAGGTGCGCATATTGCATAGCATAGTTGTATTTTATCTGAAAATCTCCTAAAGCGCTGTTTCAGTTTGGGGGAGTCTCCTGGGCAGGAAAGGGTGTCTACCTATACATATGTGGTACCGCTGTAACCAGGAGAAATTGGGATTTCACACGCAATAAGATTTTATTGACAAACTTACATTTTTTATTCCAAAAAAAACTACAATATGTAAAAATTTTTTTTTTTTTTTTTTTTTTGCACATATTTCACCCAAAAATATTAAGAATACACCTAACAAATGACAAACAAGACATTTCATGTTAAAGCCCAGACTCTGCTGAAAAAAACAATATATCATTTTCCTGGGAAATCCCTGGAAATCCCTTCAAAAATCACATTTGAACATGGGGAGCGCAAAATAGTGCAAAATGGTCTGGCAACAGAGTGTGACAAAAACTCCAGGTAGGCTGGCACTTAAAGGGTTAAACATCTCACAAGGCAAATCATCAGGGGCACTATCAAGCATATTTCTGATAAGGGTTCTAGTGGCCACAGCAGTAATGGCAGAGGCACAGACCGGGCGCAGCGCTGTCCCCGCACATGCAAAGGCGTGGGATGCCAGCTGATCAATACGCCGGACTTTGGCATCCCGCAGGGTAGTAGAATAAGGGGAATGCATGACAGAGGTGTTAGATAGCCCTAGGATCAGGGCATCCACCTCGGGGGGGGGGGGGGGGGTCGGGGGGGAGGATGACCAACATTTAACCACCTCTGCAGGAAAGGGATACTTCCTATTCCAACTCTTTGGAACCCCGGGAAGTTTACTGGGGCGCTCCCATTCCTTGAGCACAAGGTTATGGAAATGTGCCTGCTCTGGAAATTCCAAACGTGATCTTGCTGTATGGAAAAAGCTCCCCTCTTTGCCTGGGAGCCACAACAGGGAGAGAGATAGACAGAACCTCAAAAATCTGGGTCAATAATCTGTCAGTGTCATCCGGGGCCCAGGGGTCAGAGCTAGAATCGTCATGACCCCTCGGTCTCTCATCAGATGAGCCTGAATCAGAAAAGAGCTCCCCTTCATCATACGGGGTATAGCCACACAGATTCCAAAACTCCTCAGTTCCCATAGGGAAAACAGTGACATTAGGGCGTCAAGTGCCGCTTCTTAGCAGGGGCCTTACTCGGTAAAAACTTCGCAATAATCTGTTCAACAGTAGCCAGTCTAGAAGACACATCAGGCTGAGAATCCCCACTAGTATGCAACTAAGCAGGAGTGAGATTTAAGCTTGGGGGAGTAGGTGAAGTGAAACGAGGTGCAGCCACTGGCAGGCCAGATTGCAATGCAAGCACCTGCTCACCACAGGGTACAGACCCGCGCCTTGTCAGCGTCAGCATGAGGCTGCCCACACGCTACACACAGCTGGTCTTGTCCCAAGGGGACCCCGGTAACATTATCCTGGGATGCCTCCATATGGTAAATATAGCGGCACTATACACCAATAGGGAATAACGCTATATAGCAACCCTGGATGCCCCAATAACCCGCTAGGGACGTGGGAGTATAATTTTTACAAGGCCTACAAGTAATATACTAAAAACAGGGCCGGGAGAAGCCAAGAAGGGTTCGTCCTGCCTGAAAGACATAAGCAGACAAGACCTTAAGTACATCGTAACAAAAGTGAAGCAGATAAAACCGCCTGCGAGGGCACTTACAGACCGCGGTAGGTAGGAGTCCGTCGCGCATAGGCCAACCAAGTCAGAAAAGATGGCGTCCGTATACCTCGAGGGGCGGGCCAGTAATAGCGATGACGCGGAACGCGCCAAAGATGGGCCCCGCCCCCCCGAAGAGCGCAAAGCCAGAAAGGCCAACCGCCAATGATGGCGCACCAGCGCCTGAGATAATGCTGCCGCCAAGCGCGGAACCAAGTCAGCGCGTGGCGGCTGTAAATTTGAAAGCAATAAAGACAAGTCAGCGTGGCGGCTGACACAAGAATAAAGACATGTGAAAAGTGAAAGCACAGACTGCATAACATACATATCTATACACATACACCCCCCTCCCTCTTTTCCCCCGAAGATTACAAGGAGGATTAGGGAGGACGGCGGCCACTTAAATAGGGCCCACCGATAGGCAGGGACAATAGTGAGGGAGGGGCATCCCATAGAGGCTCACCATAAGCCTGAACCGCCTACCCTTTGGTGGGGGATTGCGGTGGAGCAGCGCTCCTAAGCACCAACGGCGGTGCTGCCTACCTTCATCCGACCAGCGCAGCCAAGGCTGGGAGGCATATTACTAGTGGAACGGGTGGGAATAGTCCTACAGGGCCGCAGGTGAATAACCCCGCTCACCTGCGAGTAGAGAGCCAATTTCTCGTCCTTCGCAGCCAGACTGCAGAGAAATTCTGGGGATTTGTGGGAGGTCCCTGGGTATTTGAGGGGCCGGGAGGAGCCTATTTTCGATGTCTCTGCAGTCCAGCGCCATCTGGCGGAGTATATCCCAACTGTAAGTATTAGATTTGGAGCAGGACGTAATGTATACTAAGAATAAAAAAATCACTGAACCAGCTTGGGAATTAAACTCTCACCGACTGAGTCCATTCCTTTAGCAACTGAGCTATCTAGGATACTCAAGTCAGGTCACAGTTTTAATGTATTATCTGTGAATCAATCTCTCTCTCCAAACTGAAAAACAATCAACTTTGAATGTCTCTTTCCCTCTCCCCTACACAGCCAAGCTCTCATATCTGTCATCTACACAACAGAGCAGCGACCTCCGCCATATCAAAGCAGCAGTAACACTCATGCACAGCTGAAAGACACAAGGCATGCGCCACTTATGCATTGAAAACAACCAGAGCCATTTGCAGAATTACATAGCCACGGCAACTGGCTCTGATTGGATGAGAGCCAAAGCATGCAAGGCAAAGGCAGCAGCAGGCTCTAAAATCTTTTAAATTCCAAGGTCTGCTGCTCAGCATTTTGTCAAGCTTTATAAAGCTTGTGACTATATTCAGGCACTATCCAGTCTCATTTACCATAAAGCCATCTCTATCCATTACTGTGCTAATTAGGGTCAACACCCTAAAATTCTAATTAGCTATACCCAAGCACTGCACTCCCCCTTCTTCCAGTGGTCTCTGGGAGCATGGCTCCATCTACTCATCAAGAGTCCCCTTGCAGAGCTCCCTCAATAGCAAGTGCAAAAAAAAAAAAAAAAACAGCTTACAGTGCTGGCAAGTACAACACGCATCTAGGCCTCAGAAAGGTTCCAAGCAAAATTAAACAACGTAAGGTAGCCATACCACGCATATGCAGCATTTTTATGCAGGGCAATTGTGATAGTCTCACTCTGTGATAGTCTCTCAAATCAAATTGACCCACTGCATGGAAAATATATAGAATATAAAATAATCCCGCTGTAATGTATATATATATATATATAAAAAAAAAAAAAAAAAAAGACTACCTGGAGGCCAGCTGGTATTGATTGATTTGCTTCCCATTTTGTTAGAAGGGGGAGATTTGGAAGGTAGCCAACTATCACCAGCAGGTCCTCCATGCAATCCTACTGGTTCTGCAGAAATCATGTCAAACTGGTTGTACGGGGAGCCACCACGATTCTTTGCAGGGGGAGCAATAGAGCCTGTCAATATAAAATTAGAATAAAATGTTATATGAACATATATAGTGCTAGAGGTTTGTTTCAATTTTATTAATCAAGCATGCATTTACAGTGTCTTAGAAAAATATTCATATCCCATAAACTTTTCCACCTTTTCAAATGTTTAATTGACATTTTATGTGAGAGAGTAACAAAGTAGCAAATATTTGTGAAGTGTAAAGAAAATGATACAAGAAACTGAAGAGTGTGAAATGCATATATATTCAGCTTCAACTACACTATAGCTTCAAGTCTCTTGGGTCATGTCTCTGCTAGCTTAGCACTTCTAGAGTGACATTTTCGCCTAGCCTTATTTGCATACTAGCTCAGTCATATTGGATGGAGAGTGTTTGTGAACAAACATTTCCATGTCTATAGATTTGCAATGGGATTTATGTCTGGACTTTGACTGGGCTATTACAACACATGAATATGCTTTGATCTCAACCATTGCATCGTAGTCCAGTCTGAAGTCTTTTGCAGCCTCTAAGATTTCCCCCATGATTGACCTGTGTTTACGCCACCTGTTTTCCCATCAACTAGGTGCAGCTTCCAAGTTCCTGCAGAGGAAAAGCAACCCCACAGCAGGATGCTTGCCACATGTTGTCATGGTGGTCACATGGTGTCATAAAGGGCAAATTTGTGGAGTGTACAACTAATAGGGGCAACATTAGATCGTCTACCGCAATTGACAAGAGGATCCCTGAACATGGAGACAAATCTCTCGACCTTCCGATTGTAAAGTGAAGCAAAGAGATCGACACTGGGTGTTCCCGGCAGTCCCACAGAGCCTATAAAGTCTGACAGAGTCAATTCCTCGTGACTCAGTGTTGCTCTGCTCAGGGAAGTTGAATTATCCACTCCTAGAATGTTGATCGCTGAAATTCAAGGGATGTGCAACTCATTGCATAACCCAATCCATTTCCCCGAATGCCAGCTTTCTCCTGGTGTTACCCTGATGGTTGATGTAGGCCACTGCCGTTACACTGTCTGCCTGATGATCCCTGTAGACCCCTTAACTGGTTGGGCCAAGGGACAGCAGAATCGCCCCTTAACTATCTGGTTTTACTGCTGATTACTGCGTCCTTAGACAGTCTTGGTCACCATCACACCTCCTGAACCCGTTTGACTGACATCCTTTGTCAGTATGGTTCACTCAGAACAAAAGACCATCCTATCTGCAGCTGGACAACCTTCAGGTTAATGACTCTTACTAGGCCCCTCAGCTAAAAAGAAAGATATATGGGCTAAGAGGATCTGTCCCAAACCAAGAGAAATTCTTTATGCACAGGCCTTCTCTGAAACTAGGAACTGATGTCCACGGTGGCCAGGAATGTCCCCTGCTCTAAACATGCTGTTGTGGACCTTAGAGATTACATTTAAAATATTCTTAGACATGTACATTACTTGAGACACTTTAAATCCAAGATAGGCCACACAGTGCCAAACATTTCTGGAATCTCAAATACAGTAAAAATAACCTCACTCTGATGGAGGTACCATTGCATTAGGTTTGCTGGGAAAGCCTCAAAGCTACCAACTTGTGTGGTGGCCTGTACCCACCTCAAATTTCTAGCCTGAAGAGATTACCCTCCTGGACCCAAGCATTTGACATGTAGAGTAGATTCACTGACAATTTCTTGTCAATTATATTCATAAAAAATACAAATCTGTGAAATACTCACCTGTAGAATTGGTATTATAAGTATACAGTACGTCCTGCTCCAAATATAATACTTACACTTGGGTTATCCTCTGCCAGATGGGGCTGTACTGCAGAAGCATGCAAAAACAGGCTCCTCCCCAGCCCTTCATATACCCAGGGACCTCCCACAAATCCCCAGCATTGAAAAGCAGTGAACAAGAAGCCGGGAGAATTAAAAACCACCCAGAACAACCGGTAACAATAACAAGATAACAATCACCATACAGGGGATCCAGAATAATGCAACAACAAGGTGGGGTGGAGCAGGACGTACCGTATACTTATAATACCAATTCTACAGGTATTTCACAGAATTGTATTATTCTTAGTATACAGTACGTCCTGCTCCAAATATAATACTTACACTCGGGACATCCAAAAGCAGTGTCCGTAAGTAGGGTGGGATCCCCAACAACAAAACGACCACAGCAGACAGTTAAAGCACTGTCACCTGCAGAACCATACGGCCAATACAGCATGAGCTGAGGCCCTAACAACCACATTGTAAAAAGAAGAACCTTGCAAAAGGGATGAAAAACAGAAGGCCAATGTTAGTGGCCTAACCAAGCCAATCAACAGCAAAACTGGAGCTAAAGCCCAAGAGGCATCAAGCCCGCATATAAGGAATCAAGGCGACAAGGGAGACTCTCCCCCTTGCCTGAATAGGCCTGAGTAATAGCCTGACAATCCGATTAGCAATGAAATTGGCAGAAGCCAAGGCCAAAAACAATGTACAAGAGTAACATCCATTAAGGTAACAACCAGGACCAAACCGCCCGACTCTGAGAGCGGGCGAGAATGAGCACATTCAGGATGTAATGACCCCAAGACCCAAGGAACCTCAGTTCCCCTAAGGGACACAGTGACTTCTAAGAAAAAACTGCCAACCCCTGCATGAAGAATGCAGAACCACCTCCTTGACGTTGCAAGAAAGGGGAAAACAATATCTCAGATAATGAACATACGACACCAACAGATGTAGAGGATCTGGCTCGGCCGGAACTCCACCTTATCTTGGTGTATCTCAAGGAAGGAGAGCTAGGTAGACCGAAACCGCCGCTAACACACGCCGGACCAAGGCAACAGTCACCAGAAGGACAACCTTGAGGCTAAGGACATTGCTGAAAGGGGGAAAATCTGGTTTGAAACCTGATCCAGAATCGTTCCTAGTAAAGGAGTCACCACTTTAGGGAACATCAAGGACTCGAGGTGATTGAACACCCATCCAATGACTCCCAATGGCCCGCCAGCCGGGTATCCAACTACCCTGATTCAGAGACAGGGAAGTGAGGAAGGGCGTCCTGGTAAATCTCGGGCGGACGTCCCTTGGTCTCATCAGAGACATCACCATCGACAGCACCTGAGTGACACTCTTCAGAATTGAAGAGAGGCCAGATAGCCGGGCCACAAGGAAACAGAGTTGGAATTCCAACACGAACCCGGAGAGCCTCAGAATCTGAGGGCACAGGAATGTAAACCTAAGCATTGAAGAGTGCCCCAGGCAGCAAGACGCCCCTGGGCGCAAGGTGCTGATGGCCTAATGCAAGAGTATCCATGCAGGAAAACTGCCTGTAATTAGAGAATTGCTGTGAATTCAGAATGGCCCACGTGACCCATCCTTTGGGGGGCTGTGGGAGGTGGTATATCAGCCCTTGCCTCTGCCTATTACAGGCAGTCTGCAAGAGACCCTCAGACCTTGCAGGCCTAACATGGCCTGAGCCAGCAACCAAACAGGGGCAGAGACCAGGAGTACCTGGGGTCTGAAAGAATTGGGGTAGGCAATGCAGCAAACTCTATCCTCTATCTGGAGGACACCACCTCCTGATCCGCCAGAGTGAGGCGAAACGCCGGGGGGGGGGGGGGGGGGGCTGGCTCCTGTCTCGAGGGGGCCGGGACGGCCGCCTGCGAAGGGGTGATTTGCCCTTTTTTCCGAACAGGTCTAGACGGGCCCCAAATAGGCGTCGTCCTCTGAAGGGGAGCCCAGTAAGAGTCTTTTTTGTAGCGTCATCAGCCCCCCCCTCTCGCAGCCAGAGCAGGCGACGAATAGCCACCGCAAGGGCGGAAGTTCTTGCACACATTCTAATCGCGTCCTCTAGCGCCAATAGAATAAACTTCACAAATACATCACAATTGGAGAGTGCATTGAACACCTCCCAAGGGAGATCTTCAGGGTCATGATCGAGCAATTTCTTGATGAGGGTCCTAGCGGCCACCACAGTAATGGCTGCGGCACAGGCCGGACACAGCGCCGTCCCGGCACAGGAGGCCAGCTGCTCAATGCGTCAGTCCTCAGCATCCCGAAGCGCGCTATAGGCAGGGGTTGTAATAAAGGGGGGGTTAGGGACCCCTATGATCGGCGCATCCACCACGGGGGGTGACGACCAACAATTAACCATCTCAGGGGGGAATGGGTATTTCCTATCCCAGTCCCCTGGAAGTTTACTGGGGCATTCCCATTCTTTGAGGACAAGAGCACTGAAGTGAGCCTGCTCTAAAAATTCCAAACGTGCAGTCGCAGTATGGAAACACTCCCCTCTAGGCTTGGGAACCTGACCGGGGGGAGAGATAGACAGTGCCTTAAAGACCTTAAGCAACAGGTCGTCAGTGTCACACTGGCCCCAGTATTCCTGGGCAAGAATCATCGTGAGTCCTCGTCATCTCATCAGAAGAGCTGGAGTCAGAAGGGGTATAGTCACAGGGAGTAGCAAACCCCTCAGTTCTCATAGAGCATACAGAAACATGGGGCGACAGGTGCCGCTTTCTACCATGGCCCATACGCTCTGACAACCCAGCAATAATCTGTTCAACCGTAGGACGCCTGGAAGGGCCGGCAGGCTGCAATTCCCCACTTGTAGGCGACTCAGCAGGAGAGAGATTTATGCCTGGGGAGATAGGTGAATTGAAGCTACGTGTAGCCACTGGCAGACCTGATTGCAGGGCCAGTGCTTGCTCGGCACAGGGTACGCAGACCAGTGCCCTGCCAGCATCAGCATGGGGTTGTCCACACGCTATACACCGCCGGTCTTGTCCCGGAGGGACCACGGTCGCATAATTCTGAGATGCCTCCATATGGTGATTAATCAAGGCACAATATGCCGGTAGGGATTTACACTCTAAGTAACCCTGGATGCCCCAAGACCCGCTATGGAAGTGGGAGAATTTAACAAGGCCCGCTATAATTTAACACCGGGCCGGGAGAAGCCAATGGTGTTCACCAGTCTGAAAGACATAATGGGAATAAAGGGAGTCAAAACCATGCGCAGTAAAAAGGATCATGAAAATCACCCGCTAGGGCACTTACAGACCAAGGGAGGAGGAGGATCGCCACCACGCATGCGTGCGACCAGCATCAAAATGGCGCCAAAGCGAACCTCGAAGGGCGGGCCAGATAGTCCCGTGACGCGGAGCGCGCCAACCTATGTCCCCGCCCCCCCCCTGAAGAGCGCGAAGCTCTAAGGTGGATACAACTGTAACAGGAGCGGAGTGAATGGGACACTAGAGAAGATGATCTGCCACTGAAGACGCCGCAGCGTCTGAGGCGACGCACATCTAGCAAGGAAGTTACACAGTGGAACTAACTGCGCGGTTCTGTCCCCTGGGATACTAGTCCGATCAGACTAACATAACGTGTAAAACATACACCAGACCTTACTACACACACATACCCCCCCCCCCCCCCCTTCTTTCCCCCCGGACTACGTCCTGCTCCAAATATAACACTTACACTCGGGTTATCCTCCGCCAGATGGACGGGTGGGAATAGTCCAACAGGGACGGGTGGGAATAGTCCAACAGGGCCGCAGGCTTGATAGCCCCGCTCACCTGCGAGAGAGTGATACTTCATGTCTTCGCAGTCAGCACTGCAGAGAAATCTGGGGATTTGTGGGAGGTCCCTGGGAATATGAAGGGCCGGGAGGAGCCTGTTTTCGCATGCTTCTGCAGTACAGTGCCATCTGGCGGAGGATAACCCGAGTGTAAGTATTATATTTGGAGCAGGACGTACTGTATACTAAGAGTATCTCTCCTTTTGAGATTTGTATGTCACCCTTGGACCTATTTGGTGGAACCAGAGCTGGCATCTTAAAAACATCCACAATAAAGGTCGTCAATCTATAAAATGAGCTCCATGAGCTGACACAGAGGGTTCACCTGCCAAATGGAAAAGTGTGAATGTATTGGAATGGCCCAGTCAAAGCACAGAATCTGTGGCCAGACTTGAAGATTGCTGTTGAGCAGCAGTAACCACCTAACTTGAAGACGTTGGAGCAGTTCTTTCTGTCTTGAGGAACAGGCAACAATTCCAGTGAAAAGCACAACGATTTATCCAGTGAACTGCAGCTATAACTGCTGCAAAATTTGGCTCTAGAAGACTGGCAGTGTTAGAGCCCTTGATCTATTCTTGACCCATCTTCACAGTCCCACTGCAAGAATGAAGTGGAATGGGATGCAAAGCCAGAGGTATATGCAGACTGGGAGGAGCCACACCTTTTTATCTTGCAGCCCTGCCTACGACAGTGTGTTAACCCATGAGTACCTGAACGCCCTGGAGTGGAATATGAGAAAAAAAAAAAAAGAAAACCAGGAACAAATTTAGGGAGCCCCAATCACTGCTCTTGTTAACAGGTTGGGAAGACCCTGGTTCACCCCCCGTCTTTAATCCATCCCTGGCTGTGGCATGAACTAAGGCAATGTATGACACAACGATTGGAAGAAACTGCCGAAACCCAACTGCCTTTAAACATTTACATTTAGGATAATTTATTTTAAGTTCATTTAACCCTCATGCAGAATAGCAGAAACATACCATTTTTATGCAGATTGACATCCTGGGATACAGAGGAAGGCAACCCATCCATCATTGACGTCCATTGCTTAAAACGAGATTCAGCCCCAGCTTCTTTTCCATAATCCATTCCGGTGGAGCTGAAACCTAATCATCAAAATACATTTATACAGAAACAAGTTAATTTAAGCATTTATATTCATTATATGAAATCTGATACAAGCACTGGTTAGCCATTCAGGGATCAGAGGCACAGATGTAATGTTCAGTTTTTGGACATGTCCCTTAAAGGTTCTCTCTCAAATTAACTACCTTTAGTCAATAATGAAACAGCAAAGGGTCCAGAAGGTGGTGAACAATACAAAAAATGACCGAATACCAGTGACACACCTTCATATGACATTCCATTAAAATGAAATTTAAGTCCGGTAACAATACAAAGTTCGCAAAATACCATTTTGTGAATACTCACCTGTAAAATGGGTATTATAAGTATGTCACACACCCCGCTTCAAGACATTCATTACATGTGGGTATACTGACCTGTAGATGGCGATCTTGCAGAGATGTCAATAAAAAAAGGTAAGACCCTCGCGGCCCATAAATACCTGGGACCTCCCACTCATTCCCCAGTATAAAGATAGCAGTAAGATAAAGGGACCAGGAAAGCCAGTTAAAACTAACAAAAGGTTCACCATATAAAGGATCCAGAATACAAAAGGGCAGGGTGAAGCGGGGTGTGTGACATACTTATAATACCCATTTTACAGGTGAGTATTCACAAATTGGTATTATTCTAAGTATGTCACACACCCCGCTTCAAGACATTCATTACATGTGGAGAATCCAATAGCAGTGTCCATAAAGGGCGGGGATCCAAAAAAAAAAACAAGGCAACAAGGCACAAACTTAAACCACTGCAGCTTGCAGAACTTTGCCGCCAAAAACAGCATCCGCTGAGGCCCGCACATCAACCTTGTAAAACTTGGAAAAAGTGTGAACCGAAGACCAAGTAGCAGCCTTACAAACCTGCTCAACAGAAGCCTGGTGCTGGAAGGCCCAGGACGCCCCAACAGCACGAGTAGAATGAGCAGTAACACGAAAAGGGGGAATCTTCCCCTTAGCCGAATAGGCCTCAACAATGGCCTGGCGAATCCATTTACTAATGGAAGACTTGGCAGGAGCCAAACCCTTCCTAGGCCCAGAGGACACCACAAAAAGAGCGTCAGTCCTACGAAAAGGGGAAGTAGCCACCAAACAGTACTTCACACAGCGAACCACATCCAAAGAATGCAAAACCCTCTCCTTGTCATTGCTAGGCTTAGGACACAAGGAGGGTAGAACAATATCCTGATTAAGATGAAAAGCAGAGACCACCTTAGGAAGAAAATCTGGCTTGAAGCGGAAAACAACCTTGTCCTGATGCCTCTCAAAGTAAGGGGCCTTAATGGACAAGGCTGCCAGCTCCGAAACACGCCGAACAGAAGTGATGGCAACCAGAAAAACAACCTTCTGAGTAAGCGTAGAAAGTGCAATATCCTGCAAAGGAGGACCCTGCAAGGCAGACAAAACCAAATTCAAATCCCAAACTGGGAGCAAAGGCTTCCTAGGAGGCCGCACATGCGTAACCCCCTGGAAAAAGGTCTTAACCAGAGGATGAAGACCAAAAGACTTTTGAAAGAAAACCGCCAGGGCAGAAACCTGCCCTTTCAGCGTACTAAGCTGCAAACCTTGGTCCAGACCATGTTGCAGAAATTCCAAGACTCTAGGTATAGAAAACACCCTGCAAGGCAAGGCCCTAACCTCACACCAATCAATATAAGACCTCCAAGTCCTATAATAGATGACGGAGGAGGACTGCTTGCTAGCCCTAACCAGAGTCTGAATGACAGCATCAGAAAGATCTTCCTCCCTCAAGATGGAGGTTTCAGCAACCACGCCGTCAAAGCCAGCGTTGGTAAATTAGGGTAGAGCAGTGGACCCTGAGTGAGCAGATCCGGCAGAAGGGGCAGGTCTAACTGATCCTCTGCCAACCTTACCACGTCTGCGAACCAAACCTGTCTTGGCCACCTTGGAGCCACCAGGATTGCCGACGCGCCCTCTAGGGCCAGCTTGCGCACCACTTTGCCCACCATGGAAAACTGAGGAAACAGGTACAGAAACCCCAGATCCCTCCAGTTCAGAGACATGGCATCCGCTGCCAGAGCCAGCGGATCCCGCGAGAGACACACAAATGCCGGAAGCTTGTGATGAGAGGCAAAGAGGTCCACCTCCGGAGTCCCCCACCGGTGACAAAGTGACCAAAACACTTTGGGGCTGAGCGACCATTCCCCCCGGCGAGATGACCCCCTGCTCAGGGAGTCCGCCTCCGTGTTCTCCACTCCCGGAATGTACACTGCCGAGATGCATAGGACATTGCCCTCTGCCCAATCCAGTATCAAAGACACCTCCCTGAGGGCCCGCCTGCTGCGAGTCCCTCCCTGGTGATTGATGTAGGCGACCGCCGTCCGATTGTCTGACCGAACCTGAACCGGTAGTCCCCGTAACTGAGGAGTCAAGTGAGCCAGAACGAACCTGATGGCTCTCAGCTCCAGAACATTGATGGGGTCGTGAGCCTCCTGAGGCCCCCACAGCCCCTGAAACTGAAGATCCCTCCAAAATCCCCCCCAACCCGACAGGCTGGCATCCGTGGTGACCGTCCCCCAACAAGGGGTCATGAAGGACCTGCCCCTTGTCAGATTGCTCGGATTCAGCCACCACCGAAGGGAACGCCGCATCCGGGGAGACATCAGAAAGGACTGATCCAATGACAGCGGGGACCTGTCCCAGGCTGCCAAGAGATGGAGTTGGAGCGTCCTTGTGTGAAACTGGGCAAAGGGAACCGCCTTGAACGATGCCACCATCAATCCCACCAGTCGCATCCCTAGCCGGATGGACGGGCGGGGGATAGATAGGAGACGCTGAGTCAATTCCTGAATCAGAAGAACCTTGGCTCGGGGGAGGAACACCCTGGCCTGAGAAGTATCCAGAGACATTCCCAGGAACTCCACCACCCTGGAGGGAGAGAGGCTTGGGATAGTTGATCACCCAACCAAAGCTCTCCAGAGTGGACACCACGGTCCTGGTATCCAGCTGCGCCTGACTGAGGGAAGAAGCCATGATGAGAAGATCGTCCAGATAAGGCACGATGCGGATACCCCTGGCTCTGAGGATGGCCATCACCATCGGAAGAGCCACAAACTGAAAATGTCGATTTTCCATGACGAACCTGAGAAATCTCTGGTGTGCCGGAAATATTGGAAAATGCAGGTAAGCATCCTTGATGCCTATGGACGTCATAAAGTCCCCCTGACGAAGTGAGTGGATGGCTGAGCGCAGAGTTTCCATACGGAACTTCCGGGGATGGACGAACCTGTTGAGCAACTTCAGATCCAGAATGGGACGAACGGATCCGTCCTTGGGCACCGTGAACAAATTGGAATAGAAGCCCAGGCCCGGTCTGAGGGGGGCACCGGACAGATGACAGCCATGTCCAAAAGACTTGCTACTGCCGCCCGAAGCCCCTGGGCGGCCAGAGGATCTGACCGCACCCGAGACCTGTGCTTCACCGTGTCCGCCGGAAAGGGATATTTTTGTCCCAAAACGGAAGCCGAGTCGGCCTCTCCCATTCATTGAGAATGATACCATCAAAATGCTTTTGATAAGGAAATTCCAAGCGCGGCTTGTTCACCTCAAAGAACTCCCCCCTTCAGCGAAGGAGCCGCCTCGGGGGGGGGGGGGGGGGGAGAAATAGCCAGGACCTCAAACATATGAGCCAGGACCCTAGAGGTATCCAAGGAATCCCCCTGGCCCTGCTCGGTATCAGCACCCACAAACTGCTGGTCATCGGAGCCCTCAGACTCCTCATACAGCTCCCCTTCCTCACGCGGGGAACAATCAGACCAATCCAGGTAGTCAAACTCCTCCATATCAAGGGCCTGCGTGGCTGTATACAAATGTTTTCGCATTGCCGTGGCCTTTTTAGCAACGGCACTGGAAAACAATTTTTCAAGATTGGCCAATCTGGCACACACCTCAGATTGCGACTCCCCCCCAATGACCACATCACATGGGGTACGTGTCAAGCGAGGGGGAGACGGAGAGGAGACTGGCGGAGCAGAACCAGACGCCTGAGATCCGGTTTGCCGCGTAATAGACCGTTGCGCACAGGGTACACAAAGAAATACATCATCCCCCAAAAGGGATACCCCACACCCCAAACACTGCCTGGATTGCCCCGAGGGGGGCACAAGCCCAGTATCCGGGGAGGCCTCCATATGGTGATATTATATAGTGCTCCGAGGGAATTACGCAGTAATGCAACCCGGGATGCCCCTTCCTTTAAGTCCCGAGTGGGAGGAATTTTAAGCCAACTAAATTTTACCAGGGTCCCTAGGACCGGGGGAACCCCCCTTTAAGAGGATCAAGGTCCACCTGGAACATACAAAACAAAACACACAATCAGACCATGCTATCAAATGTCCTTAAAGAGTTAATAACAGAGCATCTGATGGGCCACAGGCCACTCACCCGACCTTCACCCCACCGGAGTCCCGCACGCCAGGCAGAAGGGGAAGTGGAAGA
Organism: Gastrophryne carolinensis; assembly: GCA_027917425.1. Taxonomy (NCBI): domain Eukaryota; kingdom Metazoa; phylum Chordata; class Amphibia; order Anura; family Microhylidae; genus Gastrophryne; species Gastrophryne carolinensis. The sequence continues at coordinate 339,300,956 of CM051235.1, forward strand.
CGCGTAGTGTGCAGTAGGAAGAGGGAGGGCGGGCCGGCGCGGTTCGCGCATCGCGCCCGGCCCCGCTCCCGTCCAGAAGCCGGGACTTGAAAACGGCGCTCGCAGCACGGGGGTGGGCCGTAGGCGCGCGAGCGAGCGCCCGGCCCCGAGGAGAAGAAGCACCTCATGGGCGCCTACAGCCGCCATTGTCACACGCCGGAGGCCGGCGCCGCGGGACCGCCGGCGCCAGTCTGTGAAGTCAAACATGCACAGTAAAGCACCTCACACACACACAATAAAAATAATAAGATGAATCCATAAAGGACCCGCCCCCCCTCCCCTCTAAGGGTATCCGGGAGAGGGGGAATCCATGCTAGGGTAGGGCCGGGGCATCCCAAACCGGGGTCACCAACCCGGTTAGCCGCCTACCCCTTGTTATGGGGTCTCACGGCTCCTGAGCACCTAGGGTGCCATCTACCCTTGCCCGGACCAGCAGCCTAGGGTGGGAGGCAAGTAACGTAAATAAAGGGATCTGGGCAGGAATAGAAGAATAGAGGGCCGGGAGACATCCCAGGTACCTGCAATGGGGGAGACATCCATCTTCTGACTTGCTCGCCTCTGCAGAGATGAAAGACTGGGGAATGAGTGGGAGGTCCCAGGTATTTATGGGTCTTACCTTATTTTATTTTATTGACATCTCTGCAAGATCGCCATCTACAGGTCAGTATACCCACATGTAATGAATGTCTGGAAGCGGGGTGTGTGACATACTTAGAATAGTATTTTTTTTTTTTTCCTGGCCCTGGTAGGACTGCTAAAAGGTAGGACTACAAACAGCTTAGTGAAATATGACTAAGTGGCTTACACCTTCTAATCACACCATGGGTTTACAGTTGCTGTATGGATTTTTCTTTTTAACTATGCACCAAAAAATTTGAAGATTGTATGGACCCTTTGCAGCTAGAGCTTATCCCCTCTACTGCATGTAGTTTTGCCAGGCGTTTCATGCTCAAGGATCAGCTTTATTCTTTGGGGGGAGACACAGGTGGGCTGTCATAAAGGGACTAAGGAGGCTTCACACCTGCACAGATTCCACAGCTGAATTGGAACAGAAACCACAATTGAAACAGTGTGAACCTGGCCTAAATTACACAGACCTTGTTCTTATACAACTATTTCTACTAGATAAACATCCTTTTGGGTAACCTAAGGCTACTAATGGGGCAGGATCTTCTAAAAGCCATCATTGACAACAAAAGGATTAATCTAAACCTTAAACACCTATATACAAAACCAATAGCATTTAAACAATAACACTGGGTACTACTGTTTTTTTAATGGATGTGCCACATTTATAAATCAGACACATTATACATTTCGGAAGCTAATACTAACCAGAGCCATAACCTGGCATATGCCCCTTGGACTGCATCTCAGAGATACCCACAGGGTCCAGATGAGATTTCGGTCCAGCTGGATGGGAAGGAGAATGCTTCATTCCTGGCTGCCTTTGTTGCTGCTGCTGGAGTGCACTTACCATTCGTGCCAGTTGCTAAAGTAAAACAAGCAGAAGCAAACAAATTAGTATGTCAAAAAGTATAAATACAATAAAGAACACACACCAGGGAGCACACACACTAAACAGAGATGCTGCATGTATAAGCACGATTATGGAAATGGACAAAAACTTAAAATCCTTGTCCAGAATCCGTAGTGTTACTGGTGCTCCTGTGTCAGCAGTAGAGACAGAGCGGTATCCTGGATCTGTTCATGCTCCTGCCAGCCCAGGAACAGGCACAGATCAGGAAATCAGGCTGTTTCAAATAAACCGTGAAACAGGTAGTAAAAATGTCTGTGTATGGACCAAGGTATACAACATAATATACTATTGATTGATTAATGACAATTTGTAAACATCTGCTGATGTAAGCTTGACTTTACCGCAACCATCATGTGGGACTGTCCCTTTAAGTGTTAACTTTACAGATTGAAAAGCATTTTTGAAGTACACCATTTACAGTTTTTTTTTTTGGTGTAACCTAGGCTTGGTAATTACAAGTCACCTGCTGTTCTTGCTGCTGCCGGACAGCCTGTGAGATCTTTCTCTGGTTCTGGAGGAGCTGCTGTTGCTGCTGCTGCTGCTGTTGCTGCTGAAGGAGTAGCTGACAAGCCTGTATAAAGACATCAATGCAGCAGCTTTAGCACATAGAGCGCAACAAAAAGTATGCAAATATTCAAAACCTATTCAATTAATAAATCACATCCATTATGAGAAAAATACAATTCTCTGATTTTTACATGTAGAATTGTTTCCTCTCTTCTTCCACTCAAGGGCATCATGAAGTCAGAAGTGAACAGGTTAACTCTCGTCTGAAGGGTGGCGACTGCAAGGGGTGGTTCCTCCCGGCCTATATATACTTTCGGCTGCTCTTTGCAATCCAGTAATTGAGAAGCAGTAGACACAGCTGCCTGGGAGGATAAGGCATCATAAGAAGCACCTCGTTTAGTTGGAAACAAGGAGAGAAGCGATAAGCTCCGTTCTTTCAGTTATTTTCCTTTTTTTATGCCGATCACCTATTTACAAGCTCCACTAGGACTATGGCACCCAAGGAACAGATCTAGTAGCCTAGCAGATGTCGGACACCCTGGAGTGGAAGAAGAGAGAAAACAATTCTACAGGTGAGAGAATTACAGAATTGTATTTTCTCTCATATTCCACCTCTCTCCACTCCTTATGGCTGACCGGATCAGAACATGGGGAGGGTAAAACCACCTCCTCGTTAAGATGGAAGGGGGACCTTAGGAAAAATATCCTGCATAAAACAGAAGACAGCCTGCTCGTCTTTGTGCAGAACTAAATAAGGAGGCTTAACCGATAAAGCTGCTAAATCAGAAACCTGTCGGACAGAGGTTATTGCCACTAGGAAGATGACCTTAAAGCGGACCTTCACCCTGAATAAGAACCTATCTAATATGTTTCCCAAACACTGTACATACAGATTACTCACATTAAAAATCATCCTACCTGCATCTACTGCATGTTATGAGCCTTTGAACATCCAAGATAGCAGCTCATGGGGCATCAGGCAGCCTGCAAACAGGAAGTATCTTCTGACTGTGTCGCTCTACATTCTGGGATTGCTCTCCTTTTCCTGACCCCAGCTCTGCACTGTCTGTGCAAAGCACAGCTATAACCCTGCCCCCTGCACTTTATCCCACTCTCCTCTTCTCATTATGTGTGATGCTTCCGAGTCAAGATGGCGGCGCCCATATCCTAGAGTCCTGAACAGAGTTGCAGCCAGGTGGGGGAAAAAAAAATACAATTCTGTGAGTACTCACCTGTAGAATAGTTTTTACTATGCACAGCACGGCCTGCTTCATGAAATCCTTACATCTGGGGTATTCCACCACAAGGTGGCGCAGTGTACTGCAGAAGATTTGTGGCTCCTCCCGGCCCCATATAAAAACGGTAATCACCCATAGACCTCCAGTGTTGACAAGCAGTTATACAAGAAGCTGGGAGGTAATAAAGGTAAAAAAAAAACCCTTAACTAACTTGGAACAATCACCATAAAGAGGCAACCAAGAATAACGATAGCAAGCAGGCCGTGCTGTGCATAGTAAAAACAATTCTACAGGTGAGTACTCACAAAATTGTATTTTTCCTAATGCACAGCACGTCCTGCTTCATGAAATCCTTACATCTGGGACATCCAAAAGCAGTGTCCATAACGTAGGGTGGGATCCCCAAAGAGTAACGGCAGGTAGTTCAAACCACTACTGCCTGAAAGTACCTTGCGGCCAAAAGCAGCATCAGCTGAGGCCTTAACATCAACCTTGTAAAACTTGGAAAAAGTATGAACAGAAGACCAAGTAGCGCCCTTACAAACTTGTTCAACAGAAGCTTGGTGCTGAAAAGCCCAAGAGGCACCAACAGCACGAGTAGAATGAGCAGTAATCCAGAAAGGAGCAACCTTCCCTTTAGCAGAATAGGCTTGTACCACCCACCTGACGTATCCACTTGCTAATAGTTGATTTAGCCGGAGGAAAACCCTTCCTAGGTCCAGCAGGAAGAACAAAAAGAGCATCAGATTTCCTGAAAGACTTCAACGCCCTGACAACATCCAGAGAATGAAGGCTCCGTTCCTTGGAATTAGCAGGGTTAGGACACAAGGAAGGTAAGACAATGTCTTGATTGAGATGGAAAGCAGACACAACCTTAGGCAAGAAATCCGGCTTAAGCCGAAACACCACCTTATCCTGATGCCGCTCAAAATAAGGAGGTTTAATGGAAAGTGCCGCCAGCTCAGAAACTTGCCTGACCAAAGTAATGGCCACCAAAAAGGCCACCTTAAGAGTCAGAATGGGCAATGCAGCCCCACGGATAGGCTCAAAGGGAGGACCCTGCAGAGCAGACAACACCAGATTTAAGTCCTAAACCGGTAGCATAGGTTTACGTGGCGGACGCACATGAGGAACTCCCTGGAAGAAAGTCTTAACCAGCCGATGATTGGTAAAGGATCTTTGGAAAAAAAATAGCCAGAGCTGACACCTTTTCCTTGAGGGTACTAAGTTGAAGGCCCGAATCCGAACCCGGTTGTAAAAATTCCAGAATCCTGGGGATAGAAAACACCCGACAAGAAAGAGACTTGGACTCACACCAGGCAATGTAAGCATGCCAACCCTGTAGTAGATAAAAGACGAGGACTTCTTCTGAGCCCGAATCATAGTAACAACAACAGAGGCCGGCAACCCCATCTCCATCAAGATGGAGGTTTCAGCAGCCAAGCCGTTAAAGCCAGCGTTTGTAAATTGGGATGGCGCAGCTGTCCCTGAGTGAGAAGATCTAGATCCTTGGGCAAGACGTACAGGTCTGCTGCCAACTGCACGACGTCTGCGAACCACACCCTACTTGGTCAACAGAGGGCCACCAGAATGGCTGGCACCCCCTCCTGGGCTATCTTGCGCAGCACCCTGCCCAGCAGAGGAAAGGGAGGGAACACAGAGGAGCCAAAACTCCATCCAAGGAATCGCTAGCGCATCCGTGGCAAAGGCCAGAGGATCCTGCGACAGACAGACAAATCTGGGAATCTTGTGATTGTGGCAAGACGCAAGCAGGTCCACATCTGGCTGACCCCAGCGGTGACACAGGGAGTGAAACACCTTGTTGCTGAGGGACCATTCCCCCAGCCGAGACGTTCCCCTGCTCAGGGAGTCTGCCTCCTGGTTCTCCACCCCCGGAATGTAGACCACCGAGATGCAAGGGACATTCTCTTCTGCCCAAGACAGTATCAGGGACACTTCCTTGAGGGCTCGCTTGCTCCGAGTCCCCCCCTGATGATTGATGTAGGCAACCGCCGTCTGGTTGTCCGAACGAATCTGAACAGCCGGACCCCGAAGGTGCGGGGTCAACTGGGAGAGAACCAACCTGATCTCCAGCAGCTCTAAAATGTTGATGGGTGCATGGGCCTCCTGGGGGCACCACTGACCCTGAAATTTCAAAGACTGGCATCCGTGGTGACGATATCCCAGCACGGCGGCAGAAAAGTCCTGCCCACTAGAAGATTCCTCGAGTCCAGCCACCACGAGATGGACTGCCTGGCCAGAGGGGACAGCGCAAACTCCTGATCCAGGGACACAGGGTCCCGATCCCAAACAGACAAGAGATGCAACTGAAGAGGCCTCATGTGAAACTGAGCAAAGGGAACCGCCTCGAAGCAGGACACCATCAGGCCCACTAACTGCATCCCCTGCCGAATGGAGGGATGAGGACACAGGAGAAGAGCCCGTGCCTGCATCTGAAAGCCCTCCACTTTCTGCTGAGGAAGAAATACCTTGACCTGAGAAGTATCCAGAGTCAAGCCCAGAAAAGACCTTGCCAAAGACGGAGACAGTGAAGACTTGGGATAGCTGATCACCCAGCCGAAGGACTCGAGAGTGAAGGTCACCACCTGAGTATCCTTCTTGGCCTGATGGAGACTGAGCAGCAATTAGAATGTCGTCCAGATAAGGGAGGATGCGAATGCCCCGGTTCCTCAGAAGTGCCATTACGCCCGCCAGCACCTTGGTGAACACCCGAGGCGCCGAGGTGATACCGAACGGTGTGGTCATGAAGTTGCCCGGCTGGAGGGTACTGACAGCAGAGTGTAGCGTCTCCATGCGAAAGTGCTTGAACCGGACAAACCGGTTGAGATCCTTCAAATCCAGAATGGGCCTCAGAGAATTGTCCTTTTTGGGCACCGTGAAAAGACTGGAGTAGTACCCCTGACCCTGTTTCTGGTAAGGTTCCTGGCAGACAACTCCTGACTCCAACAGGCGTTGAACTGCTAGGCGCAAACCCTGAGCTGACAGAGGGTTTTTGAGACACCCGGGATCTGAGGAATCCTGGGGGCGGCCAGGCTGCAAACTATCTTGTAACCGGAGGACACCACCTCCTGAATCCACTGGTCTGAGATGCGAAGCCTCCAGACGTGAGCAAAGAGCCAAAGCCACCCCTCAGCCAGATGGGTGAGGGTGCCTCCTCATGCCTGAGGGGCCTTGGGAGGGGGTTTGGGCTTGGAACCCCATGAGAGACCGGAGACTGGGACGACCACAGGATTTGCCACGGCCAAGAATCTCTGCGACTACCCGAGAAGAGGGAGCCACGACCTCCTCTGGAAGCACGAAAGGAGGGAAAGGAAGCGGAGGGCCCCCGAAAGGGCCGAGTCTGCTTCCTACGCTGAGGTAACCTACCATCCTTGGTCAGAACATCCAGGCGCTCACCAAAGAGACGAAGCCCGAAGCGAAGGGCAGCCCGATGAGAGACTTCTTAGCAGCAGTGTCAGCTGCCCACTGGCGCAAACAAACAGATCGGCGCATAGCCACCAAGAGGGCCGAAGCCCTACCGCCCAGCCGGACAGCATCATCCATGGCAAACAGCACAAATGCAACAAAATCAGAGCAAAGCAGGAGGGCCCTATAATCCTCCCTCTTCCTACCAGCCATGGCGCCATCCGCAAGACGTTTGATCTTCTTCTGAAGGGCAATAGCCGTAATGGCTGTGACACGAACAGGACGCAGGCCTGCCCCTACAAAGGTGAAACCATGACAGGCCAGCTGATCCATACGGCGGTCTGCACCATCACGCAGCGTAGTAGTGTCAGGGGACAGCATGACCGAAGTGTTAGACAGCCCTAGAACAGGAGCGTCCACCTCAGGGGGACACGACCAGCGCTTGACCAGGTCAGCAGAAAAAGGATACCTTCTGTGCAATCCCTTGGGCACCGTGGGAAATCTGTTAGGACGTTCCCACTCCTTGAGCACCATATTGGAGAAATGATCCTGCTCCGGGAACTCCAAGCGTTGCTTGTCAGGGCGAAAGAGCTCACCCTGCTTCCTCTTCGCCACCTTAGGGGGGCGATGTGCAAAGTTTCAAAAATGTCCAACAACAGTCTATCAGTGTCAACAGGGAGCCCGGTATCCTCATCAGAGGCGGACCCTGGGTCACTGTCGTACCCTTCCTGATGGTCCTTAGATGAGTCTGAATCATGGAAAAGCTCCCCCTCCTCTAAGGAGTCACGGCCGCCAAACACATGAAGGCCCACATCCTCCTCGGCAAAGAGGAAAGGCACGGTGTCAAGATGCTGCTTCTTGCCAGAGGCCTCGCCCATCACAGGTCGGGCCAGCTGCCTTTCAATGCTGGCCACGCGCAGTGCCAGATCAGATTGGGACCCCCTGCTAGTATCCCCCTCGCTAGGGGCAAAATGCAGGCGCGGGGGAGTAGGAGTTGCCTGACGTAGCGCAGAACAGGGAAGAGAAGCGCTTATCCCAGCCTGGTCCGCAATAATACTTTGGGTGCACGGCACACAAACCGCGCCACTACCACTCAAAGAGGATGCCCCGCACATGACACACAGCCGGGATTGTCCCGAAGGACCCACGAGCATGCTATCCCCAGAAGCCTCCATATGGTGATTAAGACAGGTGCAATAGGCCAATAAAGGGTAAGGGCTAATAAAAGCCACCCGGGATGCCCCCCAAAGGATGCCAACAGAGAGGGCCAGGAGGGAGGGGGGAGAGGAGCGGGACCGGGAGAAACCACAATACACAGTTATCCCGCCTGAAAGACATAAGCAAAAACACACATAAGCATCCCGCAGTACATGCCCCAAAAAGAATAATCAACCCCCAAGGGGGACTCACAGACCAAAGACAGCACGTACAGCGCACACAATCGATCGCCGTACAGCCGGGCCACCGAGTGGAGGATGAGGTTAACAGGTCACTGCCGCAGCCCACGCTGAAAGATAGGCCTCCGGACACAGAACACAGCACGCAGCCCGCAAAATGGCGCCGGAATGAGAACCTCGAGGGGCGGGCCACGACGCGATATGAGTCATCCCCCGGCACCGCTCCCCCCGTAGAGCGTGAAAACGCGCTCACATGACCCGCGCCGGCGCCATGTCAGTCCGCATCGCAACACAGCAGAAGCGCCGCCCGCCGCGGAGCGTAGTACAACCGCGCCGGCGCGAGACAGCACAACGGACAGCATCCCACCCGCCGGTACCACCCCCCCCCCCCCCCGAACACCCGTCGGGGAGAGGGCAAGCAGCGGGGGGAGCAGCCAGACGGGGCCAGATGGCAGGGAGGGGGGGGGGCAGGGGACACCAAAGAGAAGGGAGACACAACAAAAAACAAGAGGAGATTGCATAGCAACACAAGTCCCCAAATACGACTCACCCCCACACATAGCAGACAGGAGTTCCTCATCCACAGCAGACAGGAGTTCCTCATCCATAGCAGGCTCACCATAAAGCCTATGGCTGGCTACCCTTTATGGTACAGGGTCTGCGGCTTGGAGCAGCGCTCCCCGAGCACCTGACCCTAGTGCTCCTCTACCCTCACCCGATACGTCAGGCAAGGCTGGGAGGCACAGAGGGTCCAGAAGCGGGTGGAAATAGACATGCAGGGCCGCAGACTTGGTTGCCCCGCTCACCTGCGCAACAGAGAGAGCCATCTTCTATCTTCGCAGTATCACTCCAGAGGAAACACTGGAGGTATATGGGTGATTACCATTTTTATATGGGGCCAGGAGGAGCCACAAACCTTCTGCAGTACACTGCGCCACCTATCGGAATACCCCAGATGTAAGGATTTCATGAAGCAGGCCGTGCTGTGTATTAGGAAAATAATAAGTGACTAAAAACTTAAAATATATTAATTTTAGATGCTGGGGAATAGTTGTTTAAGGGTTTGGGCTTTTCATCAAATTATGTTGAAGGTCCGGTTTAAGCGGCAGCCCTGAAGGGCTGATAAAACTAAGTTCAGGTCCCAGACCGGTAGAAGAGGCTTTTGTGGAGGTCGTACATGGGTGACGCACGCAAAAATGTAATTATAAGTTCATTTTCAGCAAGAGATTTCTGAAAATAGATGGATAAAAGTAGTATCTCTCCATTTAGGGTGCTCAATTGAAGACCTTATCGACCATGCTGCAAAAATTCCCAAAATTCTTGAAACTCTAAAGGACCTACAAGCAAAACCTCTGGATTCACACCAAGCTATAAAGACCTGGTAAATCTTTAATGAAGTCTACTTTCGGGCTTAAATCATGGTCTGAATGACCCCAGCAGATAAACCTCTTTCTGCCAGGATGGAATTTTAATTGAAACAATGTCAACCCCAGAATTGGGTTCCGTAGAGGCTCCTGTGTGAGGCGTTCTAGATCGTTTTATACATTTATACTATGTCTGAGAACCAGCTTTTCCTTGGCCAACGTGGTGCCAACAAAATGGTTGGGATTCCATTCCAAGCTATCTTTTTAGTACTCGACCTAGGAGTGGAAAATGGAGGGAAGGCATAGAGAAGCCTGAACGCTGACCAAGGCAAGGTCAGTGCATCTGTTGCTATGGCTAGAGGGTCTCTGGACCGGGAGACAAATCTTGGAACCCTCCAACTGTGTTGAGACGTGAAGAGATCCACGTCTGGGAGCTCCCAAACCATGCATAGGGCTTGAAAAATCCTGACTGAGGGACCATTCTCCCTGATCCAGTACTGCCATGCTTAGATCGGCTTGCATGTTGTCCACTCCTGGTATGTGGATCGCAGAGATGCATGGAACATGCTTCTCGGCCCAGAGTGAGATTCTTCTCACCTTCTTGAGAGCTCTCATGCTTCTGATTCCCCCTTGATTGATATATGCCAATGCCGTCATGTTGTCTGATTGAAACCCGACAGGAAGACCCCTCAGCTCAGAGGTCCAATGTGTGAGAGACCGTAGGATCGCTCTTCGTTCCAGGATATTTATTGGAAGTCTGCTCTCCCCTGGCACCCATTGTCCATGGATCGTCTGTGACCCCATTACACCATCAACCAGTTAGGCTGGCATCCGTGGTGAACGTCTTCCATTGTACCGGAAGGATTTGCCCACCTGAAGAGGCTGGGGATTCAGCCACCAGGCTAGAGACTGCCTTGCGGTATATGTCATGCAAACGGGGTGATCCAGAGTCTCTGCAGTTCGATCCCAGATTGAGCAATTCTGCCTGTAAGGGGTCTTGTGTGAAACTGAGCAAAAGGCACTGCCTCGAAGCAAGACACCATTGGGTCCAATAAGTGCATTCCTTGACGGATCGTCAGGTAAGGGGCAGGTCAAGTAAGCCTGTACCCTGGCCTGAAGTGAGAGTCTCTTCTGTTTTGGAAGAAAAAATCTGGCCTGAGACATGTCCAACGTCATTCCCAGGAAGGAGATAACTCTTAAGGGAATGATACACAATTTCAATAAGTCAATAATACAGTCTCTGTATCCATCAAGGCCTCCCGAAAGGATGGGGCCTTGATTAAAAGATTGTCTAAGTAAGGGATTATTTGTATACCCTGGTTCCTTAGAAGGGCCATGAGACCTGTCAGAACTTTGGTAAACACCATTGGGTCCGAAGAAAGGCCAAAAGGCAGAGCCACAAACTGAAAATGTAGGCCATTTACTGCAAAGCACAAAAACCTTTGATGGCTTGGAAAAATAGGGATATACAAGTAGGCATCTCTTATATCCAATGTGGTCATAAAATCCCCCAGCTAAAGTGGGGATTGTGGATCTTAAAGATTCCATGTGAAACATCTGAAAATGGATAAAACTGTTGAGGCCCTTTAGGTCTAATATTGGGCACACAGAACCATCCTTCTTGGGGATTATGAACAGATTGGAGTAGAACCCAAGACCTCTCTCCTAAGGGGGAATGCGACAGACTACTTCTAGCTGCAACATATGAGCTAGGTGCTTTTTCTGGTATACCCTTGACAGAAAACACCTTTGAGCAGGCCTGGTCCAGAATTCCCAAATCTTGTTAGCTGAAGAAACTCTCTCCTGTATCCAGGCATCAGTTACATGGAACCTTCAAATGCGGGCAAAATGCCCGACAGAGTGATGGTGTCCCTTCATCCCTGAGGGGGCTTAGCCATAATACGCCAAAAAGATTTGGCCTTGTTCTGGGTCTTGGGTTTATTCCAAAATTCCACTCGGTGTTTAGAGAAGGAACCTCTACCACCACCATGACCTAATCAGGCCTGAGGGAAAAGGGTATTTAGTACCGGGGACTCTAGGAATGGTGGGGAGCTGGTCTGGCTTTTCCTATTTCTTTTGAATAAGTCTGGTAAAATTAGACTGCTCGAGAAACCATTGCTTCTGCTTTACTGATTTGTATGGATCTCCTTTCTTCCTCTTAGGGACTTTAGGGATATCCAAAATCTCTAAAAATAGAAAATATCACACTAGAGACCCATGTTCAGATGACCCTTAATCAGATTTGCTCTCTTCCCTACTGGATGAGATTTCCCCCTCTGAAAAACCTTCCTGTGATTCTAGGGCAGCTTAAATATCCTCCTCCTCAAAATCAGAAGAGTACCTGGAAACAAAATGCTTTACTTTCTCTGATGCCTTCAAGGATCTTGAAACCAGAGGCTCTAAAAGACCCATAGCATGTAGAAAGTGGCTTTCCATGTAGGCAGATCTCTTCACTATCAATCAAGCTGGATAAGAAACCCAGGGTTATCAAAGCGAGGCAGAGCTGCCGAAAGAGTATTAAGTTCCAAGGGAGCAGAGCCAGAGGCTTCCATGGTGGGAATTTCCCCCAGGGGTGGCAACTGCCTCCTTAATCTGGAGAGTGCCATCAGGGCAGTGCATGCTGAACAAACAGGACTGTCCTCTTCCGGGGGCCTTAGCAGGCATGGGGCAACCCTTTGTGCTAAAACACCAGACCCGGATGCCCCAGATGCCTCAGTCATGATGAAATAGTCTAATACCCCCGAGGGCCTAAGGTCAAAGTATATGAGAAATCGATGGTCACAACTGACTACTCTGAGATTCTAGGGGTGGCCCACAAACTAATATCCTTCCCCACAACATCTAAAAGGCATAAATAAAACAAATAAAATAGTATATGCACCAAGGAACAAACAAAAAACAAGATAGAAAACAAGACTTAACTGCCCATGGAATGAGGGAGGAACACGGCCAGCACATGAAGCCTTGATCCGGCAACCCCCAGATGAAAATGTCCTCTTGACTAGGTGGAGGAGCGGCCCTATTACATACTCCTAAATGCTGTGGCTGCAGTGTGAATACCGGAAGAAGCCACAACATTCCTCCTTGTTTGACACAGGACACACCCCGCCCATTACCAGTGCGTTTTCGCACCCCTTCCATGGCATGAAATTCAAACTTAAAAAGTGCCAGAACACATGTGCAAACACTTACATTATGCATATTGTGGGAGGAAAATAAGGCAAAGAGGAATATTACCCACATTATCCCCCCTGGAGGTGACTGGTTGTCCCTTCAGGCAGGAAACTCCAGCCCTTGAGAATCAGATTAAAAAAATAAGGTGACACCCCGTAGCGCCCACAGGACCCCAGCGCCTACTCTTAAATCACTGTGATCCGCACTGTTTAATCAACTCCAGGAGGCCTTTGTGGGTCCTCCGAATCAGCGGGAATGTAAGGGCCTGGAAGAAAGTGTTATATCCCGGGCTTCATAAATAAAACCTATATAATGAAAAACATAATTGAATATCTTGCAGTCCCCGCCCTTCGGACGAGAGTTAACCCATTCGTTTCTGACTTCCTGATGCCCTGGAGTGGAATACGAGAGAAAATACACATGGACATCTTCATTTGATTAGCTACCTTAAAGAGGACCAACACCCAGGGGTGATCGTCCCGGAAATCTATAAGATTCCCGGGACGATCACCTCCCACCCCGCGGGACATCCGAGATCGGGATGTCCCGCGGGGTGAAACCCCCCAGAAACACCAAAAACATCTTACCTGATCCGCCGCCGCCTCCCGCGCGCACGTCTGGAGGGGCGCGCGGGAGGCGGCGGCGGATCAGGTAAGATGTGAATGGCCGGCGGGGGCGCGCGCGCGCCGAGAGTGACGCGCGGGAGGCGGCTTGGACGTTCCTGATCCCCGCCTGGACGTTGGCGGGGATTGGCTGCGGCGTTCACGTGGGAGCGTTGAGAGGTGAGTTTTTTGGGGTTTCTGGGGGGTTTCACACAGCGGGAAGTGGACCAAAACCCAGGATAGTCAAAATCCTGGGTGTTGGTCCACTTTAAATAACAACACTTGCTATAACAAAAACGTACATATGCATGCTAACATAAACAAAGCCGGCATAAACAAAATGTAATACCAGCTGGAACTGCTGGATCTGAGGGAGCTGGCTCAGCATGGCAATCTGCTGAGGAGAGAGTTGGGGGCCCATGTTGAACAGTCCTGGACTCATGTTACTGTTAGGGAACTGCTTTAGCATAGAGGCTGAGACCTGAAATGAAAAAGAGAATAAAATAAACACCAAAACACACACAAAAAATACATTATGAAACAGAAAGCAATAATACATCACCTGTGGAGAAAGGAACTGGGGAGGCACTTGTGCCCGGAGGTTGGGAGAAGAGTTAAGTGATGGCACAGGGTTGTGCATGCCTCGCGATTGTGCACCGCTGCTCCCGAACAGACCATGATTGCCACCCTGAGCAGATGAAAACCACATGATTAAGTACTTATAGGTATTAAAAATATACATATATATCTTCAACAAGTTAAACATTAACGACACATTTTATACTAGATCTTGCTATACAGATATGAGGTGGTAGTATGCCTATGTACAGTACAAAGCTGTGTAATCTGTGTCTCAAACAGTCACTGGATTTCATGCTACAGAAATTCTACAAATTTTAGCAATGGATAATGTGGAAAAAGACCAACACAGATCACCTAAGTCTATCTAGTCTTTTCCTGCTCAGGTATCACCCCTTTAGTACTGCCTTAAAACCTTTTTGCCAGAGAATTAAATAGCATAAATATAATAGCAAGTGCTTTAAAAGGCTCAATGATCTATACAGAAGCAAGGCATACCCAGGTGACAGGGAGCTCTATTAAATCGGTTCAGGATAACAGTTATAAACAATACTCTGTTTCAGGAAAACAAGTAGGAACACAAAGTTCACTTTTGAATAAAAAGGGAAAATTATTTGATTGTACACTACTAAATGAAAAATCTTTTAATTAAGCTTGAATTACCGGGACCCCCGACACTGAAAATGTAACAAAAGAAAAACTGCATGCCTAAACCTTCCTCAGAGCTATACACTTCTATTTGTAACAAGCAGTAATTGAAAGCCGCCCAACGCATAAAGGAAAAGAAAAGGCCAATTTTGTTTACAAAACGTCACAGCAAAAACAGCTGAATATTACACAGCCAAGGGGGCAGGAGTTGTTTCCCTTCAATTTTCCTGAGAAAACAGCACTGCAAATGATCTCCCAAAGCAGTGTCCAATAAAAGGTGGCAGGAAAATTCTTACAAGATACATACACGTGCCAGCCACTAGCACAATCTAAACCAGCACTTTAAAGCTAAATCTTAATACAACAGTGTGGGAAAAGGTCTATGCACTTACAATAAAAATAAAAATTAAAAAATGCTTCGAGCAGATCCTTTGCGGCATGTTCAGGCAGAAGAACAGCATCTTGTTGCCCAAACTATTGGAGAAAAAATGTCTCTGTAGTCTTTGTGACTTTCCATGCAACACAAGTCTAGCTCAGTCTAGAAGTTGGAGGAAATAAGAAAAGGAAACCCCAATACAAGTAGTGGTTTGCCTGGAAGAGCCTCCACACACAGATGGTTTATGGAGAAGTAGCCTTGTAGAGAACTGGTAGTCTAAGGTAGTCACCTTGCATTCTGTACATAAAACCCTAGAAAAACATAAAAAAGGCTCCACAGCTTAACTGAAATTATCTTCTTTCCCCAATTAAACATTTAAAACAGAGTAGTGAACCGATTTGGGGGGCTACTTGGAAGAATTTGCTGCATTTCCATAGTCAGTCAATCTCTTGGAAAGGCAAAGGGAAAATACCATTTTGTGATAACTCACCTGTAAAATGGGTATTATAAGTATGTCACACACCCCGCGTCAGAATAGTAATTACACTTGGGGTATACCGACCTGTAGAGGGCGATCTTGCAGAGATGTAATGAAAATAAGGGAGCCCCTCCCAGTCCATAAATACCTGGGACCTCCCACTCATTCCCCAGTATTAAGACAGCAGTAAGGAAAAAGGGACCAGGAAGAGCCAATTATAACCAGTAACAGTAAAAAAGGTTCACCATATAAAGGATCCAGAATGCCAAAGGGCGGGGTCAAGCGGGGTGTGTGACATACTTATAATACCCATTTTACAGGTGAGTATTCACAAAATGGTATTATTCTAAGTATGTCACACACCCCGCTTCAGAATAGAAATTACACTTGGGACATCCAATAGCAGTGTCCATAAAGGGTGGGATCCAAACAAAGCAATAATGCAAAACTTAAACCACTGCAGCTTGCAGAACTTTGCGGCCAAAAACAGCATCCGCTGAGGCCCGAACATCAACCTTATAAAACTTGGAAAAAGTGTGAACAGAAAACCAAGTAGCAGCCTTACAAACTTGTTCAACAGAGGCCTGGTGCTGTAAAGCCCAGGAAGCCCCAACAGCACGAGTAGAATGAGCAGTAACTCGAAAAGGAGGAACCTTCCCCTTGGCAGAATAAGCCCCAACAATGGCCTGGCGAATCCATCTACTAATGGAAGACTTGGCGGGCGCCAAACCCTTCCTAGGCCCGGAAGGCACCACGAAAAAAGCGTCAGTCTTACGAAAGGAAGAAGTAGTCACCAAATAGTACTTCACACAGTGAACCACATCAAAGGAATGCAAGACCCTCTCCTTGTCATTGCTGGGCTTAGGACACAAGGAGGGAAGAACAACGTCCTGATTAAGATGAAAGGCAGAAACCACTTTAGGAAGGAAATCTGGCTTGAAGCGGAAAACAACTTTGTCCTGATGCCTCTCAAAGTAAGGGGCCCGAATGGACAAGGCCGCCAACTCTGAGACACGCCGAACTGAGGTGATAGTGACCAGAAAAGCAACCTTCTGAGTAAGCATAGAAAGAGGAATATCCTGCAACAGCTCAAAAGGAGGACCCTGAAGAGCAGAAAGAACCAAGTTCAAGTCCCAAACTAAGAGCAGAGGCTTCCTAGGAGGTCGCACATGTGTAACCCCCTGGAAAAAGGTCTTAACCAAAGGATGAAGAGCAAAAGACCTTTGAAAGAAAACCGCCAGGGCAGAAACCTGCCCTTTCAAAGTACTAAGCTGGAACCCCAAGTCCAGACCGTGTTGCAGAAAATCCAAAATCCTAGGAATAGAAAACACCCTGCAAGGCAAGGCCCTAGCCTCACACCAATCAATATAAGACCTATAATAGATGGTAGAGGAAGACCGCTTCCTAGCCTTAACAAGAGTCTGAATGACAGCATCAGAAAGACCTTCCTCCCTTAACCCTTTCAGTGCCAAGCCCGTAGTTTCTACGTGCTTGCTTCCACTCCACTTAAGTGCCAAGCACGTAGAAACTACGGGCTTGACTTTCCCCCCTGCTACAGTAAAAGTAAAAAAAAAAAAAAAAACTCACCTGACCCCTTGTTCTATCCGGCCGGGTCTCCTCTTCATCCGGGGGGGGCTTCGATCCCCCCCCCCAGGCCCCCCCGGGTGCAGGGGAGAGCCCGGAATAGCCACCCCCCCCCCCTTCAGCAGCCGCCGAAATACATGTTAAAAAAAAAATATATATAAAAATGACATTTACTTACCTTAGTGATCGATTGCTCCCGCCGGGTCTCCTCTTCACCAGGGGGGCCTCCAATCGCCCCCCCTGGCTCTCCAGCTTCAGGAGAGGGCCTGAAAGGCCCTCTCCCTGTCCTGCTCGACGGGCGCCGCCATTTTGCTGATAAGCCCCGCCCCTTTGGGGGCGGGGCTTATGACGTCACACCTCCGGGTGTCGTCCTGGCTCCGGGCTGCGATTCTCACACTTGTCATCGCTGGCCACAGGAGGAGGAAGGCAGGTGATGATCTGATCACCTGCCTCCCTCCTCCACTGGCCAGCGATGACAATAACTGTCATCAGAGCTGCGAGGGACACAGAAGCTGAGGATCAGAGGTGAGTAAAGTAAAAAAAAGTTTTTATTTTTTAATAAAGTTATTTTTTAATCTGTGTGGTGTTTTTTTTTTATTACTGTTAACCCCTTGTGAACTGGTAAGGGGTCCATGACCCCTATACCAGTTCACAAGGCTGGGGGGATGGCAAGCCACCTGCGCTAGCGGGTGGCTTGCCATTAACCCTTGGCACCCCCATTACCTGCCTCCCCAAAGGCCAGGGGGGGGCAGAAGAGCCCGGGCCCACATAGGGTATGTGGGCTCGTAGGCTGCAGGGTGGGGGGGCCACATAAGCTGGCCCCCCCACTCTGTGCCTACAAGCCCCCATAGCTGGTCCCGGGCTGGTAATGCTGGGTAAGGGGGACCCCACGTCATTTTTTTTTTATTTTTAAGGGTTTTTAACCCTTAAAAATCAAAAAAAAAAAAATGGGGTCCGCCACCCCTGGGAGGGGGGACACTATGTCTTTTTTTTTTTTTAATTAACCCCTTATGTTCTGTCACCCAGCAGCTATAAAAGGCTTCCAGCAGATGAGCAGAAGCCAGTGATTGGGAGGGGAAGATGGATGGGAGGTAAGTATTAAAAAAAAAAAAATAATAATAAAATATTTTTTTCTGCGTCTGTGTGGTGTTTTTTTTTTTACATTTAACCCCTTGTGAACTGGTAAGGGGTCCACAAGACCCCTATATCAGTTCACAAGGCTGGGGGATGGCAAGTCACCTGCACTAGCGAGTGACTTGCCATTAACCCTTGGCACCCCCATTACCTGCCTCCCCAAAGGCCGGGGGGGGCAGAAGAGCCCGGGCCCACGGGCTATGCGGGCTTTGTAGCCTGCAGGGCCAGGGGCCACAAAAGCTGGCCCCTGTGCCCTGTTCCTACAAGCCCTGCATAGCTGGTCCCGGGCTGGTTACTTTGGGTAAGGGGGCCCCCATGTCGTTTTTTTTTGGATTTTTAAGGGTTTTTAACCCTTAAAAATTCCCCCAAAAAATGGGGTCCCCCCCCTGGGACGGGGGACCCTATGTCATTTTTTTCCCCGATTTAACCCTTTGTAGTGTGGATGGTAGTTGTATTTTATTTGTAAATGTTATAAAGTACTTGTTTCAGTTAGGGGGGTCTCCTGGGCAGGAACGGGGGGCTACCGATAAATATGTGGTACCGTTCTAATCTGTAGAAATGGGGCTTTCACATGCAATACGGTTTCTTTAATAAAATACATTTTTTATTTAAAATAAAGGAGGCAATTTTCTAAAAAAATTTTTTATTTATTTACTTTTTTTTAATATCAATAATATTGTAAAAAAACAGAATAAAATTTACATTTACATGTTAAAGCCTAAACTCTGCTGCAAAAAAAAAAAATATATATATATAATTTTCCTGAAAATTCCAGCAAAAATGTCGCAAAACATGGCGCAAAATGGGGAAAAATGACCTGTCAACAGAGGGTGACAAAATCTCAAGTAGGCTGGCAATTAAAAGGATTAAAAGTAGCTATGCATGTTGGGTATTGTTCTGTTCGGGGGACCTTGCGCTTTCAGACTTAGCTTGTTTTTTCTGGTTTGCATATTTATATTTTAGGAAAAGGTGTTTTTTATTCAGCTTTTTTATAAATTTTTTAGGGAAACCCTGCGCAACCAAAGAATCCTTTGAGGGATCAATTCCAGAAAGATAAGCCCACTACAACAAGCTGGGTACGCTTAGAAAGCTTAACATGTGTACTTTTAGGGAATATATGGTTTATGGGGGATATTCCAAATGTAAAAGGGTTGTTTTGGTTGAAAAATCGCAAGGTGTGCACCTTGTCTGCAGAGCTGAAATTTTCAAGAAAAATTACAGTTATGCGCATGCTTTACTTTGGGGTGTTTGGCAACTCTTCCCTTGACAGTAGCTATGCATGTTGGGTATCGTTCTGTTCGGGGGAGGTTGCTTTTTCAGATTATACTTGTTTTTTCTTGTTTGTATATAGTTTTTTTAGGAAAATGTTGCTTTGATTCTGCTTTTTTATCCTTTTTTTAGGGAAACTCTTTGCAACCAAAGAATACATTGAGGGATTACTTCCAGAAAACTGTGGCCACATCAACAAGCCTGGTACACCTAGAAAGCTTGAGGTGTGTACTTCCAGAGAATATATAGTTTGTTGGGGGTATTTCAAATGTAAAGGGTTATTTTTCTGGAAAAACTGCAAGGTGCACATAGTGCATATCACAGTTGTATTTTTTTCTGAAAATCCCCTAAAGCTCTGTTTCAGTTTGGGGGAGTCTCCTGGGCAGGAAAGGGTGTCTACCTATAAATATGTGGAACCGCTGTAACCGGGAGAAATTGGGGTTTCACACGCAATAAGATTTTATTGACAAACTTACATTTTTTATTACAAAAAAACACTACAAATTGCAAAAAATAGATTTTTTTTTATTTTTTTGCACATATTTCACCCAAAAGTATTGAGAATACACAAAAAAAAGGCCAAACAAGACATCGCATGTTGAAGCCCAGACTCTTCTGAAAAAAACAATATATAATTTTCCTGGGAAATCCCTGGAAATCCCTTCAAAAATCACATTTGAACATGGGGAGCGCAAAATAGTTCAAAATGGTCTGGCACCAAGGGTGACAAAAACTCCAGGTAGGCTGGCAGCGAAAGGGTTAAGATGGAGGTTTCAGCAGCCACGCCGTCAAAGCCAGCGTTGGTAAATTGGGGTAAAGCAGTGGACCCTGAGTGAGCAGATCCGGCAGAAGGGGCAGATCGAACTGATCCACCGCCAATCGAACGACGTCTGCGAACCAAACCTGCCTCGGCCATCTTGGAGCCACCAGAATTGCTGGCGCCCTTCTAGTGCCAACCTGCGCACCACCATGCCCACCATAGGGAAAGGAGGGAACAGGTACAGGAACCCCAGATCCCTCCAGCTCAGAGACATGGCATCCACTGTCAGAGCCAGAGGATCCCACGAGAGAGACACAAAGGCCGGAAGCTTGCGATTGTGACGAGAGGCAAAGAGATCCACCTCCGGAGTCCCCCACTTGTGGCAAAGTGACCGAAAAACCTTGGGATTGAGAGACCATTCCCCCCAGCGAGACGAGCACCTGCTCAGTGAGTCCACCTCCGTGTTCTCCACACCCGGAATGTACACCGCCGAAATGCATGGGACATTGCTCTCCGCCCAGGCAAGAATCAAGGACACTTCCCTGAGGGCACTCCTGCTGCATGTCCCTGCGCGACCGCCGTCCGATTGTCCGACCGAACTTGAACCGGTAAGCCCTGCAACTGAAGAGTCAAGTGAGACCGAACTTGACTCAGCTCCAAAACATTGATGGGATCCTTCCAGAAACCCCCCCAACCTGACAGGCTGGCATCCGTGGTGACTGTCTCCCAACGAGGGATCAGAAAGCACCTGCCCCTCATCAGATTGCTTGGTTCCAGCCACCACCGAAGGGAATGCCGAACCCGGGGGGACATCAGATAAGACTAATCCAATGACAGCGGACACCTGTCCCAAGCGGCTAAAAGATGGAGCTGGTGCGTCCTTGTGTGAAACTGAGCAAAGGGAACCGCCTCGAAGGAAGCCACCATCAATCCCACCAGTCTCATCCCCAGCCGGATGGACGGGCGAGGGTTGGACAGAAGAAGCTGAATCAACTCCTGAATCAAAAGAACCTTTTGTCGAGGGAGGAACACCCTGGTCTGAGAAGTATCCAGAGACATTCCCAGAAAAGACACCACCCTGGACGGGGAGAGGGAAGACTTGGGATAGTTGATCACCCAGCCGAATCTCTCCAGAGTGGATACCACAGCTCTGGTGTCTAGCTCCACTTGGTTGTGAGAGGATGCCATAATGAAAAGGTCGTCCAGATATGGCACAATGCGAATACCCTGGGCTCTGAGGAGGGCCATCACCCCTGGCAGCACCTTGGTGAAAACCCTTGGAGCCGAGGTAAGGCCGAACCGAGGAAGGGCCACAAACTGAAAATGACGATTTTCCACTACAAACCTGAGAAATCTCTGGTGTGCCGGGAAGATAGGAACATGCAGATAAGCATCCTTGACATCTATGGACGTCATGAAGTCCCCCTGACGAAGAGAATTGATGGCTGAGCGCAGTGTTTCCATGCGGAACTTCCGGGGACGGATAAACCTGTTGAGGAGCTTCAGATCCAAGATGGGACGAACGGAGCCGTCCTTCTTGGGCACCGTGAACAGACTGGAGTAGTAGCCCAGGCCCTTTCCAAGGAAGGCACCGGACAAATAACAGCCATGTCCAGAAGATTCTTTACTGCCGCCCGGAGCCCCTGCGCGGCCAGAGGGTCCGAAGGCACCCGAGACCTGAAGAATCTGGGAGGGGGCCGGATCTCGAACTCCAGCTTGTAACCGGAAGACACCACTTCCAGAATCCATCTGTCTGAGACCTCCTGGTCCCAGACCTGGAAGAAGTGTCGCAGCCGTCCCCCCAACCGCAAGGGTGAGGGCGCCCCTCACTGCTGAGCTGGCTTGGCAGCTGGCTTGGGTTTGGAACTCCAGGCGTGACCTGGACGGGCACATCCTATGCCCCTGTTCAAGGAATCACCTCTGGAGGAAGAGAAGGCCAATCCCCTGCCAGCTCTGGCCCCACGAAAGGAAGGGTTAAAGGAGGCCGCCCCCCGAAAGGGACGACGCTGCTTCTTTCGCTGAGGTAACTTGCCTCCTTTCGCGACCGAATCCAATTTTTCTCCAAAAAGCAGCAACCCCATGAAGGGAAGAGTCGTAAGGGACTTCTTAGCCACAAAATCAGCCACCCACTGGCGCAACCAAACCGACCGCCGGATAGCCACAAGCAAGGCTGAAGTTCTACTACACATCACCATGGTGTCATCCAGGGCGGCTAACACAAAGGACATGAACAACTCGCACCTCTTAAGGGGCGGTGAACTCATCACTAGCCTGGTCAAGCCTGGAAGTAGTCAACAGGTCCCTAACAACCGACCTGGTAGCTACCGCCAAAAGTGCTGAAGCACAAACAGGCCGCAAGGCCGAACCGACACTGGCAAAGCCGTGACAAGCCATCTGATCAATGCGCTTGTCCTCACCATCTTTTAAAGGTGGTTGAGTCAGGAGAATGCAAAACAGAAGAATTAGACAACCCCAACACGGGGGCATCAACCTCGGGAGGCGACGACCAGCGCTTCACCGCGTCCACCGGGAAGGGATATTTCTTATCCCAGCCCTGAGGAACACCCGGAAGCCGAGTAGGCCTCTCCCATTCCTTAAGAATAATGCCATCAAAATGCTTTTGATTTGGGAATTCCAAGCACGGCTT
Organism: Gastrophryne carolinensis; assembly: GCA_027917425.1. Classification (NCBI taxonomy): domain Eukaryota; kingdom Metazoa; phylum Chordata; class Amphibia; order Anura; family Microhylidae; genus Gastrophryne; species Gastrophryne carolinensis. The sequence continues at coordinate 339,323,718 of CM051235.1, forward strand.
AGAAGTCCCAAAGAACTCCCCCTTCTGCGGAGGAGTCTCCTCTGGGGGAGAAATAGCCAGAACTTTGAAAAGATGAGCCAGGACCTTAGGGGTATCCATGGTAACCCCCTGTCCCTGCTCGGAATCAGCGCCCACAAATTGCTGATCATCAGAACCATCAGACTTCTCAAATAACTCCCCTTCCTCTAGCGGGGAATAATCAGACCAGTCCAGTGAATCAAACTCATCAAAATGCGGCTGGAGACAAGTGCTTCCTTTCTGGCCACAGCGCTAGAAAAAAATTTCTCAAGATTGGCCAATCTGGCACACACAGCAGATTGCGACTCCCCACCCGTGACAACATCACCTGGGGTACGGATCAGACAGGGAGAGGTAAGCGATGAGGCCGGCGGACTGCCGCGTTATAGCCTGCTGCGCACATGGTATACAAAGAAATACATCATCCCCTGTAAGGGATACCCCACACCCCATACACTGCCGGGATTGCCCCGAGGGGAGCCCAAGCCCGGTATCCTGGGAAGCCCCCATATGGTGATTTTATTGTTAGTCGCAATGACCAAGGGAATTACGCAATATAAGCAACCCGGGATGCCCCTACTATGTCCCGAGTGGGAGGATTTATTGGGAGCCCTAACCAAAAAACCCAGGGACCCAGGACCAGGAGGACCCCTTTAATATCAAATAAAGGTCCACCTGAAAGACATAAGGCAAGGGCTGATCAACACACACGCACACAATCAGGCCCACCAAATTATTTATATATATATATATATATACACACACATCCATAACAAGCAGATAAAATGAAATAATGTAAAATATGGAGCCCACAGGGCGCTTACTATAATGGCGCCGACAGCAGAGCATGATGCGAAGCAGAGAGCAGATAAGGAAGAAGGCTGGCGCGGTTCGCGCGTCACGCCCGGCCCCGCCCCCTCCCCTGACAGAACGCGGCTCCCGGCCAGTGGCCGGGCTCCGCAGTGGTGCCAGCAGCACAGGGGTGGGCCGTAGGAGCGCGCCGAGCGCCGCCCCCCCCACACGGAACCTGAGGGGAAGAAGCTCCCCCAAGAAAATGCTGCCAGAAACGGCCGGCCAAGAGTGAACAGAAAAGCACGCAACAGTAAATAACACACACACACACCCCTCAATAACATCCACAGAGATAATTCACAAGGGAGAAGGTGTGCGCTCCCCCCCCTCAATAAGGGAGCAATGGGTGACCGGGAGAGGGGGAAACCCACTTAGAAGTGGAGGGGCCAGGGACGGGGCATCCCACTCCGGGATCACCAACCCGGACAGCCACCTACCCCCTAGTATGGGGTTTCACGGTGGAGCAGAGCTCCTGAGCACCGTAAGGTGCCGTCTACCTGTGCCCAGACCAGCAGCCTAGGCTGGGAGGCAAGGGATACTCAAATAAAAGTGGGTCCAGGCAGGAATAGATCAACAAGAGGGCCGGGAGTTACCCCAGCTACCTGCAAGGAGGAGACATCCATCTTCTGACTTGCTCGCCGACTGCAGAGATGAAAGACTGGGGAATGAGTGGGAGGTCCCAGGTATTTATGGACCGGGAGGGGCTCCCTTTTCTTCATTACATCTCTGCAAAATCGCCCTCTACAGGTCAGTATAACCCAAGTGTAATTACTATTCTGAAGCGGGGTGTGTGACATATCTGTGTACTCATGGGTGAGGGGAGAACACTAAACTGCGCATAATGCGCACAACTAGAAACCTTGCAAAAAAGAAAAAAAAAAAAACACGTAGAAGGCAACAGTCATCGACGCACTGGAAATACAAAGGTAGGGCCGATGTGGTGCCCCAGAATGGTAGAGGATGAGAAAAGAAATTTACCGGTGAGTACACAAATTTCCCTTTCCTCATCTCCTCCATTCTGAGGTACCACTAGTAACTATGTGTGGGACATCCCAAAGCAGCATCCTCATTAAGGGTGGGACCATGCCAGAACAGCAACAACTGACAGAGTCAACATAACAAAGAACGGCGGCACTGACAACACAAGCTTAGACCCCCTAGACCGGGTCTAAGAATCCAATTGCTTTAACAACCTTCTGCTCTTGAGGATTCTATGGATATGGCACAGGCTGGCCATAAAGTTGATCCTACAATAGAAAAAGCATAACGTGCCACCTGATCTTTGCGCTTATCTGCTGGAGGCACTATCAGAGGATGGAATGTCTACCACAGGAAGAAGGGACCATAAATTAATCAGATCTGAGGGAAAAGTATACTTAGTATACAACACTTTAGGAATGGAAGGGAGCCTATCTGGCTTCTCTCATTACTTTTGGACAATACTGGAAAAATGATTTTGCTCAGAGAACAGCTGCCTTTCTGGCTTGAACAAATCTTCCTTCTTCCTCTTGGGAACTTTTGGAGCAGAGATAGCCAGAATCTCTAAAATAGAACTAATTAGACCTTCTGATTCTTAAACGGAGAGCCCACCCGTGTAGAGGACCCTAAATCCGAAATGCTTTCTTCCCTACTGAAAGAAGTCCCCCCTCTGATAACTCATCATGAGAAACTATGGAAGCATACAAATCCTCTTTAGAGTCAGAGAAAATGAAATGTTTCCTTTTCTGCTTTCCTGGGGACCGCCGGATCTAAATGGCTTTCTATGCAGGCTAACCTCTTCGCTGGACACTATCCCCCTGGTTATCCAAGCCAGGCTGAGTTGCCGAAGGAGCTCTAGGTTCCGAGGGTCCAGTGCCAGAAATTTGTCTCCTAAACTTAGAGAGAGTACCACCGTACTGCATTTAGGACAAACAGAACTGTCCTCTTCCATAGGCCTTTGCATGCATGTCGGACATGTAGTGTCCAGCTAAGGTGGCAGACAGGGGCCTTTCTCGCTGCCACCTAAGAAAAAAGTGTCTGTCTCTTCATGCTACCCAGCTCCAGCCCCTCGCTCGATTGATCCTGCCCCCAAAAATACAATTCTGTGATTACTCACCTGTAGAATTGATATTATGAGTATACAGTACGTCTTGCTCTAGATAAGAATCATTACACTTGGGTATTACTCCGCCAGATGGCGCTGGACTGCAGAGACCGCGAAATTGGCTCCTCCCGGCCCCTCAAATACCCGGGACCTCCCACAAATCCCCAGCATTGAAAAGCAGTTAACGAGAAGCCGGGAGAAAGATAACAGAATCAACCAGTAACTATAACAATGATAACAATCACCATACAGGGTATTCTAGGATAATGCAAAATCAAGGGTGGGGTGGAGCAGGACGTACTGTATACTCATTCTATTCAATTCTACAGGTGAGTAATCACAGAATTGTATTATTCTTAGTATACAGTACGTCCTGCTCCAGACAAGAATCATTACACTTGGGACATCCAATAGCAGTGTCTATAAAGTAGGTTGGGATCCCCAAAAGTAACAACAGACAGGTCAGACCAATGCCGCCTGCAGAACCTTGAGGCCAAAAGCAGCATCCGCTGAGGCCCTAACATCAACCTTGTAAAACTTGAAAAAGTATGAACAGAAGACCAGGTAGCGGCCTTGCAAACTTGTTCAACAGAAGCCTGGTGCTGAAAAGCCCAAGAGACACCAATAGCATGAGTGGAATGAGCAGTAAGGCGGAAGGGAGGATTCTTCCCCTTAGCAGAATAGGCCTGAATCACAGCATGACGGATCCATTTGCTGATAGTAGATTTGGCAGGAGCCAAACCCTTCCTAGGACCAGAAGGGACCACAAAAAGAGCATTAGTTTTTCTGAAAGGTGCAGTAGCCACCAGATAGTACTTCAGGCACCTAACCACATCCAAGGAATGCAAAACCCTCTCCTTAGTGTTACCAGGATTAGGGCACAAGGAAGGAAGAACAATGTCCTGATTCAGATGAAAGGCAGACACGACCTTAGGCAGAAAATCTGGCTTGAAGTGAAACACCACCTTGTCCTGGTGTCTCTCAAAGTATAGGGGCTGGATGGAAAGCGCCGCCAACTCAGAAACACGCCTAACAGAAGTGATAGTCACCAAAAAGACAACCTTGAGAGTAAGAATGGCCAGGGCAGCATCCTGCACAGGTTCAAAGGGAGCACCCTGCAAGGCAGACAAGACCAAGTTCAAATCCCAAACAGGCAACATAGGCTTACATGGGGGACGCACATGGGTAACCCCCTGGAAAAAAGTCCTGATCAGAGAATGCTGGGCAAAGGACCTCTGGAAGAAAACAGCCAGGGCAGAGACATGACCCTTCAGAGTACTGAGTTGGAGCCCCAGCTCCAACCCATGCTGCAGGAACTCCAGGATCCTGGGAATAGAGAACACACGACAGGGAAGAGACTTAGACTCACACCAGTCAATGTAGGCACGCCAAACCCTATAGTAAATGGAGGAAGAAGACGACTTCTTTCTAGCCTTTATCATGGTATCAACAACAGAGGCAGACAGCCCCTTTTCCATCAAGATGGAGGTTTCAGCAGCCAGGCCGTCAAAGCCAGAGTTTGTAAATTGGGATGGCGTAAGTAACCCTGAGTGAGCAGGTCTGGCACGCTGGGCAGAGCGTACTGATCTACTGCCAGCTGCACCACGTCTGCGAACCACTCTCTTCTTGGCCGCCTGGGGGCCACCAGGATTGCTGGTACCCCCTCCTGAGCTATCTTGCGCAGAACCCTGCCCAACAGAGGGAATGGGGGAAAGACATACAGGAGCTGAAAGTCCCGCCATGACATTGCTAGCGCATCCGTGGCCAAGGCCAGAGGATCCTGGGACAGGGAGACAAAGGCCGGGAGCTTGTGATGGGACGCAAACAGATCCACATCTGGTTGGCCCCAACGGTGACACAGAGACTGAAACACCCTGCCGCAGAGGGACCATTCTCCCAGGCGAGAGGTCCACCTGCTCAGAGAGTCTGCCTGCAGATTCTCCACCCCCGGAATGTAACAGCTGATATGCAGGGAACATTGTCCTCCTCCCAGGCCAGAATCAGAGACACTTCCTTGAGGGCCCCCTTGCTCCGGGTCCCTCCCTGATGTTTGATGTAGGCAACCGCCGTCCAGTTGTCCGAGCGGACCTGAACAGGCCAGCCCCGAAGGTGTAGGGTCAAGTGAGCCAGAACCAACCTGATCGCCCTCAGCTCCAGAATGTTTATAGGTGTGTGGGTCTCCTGAGGGCCCCACCGCCCTTGGAACTGGAGGGACTTCCAGAAGCCCCCCCCAACCTGTCAGACTGGCATCCGTGGTGACCGTCTCCCAGCAGGGGGCCAAAAAGGATCTGCCCCCAACAGGTTCCTGGAGTCCAGCCACCACGAGAAGGACCGCCTGACTAGGGGGGGACAGCACAAGAAACTGGTCCAGGGACGCAGGATCCTTGTCCCATACTGACAAGAGGTGGAGTTGCAGAGGCCTCATGTGAAACTGGGCATAAGGGACCGACTCGAAGCACGACACCATCAGGCCCACCAGCTGCATTTCCTGCCTGATGGAGGGATGAGGGCAAGATAGCAGGAACTGAACCTGGGCTAGCAGACTGTCCACCTTCTGCTGCGGAATAAAAATCCTTGCCTGAACTGTATCCAGATTCATTCCCAGGAAAGGAGTCACCAAGGAGGGAGACAGAGAAGATTTGGGATGGTTGATCACCCAGCCAAATGACTCCAGAGTGGACACTACTAGCTGAGTATCCCGCTCTGCCTGTTGAAGGGACTGAGAAATGATGAGAATGTTGTCCAAATAGGGCAGCACGCGAATGCCCTGAGACCTGAGCAGAGACATCACTCCTGCCAGCACCTTGGTGAACACCCTGGGAGCTGAAGTGAGACCGAAGGGCAATGCCACAAATTGGTGGTGCTGATCCTCCAGAGCAAACCTGAGGAATCTTTGATGATCTGGAAAAACAGGAATATGAAGGTAAGCATCCTTGATGTCCACAGAGGTCATGAAGTCCCCTGGACGCAGGGAACTGATGGCAGAGCGCAAAGTTTCCATGCAAAAGCACCTGCACCTGACAAATTTGTTGAGGATCTTCAAGTCCAGGATGGGCCTGACTGACCCATCTCTTTTGGGCATGCTGAAAAGGTTGGAATAGAAACCCTTGCCCCTTTCTCGTAAGGGGACCTGACAGATGACCCCCCAGCTCCAGAAGGCTTTGCGCAGCCAGAACTAGAGCCTGAGCTGACATAGGGTCCTGAGAGATCAGGGATCTGATGAATCTTGGGGGCGGACAGACAGCAAACTCTATCTTGTAACCGGAGGACACTACCGGTCTGAGACATGAAACCTCCAGACGTGAGCAAAATGCTGAAGCCGTCCCCCTACCCGGATGGGTGAGGGCGCCCCTTCATGCCTGAGGGGGCTTAGGAGAAGACTTAGGCTTGGAGCCCCAGGATGAGCCAGGGCGTCCACGTCCTCTGCCCCTACCCCAGAAATCTCCTCGGGCCCCGTCTGGCTCCACGGTAGGGGGAAGAAAAGGAACCCTGTCCCCGAAAGGGCAGAGACTGCCGCCTGCACTGGGGTAACCTGCCTCCCTTAGCAAACAGGTCCAGGCGGTCCCCAAACAGGCGTAGTCCTTTGAAAGGGAAACCAGTGAGAGCTTTCTTGGCAGCGTTGTCAGCAGCCCACTGGCGCAGCCATACCAAGTGGCGTATAGCCACCACAAGGGCAGAGGTTCTGCCACACATCCTAATGGTATCATCCAAACTCCGCTGCAATACTTCTTGACATTTGGGTTATTCTCCAGTAGAGGGCGAACTTCTGCAGAGATGAATGCAAAAAAAGAAGCCCCTCCCGGTCCATAACTACCTGGGACCTCCCACCAATTCCCCAGTGTAAGATAGCAGTAAAGGGACCAGGAAGAACCAAATATAACCATACTAACAAAAAACAATGGTTCACCATATAAAGGATCCAGAATACCAAACAGGGTGGGTGAAGCGGAGTGTATGTCACACTAATAATATCCGTTTTAAAGGTGAGTACTCACAAAACGGTATTATTGCAAGTGTGACATACACTCCGCTTCAATACTTCTTGACAGTTGGGACATCCAATAGCAGTGTCCGTCAAGGGTGGGAACCATAAACAGTAAAGAATGCACCAACTCAAACCACTGCAGCTTGCAGAACCTTGCGGCCAAAAACAGTATCCGCTGAATCCCGCACATCAACCTTGTAAACTTGGAAAAGGTATGAACAGAAGACCAAGTAGCAGTCTTAAAAACTTATTCAACAGAAGCCTGGTGCTGAAAAGCCCAGGATGCACCCACAGCACGAGTAGAGTGCGTAGTGACCCTAAAAGGGGGAGTCCTCCCCTTAGCAGAATAGGCCCCAACAATGGCCTGACGAACCCATTTGCTAATCGTAGACTTAGCAGGTGCCAAACCTTTCCTGGGCTCGCAGGACACCACGAAAAAAGCGCCCGTCTTGCGGAAGGAAGTAGTAGTCACCAAATAGTACTTCACACAGCGAACAACGTCTAAATTGTGCAGAACCCTCTCCTTGTCATTGTTAGGCTTAGGACACAAGGAAGGGAGAATATTCTGATTGAGGTGGAAAGCAGACACCACCTTAGGAAGGAAATCTGGTTTAAAACGTAAAACCACCTTATCCTGGTGTCTCTAAAAGTAAGGGGCCTGAATGGACAGAGCTGCCAACTCAGAGACACGCCGAACCGAGGTAATCGCCACCAAGAAGGCAACCTTCTGAGTGAAAACCGAAAGAGCAATATCATGTAGCGGCTCAAAAGGAGGACCCTGCAGAGCCGAAAGAACCAAATTCAAATCCCAAACAGGAACTACAACTTTTCGAGGGGGCCGCACATGCGCCACCCCTTGTAAAAAAGTCTTAACCAGCGGGTGTAAAGCAAAAGACCTCTGGAAGAAAACAGACAGAGCAGAAACCTGTCCTTTCAAAGTACTAAGCTGGAACCCAAGGTCCAGATTATGCTGAAGAAACTCCAAAATCCTGGGTACAGAAAAAACCCTGCAAGGCAAGGCCCTAGCCTCACACCAATCAATATAGGACCTCCAAGTCCTATAGTAAATGCTAGAAGAGGACAACTTCCTAGCCCTAATCAGGGTCTGAACAACCGCCTCAGACAAACCTTCCTCTTTCAAGATGAAGGTTTCAGCAGCCAGGCCGTCAAAGCCAGCGTTTGTAAATTGGGGTAAAGTAGATGACCCTGGCATAGCAGATCCGGCATCAAGGGAAGCCGGCACTGATCTACGGCCATCCTTACGACATCTGCGTACCAAACCCTTCTTGGCCACCTTGGAGCCACCAGAATCGATAGCAGTACCAAACCCTTCTTGGCCACCTTGGAGCCACCAGAATCGCTGGTGCCCCTTCTAGAACCAGTTTGCGAACTACCCTGCCCAGAATGGAGACAGGTGGAAACAGGTACAGAAAACCCAGGTCCTTCCACGCCAGAGACAAGGCATCCACTGCCAAGGCCAGGGGATCCTGAGAAAGAGACACAAATGCCGGAAGCTTGTGATTGTGCCTCGAGGCAAAGAGATCCACCTCCGGAGTCCCCCACTTGCGGCAAAGATCCAGAAAGACCTCAGGGTTGAGAGACCACTCTCCATGGCGAGAGGACCCCCTGCTCAGGGAATCCGCTTCCGTATTCTCCACCCCCGGAATGTAGACTGCCGAAAGGCAAGGAACATTGCTCTCCGCCCAGCGCAGGATCAGAGAGACTTCCCTGAGGGCACTCCTGCTGCGAGTCCCTCCTTGGTGATTTATGTAGGCCACTGCCATTCGGTTGTCCGAACGCACCTGAACCGGAAGACCCCGTAACTGTGGGGTTAACCGAGCCAGAACCAGACGAATGGCTCTGAGCTCCAATACATTGATGGGGGTGTGAGCCTCCTGGGGACCCCACACCCCGCTGAACTGATGACTCTTCCAATAACCTCCCCAGCCCAACAGGCTGGCATCCGTGGTAACCACCTCCCAACAAGGGACCAGAAAGGATCTGCCCTTCACCAGATTGCTCGAGTCCAGCCACCACCGAAAGGACTGCCGAACCCTGGGAGACATCTTGAAAGGTTGATCCAATGACTGTGGGCTCCTGTCCCAATACGTCAATAAGAGAAGTTGAAGAGATCTCATGTGAAATTGTGCAAACGGCACCGCCTCGAAGGAGGACACCATCAGGCCCACCAGTTTCATCCCGTCGGATAGAGGGACAAGGACTGGCAAGAAGAAGACGGATCAGGCCCTGAATCCCCTGCACCTTGGTCTGGGGCAGAAACACTCTGGCCCGACTGGTATCCAGATTCATCCCCAGAAATGAAATCACTCGAGACAGGCAGAGAGAAGACTTGGTGCGGTTGATCACCCACCCGAACCTCTCGACACCACCTGGTGGGTGTCCAGTTCCGCCTGCTGAAGGGAAGAAGCTGAAATCAACAGATCGTCCAGATAAGGCACAATGCGAATGCCCTGAGATCTGAGCAGAGCCATTGCGCCCGCCAAAACCTTGGTGCAGACCCTTGGTGCCGAGGTCAGACCGAAGGGAAGAGCTACGAATTGATAATGTTGATCCCCCACCGCAAACAGGAGGAATCTCTGATGTGCCTGAAAAATCGGAACATGCAGATACGCATCCTTGATGTCTATGGATGTCATAAAATCCCCTTGGCGAAGGGAATTGATAGCCAAGCGCAGAGTCTCCATGCGGAACTTTTTGGCTATGATAAACCTGTTGAGAACCTTGAGATCTAGAATGGGTCTCACCGAACCCTCCTTTTTGAGAACAGTGAAAAGGTTGGAGTAGTAACCCCTGCCTCTTTCCAACGGAGGCACCTGGCATATAACCCCCATGTCCAGAAGGTTTCTTACTGCTAACAGGAGCCCCTGTGCAGCCTGAGGGTCCGAGGGCACCCGAGACCTTAAGAATCTTGGGGGCGGCCAGTACTCGAACTCCAGTTTGTACCAGGAGGAGACCACTTCCAAGATCCAATTGTCTGTGACCTCCTGGGCCCAGACCCGGAAGAAGAGCTGCAGCTGCCCCCTCACCCTTACGGGTGAGGGCACCCCTTCATTGCTGAGCCGGTTTAACGGCAGGCTTGGGCTTGGAACCCCAGGCAGCCGCGGGACGTGCCCGACCTCTGCCTCTGTTCCAGGACGAGCCCCTGACCCCCGAGAAGGCCAGACCCCTAGACGCTCTGGCCCCTCGAAAGGGACGGCGCTGAAGAGTGAACGAGCCCACCCCCCGAAAGGGACGGCGCTGCTGAGGTAACTTACCGCCTTTTGCAACAGCATCCAATTTATCTCCAAACAGCCACGCACCCAAGAAGGGGAGAGCTGTGAGTGACTTCTTGACTCCAACGTCCACTGTCGGAGCCAGACCAGTCTGCGCATGGCCACCAGCAAGGCTGACATCCTACTACACACGACAATGGAGTCTTCCATCGCAGCCATGACAAACTCCATGAACAATTCGCAATTCTTAAGTATAGCGAACTCAGCGCTAGCTGGATCCAGCTGAGCGTTATTCAGCCAGTCCCTGATAAGAGACCAGGGCAGATGCACTAACCGGCCGCAGGGCCGAGCCCACGTTGGCAAATGCGTGGCACGCCATCTGATCAAGGCGCTTGTCCTTGCCATCCTTAAGGGAGGAGGCGTCAGGGGTGTTCAGTATAGAAGAGTTGGTCAAACCTAACACAGGCGCGTCGACCTCGGGAGGAGAAGAGCAGCGCTTGACTGCCTCCACCGGAAAGGGATACTTCTTATCCCATCCCTGAGGCCCACCAGGGAGCCGACAGGGCCTCTCCCATTCCCTAAGTATCAGCGCATCAAAATGACCCTGGGTAGGGAATTGCAGACGGGGCTTGTAGGGCCCAAAAAATTCCCCCCTTCTTAAGAGGGGGCGCCTCAGGCGGATCAATATCCAACACCTCCAATAAATTTGACAAAACAGTGGCCGTATCAACCGCATCCCCCAGCGCCTGCCCGACATTGGAATTCCCAGGCTGACCATAGTCAGCCTCTGAATCCTGATACAATTCCCCCTCCTCTAACGGGGAATAATCGGACAATTCAGCAGACTCATCGTCAGTGTCCCACAAAGGCTGGGCCGATGACAACTGTCTCTTTTTAGCCTGGGCCTTCTTGCCCACCGTGCTAGCAATCATTTTCTCTATGCTGGCCAACCTAGCCCAAACATGAGAAAGCGACTCCCCACTAGTACCAATGTCACTTGGGGTACGGATCAGGTGGGGAGGGGAAGGCGATGAAGCGGGAGGAGCCGACCCAGAAGGCTGGGTACTAGACTGCCGCGTTATGGCCTTTTGTGCGCATGGTATACAGATCAGCACATTCTCCCCCGTAAGGGTTACCCCACACACGGCCGGATTGTCCCGAAGGGATCATGGGCCTGGTGTCCTGCAGAGCCTCCATATGGTGAATTTTTGTGGTCAGTCACAAGACTGTAGGGGATTACACATAAGCAACCCGGGATGCCCCTAAAAGTCCCAGTGGGAGGATTTTTGGGGTGGACAATATTTATATCTAGGGACCCCAGGACTAGGAGGGACCCCTTAAGATGCACTTATACGGGGACACCTGTAACACACAAAATAGGTCACATAAGAACAGAGCATAGTAAGGGATGTCCTAGCATTAGATATTACAGTCACACAGCCGAAATATTCATATACAGGTATATGACTATGTATATATATAATCAACACGTCTATACCGCCAAGCAGCCATACAGAGCAAATAAAAGGCATATAGACACACACACACTCACCATTATATATATATATATATATATATATATATATATATATAACTATGAATATATACATATATACACATGTGCCCCCGATGTATGTAGCCCACGGGCACAATAACGCCCAGCGACATGTACCGCCAGGAGAGCATAAGCCTAGGTATCCCTAAGGGAGCCCGTATGGGGCACTCACGGCAGAAGATGGCGTCCATACGTGGAGAGGGTCAGCGTGGAGCGCGCCAGCACATGGCCCCGCCCCCCTCCGACGCGGGATTCACTCCCCAGTCGCGCTTCCAGCCAACAGGGCTGGAGCCGGCCGACGACGCCAAGGGGGGCGGGCCTATGTCGGCGCACTCTGCCGACGCGGGAGAGCGCCAGGCCCCGCACCCTCTCACTGAGGGAAGTAGAAGGTCGCGCTCCCCGGCCAATATGGCCACGGAGCCGACCATAAGGGAACCGGCCCGCCGCCGCAAGAGAGCGTGCGTGTGGGCCGACGTTAACACACACACATACACATGATTAAACACATACACTAAAAATAAAGGTCAGGTAGTCAGTCCCCCCCCCCCCCCCCCCCTGGAGCAGTGTAAGGGACCCGGAAGGGGGGGAACCCTGCCAGAATCCGGCCCTAAGCCTAGTGGGATGGGGCATCCCACACCAGGATCACCAAAACCTGGATAACCGCCTACCCCATCATGGGGTCTCACAGTGGAGCGGTGCTCCTATTGCACCCAAAGGGTGCTCCTACCTTTACCAAAGACCCGCAGCCGAAGCTGGGAGGCTCAATACAGGGACAATTTAGGAGGGTCCTGGCAGCAATAGGGACAAAAATGGCCGGGCGCGAGCCCAGCTTACCTGCAAGTAAGAGAAGCCTTCATCTTCTGTCTTGCTCGCTCCCTGCAGAGAAAACAACTGGGGAATTGGTGGGAGGTCCCAGGTAGTTATGGACCGGGAGGGGCTTCTTTTTCTTTTTGCATTCATCTCTGCAGAAGTTCGCCCTCTACTGGAGAATAACCCAACTGTCAAGAAGTATTGAAGCAGAGTGTATGTCACACTTGGAATAACGAGAGAGAGCATTAAACTCCTCACTAGACACATCATCAGGAGCACCATCTAGGACACTTCTCAGCAGGGTCCAAATAGCCACAGCTGTAATGGCAGAGGCACAGACCGGGCGCAGCGCCGTCCCCACGCAGGCAAAGGCATGGGACGCCAGCTGATCAATACGCCGGTCCTCACCATCCCGCAGCGTAGTAGAGTCAGGGGAATGCATGACAGAGGTGTTGGACAACCCTAAGACCGGGGCATCCACCTCTGGAGGGGATGACCAGCGCTTCACCACATCAGCAGGAAAGGGGTACCGGGAGGTCTGCTGGGACGCTCCCATTCCTTGAGCATGAGATTATTAAAATGGGCTTGCTCAGGAAATCCCAAACGTGGCTTAGCAGTATGAAACAATTCCCCCTGCTGCCTGGGGGCCGCAGTCGGGGGAGAGATAGACAGTACCTCAAAAATCTGAGCCAACAGCCTATCAGTATCATCTGGGGCCCAGGGGTCAGAGCCAGAATCATCATGACCCCTGGGCCTCTCATCAGATGACTCAGAGTCAGAGAATAATTCCTCTTCTTTCAAGGGGGTATAACCAGACAGTTCCAAAAACTCATCAGCCTCCATAGGGAACAGAGTGACATCAGGCGTCAAGTGCCGCATTTTACGCGCCAGGGTATTAGCCAGCAACTTCTCAACACTAGCCAATCTGGAAGACACATCAGGTTGAGAATCCCCACTGGTATGCAACTCAATAGGAGTCAAATTTAAGCTTGGGGGAGTAGGTGGCGCAGGCCCAGCTACTGGTAAACCAGGCTGCAGCGCAAGCACCTGCTGGGCACAAGGTACACAGACCCACACATTGTCAGCACTAGTAGGGGACACCCCACAAGCTACACACAGCCGGGCTTGTCCTGAAGGAACCCCGAGCCCATTATCCTGGGACGCCTCCATATGGTGATTATAGCGGCACAATAAGCCGATAGGGATTTACGCTATAAAAGCAACCCGGGATGCCCCAATAACCCGCTAGGTAAGTGGGAGTAATTTACACACTAGGCCTCACAAGTTTAATAACTAAATAGAGGGAGAAGAGCCGGGAGAAACCAATAGAGCTCGACCCGTCTGAAAGACAAACGAAGAGAACCCCATAAGTGACTAGTATAAAGACATAGGGCAAAAAAAGCCGCCCACCAGGGCACTCACGGACCGCGGTAGATGCCAGTTATGCAGCAGCCGAATCCAGCGAAAAATGGCGCTGGGTATACCTCGAGGGGAGGGCCGCGGAGACAGTGACGCGGAACGCGCAAACCGCGGGCCCGCCCCTCCCGAAGAGCGCGAAGCAGCACACGTGACAAGCAGCCAACGACCGTGCAACAGCTCCTGAGGTAATGCCGCCGCCAACCGCGGAGCGCAAAGGAGCGCGCGCGGCATTTTCAAAACGCAACCAAGTCAGCGCGGAGACTGACACCGAAAGAAGCACACAATACAGTGAAAACACCAAGGCATATAGGCACCCCCCCCAAGAGCTACAAGGGAAGGCAAGGGAGGGCACCGGCCACTTTACAGAGGGCCAACTGATAGATAGGGGCAAGGGGCCATAGGGCGGGAGGGGCATCCCATAGAGGCTCACCATAAGCCTTTACCGCCTACCCTTTGGTGGGGGATTGCGGTAGGCAGCACCTGACAGCGGTGCTGCCTACCATCACCCGGACCAGCGCAGCCAAGGCTGGGAGGCACATTAATAATGGAACGAGTGGGAATAGTCCTACAGGGCCGCAGGCTAATAGCCCCGCTCACCTGCGAGGAGAGTCATCTTCTTGTCCTTCGCAGTCCAGACTGCAAAGATCTGGGGATTTGTGGGAGGTCCCGGGTATTTGAGGGGCCGGGAGGAGCCAATTTCGCGGTCTCTGCAGTCCAGCACCATCTGGCGGAGTAATACCCAAGTGTAATGATTCTTATCTGGAGCAGGACATACTGTATACTAAGAATAAAGCCGCAAGATTCAAAATTTTAGAATGGCATTAGCAAAAATGACAAACAAAATAAGTATATTGTGGGATACAAGGGAAAAAAAAAAAAAGGAAAATGATCCCCCCGGTCCCCTCTGCAGGCACACCAGACAAAAACCTGCGGATGACTCTATCTTCAGGTAGAACTCCAGCCCCAGAGTGCAACCTTTTAAAAAAAAAAGGGACACCCCGTAGCACCCAAGACCCCTGGTGCTTACCCTTACCACCCTGATTCACATAAATAGCACAGCTGATGAGGCATAATGGGATATAGGGGACCAGGAAGACAGACAGGGTTAAATTCCCCCACTTCCCACGTAGGATCCTAGAAAATGAAAAATTAAATAAATTAGATGAAAATAAATCCAGGTACACCTTTCGCCGTCCACTCCAACTGCAAGAATGAAACTGGATTGTGGAGGTGCAGCCAGAGTATATATAGGCCGGCAGGAACCACACCTTCTGTCTTGCAGTCCACACCCCTCTGTCGAGAGTTAACTTGTTAATGATTACCGACAGCCGAGTGGAATAGGAGAGAAATTCCCCCTGTTGCAGTGACTGACCAACTGACCTTAGAGATTCCATGCAGTACTTCTGCACCGGAACGTAACTGTTCAGATTTTGGAGAATGGACCCATCCTTCTTGGGGATGACGAATAGTACTGAGTAGAAGCTACAAGCCCCGCTCAGAGGGGCACATTTACTACAACTTCCCGGTCCAGCAAGAGCTCTATCGTATGGTCGCGAGGCACTGTCCTTTCTGCAACACGGGAAGGCTTGGAGTTCACAAACCTGTGTGGAGGCATGGTCTAGAACTTGATCTTGTATCTGGTCGATCAACCTCTCCGACCCAGGCATCGGATATACAGTCCCTCAACACAGGCTCGTAGTGCAAAAGCCGCCCCCCACCAAACCCTGAGAGGGCTTGGGTCGCTGGTCCCTTGGAGGTCTAGGTCTCCCCCGTGGCTTTCGCTTACCCGAAAAATTTTAGCTGCGTCTGATGTCTGTAAAACCTCTGAACTTCCGGAAGGGGCGAAAATACAGCAACATTCAGTTTCAGATTCTGTGGAAGCCTAGTCGACTTCCCACTCGTGGCCTTCCGGACCA
Source organism: Gastrophryne carolinensis (assembly GCA_027917425.1). NCBI lineage: Eukaryota > Metazoa > Chordata > Amphibia > Anura > Microhylidae > Gastrophryne > Gastrophryne carolinensis. The sequence goes on from CM051235.1 coordinate 339,339,589, forward strand.
GGTCAGCCAATCAAAGACGACGCACCGAAAAGAGAAGGCCAGTAAGAGTCTTCAAGCAGCGTTGGCCGACCACAGTTTCAGCCTGACTGTGCATCGCAAAGTCCTGCCCACAAGCCACAAGATGCACCAAATCATCTACAGCCAGCACAATGTATCTGAAGACCTCCATAGCGAATTAGTTCAAGCGCAGAGGAGTGCAAACGTCCATGTCGCCTCCTCTGCTGCTTCATCCAGACCTTGCCTGCTGTAGTCGCCATGGACGTGGTGCAAGCTGGACGCATGTCAGACCCCACCGTGGAGAACGCATGTCTGGCCAGTTGGTCCAACTTCCTATCCAGAGTCTCTTAAGGCCGCACTATCTGAAGTAGAAATAATGGTGTGACGAGCCAGACCAGACACCGGTTCCTCTACCTGAGGTGGCACAAACCAAACCCTGACCGGATCCATCCGTAAAGCGGTACCTGGCATCCAGGACCTTAGAAAGAGATGGAAGCTTATCTGGTTTCTCCCACTCCTTTGCCACCAGCATGTCGAAATGGGAAAGCCAGGGGAAAAAACTGCCTGACAAGGGCTTATTTTTGGATGATTATTTTGACAATAAGCCAATAAGCCCGAGCAGGATTTCTAAAATTGGAAAAATCATACTAGGGCTTATTACCAGGGCAGGTCTTACTTTTGAGGGAACATGGTTTTAGCAGGTTTATGAATGTTCCATTTTTCGAGCAAAAACAGCAGCAACAAAAAACAACCCTTGGGCCTGCAGCATTATGGTCAAACAGGGCACCTGCAAAGACACAGTACAAGAGGGGACTATTTGGTTCCCAGAAAAAGCTCTGAACAAAAAAGCTTGACCTTATTGCAAATGCATACGGCCTATATAGCAGGCCATAGCAGCTTAGCACCGAGCCTAACAATCACTTTTACATTTTTATATACTTAGTATGTACAAGGCAGCCAGTCCTGGCAGCAATTCAAACTTCCAGACTAGGCAAATTTCCCTGCCTAGGCAAATTTCTTCAAGAAATCTTTGATCTTAAAAAGTTTGTAATGGACAGGAGAGTAGTATATGTGTGAAATGTAAGCTTACATTAAAAAAAAAAAAAACTGCACACCAAAAACTTTGTCTTATAGACATTTTAATTTGTTAACATTTGAGAATGACTAACATGAGAGCCCTGCTATGTTCCTGCTATTGGGTACAGGTGTTGTTACTGCTGCACTAAGACAGGGAGAGGGGAGCAGAATTCTGGAACCCCCCTGCCCTTGCATCACCCCCCCAAAACGACCAAAATTTTTACCTTTAACCTCGAGAGTCGCTAATAATGCTAATCTGCACTCATGTGAGTAGTGGCCACGTTCAGATAAGAATATCAGGCATTCGGCCAGTAATGCAAGGGCAGGGGGCGCTAGAAGTTGGCATGCCCCCCCTCTCTTAAAGTGGCTCGAAACCCACGCCCCAATGGCCCTGAAATCTATAAGATTCCAGGGCCGCTGAATCCCCCCCCCCAGGGCATCCGGAAAACTCCCCTTCCTTCCAGGTCCAACGCCGCATGCAGCTGCATCCTCACTACCCCTTTAGCAGGGTGCATGCGGGCATGTTCCCTGTTAGGGGGTAGCGGCCGCCAGCGCACTTGGTTCCACTCGCCTTAGACGAAGGGGCGGGAGAGGATCCAAGTGTGCTGACTGGACGATTGGGCTGCGCATAGGCCGTAGGACCAGGGAAGGGTGAGTGAGATCAGGCAACCTGGGGAGGTTTCACACAGCGCATCATCCCTGATCGGGATGCCCCAGGGGTAATGACCAAAACCCAGGATAGTCAAAATCCTGGGGTTTGGTCCACTTTAATGCAGCAGTACCAACACCAGTACCTGAAAGCGGGAAAACGGGTGCTGGTCCTCTTTAAGAGACCTTAGAATCTTACCTAGTTTATACAGCCAGCACATTTTCCCTAGTGAAGGCTGCACAGACTCCGTGCCAAACCATGTTTTGTGCATGCATGCAACAGCCCAGCAACATGAATCCCAGTGAGTGCTCTCACAGCAGGGACACAGATATGGGCAGTCTCGCCCTGACTATGGCCCAGTCACCAGTGTTGGTGTCCCTTAAAATTATAAATGCAGTAATACATTTACTGTAAGATTACAACATTGGAGATTTATGGAGCGTGCAGTCCAACATAACAGCCACCATTACAATTAAGGCAAGAAAAATATAGTGACAATGCCTCTACTAATCTAAGAGATTTTATAGATGTAGACGTGTTGAAACAATTAGTAACCACCAAGTCCATGTTTAAACGTATCTTTGTATAATGCACCATAAAACAACCTGACCTAAAATAAGATTAAAAAGCACACAAGGACTCTTACTTGTCTAGCAGCGAAAGTTTGGGGGTTGAGGCCCGAACCGATAGCTCCCAGGCCAGTTGAAGGGAGCGAGGAGCCGGAGGGAGAGAGCTTGTAGCTGGGGGAGGGAGAAAAGGGAGAGCACGGAGCCTCGTCCCCAAGGCACCCGTCTTGATTGGAGAAAGGCAAAGTCAGCTAAAGCCCGTCAGTGGGTGTTGGTTAGTGGTGCAGCAGAAGGCAAGGAAAAAGGAGAGACAGAGATTTGATTGAGCGCAAATGAAAGATGTATCAGTGATCTTATCAAGCTCAGGAATTCACCATATTCATTCATGTTCCAGTGCAAAAAGTTAAAGATCCAAATAAGAACTGCCTAAAATAGAGCTTATAGAGGGCAGAGAGAGTAATGACCAATTATATGATCTGTAATTTTAATGTTGTTTAGAAAAGGATGTTTTAACTGTCTTTTACTCAACCAAAGTATAGGCTAAATCTAGGGCCAATTAAGTATTCTGATATTAGCTGTATAGATTCCAATTGCTTAGGTCATTTAAACCAAACCAACACCCATTATACAAAAAAAAAACATTGCCGCGGTTCCTCTTCATTCCCCCCCCCGAATCTTACAGTGTCGTGTGACTGTCCAGCGGCGGTCACATTCTTAAGGCTTCTGATTTGCCAGCAGAGAATGGGACATGTGACTGGTGCCGGCCAACTGCAAAGCGGCATTTCATTGTGGAGTGCAGTGACAGGCAAGATTGTGATGCCCTCCCATGTGGACCAATCCCCATTTTTTGTGAAGTGGTTGTTGGTCTGGTTTAAGAAGGGAGTAAAATAAGATTTTTTCGAACTCACTGTGAAATACTTTTCTTGCATATATATTTGAGGACACTAGATGTTAAATCAGGATTATGCCTACTCATCAGAAAAATTGACACTAATGACATTCACACCAACTGGGAAACACACATCCTCAAGATAGTGACAACTAATTTTCTACAGCTAGCGTAAAGCAACCCCCCACCCAAACAAAAACAATTCAACATGGCAAAGATTATCAAACAAAATAGAGTCACCTTTGGATGCAGAAAACTTTGGCCAGTGCCTACAAAAGTGTGTACATATAAAGCACCAGGGGAACACAGCATACTCCATAATGGACCCCCAGGTAGATGTATACCCTACAAGGCAGGGTAACTATGCCAAGGGTTCCTCTTTGGAAAGGAGTTTAGCATTTCGCATGGAGGCAATCCTGCAGCCCCAGATGCCAGAATGGATCCTGAAAGTTCCAGAGCCAATATCCCCAAAAGAAACACTAGAAGGAAAATTTGGCCGGTGGCCTGAATAACAGGAGAAGCAACATAGGCTGTAGACAAAGAAGCGTGGCTAACATGCCCGTCAGGAGCCCTTTGCGGGCCTTAGGATAAGGAGGAAAGAAGCAAGGAGGAAGGCAAGACTCAGAACCCCGTACGTTTTGGGATTTTCAAGATACAATAGGTACTGGAATGGAGGAAATAAATGGGGTACACTCTAAAGCAGACACCTCTCATGTATTGATCAGGATGTTCTAAGGCGCTTCACAAAGATCACCTTTTTCCCCACTGAGGAAGTAAAAAGGAAGGCAAGGCCTCAACCAAAACTTGGTTAGCTATGGAAACTAACAGATCCCGAGTTTCCCCTATAAGAATAAGGCCTAGTCAGCATCAATACTAAAATCTTTCAAAATAATTTTTTATCAAATAAGCTTGGCCTTGAGAAGGTAAAGAACCGTTCATACAAAAATGTGACAAAAGAAGTTTAAATCCCTGTCCAGGTCACACTAATGTTCTCCAATCTTATCCACACAAGGAACAGTATAAAATGAGCATTTCAAAATCTCTGATAATATGGGAATAGCTTGTAAGTAAAACGGCTTTACTTTGCTTTAATTTCCAAGTCGTGGCTGAGCTAGGCACGTCATGGTGCAGCAGTGCAGAGTACCGTTTTGTGTGGTCCCGGAGGAATGAAATTGAAAGGAAGGCAAACGTTGGAGCCCTGCTATGGCTTCTAACCCGCAGAAAATTGAGTAGAGCCCCATGTGACTGGCATCAGGCAAGCGGCTTGCCCTATGATTGACATTACATTGTCGGGTTACATTTGGCACTGTCCTAAACTGTTTTCGGGTTTTTAAATTGAAGATATTTCGAGGTTTACAGGTTCAGCTTATGATTTTCCATCTGAAAAAAGTGGGCTCCGCCTTTAATAATAAGCTCTCTGCACTGACAGCAATGTGATAAATTTGGCGGAGGAGGGAAGGACCAGCAATACTGTCCCACTTTGCTGAGCTGATTGAGGGATGGGATGAAAAAGAGAATGTCATTGGCTGAACCTGTAAACTCTAATATCACAGCCATTTCTTATTTAAAAACAGAAAACGGTTTAGGACAGTGCCAAATGTAGCCCGACATGGTGTAACAATTACCTTTGCCTGCAGTATAACTTTAAGGCTAAAGCCTTAGTCCCAGTTCTACCAGTGTGTAGGGAGGCTTTAATGATTAAATCACCTGCTTCCCTTATCTTGCCTTAGATGAGAACAGACATCTCTGGGGACACCTAGGCATATATTCCTCAGTCATCCACATGTCCAACGAGAAAAATACAATTCTGTGAAATACTCCCCTGTAGAATTGTCATTATACGTATACAGTACGTCCTGCTCCAGATATAATACTTACACTTGGGTAATCCTCCGCCAGATGGCGCTGTGCACTGCAGACATGCAAAAACAGGCTCCTCCCGGCCCTTCATATACCCAGGGATCTTCCACAAATCCCCAGCATTGAAAAGCAGTGAAAAAGAAGCCGGGAGAAACTAACCACCAAAAACTGGTAATAACAATGATAGCAATCACCATACAGGGGATCCAGAATAATGCAAAAACCAGGGTGGGGTGGAGCAGGACATACTGTATACGTATAATACCAATTCTACAGGTGAGTATTTCACAGAGTTGTATTATTCTAAGTATACAGTACGTCCTGCTCCAGATACAATACTTACACTTGGGACATCCAATAGCAGTGTCCATAAAGTAGGGTGGGTTCCCCAACAAAAGGCACAGCAGACAGTTAAAAGCACTGTCACCTGCAAACCTTGCTACTAAGAGTGACATGAGCAAAGCTCTAACGTCAACCTCATAAAAACCTTTGAAAAAGGTATGAACAGAGAACAAGTAGCGGTCTAGCAGACTTGTTCCACAGAAACCTGGTGCCGAAAGGCCCAAAGATACCGAAGCACAAGTAGAATCAGAAGTAGTAGCGAGAAGAAGATTCCTCCCCTTAAAAGAACAGGCCTGAGTAACAGCCTGACAAGTCCAAAAGCTAACAGTAGCCTTGGCAGAAGCCGAAACCTTACCTAGGACCAGAAGGGACGACCCATCCAAGTAAAGACCAGGCCAAAGACCACATAACCCCTGGAATCAGACGAAATCAGGCACATACAGGATGGAGACGCCCGCAAACCCCAAGGAGCAACAGTCCCCCTAAGGGACGAGAGAATTCAGGAAAACACGTCCCAACACCTGTTGAGGGAATGTAGACCCCCTTTTCTCAGCGATACTAGGAATAAGGCCCAGAATACATGAGCATAAGACACCACCTTAGGCAGAAGGTCCGGCGTAAAGCGGAACACCACCTCATCTTGGTGTATATATCTATGAACGAGGGCTAGCTAAACAGAGCCGCCCGCTCGGGCACACGGCTGACTGAAGTAACAGCCTCTAGAAGGACAACTTGAGGGTAAGAAGAGTCAGACAGCACCCGGAATAGGTCCAAAGGGAACACCCCGCAAGGCAAGCAGAATAAATTCGAATCCCAACAGGGAACATAGAATTACGTGGGGGACGCACATGAGTAACCCCCTGAAAGATGCCTTAACCAAGGAAACTGAGCAAAAGACTTCTAAAGGAAGTCGGACAGGGCAGAACCCGACCCTTCCGAGTACTGAGTTGGAGAATTCCAACTCCAACCCATGCTGTAATAACTCCAGAGCCCTGGGAACAGAGAACACCCGACAGGGAAGAGACCTAGACTCACACCAATCAATATGGGTACACATACCCTATAATAGATGGAAGAAGAAGAAGAAGCTTGCTCCTAGTCTTCCCATAGTCTCAATCACCAAGACAGATAAGCCTGTCTCCATCAAGATGGATGTTTCAGCAGTCAGGCCGTCTAGGCCAGAGTCTGTAGATTGGGGCCCTGAGTGAGCAGAGCTGGCACTCCTGGCAGAACGCACAGATCTACTGTCCTCAGTACCACGTCTGCGAACCACACTCCACTAGGCCACTAGAACCACTGGTCCCCCCTTCCAGAGAAATTTTGCGCAGAACCCTGCCTAGCAGGAGGCATGGAGAAAGACATACAGAACAGAATGTCCTGCCATAACATTACTAAATCATCATGACCACGGCCAGAGAATCCTGGGACAGGGAAACAAGGGCCGAGAGCTTGTGATAGTGACGGGGCACACGCAGATCCACACTGGTTGGACCTCATAGTGACACAAGGATTAGCACATCCTGTCGCAGAGGGACCTCCACCGGAGCGAATACCACTGATATGCAGGGAACATTGTTCACCACCCAGATCAGGATCGGAGACACTTCCCGGAGGACCCTCCTGCACCGGGTCCCTCCATGAATATTCAATGTAGGCCAAGGCCGTCAGCTAGGGCTAGCTCCCCCAAACAGGCAGGCCCTGATGAGGAGTAGGCAAGCGAGTGAGAACTAACTTGAACGCTCAGAGATTCAAACATTGATAGGTGTATAGGCCTCCTAAGGGCCCTACCTCCCCTGGAACCGTAGGGACTTAACGAAGAAGACCCCCCTCAACCTGATAGATTGGCATCCATGGTGACTGTCTACCCAGGAAAGGGCAAGAAGGGACTGCCCTCAGGCAGGTTCCTTGAGGTTATCCACTACAAGAGGGACCTCCTCACCAGGGAGGAAGGCACACATACCCTGCTCCAGGGATGCTGGGTCCTTGTCCCGTAGGACAAATAGGAGAAGTTGCAGAAGGTCCCGGGGGGACTGAGCATAAGGGGCCTCTTCGGAGTACGCCACCAGCGGGCCCAACAGCTGCCTGGTGGAGGGACGGGGACAGCTAAGAGGGACTGAGCCCATACAACCAGATTGTCCACTTTATTGCTGAGGAAGGAAGATCCTTGCTTGAACTGTATAAAATTCATTCATAGGAATGAAGGGGACAATAAGGACTTGGGGTGTTTGATCACCCCTCCAAATGACTCCCAAATGGACACCCTTCAGCCGAGTATCCAACGTAGCCAGATGTAGAGACTGGGAAGTGATGAGGACGTCCAGGTAGGTCATCGCGCGGACGCCCCTTGGTCTCATGAGAAACCACACCCCCGTCAGCACCTTGGTGAGCACTCTGGGAGCTGAAGAGAGGCCAGATGACAAGGTCACGATTATCAGTGTTGGTCAACCAACGCAAATCTGAAGAACCTCTGTGTCCAGAAGACACAGGGAAGTAAAAATAAGCAGCATTGAGCTCCACAGATGGCAAGAAGCCCCCGACGCGCGAGGAGCCGATGGCCGAGCGCAGTGTTTCCATTGCAGAAACCGCCTGTAATTGCGAAAATCTGTGAGACCAGATTGGGCCAGACTGACCCATCCTTTTTTGGGGAACTGTGGAAAGGTTAGTGTATCGGCCCCTGCCTCTGCCTATTAAGGGCAATCTGCAAGAGACCCCCAGACCCCACAGGCCTTGCATGGCCTGCACCAGCACCTGAACAGAGGCAGGGACCAGGAGCACCCGGGACCCGATAATCTTGGGGGAGGCCGCGCAGCAAACTACCTCCTGAATCCACCAGTCTGAGGCATGATACCTCCTGGCATGAGCAAGGTGCCGCAGCCGTCCCCTCACCCAGACGGGCAAGGGTGCCCCAACATGCTTGAGGGGATGTTGGTGGAAGACTTAGGCTTAGCCCCGCCAGAGGGGCCAGGGCATTATATGCCGCTCCTGGGGCAGGAGTCTGCACGAGCCCCCAGGAAGGACACCCCTGGTTCTTGTTTTACACTATGGTAGGGAGGGGGAGGGGTTACCCTGCCCCGAGGAGCCGGGACGGCCGCCTACCTTGGGGTGAATTGCCCTTATTTACCAAAAAGGTCCAGACGGCCCCAAACAGGCGTTGCCCTCTAAAGGGAAGCCCAGTAAGAGTCTTCTTAGCATCATCGTCAGTACCCCACTGTCGCAGCCAAACCAAGCGACGTATAGCCACCACAAGGGCAGAAGTCCTTGCACACATTCTAATGGTGTCATCCAGTGCTAATAGGATAAATTTTACAAATACATCACAACTGGAGAGTGCATTAAATGCATCCCAGGGGAGATACTCAGGGTGATGATCAAGCATCTTTCTGATGAGGGTTCTAGCGGCCACTGCAGTGATGACCGCGGCACAGACCGGGCGCAGCGCCGTCCCTGTACAAGAAAAGGCGTGGGAGGCCACAGGTCAATGCACCGGTCCTCAGCATCCCGAAGGGTACTATAAGCAGGGGGTGTAATAAAGGGGGGGGTTAGAAACCCCTACGATCTGCGCATCCACCACGGGGGGTGATGACTAACAATTGACCACCTCAGGGGGAAAAAGGGGTATTTCCTATCCCAGTCCCCTGGGACCCCTGGAATTTGCTGGGGAAAACCCATTCCTTGAGTACAAGAGCATGGAAAAGAGCCTGTTCTAGGAATTCCAAGCGCGCTGTCGCTGTATGGAAACGCTCCCCTCTCGGCTTGGAGGCCTCACCAGGGAGAGAGATAGACAGGACCTTAAAGACCTTAATCAACAAATCTCACACTGGCCCCAGTATTCAGGGACAGAATCGCCATGACTCCTCTGCCTCTCATCAGATGAGCCTGAGTCAGAGACCAGCTCTCCTTCATCAGAAGGGGTATAGTCACACGGAGTAGTCAACTCCTCAGTTCCCATAGGACAACAGAAAACAGGAGGCGTCAAGGGCCACTTCTTACCAGGGCCCCTGCGCCCTGACAACCTCGCCATAATCTGATCAGCCGTAGGCAGGCTGGAGGACACAGCAGGCTGCAAATCCCCACTTGTATGCGACTCAGCAGGAGTGAGTATTAAGCATGGGGAAATAAGTGTATTGAAACGAGGTGCAGCCACTGGCAAGCCTGATTGCAGGGCCAGTGCTTGCTCGGCACATGGTGTGCAGACCCGTGCCCTGTCAGCATCAGCATGGGGTTGACCACATACTATACACAGCCGGTCTTGTCCCAGAGGGACCCCGGTCACATAATTCTGAGATGCCTCCATATGGTGATTATCTAGGCACAATATGCCAGCAGGGATTTACGCAATAGGCAACCCTGGATGCCCCAAAGACCTGCTAGGAAGGTGGGAGAATTTTACAAGGCCCGCTATAATTTAACCCAGGCCGGGGAAGCCACTGGATTCAACTGTCTGAAAGACATAATGGGAATAAAGGGTGTCAGAGCCATGCGCAGTAATAAGAATCATGAAAATCGCCCGTGAGGGCACTTACAGACCAAGGTAGGAGGAGGGCCATAACCACGCGCGCGCGACTAACATCAAAATGGCGCCAAGTGAACCTCGAAGGGCGGGTCAGAGCGGGCCGTGACGCGGAGCGCGCCAAACCAGGCCCCTGCCCCCCGAAAAGCGCGAAGCTCTAAGGCAGTAGTCAATATTGTAAAGAGAAGCAGAGTGTATGACACACATAGCATAGATGATTTTTGCCAATGGAGACGCCGCAGCGTCTGGGGTCAATATTGTAAAGAGAAGCAGAGTGTATGACACACATAGCATAGATGATTTTTGCCAATGGAGACGCCGCAGCGTCTGGGGTGACGCCGCCGACCGGCGCAGCAGATCCAGTAAGGAAAGACGAGCGCGGCGGCAGCAGATAACAATAAAAAAGCAAACAGCGCGGCTCTGACACCAAGTTACAAGTCAAGGACAATACTAAGGCCATAATCGTGTAATCGCAGTACACTTGAGACCGCCACACACACACCCCCCCCCTTTCTTTCCCCCCCGATCTACGGGGGGAAACGAGGGAGGATGGCAACCCTTTGGATAGGGTCCACCGCTACACGGGGCAATAATGCGGGAGGGGCATCCACTAGAGGCTCACCATCAGCCTAAACCGCCTACCCTTTGGTGAGGGACTACGGTGGAGCATGGCTCCATAAGCACGCATGGTGCTGCCTACCTTTACCCGACCAGCGCAGCCCAGGCTGGGAGGCACATCAAATGAAGGACGGGTGGGAATAGTCCAACAGGGCCGCAGGCTGTAATAGCCCGCTCACCTGCGAGAGAGTGATACTTCATGTCTTCGCAGCCGGCACTGCAGAGAAATCTGGGTATTTGTGGGAGGTCCCTGGGTATATGAAGGGCCGGGAGGAGCCTGTTTTTGAATGTTTGCAGTGCACAGTGCCATCTGGCGGAGGATTACCCAAGTGTAAGTATTATATCTGGAGCAGGACGTACTGTATACTTAGAATATACTATTTTGTGATTACTCACCTGTAAAATGGGTATTATAAGTATGGTTATGGTCGAGTAGAGGGCGAACTTCTGCAGAGATGAAAGCAAAAAAGAAGCCCCTCCCAGTCCATAAATACCTGGGACCTCCCACACATTCCCCAGTATATGACAGCAGTAAGGGGACCAGAAAGAGACAACAAAACATTCTTAACAATAAAAGGTTCACCATATAAAGGATCCAGAATACCAAAGGGCTGGATGAAGCGGGGGCGTGTGACATACTTAATACCCATTTTAAAGGTGAGTAATCACAAAATTGTATTATTCCAAGTATGTCACACACCCCGCTTCCACTATTCATGACATATGGGACATCCAATAGCAGTGTCCGTCATGGGCGCGGATCCAAATACAGCAAAAAATGCACCAATTTAAACCACTGCAGCTTGCAGAACCTTGCGGCCAAAAACAGCATCCGCTGAGGCCTGCACATCAACCTTATAAAACTTGGAAAAAGTATGAACGGAAGACCAAGTAGCAGCCTTACAAACTTGTTCAACAGAAGCCTGGTGCTGAAAGGCCCAGGAATCCCCAACAGCACGAGTAGAATGAGCAGTGATCTTAAAAGGAAGAACCCTCCTCTTAGCGGAATAGGCCCCAACAATGGCCTGACGTATCCATTTACTAATGGTAGACTTGGCAGGCACCAAACCTTTCCTGGGCCCGGAGGGCACCACGAACAAGGCGTCCGTCTTACGAAAAGGAGAAGTAGCGACCAAATAGTACTTCACACAACGAACCACATCCAAAGAGTGCAAAACCCTCTCCTTGTCATTGCTAGGCTTAGGACACAAGGAAGGGAGAACTACATCCTGATTGAGATGGAAAGCAGAAACCACCTTAGGAAGGAAGCGGAAAAAAAAACACCTTGTCCTGGTGTCTCTCAAAGTAAGGGGCCTGAATAGGCAGAGCCGCAAACTCAGAGACACGCCGAACAGAGGTAATAGCCACCAAAAAGGCAACTTTTTGAGTGAGCACAGAAAGTACCACATCCTGCACTGGCTCAAAAGGAGGCCCCTGGAGGGCCGAGAGAACCAAATTTAGGTCCCAAACTGGAACCAAAGGCTTTCTAGGGGGCCGAACATGAGTGACCCCTTGGAAAAAAGTCTTGACCAGATGATGCAAAGCAAAGGACCTTTGAAAAAAAGACAGCCAGGGCAGAAACCTGACCCTTCAAAGTATTGAGCTGGAACCCCAGATCCAGGCCGTGTTGTAGAAACTCCAAAATCCTAGGAATCGAAAACACCCTGCAAGGTAAGGCCCTAGCCTCACACCAGTCAATATAGGACCACCAAGTCCTATAATAAATGATAGAGGAAGACCTCTTCCTAGCTCTAATCAAGGTCTGAATAACCGCCTCCGACAAACCTTTCTCCCTCAGGATGAAGGTTTCAGCAGCCACGCCGTCAAAGCAAGCGTTTGTAAATTGGGGTAACGTAGTTGACCCTGAGAGATCAGATCCGGAAACGGGGGCAGCCTGTACTGATCTACCGCCAGTCTTACGATGTCTGCGAACCAAACCTGTCTTGGCCACCTTGGAGCCACCAGAATTGCTGGTGCCCCCTCTAGAGCCAGCTTGCGCACTACCTTGCCTACCATGGAGAAAGGAGGAAACAGGTACAGAAACCCCAGATCCCTCCAGGCAAGGGACAAGGCATCCACTGCCAGGGCCAGAGGATCCTGAGACAGAGATACAAAGGATGGAAGCTTGTGATTGTGCCGAGAGGCAAAGAGATCCACCTCCGGAGTCCCCCACTTGTGACACAGGGCCCGAAATACCCTGTGGTTGAGAGACCATTCCCCTCGGCGAAAAACCCCCCTGCTCAGGGAGTCCGCCTCCGTGTTCTCCACTCCCGGAATGTACACTGCCGAGATGCAAGGAACATTGCTCTCCGCCCACGTTAGAATCAGAGAGACTTCCCTGAGGGCACTCCTGCTGCGAGTCCCTCCCTGGTGATTGATGTAAGCTACCGCAGTTCGATTGTCTGAACGAACGTGAACCGGTAAGCCCTGGAGGTGAAGTGTCAGACGTGACAGAACCAAACGGATAGCTCTGAGCTCCAAGACATTGATGGGGGTGTGAGCCTCCTGAGGACCCCACAACCCCTTGAACTGATTATCCTTCCAGAAACCTCCCCAGCCCGACAGGCTGGCATCCGTGGTAACCGTCTCCCAACAGGGGGCCAGAAAAGATCTGCCCCTCATCAGATTGTTCCAGCCACCACTGAAGGGACTGCCGAACCCTGGGAGACATCAGAAGGGACTGATCCAAGGACTGTGGATATCTATCCCAGTTCAGCAATAGATGGAGTTGGAGCGACCTCATGTGGAACTGAGCAAAGGGGACTGCCTCGAAGGAAGCCACCATCAAACCCACCAGTGTCATCCCTAGCCGGATAGAGGGGCGAGGATTGGCCAGGAGAATATGTATCAGATCTTGAACCCTCTGCACCTTTGGGTGAGGTAGGAACACTCTGGCCTGACTGGTATCCAGATTCATGCCCAGGAATGAGATCTCCCTTGACGGGGAGAGAGAAGACTTGGGGTGGTTGATCACCTATCCGAACCTTTCCAGCGTCGTCACCACCATCCTGGTGTCCAACTCCGCCTGACATAGGGAAGAAGCTGTAATGAGTAGGTCGGCCAGATACGGCACAATGCGAATGCCCTGTGCTCTGAGCAGGGCCATTATGCCCGCCAGAATCTTGGTGAACACCCTCGGTGCCGAGGTCAGCCCAAACGGGAGGGGCCACAAACTGAAAATGTCGATCTCCCACCGCAAACCTGAGAAACCTATGGTGTGCTGGTAAGATTGGTACATGTAGGTAGGCATCCTTGATGTCTATGGACGTCATGAAGTCCCCTTGACGAAGGGAACTGATGGCAGAGCACAGAGGCTCCATGCGGAAACCTGTTGAGAAGCTTCAAATCCAGAATGGGCCTTATGGAACCATCCCTTTTTGGAACCGTGAAGACGTTGGAATAGTAGCCCCGGCCTCTCTCTGAGAAAGGCACTGGGCATATGACCTCCATGTCCAGGAGATTCTTCACAGCCAACAGGAGCCCCTGCGCAGCCTGGGGATCTGAGGGCACCCGAGACCTTAGAAATCTGGGAGGAGGCCGATACTCGAACTACAGTTTGTACCTGGATGATACCACTTCCAAAATCCACTTGTCTGACTTCCTGGGCCCAGACCTGGAAGAGGAGCCTCAGCCGTCCCTCCACCCGTAAGGGTGAGGGCGCCTCCTCATTACTGAGCTGGCTTGGCAGCGGGCTTGGAACCCCAGGTAAAGACTGGACGGGCACATCCTCTGCCTCTATTCCAGGAATCACCCCTGAAGCTAGAGTAGGCAAGAACTCTGGCCGCTCTGGCACCGCGAAAGGAAGGATTGAAGGAGCTTGCCCACCGAAAGGAGCGACGCTGCTTCTTACGCTGAGGTAGCCTTCCACCTTTTCGCCACAGAATCCAATTTGTCTCCAAACAGCCACGTACCCAGGAAGGGCAGAGCTGTAAGTGATTTCTTGGCCGCAATGTCAGACCGATCGGCGCATGGCCACCAGCAGAGCCGAAGTTCTACTACACATGGTAATAGTGTCGACCATAGCTGACAAAACAAAATTCATTAACAATTCACACCTCTTAAGGGCTGTGAATTCAACGCTGGCTGGGTTGAGCTGGGACCCATTTAACATGTCCCTTATCTCAGACCTGGTAGCCACAGCCACGAGTGCCGATGCACAGACAGGCCGCAAGGCTGAACCCACACTGGCAAAGGCATGACATGCCATCTGATCAATGCGCTTGTCCTCGCCATCCTTAAGGGCAGTGGCGTCAGGAGTATGTACAACAGAGGTGTTGGGCAATCCTAAAATGGGCACATCAACCTCGGGAGGGGAAGACCAGTGCTTCACCGCGTCAACCGGAAAGGGATACTTCCTATCCCATCCCTGAGGAGCTCCGTGAAGCTGACTCAGCTTCTCCCATTCTCTAAAAATCATGCTGTCAAAATGATCCTGATTTGGGAACTCCAAGCGGGGCTTAGAGTACCCAAAGAATTCCCCCTTCTTCGGAGGGGCCTCCGCTGGTGGGGAAATATCCAGAACCTCTAAGAGATGGGCCAGGACCTTGGGAGTATCCACAGCATCCCCCAGCGCCTGCCCGGCATCAGAATCAAAGAACTGCAGTTCCTCAGTCTCCGATTCCTCAAACAATTCCCCCTCCTCAAGCGGGGAATAATCAGCCCAGTCAGGGGAGTTATAATCATCAAAATCAATTACCGGCGTAGCCGGTGACAGATGCCTTTTCTTAGCAGAGGCCTTTCTGCCCACTGAGCTAGAAATAATTTTCTCGATGTTGGCCAGCCTAGCACATACATCCGAGTGCGACTCCCCACTAATGACAGTGTCACATGCACACACAAAATAAACACCTCTAATATATATATATATATACACACACACACACACAACAGTGAAGGAGACCAGCGCTGCCCCATGCGGAGAAGGGGCGCTTGGCTAATTAACAAGGGTGGCACAGGAGGGCACTCACTCAACAGCAGAAAAGCCAGCATCGAGAGAGAGAGAGAGAGAGAGAGAGAGAGAGAGAGAGAGAGAGAGAGAGAGAGAGAGAGAGAGAGAGAGAGAGAGAGAAGAAGAAGAAGAAGAAGGGGCGGGCCAGCGCGGATCGCGCCCCCGCTCCCCCCCTCCACAACCAGCAACGCGGTTCCCAGCAGGAGGCTGGGCTCTGCAATGGCGCCTAAACAGGAGGGGGCGGGCCGCGGCAACGCGCGAGCACCCGGCCCCACCCCGTCCCCAACGCAGGCTGAGGGGAAGAAGCTCCCCAAAGTGTCAGCAGATTGCAGAAAGTGCCAAGTAAACGTGAAGCACTCAAGCACACAGCGCACACACATTCACACCACAAACGAGTGAAAAGAACCCCCCCCCCCCGCTGGAGGGTTAACAGAGGGACCCGGAAGTAAGAGAATCCCACACCATGGGTGTAAGGGATAGGCATCCTAAACCGGGATCACCAACCCGGATACCGCCTACCGCCTTGTATGGGGTCTCACGGGGGAGCATGGCTCCCAAAACACCTAATAAGGTGATGCCTACCCTCACCCGGACCTTCAGCCAAGGCTGGGAGGCTGGTATTGGGCTTAATGTAAAAGGTACGGGCAGGAATAGGGCAAACATGGCCGGGTGTAAGCCCGGCTTACCTGCAAGGAAGAGCAGCATACATCTTATGACTTGCTCACGTCCTGCAGAGAAGGAACTGGGGAATGTTATACAGGTTTATAGAAAGCGTGGCTTACACGCATGGAGGAAAGATAAGGGCTCCGTAGTCATTCATTTATTTATTCAATTCTTGATTGACTCGTTTTTGTCTAGCTCCGCTTGTACCCATGGAAACTCAATATAAGTGATGCAATAAAGGTATATTAGTCTAGGCAGGCTTGATAATATAACTGTTAATTCTTGATTATAACATATAGCCATTTAGTGAGGGAGGAATAGGTATGAATAAAGCATATTTATAATGCATTTGTAGGAAGATATATATATTAAGGAATATCCCAGTTTTAATTTGTATAGCCATGTCTTACACCTGCCGCCTTGCCTGTTACGACGGCCCCAGACAGTATGATTTTACTCCTGGACGCCCAGTGTGGTGGAGTTGTTCCCCTCTCCCCCTCCCCCCCCGCGCTCCACGGCGAGAGCTAACAGCGTGGGCCAGGGCTGTTTTGTGTCCAGCCGCGGCGCGGTGTGGGGGTTGTGTGTGGGAGGTGTGGAGTGGAGTTGGCTCATACTGCTGGCATGCTCAATTATGACCAGCCAGCGTGCGCGCGGTGTGGGGGTTGTGTGTGGGAGGTGTGGAGTGGAGTTGGCTCATACCGCTGGCATGCTCAATTATGACCAGCCAGCGTTTGACAGTGGATACTGGTTGCCATGGTAACCACTCACGCTGCCGTCCAGGTCTACCTTACAACAAAAGTGTCATTTCCGGTTGGCGCGCTGCCTATGGTATGCAGTTGCGTTCCAGCCCCCGTTCCTGGCCTTGTGGGCGGCGTACAGAACAATGGCGGCAGGTATAAAGACATGTGCTTGTGTACTTATTTGTTTCTCTCACCTCACGAAGCAGCACGGGCGGCCGCGAACGTAGGTGTCCCCCCTTGCTGATCCCCTGCTCCATATGATGTGGTGCTGACCTTGCTGCCGGGCTCTTGGTTCTTATATATATTTTTTTGACCTTTTTCTTTGTGTATTTATTAATTGATATGGGCTCTCAAGTTGATGATTTTGTATTCTTAGGTATCCATGACCAACAGGTTATTTAGGGTGTTTATTTAGGGAATTGTTCACAATATATGCACATATTCTGTATATTTATTGTTCATGCTAATCAATTATTATTTTTTTATTCTCATTAGGGTCACTTTTACAAATTATTGATAATTAATTTTTCATGTATATTGTATTAATTATTTGGGATATAATATTTAGTAATTTGTACCATTAAGCACTGTCACTTTAGGGTTGGTTGTTATGATTAGTTAGTTATAATTGGTTGATATTTTTCAGTAGCTACTATAGATAGATGTGCCGGCACAAGTAGTCAGTTGCTAGTTTGGCTCCACCACGCCAAATATTAGGGAGCTTCCCAGCAATTTTTTGGCTGTATATTTTTCGCACTTGAAGTAACTGGGGAGATGCATTGTTTTTAAGTTTTGTCTTGTTGAGTGTTTGTTGGATTATTCCTAATAAATTATGCAATTTGCTATATTTTATAATTAAATTACTTTTTGGTATTTTTGGTGCTCCTGCCACTAGGGGGTAGAGGTATTATACCTCTCAGAACCCTATAGCTTTGTTTGGATATACAAGCAGATTGAGTGAGTTTATTTTTAATGTTCTGAAGAAGAGAGTAGCATGTGCAACTATTCTGTGTATCTGTGCAACCAGCTCTCACCACACAAGGAAGCTGTCTAACCCGCCAAACTTACTGCCACAGTTAAGAGTGATGCAGTACAACGGCTGCAGGGGTTATTGACAGCTATGGCCAGGAGGGTAAAATAATTTGGCTGCTGTCCTAGCGAAAAAAAAACATTTTAACCATACATTTGGATCCTTTCAAATGGTCATGCGTGCATTTTGTTTTGCGTTTGTTATTACCCGGCCTTTTGTAGGAAACCAGATTGATGATGTGGCCCTCGGTCAAAATGAGTTTGCACTCCTGCTCTAGAACATCCAAAAAATTCAGCCAACCTACTGCATATTCCTGTATCAAGGAGACACATTTTGTAAATGCTAAAAAGAAAGGAAGAATGGTAGATTTGTGCTTCCAGAACAGATATGGCTGTGACCTGGTTGAAGGGCTCATCGCCTAACAGGCCAAATCTAGGCACTCAGAACATGAATTGTTTTTTATTTTTTTAAACAATGAATACTTTGCGTAAGGCCTCTAGGGCTAAAGCATTAGCAGATAAGCAAATTGCCTCTGAAGAGTCATCTATTAGAAGGTCCTCAGCAGCATTTAACATCTCTTTTGTCCCTATAGTTCCTTTACACAGGTAGAGGCCAACATAGATACAAGTTTTAATGACCTCTTTGCTAAACTGGTAACTATTTAGCTGATCTAGAGAGAAAGTGTTCTGCCAGGTTTTCTATTGCTCCTCAATAAAATTTAGTATGTATCGGAAATGCTGTACTGTGACTAGTTCAGACTACATTTAGTCAGGGCAGAGCTTTCAGGTTATATCTTGAATTGATATCTAACCAGTGAAACCAACAAATGTTATTCTTTGGGGGGTCTTCCTAAAATTAGAAGATGATGTGGAAGGTAAATCATTATCCTTTGTCGGATTCCAGCTCAGACACTCTTTTTGATGGATTTCCAAAGAGGAAGTTGGGCGGTCTGTGTACTCAATAAAAGGGATACATTTCGTAGCTGCCTTGAATGCATCCCTAACCTCCCCTTTCGCAACACACATTCCCGACCACCACCACGTTTATTGGTACAAGAGTGACATGGGTAATAAAATACCTTTTGGCAAACGCTACAAAGCCTCACAATTGATTTTTCCCTGCTCTTTTTGGAAAGTTTACACAAAAGAGAAAGAGAAAAGAGGTGGATCCCAATATCTGTGATCAAGGTCATATCCCATGCAATTCCTGCAAGTTCCAGCAATAGCTGATCATCATGCAGCGACAAAGCCAGTGGAAGTCTGCTGCCATCCGGTTGGCACCCAACATAAAAGTATGCGCCTGACTGTGTGTGCACCTTAAAAGCCCCACATATATACATGAGGATTCCACAAATGGTCCCAAGCACCGCCAACATGAAAGGAAAATTACGACTGCCAGTAACTTCTAGAAGGATGTTTCACAGCAGACCACTCTGTTTATGGCAATCAGGAACGCGAGTGGCTGCATTCCCAGCAGCGGGGGTGCTGCCATCCTCGGAATGGCTGGGGGCAGCCCATAGATGTGGCCGTCAATATTTAAATCCGTGAGGGAGCCAGGAAGACAAGTTTTGCAGTGCCCCAGTGGGGTTTCACACAGCAAGGAATCCCGATTTTGGATGCCCCAGGGGGAAGACCAGCAGCCAGCCCCCTTGTTTTTTTCCTGCTCTATAGGGGAGGTCCTCACTAGTGTCAAATATTTTGTGACACTGGTGCACAGTTCTTCTGTTGAATGTCTGTGTCCTCAAGCAGATGAGCAAGAAAACATGGTAACTCTGTATCAGACCATTTCAGGTACATTTTAAAGAACCTGCAATGTAAAAACAATCTCACAAGATAAAAAAAATACAATTCTGTGAAATACTCACATGTAGAATTGATATTATTTGTATACAGTCCTGCTCCAGATATAGTACTTACACTTGGGTTATCCTCCGCCAGATGGCGCTGCACTGCAGAGACATGCAAAACAGGATCCTCCTGGCCCCTCAAATACCCGGGGGACCTCCCACAAATCCCCAGCATTGAAAAGCAGTGAACAAGAAGCCGGGAGAATTAACCACCAAAAACTGGTAACTATAACAATGGTAACAATCACCATACAGGGGATCCAGAATAATGCAAAAAAACAGGGTGGGGTGGAGCAGGACGTACTGTATACAAATAATATCAATTCTACAGCTGAGTATTTCACAGAATTGTATTATCCTTAGTATACAGTACGTCCTGCTCCAGATATAGTACTTACACTTGGGACATTTAATAGCAGTGTAGGGTGGGATCCCCAACAAAAACGACAACAGCAGACAGTTTAAAACCACTGTCACCTGCATAACCATACGGCCAAGACAGCATGAGCTGAGGCCCTAACATCAACCTTGTAAAACTTTGCAAAGGTATGAACAGAAGGCCAAGGTAGTGGCCTAGCAAACCAGTTCAACAGAAGCTTGGTGCTGAAAAGCCCAAGAGGCATCAAAGCACGAGTAGAGTAAGAATCAAGGCGAAATGGAAGATTCTTCCCCTTGTTGGAATAGGCCTGAGTAACAGCCTGACGAATCCAATCGCTAACAGTAGACTTGGCAGAAGCCAAAAAACCCTTCCAAGGACCAGAAGGAACATCCATTCAAGTAATAACCAGGGCCAAAGCCGCCCAACTCCCCGAGAGCAGACGAGATCGGGCACATTCAGGATGTAGTGACCATAGGCCCCAAGGAACATCAGTTCTCCAAAAGGACACAGTGACTACCAAGGAAAAAACTTCCAACACCTGTTCAAGGAATTCAGAACCCTTTCCTCAGAATTGCTAGGAATAAGGCATAGCAGGAAGAACAATATCTCGAATCAATGAACATAAGACACCACCTGATGCGGAGAGTCCGGCTCCAGGCGGAACACCACCTTATCCTGGTGTGTCTCAAAGAATGGGGGCTAGGTAGACAGAGCCGCCCGCCAACACATGCCTGACCAAGGTCACAGTCACCAGAAGGACAACCTTGAGGTTAAGAACAGCCAGACAGCATCCTGAATAGGACCAAAGGGAAAAACCCTGCAAGCAGACAGAATAAAATTCAAATTCAAATCCCAGCCGGGACCATAGGATTACATGGGGGACGCACATGAGTACCCCCTGAAAGAAGTCTTAACCAAAGAAGTCTTAACCAAAGAAGACTGAACAAGAGACTACTAAGGCAAGGTGGACAGGGCGGAACCTGACCCATCAGAGTACTGAGTTGGAGAACCAACTCCAAATCATGCTGAAACAAACCCTAGAACCCTGGGAACCGAGAACGCCCAACAGGGAAGAGACCTAGACTCACACCAATCAATATGGGTATGCCACACCCTATAACAGATGGAAGAAGAAGAGGAAGAAGCTTGCTCCTAGTCTTCCCATAGTCTCAATCACCGAGACAGATAAGCCTGTCTTCATCAAGATGGATGTTTCAGCAGTCAGGCCGACTAGGCCAGAGTGTGTAGATTGGGGTGACGTAAAGGGGGCCCTGAGTGAGCAGAGCTGGCACTCCTGGCAAAAGGTACAGAAAACTACTGCCCTCGGTACCATGTCTGCAAACCACACTTTACTAGGGCACCTGGGGGCCACCAGAATCACTGGTCCCCTTACCAGAGCAATCTTGCGCAGAACCCTGCCTAGCAGGGGGAACGGAGAAAAGACATACAGAACCGAATGTCCAGTCATGACGTTACTAAGGCATCCGGACCACTGCCAGAGGATCCTGGGAAGGGAAACAAAGGCCGAGAGCTTGTGATAGTGACGGAACACAAACAGATCCACAACTGGTTGGACCCCATAGTGACACAGGGATTAGCACATCCTATCGCAGAGGGACTCCACCGGAGCGAATATCACCGATATGCAGGGAACATTGTCTCCACCCAGATTAGGATCATAGACCCTTCCTGGAGGGTCCTCCAGCTCCAGGCCCCTCCCAATGATTAATGTAGTACACTGTCGTCAGACAGACCGAGCGCCCCCAAACTGGCAGGCCCAGAAAGGAAGTAGTCAAGCGAGATAGAACCAACTGAAAACGCTCACTGTTTCAAACATCAATAGGCGTAAGGATATTCTAAGGGCCCCACCTCCCCCAGAATCGCAGGGAGTTTCAGAAGAAACCCTCCCCCTTCAACCAGACAGGTTGGCATCCATGGTGACCGTTTCCAGGAAGGGGCAAGAAGGAACTCCTCCCAGACAGGTTCCTTGAGTTCATCCACTCCAAGAGAAACCTTCTTACCAGGTGGGAAGGCCCACAGACCCTGCTCCAGGGATGCTGGATCCCTGTCCTGTATTAACAATAGAAGTCGCAGAAGGGCCCAAGGGGAACTGAGCATAAGGGACCTCTTCCGAGCAAGCCACCAATGGGCCCACCAGCTGCATCCCTGCCTGGTAAAGGGACCGGGACAGCAATGAGGGACTGAGCCCATGTGACCAGATTGTCCACTTTATTGCTGAGAAGGGAAGATTCTCGTTTGAACCTAATCCAGATTCATTCCTAGCAATGGAGTTACCAATTTAGGGGACAATGAGGACTTGGGGTGAATGATCACCCATCCAAATGACTCCCAATGGACACCATCAGCCGGGTATTCAACTTAGCATGACGTAGAGACTGGTAAGTGAAAAAGGAGGTCCAGGTAGGTCATCGCGCGGACGCCCCTTGGTCTCATCAGAGACATCACCCCCGTCAGCACCTGGGTGAGCACTCTGGGAGCTGAAGAGAGGCCAGATAACAAGGCCACAATTAGCATTGTTGGACTTCCAACACGAACCTGAAGAGCCTTGGTGTCCTGAAGGCACAGGGATGTGAACATAAGCATCTTAGAGCTCCACAGATGGCAAGAAGCCCCCTGGGCGCAAGGCGCTGATGGCCCATCTCAGAGTTTCCATGCAGAAACTGCCTGTAATTGGAGAATTGCTGTGAATCCAGAATGGGCCAGCCTGACCCATCCTTTTGGGGGACTGTGGAAAAGTTGGTGTAGCGGCACCTGCCTGTGCCTGTTAAGGGCAATCTGCAAGTGACCCTCAGACCTCGCAGGCCTTGCATGGCCTGTGCCAGCAACTGAACAGCGGCAGGGACCAGGAGTACCTGGGACCTGATAAAACTGGGGAAGGCCGCGCAGCAAACTCTATCTTGTATCCGGAGGACACAACCTCCTGAATCCACCAGTATGAGGCGTAAAGCCTCCTGACAAGAGCAAAGTGCCGCAGCCATCCCCATCAAGCTTGAGGGGGATTGGTGGAAGATTTAGGCTTAGCCCCTGTAGCGATAACCCTTATCGCCGGAGGGCTTCACCGCCCGAGACGTCCTTTTCCCAATCGTAAGAGGTGCTGCTGGAATTCCAGAGTCGTCCGTGAGGAAACAGGAACAGCCCTTACAAGGGCTAGTGAATTGTAATATAGCGTTTCCCCCCATAAAAGACACAACTCAGTATTGAGGGTGAAGGTGAAGTGTACTTTCTTAGTACCACACTGGGCCTTATATGCAATGCTCCATGCAATGACCAATAGCAGCAGGGCACACATCCCTCAACTCTGCCGGTGACGCAATCAGTAGAACAATAGCAGGCCGTAATACAATCAATCAGGACAATGCCATTGACTGTGACGTAATCAACAATACACAATGGCAGCCAAAATACAATGACATTGCCTGTAACAGTATCAAAATACAATGACCTAATTAAGAAAAGGCCAGTGAATGACCCGGTGGGCAACTGAATAGTGATGACATCCAAAAGACAGAGCGTATGTCACAATGCCCCCTTTTTGTGGAACACCCGGCAGACCCGGATTGACCCTGTTCGGGTTAACGTGGGGCTGTCCGGACTCTTGTTATGGGCAGAGTTCTGTTTGCCAGGATAATCCATCTGCATTACTGGTTTGTCTACAGGGCCTGTATACACACACACACACACACACACACACACACACACACACACACACACACACAGTTGTACTCACAGGGTGCTGGTCTTGTCATTTCCCCCCAATAAGAGACAGAACTCAGTATTGAGGGTGAAGATGATACCCACACACACACACACATACAGTTGTACTCACAGGGTGCTGGTCTTGTACACACACATGTACTCACAGGGTGCTGGTCTTGTACACACACATGTACTCACAGGGTGCTGGTCTTGTACACACACACACACTCTTAGCTCTGGTTGCAAGGCATTGAGAAAATGTTCTAGTAAAAACAACTGTAGACTTCCGGGGTGACAGCGTGCCGGGCTAACAAAGCCTCCTTTACCAGATGGTAGTGTGGTAAGTCCGCATCAGGGGTGGCCCGGAAAGCATCGGAAGCTTTCCCAGATTTTCCCTGATAATATGGTGACCCATTCCTCCGTGGGTACCCGGTGTAAAGCGCACTGCCGTTCAAAATCGGCCAAAAATCCATCAATCTCATCGTCACTTTCCTGGACGGAGTTAAATGCTGCAATGGAATCTTTCTCCCCCCAGTGTAACTGAGGCTCGGAGACACAGGGGCGCTGAGAGGCTGCTGGGTTGCGAGTCGCCGATCTTCCCTTCGCTTACTGGCCTCTGCCTCCGCTGCGGCGAAGACTTGGTCGATCAGTTCTTGTAATGGATTCGGCCATAGACCGACAATCTGTTCCGAACCGCTTGAACGAGAGCAGCGTCTTCATCAGTCTCTATATTGGTTTCAGTCCTCACTGCTGCACGATCCATTTCGATCAGCTTGGCTATCAGTTCCTGATGTGGGCGGTTGCTAGCCGACCTTCCCCGGCTCTCGAGTAGATCCTTCAGGGTCAGCCTTTTCAACTTGTCATACTGACTCTCCATCAGGGTAGCACTCTCTCTGGGTACAAAGGACCATCCGACCGCTTGCCACCAATTGTAGCGATAACCCTTATCGCCGGAGGGCTTCACCGCCCGAGACGTCCTTTTCCCAATCGTAAGAGGTGCTGCTGGAATTCCAGAGTCGTCCGTGAGGAAACAGGAACAGCCCTTACAAGGGCTAGTGAATTGTAAAATAGCGTTTCCCCCAATAAGAGACAGAACTCAGTATTGAGGGTGAAGGTGAAGTGTACTTTATTAGTGCCACACTGGGCCTTATATGCAATGCTCCATGCAATGACAACCACACTGACCAATAGCAGCAGGGCACACATCCCTCAACTCTGCCGGTGACGCAATCAGTAGAATAGCAGGCCGTAATACAATCAATCAGGACAATGCCATTGACTGTGACGTAATCAACAATACACAATGGCAGCCAAAATACAATGACATTGCCTGTAACAGTATCAAAATACAATGACCTAATTAAGAAAAGGCCAGTGAATGACCCGGTGGGCAACTGAATAGTGATGACATCCAAAAGACAGAGCGTATGTCACAGCCCCGCCGGAGGGGCCAGAGCATTGTCTGCTGCTCCCGGGGCCGGAGTCTGCGCGAGCCCCCACGAAGGACACCCCTGGTTCTTGTTTAACACTAAGGAAGGGGGAAATAGGGGTGCCCCTGCCCCGAGGGGGCCTAGACGGCGCCTGCGTTGGGGTGACTTACCCTTTTTACCAAACAGGTCTAGACGGGCCCCAAACAAGCGTAGCCCTCTAAAGGGAAGCCCGGTAAGAGTCTTTTTAGTAGCATCGTCAGCACCCTACTGTCGCAGCCAAACCAAGCGACGTATAGCCACGGCAAGGGCAGAAATTCTTGCACACATTCTAACGGTGTCGTCCAACGCTAATAAGATAAATCTTACAAACACATCACAGTTGGAGAGTGCATTAAACACATCCCAGGGGAGATTATCAGAGTGATGATCAAGCATCTTTCTGACGAGGGTTCTAGTGGCCACTGCAGTAATAGCCGCGGCACAGACCGGGCGCAACGCCGTCCCTGCACAAGAAAAGGCGTGGGAGGCCAGCAGCTCAATGCGCCGGTCCTCAGCATCCCGAAGGATGAACAGGGGCTGTAATAAAGGGGGGGTTAGGAACCCCTATGATCGGGGCATCCACCACGGGGGGGGGGGGGGTGACCAGCAATTAACCACCTCAGGGGGAATGGGGGTATTTCCTATCCCAGTCCCCTGGGACCCCTGAAAGTTTACTGGGGCATTCCCATTCCTTGAGGACAAGAGCATGGAAGTGAGCCTGCTCTAGGAATTCCAAACGTGCTGTTGCTGTATGGAAACGCTCCCCTCTTGGCTTGGAAGCTTCACCAGGGAGAGAGATAGACAGAGCCTTAAAGACCTTAATCAACAAATCGTCAGTGTCACACTGGGCCCAGTATTCAGGTCCAGGATCGTCATGACTCCTCGGCCTCTAATCAGATGAGCCTGAGTCAGAGAATAGCTCTCCTTCATCAGAAGGGGAAGAGTCACATGGAGTAGAAAACTCCTCAGCTCCCATAGGAAAAACAGAAACAGGAGACGTCAAGTGCCGCTTCTTACCAGGGCCCTTGCGCTCTGACAACCTCGCAATGATCTGCTCAGCCGTGGGCACTCTGGAAGACGCAACAGGCTGCAACTCCCCCTTTGTATGCGACTCAGCAGGAGTGAGATTTAAGCATGGGGAAATAGGTGAAATGAAGCGAGGTGCAGCCACTGGCAGGCCTGATTGCAGAGCCAGTGCTTGCTCGGCACAGGGTCCGCAGACCCGTGCCCTGTCAGCATCAGCATGGGGTTGTCCACACGCTATACACAGCCGGCCTTGTCCCAGAGGGACCCCGGTCACATAATTCTGAGATGCCTCCATATGGTGATTATTTTAGGCACAATATGCCAGTAGGGATTTACATTATAAGCAACCCTGGATGCTCCAAAGACCCGCTAGGGAAGTGGGAGAATTTTACAAGGCCCGCTATAAATTTACACCGGGCCGGGAGAAGCCAATGGTGTTCACCGGTCTGAAAGACAAAAAGAGAAGAAAATGGTGTCAGAACCAAGAAAACTATAATGAGAATAAGCCGCCCGCAAGGGCACTTACAGTACCACGGTAAGCAGGAGCGTCCCAGGCGTCACACGCGGACAAAATGGCGCCGTATACCTCGAAGGGCGGGCCAGCGTTCCATGACGCGGAGCGCGCCAAAACAGACCCCGCCCTCCCGAAGAGCGCGAAGTCCAACAACAGCCAATGAGGATGCGTAGGTGTCTGAGGTAATGCCGCCGCCCGGCGCGGAGCCTTCAACTAAGGCAAGAAGCGCGTGCGGCGGCGGCAGTCAGGCAAGTAAAATACATAGAAAGGGCGCGGCGGCTGACACCATATCTATAAAAGTCCAAAGACAAAGGCCATATAAGTGCAAGGATCCAATACAGACCACACAGGCACACCTCCCCCCTTTCTTCCCCCCCCCCCCCCCCCCGACTATGGGGGGAACGAGGGAGGATGGCGGCCCTTGGTACAGGGCCCACCGCTACACGGGGCAAGGGGCAGTAATGCGGGAGGGGCATCCCATAGAGGCTCACCATCAGCCTACACCGCCTACCCTTTGGTGGGGGACTGCGGAGGAGCAGCGCTCCTTAAGCACGCGTGGTGCTGCCTACCTTCACCCGACCAGCGCAGCCCAGGCTGGGAGGCACAACACAACGAGGACGGGTGGGAATAGTCCAACAGGGCCGCAGGCTTTAATAGCCCCGCTCACCTACGAGAGAGTGATACTTCATGTCTTCGCAGTCAGCACTGCAGAGAAATCTGGGGATTTGCGGGAGGTCCCCGGGTATTTGAGGGGCCGGGAGGAGCCTGTTTTGCATGTCTCTGCAGTGCAGTGCCATCTGGTGGAGGATAACCCAAGTGTAAGTACTATATCTGGAGCAGGACGTACTGTATACTAAGAATATTGATATTATGAGTGTACATCCTGTCCGGTTCCGAAAGATATCCTTACTCATGGGTTAATCATCTTCAGATGTCACGTGACTGCAGAGCAGAAAAAGTGGCCCCTCCCGGCCTATATATACCGAGGCACCTCCCACAGAACCCCAGTATTTAAAAAGCAGTTAACAAAAGCCGGGAGAAAATAACCAACAATCACCATAAAGAGGTAACAAGAACAACAAGGGAGGGGCGGAACGGGACGGAATGTACACTCATAATAACAATTCTACAGGTGAGTAATCACAGAATTGCATTATTCTTAGTGTACATCCCATCCCGTTCCGAAAGATATCCTTACTCATGGGACATCCATTAGCAGTGTCCGTAAGGTAGGGTGGGATCCCCAAAAGCAACAGCAAGCAGTCTAAACCTGCAGAACTTTGCGGCCAAAAGCAGCATCAGCTGAGGCCCTAACATCAACCTTGTAAAACTTAGAAAAAGTATGAACAGAAGACCAAGTTGCGGCCTTGCAAACTTGTTCAACAGAAGCTTGGTGCTGAAAAGCCCAAGAGGCACCAATAGCACGAGTAGAATGAGCAGTAAGGCGGAAAGGAGGTTTCTTCCCCTTAGCAGAATTGGCCTGAATCACGGCCTGACGGATCCACTTGCTGAGAGTGGATTTAGCAGGAGCCTGGCCCTTCTTAGGACCAGACGGAACCACAAAGAAAGCATCAGTCTTCCTGAAAGGTTCAGTAGCCACCAAATAGAACTTCACAGCCCTAACCACATCAAGAGAGTGTAACATCCTTTCCTTGGGGTTACCAGGGTTAGGGCACAAGGAAGGCAACACAATGTCCTGATTGAGATGAAAAGCAGACACAACCTTAGGCAGAAAGTCAGTTTTAAAGCGAAACACCACCTTGTCCTGGTGTCTTTCGAAATAAGGAGGCTTGATGGAAAGCGCCGGCAATTCAGAAACAGGCCTGACTGAGGTAAGGAAAAGACAGACTTTGAAGTCACAAGGTACAGGGGAAACCCCACAATCAGTACAGAACCGGCCTTGTCCCGAAGGAACCCTGGACTCATTGTCTTGAGAAGCCTCCATATGGTGATTATTGTGGCTCACAAAGGCCAAATGGGAATAATGCCGAAGCAAACCCGGGATGCCCCCAATGCACCGCAAGGGAAGTGGCAGGATTTTAAGAAATTAGACAAATCCCCTTATCAATGTAAAGGCCGGGAGAAACCACTAATTCTATAGGCTTAAAAGACAGAGAGGATCCGGCAAGCACAAGATATATCACAGTAATAAATAAAATAAAAATAGCCCGCGAGGGCGCTTACAGACCGCACACGAGCATCAGCCGCGCCGCACCGCCGAGACAAGATGGCGCCCAGACATATACCTTGAGCGGCGGGCCGTGGGGGAGCGACGAAAAATGCGTCACTTGCCCCGGCTGCCTCCCTCCGAAGAGCGCGAAAAAGGCGCGCCCACGTGATCTAAACAGCCAATGGCTGCGCCAAGGAGCCTGAGGTAAATGTCGCCGCCCTATACAAAGCTGTGTACAATAGCGCGATATTAAATAAAAAGAAAACAGTGCAACCAATTCAAACCAGGATCACTGCATAATGCGCTCCGCAGGAGCCAGAGCATAAAAAACAAAAGGTTCCACACAATACATGATACACAACATCTAATACAAGGAGCACCCCCCCCCCCTTCCCCTAAGGGACTCAGAGGAACAAGGGGAGGCAGCGGTCACAAGGGAACCACTATTGAGGGATAGGGGGTGACAGGCACACAAAATGCGGGCAGGGTATCCCATAAGGCTCACCATGGCCTAAACCGTCTACCCTTTGGTGGGGGATTTGCGGTGGAGCATAGCTCCTTAGTACCTAAATATGGTTCTGTCTACCGTCACCCGAACGCTACAGCCAAGGCTGGGAGGCAGTATAGTAAAGACAGAACGGGTGGGAATAGCTCAACAGGTCCATAGGGCCAAAGACCCCGCTCACCTGCTTGAAATAGAGAGAGACACTTTCTCGTCCTGGCAGTCCGAGACTGCAGAGAAAAACTGGGGTTCTGTGGGAGGTGCCTCGGTATATATAGGTTGGGAGGGGCCACTTTTTCTGCTCTGCAGTCAAGCGACATCTGATGATGATTAACCCATGAGTAAGGATATCTTTTCGGAACGGGACGGGATGTACACTAAGAATACAGCCATGGCCACGCACACCCAGCAGATTTGAGATCGAAGATTGGCAAAACTCAAAAATGCATGGATGACATGACCTTGCTACAACCGGGGTTCCCTCTAGTTTAGGTGTGCTCTCGCCCTAACCCTATCTGAACGTCTGGGCATGCAAGTGCCTCTCAGCTAAAGGAAACTTGCCCGCGGGAAGCGAAAGCTCTGTGGGAGTCCCAGTAGTTACGTTTCACAGGTGATCTGAAGGGGCTCACACAACGATGCACTCCAATTTGGGATGATCCAGGGAAAGGCTAGTGGCCAGGCATTTGTGAATAGCCGGCGTGGGCGAAGGGGCAGGAGCAGACCCGAGCACGCCGATTGGACGAGAGGACACCCATGTGCAGTAGGACCAGGGAAGGGTAAGACAGATTGGGCGACCTGGGGGGTTTCAATACAGCAAGGCAGCCCCGATCGGGGTACCCCAGGAGGCAAGGACCAAATGCTGGATAGTCAAAATCCTGGGTTTTAGTCCAAGAAAACAAAAACGAAAGAAAGTCTATTATGGCAGGCACTGGAAGAAATGAGCACATCAGCACAATTAATAGTTTATCAGCTAGATGTCAATAATTACCTTCTCAAAGTAAGGCCCACTGTCTGCAGCTCCGATCTCTTTGGAATTCGGCAGACGAAAACCGGACCGATCTTTTCGCATCATGTCATTAAAATCCCCGAGATTGACACCCCTCTTATCTGCCTCAAACTTCTTTTCTGGAAGAACACCTGTTGACCAAATGATAATATTTTAGGACAAACCTGAAGCAGCGTTTTTGCTTTTCCACAAGAAAGAATGAGTTGCACTCCGAGGAAGGCCATCCCCTTGTTTAAATAGATGGTTCCTACCTGTAAGAAACACATACTGTACACACATCTCACAGGACTGAATGGGGCCTATAAACAACATTAGCAGATTGCCTTTGTAATCTCTGGTATAAAACCTACTTTTTCGGTTTTCATACTATTTTATAATTGGGGTTTTCAGCATCATTAGAACACCTTTTCTTGACCTTTTTAACTGTTACAATTGTCAGGGGTTGCTTATTTTACATTCATGTTCTCATAGCATCAAACTAATTATTTTATGAAATGAACCCTTTTGTTTGTCATGGTAGACAAACCCTTCCATTGCCGACACAGATAGTCAGAGAAACTAAAAAAGCCTGAAATATTGTTTGGCCCAAGATTGATGCAATTTATATTAACAATTCTAACACTTTTCTAGTCTTTTGTACAAACAAAACATACCAACAGGATGGTCCACCTTGCTAGCAGATGAGTCCTCCACTTGGCTCTGTAAAACATATTTAAAGTCACATATGGTCACACACAAAAGAGGGGACACAAGATAGCACAAGAACCCTAAATTCATTATGCAAAAAAAAATTACAAAAATAGGCAATGGCCCAGGTTTCAGTAACTTGAATGTAATGGAAAGTTAAATGGGAAGAAAAGCAAAGATTTTTGGTTTCTTGACCATCTGCTTTGAAAGGTAGCTGGTCCTAATTTATTTCATGACAGCAAGTCAGGCTGGACTAACTGAGCCATGGTTGAAGACACTACAACAGCAAGAGGAGTCACAAGAGGAGTCACAATTTGTTCGACTGTGGCAGGACTAACTAACCCAGCAAGACTGGAGCGCTCTATCTACGGGATTAGTTAAATTCTGGTACCCCGAACATGGAGAATTGGCATGGGTTGTAAGCCACATACTCCCTTTTTAGTTATTGACTTTTGATGCTCATTATTCATCTAAGATATTTAAATCCATAACACAGAACAGAAGTTTTAAAGCCCGACTTGAAGCCCCAGCACAGCTGCTCCTGACTGAAGAATCATCCAGATTGGTGAACCCTGCAAGTCTGTTTTCACAGGCCTAATACTTATTCCCATTTGAACTGAAAAATGGTTTGCTTCTACTAGTAGGAAAAAATACAGGGGTGACAATTTTCTGGGCATACCATTCTACTTTTACAAGGCAGACCTGCGGCATTCAAGTGAGCAGTTCTTGCCAGTAAAAGCAGAATAGTGCATTAAAAAACCCTGGATTCATTCACCTTCCAGTAAAGGAAACAAGCTTAGATGTTTTTTGTGCTGGGTACAGGGTGTATAAAGAATTCCTCCTCTTGCCATATAGCATATTTTTGTGGATTCTTATTATTGGACTATTAATTGGCAACCAAAATAATAACTTCATAAAGGCAAGTAAAAGTGAAACCAATAATCCATTAAAGCTTGCAATACTTAAGCAGGTATTGCCTAATAATGATATCACAACCCCACATCTGCTGCACAAAAAGTCCATAGGTAACACGATCCAGAAATAACACAATTCTGTCATTCTCACCTGTAGAATTGTTTTCTCTTTTCTTACACTCCAGGGCATCACTGAATCAAATACAAATGGGTTAACGCTTATCCAAAGGGCAGGACTGCAAGATAAAAAGGTGTGGCTCCTCCGGGTCTATATATACTTCCAGTTGCTCTCCGAAATCCAGTAATTGAAAAGCAGTAGACACAGCCACCCGGGAGGATGAAGGCATCCTAAGAGATCATTTATTTGGAAAACCAGGAGACACGATAGAACTTACTACTCCCTATTTTCCTCTTTTTTATTTTAATGCCAATACTCAAAATATTTACAAACTTCACTTGGACTATGGCATCTAAGAAATGGCTATAGTAGCCAAGCAGATAGGGGGGGACAGGACGCCTTGGAGTGGAAGAAGAGAGAAATCAATTCTATAGGTGAGAATCACAGAATTGTATTTTCTCTCATATTCCATTCCAGAGCATCACAGAATCAGATAGGAATGGGACCTCCAAATGCAGTGCCATTGATCCAGGGTGGGAATCCCAAGTGTCGACTTATTCCTCTAACCTGAGGAGTCAGCCATTCCAAAAAATCATACCTCAGCTGAATAGCCTACTACCGCTTGTGATATCTTATATCCAAAGGTGGCATCCGCTGAGGCTCTAATGTCTACCTTATAAAAATTTGGTAAATATATGACCTGAAAAAAAGTAGCCTTGAAGACTTGCTCTACTCAAAACTGGTTCTGAAAAGCCCAGGCAGATGCAATAGCCCAGGTAGAATAGGCCATAACCAGAAAAGGAGGATTCCTCCCTTTGGAGATGTAGGCCTTAATCACCGCTTGTCTAATCCATTGGCAGATGGTGGACATAGCTGGCGTTAGATCTTTTCGTGGCCCCTCAATACAATAAACAAGCAGTTAGTCCAGCAAAAGGTCTGAGTAGTGGAGATATAATATTTAAAGCAGTCCTTCACTCTGAATAAGAGTCTATCTTATATGTTTCCCACACCATCTTTTTTGGAAACTGTGAAAGGGTTGGTGTAGGGTCCCTTGCCTCTGTCTGTTAAGGGAAATCTGCAAATGACCCCCAGAACCAGCAGACCTTGCACGGCCTGCGCCAGCACCTGAGCAGAAGCAGGGACCAGGTGTACCCGGGACCAGATAATCTTAGGGGAGGCCGCACAGCAAACACCATCTTGTAGCCGGAGGACACTACCTCCTAAATCCACCAGTCTGAGGCGTGATGCCTCCAGACTTAAGCAAGGTGCCGCAGCCATCCCCTCGCCCAGGCGGGTGAGGGCACCCCATCATGCTTGAGGGGACTTGGGAGAGGATTTGGGCTTAGCCCCCCAAGAGGAGCCAGGGTGTTGTCTTCTGCTCCTGGGACAGGGAGCTGCGCAAGCCCCCGCGAAGGACACCCCTGGTTCCTGTTTAACACCATGGTGGGGGGTGGAAGGGGGGCCCTGGCCCCAAAGGGGCCGAGACAGCCGTCTGCGCTGGGGTAACTTACCTCTCTTACCAAACAGGTCTAGACGGGCCCCAAACAGACGTAACCCCTTAAAGGGGAGCCCAGTAAGGGCCTTCTTCGCAGCATTGTCAGCACCCCACTGTCGCAGCCAGACCAAGTGACGTATAGCCACCACGAGGGCAGAAGTTCTTGCACACATTCTGATGGTGTCATCCAATGCTACTAGAACAAAATTTAGAAACACATCACAACTGGAGAGTGCATTAAACACCTCACAAGGGAGATCATCAGAGGCACTATGAAGGACATTTCTGATGAGGGTTCTAGTGGCCACAGCAGTAATGGCAGAGGCACAGACCGGGCACAGCGCCGTCCCCTGCACATGCAAAGGCATGGGAGGCCAGCAGGTCAATGCGCCGATCCTCAGCATCCCGCAGGGTAGTCGAATCAGGGGGATGTATGACAGGGGTGTTAGATAGCCCAATTATCGGGACATCCACCTCGGGGGGGGGGGAATGACCAACATTTAACCACCTCAGGTGGAAAAGGATACTTCCTATCCCAATCCCTTGGAACCCCGGGAAGTTTACTGGGGCACTCCCATTCCTTGAGCACAAGGGAATGGAAATGTGCCTGCTCTAGGAATTCCAAACGTGATGTTGCTGTATGGAAGCGCTCCCCTCTTTGCCTGGGAGCCTCACCAGAGAGAGAGATAGACAGAACCTCAAAGATCTGGGTCAATAATCTGTCAGTGTCATCCGGGGCCCAGGGGTCAGAGCCAGAATCGTCATGACCCCCTGGTCTCTCATCAGATGAGCCTGAGTCAGAAAAGAGCTCTCCTTCATCAGAAGGGGTATAGCCACACAGATTCATAAACACCTGAGATCCCATAGGGAAAACAGTATCATAAGGCGTCAGGTGCCGCTTTTTACCAGGGCCCTTACGCGCTAAGGACCTCGCAATAATATGTTCAGCAGTAGGTAGTCTAGAAGACACATCAGGCTGAGAATCCCCACTTGTATGCAACTCAGCAGGAGTGAGATTTAAGCTTGGGGGAGAAGGTGAAGTGAAACGAGGTGCAGCCACTTGCAGGCCAGATTGCAAAGCCAGCGCTTGCTCAGCACAGGGTACGCAGACCCATGCCTTGTCAGCATCAGCATGAGGTTGTCCACACGCCATACACTGCCGGTCTTGTCCCAAAGGGACCCCGGTCACATTATCCTTAGATGCCTCCATATGGTGATTATTAGGCACAATATGCCAGTAGGGATTGACGCTATAAAGCAACCCTGGATGCCCCAATGACCCTCTAGGGAAGTGGGAGTAATTTTACAAGGCCGACTATCAATTACACCGGGCCGTGAGAAGCCAATGGATTCACCTCTGAAAGACACAATGAAAAGGAGGGTGTCAAAACCCGAAACACACTACAGTGAATATAAAGCCGCCCGCAAGGGCACTTACGGACCACAGCAAGTAAGAACATCACACACGCGCGCGACCAGACAACATGACGCCGTGTACCTCGAAGGGCGGGCCAGAGCGAGCCGTGATGCGGGGCGCGCCTTGCCAGGCCCCACCCCCCTGAAGAGCGCGAAGGCCAACCGACAAGCGGCCAATGAGGACGCAGAAGCATCTGAGGTAACGCCACCACTCGGCGCGGAACATCCAATTGAAGGAAAAGGCGCGCGCGGCGGCATTTTGCAGTGTAAAAAGACAAGTCAGCGAGGCGGTTGACACCACATATACTAGTCCAAGCAGACATTACAAAGGCCATATGCACGTAATCACAATACACGGACATCCACCCCCCCCCCCCCCCCCCCCCGAAGGCTACAGGGAGAATGAGGGAGGATGGCGGCCCTTTGTACAGGGCCCACCGCTACCGGGGCATGGCACAATAATGCGGGAGGGGCATCCCATAAAGGCTCACCATCAGCCTATCCCAGACTGCGGGAAACAGGGCTCCTTAAGCACACATGGTGCCGTCTACCTTCACCCGACCAGCGCAGCCCAGGCTGGGAGGCACATCACACGAAGGACGGGTGGGAATAGTCCAACAGGGCTGCAGGCTTTAATAGCCCCGCTCACCTGCGACAGAGTGATAATTTCATGTCTTCGCAGTAAGCACTGCAGAGAAATATGGGGATTTGTGGGAGGTCCCCGGGTATTTGAGGGGCCGGGAGGAGCCTGTTTTACATGTCTCTGCAGTGCAGCGCCATCTGGCAGAGGATAACCCCAAATGTAAGTAATCTATCTGGAGAAGGACGTACTGTATACTAAGAATATAGCCAGAGCAGAAACCTGACCCTTCAGAGTACTGAGCTGGAGTCCCATCTCCAACCCATGCTGCAGGAACTCCAGAATCCTGGGAATAGAGAACACACGACAGGGAAGAGACTTAGACTCACACCAGTCAATGTAGGCACGCCAAACCCTGTAATAAATGGAAGAGGAAGACTTCTTCCTAGCTTTAATCAAAGTATCCACAACTGAGGAAGACAGCCCCTTCTCCATCAAGATGGAGGTTTCAGCAGCCAAGCCGTCAAAGCCAGAGTTTGTAAATTGGGGTGGCGTAGTGAGCCCTGATTGAGCAGATCTGGCACCAAGGGCAGAGCGTACTGATCTACTGCCAGCTGCACCACGTCTGAGAACCACACTCTTGTTGGCCACCTGGGGGCCACCAGAATTGCTGGCACCCCTTCCAGAGCAATCTTGCGCAGAACCCTGCCCAGCAGGGGGATTGGAGGGAAGACATACAGGAACTGAAAGTCCCGCCATAACATTGCTAGCGCATCCGAGGTCAAGGCCAGAGGATCCTGGGACAGAGAGAAAAGCTGGGAGCTTGTGATTGTGGCGAGACGCAAACAGATCCACATCTGGTTGGCCCCAACGGTGATACAGAGATTGAAACACCCTGCTGCATAGGGACCATTCTCCCTGGCGAGAGGTCCCCCTGCTCAGAGTCCGTCAGGTGATTTTCCACCCCCGGGATGTACACAGCTGATATGCAGGGGACATTGGCCTCCGCCCAAGTCAGGATCAGAGACGCTTCCTGGAGGGCCCCCTTGCTCCGGGTCCCTCCCTGATGATTGATGTAGGCAACTGCCGTATGGTTGTCCGAGCGCACCTGAACAGGCAGGCCCTGAAGGTGAGTAGTCAAGTGAGCCAGAACTAGCCTGATCGCTCGCAGCTCCAAGACATTGATAAGTGTCGCAGGGACTTCCAGAAACCCCTCCAACCTGACAGACTGGCATCCGTGGTGACCGTCTCCCAGGAAGGGGCAAGAAAGGATCTGCCTCCCAACAGGTTCCTTGAGTCCATCCACCACGAGAGGGACCTCCTAACCAGGGGGGAGAGCACACAGACCCTGTCCAGGAACGTTGGGTCCTTGTCCCATACTGACAATAGGTGAAGTTGCAGAGGCCTCGAGTGGAACTGAGCATAAGGGACCGCTTCAAAGCATGCCATCATCAGGCCCACCAGCTGCATCCCCTGCCTGATGGAGGGATGGGGACAAGCTAGGAGGGACTGAGCCTGTGCAATCAGACTGTCCACCTTCTGTTGAGGAAGGAAGATCCTTGCCTGAACTGTATCCAGATTCATTCCTATGAATGGAGTTACCAAGGAAGGGGACAGTGAGGACTTGGGGTGGTTGATCACCCATCCAAATGACTCCAGAGTGGACACCACCAGCTGAGTATCCAACTCTGCCTGATGTAGGGACTGGGAAGTGATGAGAATGTCGTCCAGATAGGGAACCACGCGGACGCCCTGACACCTGAGCAGAGACATCACGCCGGCCAGCACCTTGGTGAACACCCTGGGAGCTGAAGTGAGGCCAAAGGGCAAAGCCACAAATTGGTAATGTTGATCCAGCAGAGCGAACCTGAGGAACCTTTGATGACCTGGGAACACAGGAATATGAAGATAAGCATCTTTGATGTCCACAGAAGTCATGAAATCCCCTTGGTGCAGGGAACTGATGGCAGAGCGCAGAGTTTCCATGCGAAAGCACCTGCCCATGACAAACTTGTTGAGGATCTTCAAGTCCAGGATGGGTCTGACTGAACCATCTTTTTTGGGTACTGTGAATAGGTTGGAATAAAAGCCCTTGCCTTTTTCTCTTAAGGGGGCCTGGCAGATGACCCCCAGCTCCAGGAGGCCTTGCACTGTTTGCACTAGCTCCTGAGCTGACACAGGGTCCTGAGGTATCCGGGATCTGATGAATCTTGGAGGGGGACAGGCAGCAAACTATCTTGTAACCGGAGGACACTACCTCCTGAATCCATCGGTCTGAGACATGGAAAGTGCTGGAGCCGTCCCCCCACCCGGATGGGTGAGGGCGCCCCATCATGCCTGAGGGGGCTTGGGGGAAGATTTTGCTTTGGGACCCCAGGAGGGGCCAGGACGCCCACGTCCTCTGCCCCTGCCCCAGAGATCTCCCCGGGTCCCAGGAAAGGAAACCCCCCTCCCCTGTGTGGCACCACGGTAAGGGGAGGAGAAGGAACCCTGACCCCGAAAGGGCCTAGATTGACGCCTGCGCTGGGGTAGCCTGCCTCCCTTAGCAAAAAGGTCCAGGCGGTCCCCAAACAGGCGCAGTCCTTTAAAGGGGAACCCAGTGAGGGCCTTCTTGGCAGCGTTGTCAGCAACCCACTGGTGCAGCCAAACCGAGCGGCGTATAGCCACCACGAGGGCAGAAGTTCTGGCACACATTCTGATGGTGACATCCAATGCTGAGAGGACAAAATTTACAAAAACATCACAACTGGAGAGTGCATTAAACACCTCACAAGGCAAATCATCAGGGGCACTATCAAGCATATTTCTGATAAGGGTTCTAGTGGCCACAGCAGTAATGGCAGAGGCACAGACCGGGCGCAGCGCCGTCCCCGCACATGCAAAGGCGTGGGATGCCAGATGGTCAATGCGCCGGTCCTCAGCATCCCGCAGGGTAGTGGAGTCAGGGGAATGCATGACATAGGTGTTAGATAGCCCTAGGATCGGATGACCAACATTTAACCACCTCAGCAGGAAAGGGATACTTCCTATCCCA
The DNA here is from genome assembly GCA_027917425.1 of Gastrophryne carolinensis. Lineage (NCBI taxonomy): Eukaryota > Metazoa > Chordata > Amphibia > Anura > Microhylidae > Gastrophryne > Gastrophryne carolinensis. The sequence goes on from CM051235.1 coordinate 339,378,351, forward strand.
ACTTTTTGGAACCCTGGGAAGTTTACTGGGGCGCTCCCATTCCTTGAGCACAAGGTTATGGAAATGTGCCTGCTCAGGAAATTCCAAACGTGATTTTGCTTTATGGAAAAGCTCCCCTCTTTGCTTGGGAGCCACAACAGGGAAAGAGATGGACAGAACCTCAAAAATCTGGGTCAATAATCTGTCAGTGTCATCCGGGGCCCAGGGGTCAGAACCAGAATCGGCATGACCCCTTGGTTTCTCATCAGATGAGCCTGAATCAGAAAAGAGCTCCCCTTCATCAGACGGGGTATAGCCACAAAGATTCCAAAACTCCTCAGTTCCCATAGGGAAAACAGTGACATTAGGCGTCAAGTGCCGCTTCTTAGCAGGGGCTTTACACACTAAGGACTTAGCAATCAACTGCTCAACAGTAGCCAGTCTAGAAGACACATCAGGCCGAGAATCCCTACTAGAATGCAACTCAGCAGGAGTGAGATTTAAGCTTGGGGGAGTAGGCGAAGTGGAACGAGGTGCAGCCACTGGCAGGCCAGATTGCAATGCAAGCACCTGCTCAGCACAGGGTACACAGACCCGCGCCTTATCAGCGTCAGCATGAGGCTGCCCACACGCTACACACAGCCGGTCTTGTCCCGAAGGGACCCCGGTCACATTATCCTGGGATGCCTCCATATGGTGACTATAGCGGCGCTATACGCCGATAGGGAATAACGCTATATAGCAACCTCAGATGCCCCAATAACCCGCTAGGGAAGTGGGAGTATTATTTTTACAAGGCCTACAAGTTATATACTAATACAAGGCCAGGAGAAGCCAAAAGTGAAAGATATAAAGCCGTCCGTGAGGGCACTTACGGACCGCGGTAGGTAGGGGTCCGTCGCGCATGGGCCAACCAACAGGTTAAAGATGGCGTTGGTATACCTCGAGGGGCAGGCCGGTATCAGCGATGACGCTGAGCACGCCATAAACGTGCCCAGCCCCCCCGAAGAGACCGAAACCAGAAAGAGCAAGCAGCCAATGACGGCGCACCAGCACCTGAGGTAATGCAGTGTAAAACACAATGCATAGCATACATATTTACATCCCCCCCTCTTTTCCCCCAAAGGCTACAAGGAGAATGAGGGAGGACAGCGGCCACTTAAAATAGGTCCCACCGATAGGCAGGGGCAAGGGGCACTAGTGCGGGAGGGGCATCCCATAGAGGCTCACCATAAGCCTGAACCGCCTACCCTTTGGTGGGGGATTGCGGTGGAGCAGCGCTCCTAAGCACCTAACAGCGGTGCTGCCTACCTTCACCCGACCAGCGCAGCCAAGGCTGGGAGGCATATTACTAGTGGAACGGGTGGGAATAGTCCTACAGGGCCGCAGGCTAATAGCCCCGCTCACCTGCGAGTAGAGAGCCAATTTCTCGTCCTTCGCATCCAGACTGCAGAGAAATTCTGGGGATTTGTGGGAGGTCCCCGGGTATTTGAGACATCTGTCTCTGCAGTCTAGCGACATTTGGCGGAGTATATCCCAACTGTAAGTATTAGATTTGGAGCAGGACGTACTGTATACTAAGAATATATTGGTGGCTTGGAAAGATGTGGATATGCAAGTAGGCGTCACTTATATTTACTGTGGTCATAAAATCTTAAATCTTAAAGATTTCATGCAAAATGTCCGAAGTCGAAAGAAAACGGTTGAGGCCCTTGAGGTCCAAAAATAAAGCGCACAGAGCAGTCCCTGTAGGGGATTACAAACAAATTGGAGTAGATTCTGTGTCGTCCTTCAGACAGAGAAAAGGAATGGACTACTCCTAGATTTAACAGGTGAACTACAGCGGATTTCAATGCTTCTGCTTTTCCCCAAGTCCAGGATACCCGACAGAAAGAACCTCCAAGGAGGTCTGGCCCCCAATACGATCTTGTAACCTGAAGAAATCTCCTAGATTCATGCATCTGTTACATGGAGCCTCGAAAGGGGGGGGGGGGGGGCAATATAAAGAAGCCGCCCCCCCACCCAAAAGGGTGAGGGCACTCCTTTATGCTCAAGTGTGCTTAGAAGGGTGTTTAGCCTCGTTTTGTCAGAAAGCTCTTGTCTTGTTCTGAGACCCCCTGCCACAGCGAAATGGCCGAGTATTGAAAGATCTATGAAAAAAAAAAGGATTAGACCTTCTTTGTGGGAGTCAACTAGACTTCTTTCTTCACAATATCATCAAACAGATGACCCCCAAAAGGTAGTTTCATCAGAGTCTTCTTGGAGGTCGGGCCAGCCGACCATAGCTTAAGCAACATTGAACGTCTCTGAGCCACCAGTAGAGCTAAACCCTTGGCATTTAGTCTAACAATATAGATTTCCATGCTGGACGTTATCAACTGAGAGAATTAACTATGGGAGTTATCAGCCTGAACCTGAAAATCAACTGCAAGGACATGGCACTTAAGAAAAGACCATAGCTTAATTAGGGCTGTGGGAAACGAGTGTTTAGTATTCAGGGCTCGAATGGTCCAGCTTTTGCCATTCCTTTTGGATAAGCCTGTAAAGAGAGACTGCTTGGAAAAACAACTGTTTCTGTGCTTTGAATCTTTTGGCTCTCCTTTCTTCCTTTTAGGAAAAATGCCTCACTGCCGTCGGATAGGAGCTGCAACCTGGAAGGACCTGAATTCACTTCCCTGCTAGAGGAGAGGTTTGCGCCCCAGCTCCGCCCCTTAACGGTGGTACTCCCCACCTTCACAAAATAAAGTGACATTGCCCTGGTGCTTAACCTTTATTCACCCTGATCCAACGCTATCAGCCTAACCATCTCGAGGAGGCATAGGTGGGTCTGCCGGATCATCGGGTTCATAAGGGCCTGGAAGACAGACAGGGTTAAATCCACGCTTCCTGAATAAAAACTTACACAAGGAAAAATAAATGAATTTAGAGAAAAATAAATCCAAGCACAACCTTCGCAGTTCAGTACAACTGCAAGAATGAACTTGGATTGCAAAGAGCAGCCGAAAGTATATATAGGCCAGAGAAGCCACACTTTTCTATCATGCAGTCCCGCCCTTCGGACATAGGTTAACCCATTCATATGCAATTCAGTGACGCCCTGGATTGGACTGTGAGAGAAATTTTATTATCTTCCTACATTTTTCTTAAGCAGTTTCCTACCACATTTGCTTACATGCCGCGTAGTACTAGATAGTTGTTTTGTAAGACAGCCCACAGTGATGTATTAATATGTTAAAGACAAGCCAAGACTTTAGGTCAAGCCAATAGCTTTCCTAGAGGGTGTCCCAATTTTGGATGTTAGGCAGTCAAGAACCACTACCTAAACCCTCTACTTGAGAGACCCAGCGATGTAGTAAATTTTCAATGGAAGAGCAGGCGGTGTGGCATTCCTGTTCCCTCTGCTTTGTACGCCTAGCATATCCAATAAAAATAAACCTGTGTTTAAACCGGACCTTCAGCGTGATTTAATTAAAAGCCCAAACTCTTAAAAAACGGTTCCCCAGCATCTAAAATTAATATATTTTACATTTTTAGTCACTAACTTATTATTCTTTCCCCCACTGGGCTGCAACTCTGTTCAGGAATTTAGGATACGGGCGCCGCCATCTCGACTCAGAAGCATCACACTTACTGAGGAGAGGAGAGTGGGATAAGGTACAGGGGGGTGGGTTATAGCTGTGCTTTGCTCAGACAGAGCAGAGCTGGGGTCAGGTAAAGGTCAGCAGTCCCAGAATGCAGAGCAGCACAGTCAGGAGGCACTTCCTGTTTGCAGGCTGCCTGATAAGATGGCGGCTTCTATATGCCGCCATCTTGGATGTTTAAAGGCTCATAACATGCAGTAGATGCAGGTAGGATGATTTTTAATGTGGCCAATCTGTATGTACAGGGTGTGGGAAACATATAAGATATACTCTTTTTCAGAGTGAAGGTCCGCTTTAAAAACATGTTCCCTTTCTACACATAATCTTGTAACTGGAGCATGCACACAGTCCAAAACATATAAAATGTTTGAGGAAATAACGTTGCATTACATCAATACTCTGGCTCCCTGGGTGGATGGTAAAAATGCAACATTATTTCCTCAGAGTATTGATGTAATGCAAGCTTTTGTTTGTGACTCTAGAGCCATTTCAAATAACAAACAAACAAAAAAGAAAAAAAAACTTACCAGTAAGCCCATGTTTGAAAACTGTTTTGACAAAGGGTTTATCCAGGAATCATTGCTCCCCCCTTTAAGAGGACCCTGCAAAAAAAAAAAAAAAAATCTATAAATATATATAATTCGGGATTCCTTTTAAAAAACATTATCCAAAATGTTTATTGGTTCTCAATAGTGTAGTACATGCTCAAATCATTGGTCTCCAACGCCTTTGCAGACATTTGCTATAAATGTCTGATCTTAGTTCACCCCACCTCCCCAAAAAATAAATTAAAAAGTGGATGCACCTTTAATAGTGCTGGGAAAACCCATGTCTGAACTGCTTGCATTAAAGTGGACCAAAACCCACCCTGGAGTCAGACTCTAGGGTAGACATACTCACCCCCCCCCCACCGAGGGATCCAGCAGTGCATGCGCGAGTGGCGGCTGCATCCCCGCTATCCTTTTAGCAGGACACATGCCCGAGCCCGACACTGTGAATCGCCGGCGTAGACACGCTCCCTTTTAGAAGCATAGCGGGGAAGGTCAGTGACTGGTTCTGGGGCATTTAAGATTCCAGGACTGGTATCCTCTGGGTTTTGTTCCGCTTTAAAGCAATATAAGAATCCATTTATACATGCCAAGTTAGTGAGATTGTGAGGGGTTACCTTTATACCCTAACTGAAAAGGATCCCCTCCCCCAAAGCAGGCATTGCTATGGTTCACTGCTTTTTTACAAATATAGGTGCATTGCAAAAAATTAGAATATCATCAAAAATGTGTACATTTTTAGTAATTCAATTGAAAAACTGAAACTCATTATATTGAGTCAATACAAACAGAGTAACATTTTTCAAGTTTTTTTTTGATTCAATGCTGACGATTTATAGTTTATGACCAAGTAAAACCCAAAATTCATTATCTCAGAAATATAGGACAATCACCGTATTTTTCTCCCTATAAGACGCACCTTCCCATAAAACGCACCTAGGATTTGGGGGAGGAAAATAAGAAAAAAAATATTTTAAACCAAAAACGCACCATTACAGACAGTGTGGCATTCCCCCTATCCCATTACCATAGGCAGTGTGGAATGCCCCCATTCCATAGACAGTGTAGCATGCCCCCATCCCATTCCCCATATAGGCAGTGTGGCATTCACCCCCTCCCATTCCCCATATACCCAGTGTGGCATCCCCCCTCCCATTCCCCTATAGGCAGTGTGCATCCCATTATCATAAGCAGTGTGGCATTCCCCCCTCCTATTCCCCATATAGGCAGTGTACCCCCCCTCTTAGTATTGGCTGTGTGGCATCCTCCTCCCCCCATTAGTATTGGCTGTGTGGCAACCCCCTCCCCCCATTAGTATAGGCTGTGTGGCATCCCCCTCCCCCCATTAGTATAGGCTGTGTGGCATCCCCTCCCCCCATTTGTATAGGCTGTGTGGCATCCCCTCCCCCCATTAGTATAGGCTGTGTGGCATCCCCTCCCCCATTAGTATAGGCTGTGTGGCATCCCCCGCCCCCCATTAGTATTGGTTGTGTGGCAACCCCCGCCCGCCATTAGTATAGGCTGTGTGGCATCCCCCTCCCCCCATTAGTATAGGCTGTGTGGCATCCCCTCCCCCCATTTGTATAGGCTGTGTGGCATCCCCTCCCCCCATTTGTATAGGCTGTGTGGCATCCCCTCCCCCCATTAGTATAGGCTGTGTGGCATCCCCTACCCCCATTAGTATAGGCTGTGTGGCATCCCCTCCCCCCATTAGTATAGGCTGTGTGGCATCCCCTTCCCCCCATTAGTATTGGCTGTGTGGCATCCCCTCCCCCCATTAGTATTGGCTGTGTGGCATCCCCCTCCCCCCAATTAGTATTGGCTGTGTGGCATCCCCCTCCCCCCATTAGTATTGGCTGTGTGGCATCCCCCCCATTAGTATAGGCTGTGTGACATCCCCTCCCCCCATTAGTATAGGCTGTGTGGCATCCCCCTCCCCCCATTAGTATTGGCTGTGTGGTATCCCTCTCCCCCATTAGTATTGGCTGTGTGGCATCCTCCTCCCCCCATTAGTATAGGCTGTGTGACATCCCCTCCCCCCATTAGTATAGGCTGTGTGGCATCCCCCTCCCCCCATTAGTATTGGCTGTGTGGTATCCCTCTCCCCCATTAGTATTGGCTGTGTGGCATCCTCCTCCCCCCATTAGTATAGGCTGTGTGGCATCCCCCTCCCCCCATTAGTATTGGCTGTGTGGCTTCCCCCTCTCCCCCCAGTAATAAGGGCATTTTTTTTTTTTGCATTTGCCCGATAAGGCGCACGGACATTTTTCCCCCACTTTTGGGGAAAAATAAGTGCGTCTTAGAGGGCGAAAAATACGGTACCCAAAACAGCTGCAAAGGCTTCCTTTAAAGCGTTTAAAAATACCATTTTGTGAGATGCTCACCTGTAAAATGGTTATTACGAGTATGTCACCCCCCCCCACTTCCCGATATTCATGACACTTGGGAACCCGGCCTGTAGAGGGCGATCTTGCAGAGATGACATGGAAAAAAGGAGCCCCTCCTGGTCCATAAGTACTGGGTTCCTCCCACTATTCCTCAGTCTTTTTAAACAGCAGTGAAAAACCAGGAAGAGGCAATTCTATTCAATAATTGTAAAATTATATGAGAATAATAATACCAAATAAAGGATCCCTTAGAACAAAATGAGCCAATTATATTCAATAATTGTAAAATTATTTGAAATAATAATAATAATAATCACCCTATAAAGGATCCCTCGAACAAAAAAGGGGGCGGGGGAAGTGGGGGGTGTGACATACTCATAATAACCATTTTACAGGTGAGTATCTCACAAAATGGTATTATTCCTAGTATGTCACACCCCCCACTTCCCGATATTCATGACACTTGGGACATCCAATAGTAGTGTCTATAATGGGTGGGGATCCCAAAGGAATAATGCATAACTTAAATTACTGCAGCTTGCAGAACTTTGCGGCCAAAAACAGCATCCGCTGAGGCCCGCACATCAACCTTGTAAAACTTAGAAATAGTATGCACAGAAGACCAAGTCGCAGCCTTGCAGACTTGTTCAACAGAACTTGGTGCTGAAAAGCCCAAGAGGCTCCAATAGCACGAGTACAATGAGCGGTGACACGAAAAGGGGGAACCTTCCCCTTCGCCATATAGGCCCCAATGATAGCCTGACGTATCCACTTACTAAGGGAAGATTTGGCAGAAGCAAAACCCTTCTTGGGCCCAGAAGACACAACAAAAAAGGCATCCGTCTTGCGGAAGGCCGAGGTAGTAACTAAATAATACTTAACACAATGAACTACATTCAAAGAATGTAAGACCCTTTCCTTGTCGTTACTAGGTTTAGGACACAAGGAAGGAAGAACTATATCCTGATTTAGGTGGAAAGCAGACACCACCCTAGGAAGGAAATCCGGTTTAAAACGGAAAACAACCTTATCTTGATGCCTCTCAAAATAAGGGGCTTGAATAGACAAAGCCGCCAGTTCAGAAACTCGGCGGACAGAAGTAATAGCAACCAAAAAGGCAACCTTCTGAGTAAGAATAGGAAGAGGAATATCCTGCAATGGCTCAAAGGGAGCAGCTTGCATAGCCGAAAGCACCAAATTAAGATCCCAAACAGGAAGTAAAGGCTTTCTGGGAGGCCGGACATGCGCGACTCCTTGGAAAAAGGTCTTAACCAAAGGATGAAGAGCATTGCCAAGGCAGAGACTTGCCCTTTCAAAGTACTAATCTGTAATCCCATATCCAGACCTCGTTGCAGATATTCCAGAATTCTAGGAATAGAAAATACTGTACAGGGCAAAGCCCTGGATTCACACCAATCAATATAGGACCTCCAAGTCCTGTAATAAATGACAGAGGAAGACTTCTTCCTAGCTCTAATAAGAGTCTGAATAACCACATCAGAAAGACCTTCTTTCAAGATGGAGACTTCAGCAGCCATGCCGTCAAAGCCAGCGTTTGTAAATTGGGGCAACAAAGTTGACCCTGAGTGATGAGATCTGGAAGAAGAGGCAGATGGACACGATCCACTGCCAGCCTTACGACGTCTGCGTACCACAGACGTCTTGGCCACCTTGGCGCCATCAGAATTGCTGGCACCTCCTCCAGTGCTAGCTTGCGCACCACCTTGCTGATCATGGAGAATGGGGGAAACAGATATAGGAACCCCAGATCCTTCCAGGCTAGAGACATGGCATCCGCTGCCACTGCCAGAGGATCCTGGGATAGAAACACAAAAGCTGGCAGCTTGTGATTGTGACAAGAAGCAAACAGGTCCAACCGTGGAGTCCCCCCACTTGTGACAGAGGATCTGAAAGACCCTTGGATTGAGAGACCATTCTCCCTGGCGAGAACATCCCCTGTTCAGGGAGTCTGCCTCCACATTCTCTATCCCCGGAATGTAAACTGCTGATATGCAGGGAACATTGATCTCTGCCCACTGAAGGATCAGAGACACTTGCCGGAGGGAACCCCAACTGCGAGTCCCTCCCTGGTGATTGATGTATGCAACAGCTGTTCGGTTGTCTGACCGAATCTGAACTGGCAGACCCTGTAAGAAATGGGTCAGTCAAAGTAGAACAAGATGTATGGCCCGAAGCTCTAATACATTGATTGGAGAATGAGCCTCCTGAGGCCCCCACAATCCTTAGAACTAGGCTGGCATCTGTGGTAACCAGTTCCCAACGCGGAGTCAGAAATGACTTGCCCTTCTGGAGGTTGTGCGATATTAACCACCACTGAAGGGACTGCAAAACGTGGGGAGACAACAGACAAGCCTGATTCAATGATAGTGGGCACCTGTCCCACTTTGCCAAGAGGAAGAGCTGAAGCGTCCTTATGTGAAACTGGGCAAACGGGACTGCCTCGAATGCAGCTACCATCAATCCCACTAGTCTCATCCCTAGACAGATAGACTGACGAGGGTTGGACAAGAATAGACGAATCAAGTCCTGAATCAGAACCATTCCAGAATCAGGCCCCAGGAAGGGAATTTCCCTGGACGGACAGAGAGGATTTGGGGTAACTTATTACCCATCCGAACCTCTCTAGCGTAGAGACCACCATCCTGGTGTTCGAGGGAGGAGGCCGCGATAAGAAGATCGTCCAGAAAAGGCACAATGCGGATGTCCTGGACCCTGAATATAGCCATCACTCCTGCCAGAATCTTGGTAAAGACTCTTGGGGCCGAGGTAAGGCCGAATGGCAGGGCCAGAAATTGATAATGCTGGTCTTCTATCGAGAACCTGAGAAATCTCTGGTGACCCGGAAAATAGGAATGTGCAAATAAGCATCCTTGATGTCTATGGATGTCATGAAGTCCCCCCTGACGGAGAGCATCGATCGTTGATCGCAGAGCCATGTCATCTGCTGGTGTTGGTCCACTGTATTTTATTAAGATCAAAGTCAGGGATAGACGTCTACAAGGAAATTCTAGAGCACTTCATGCTTCCCTATGCCAACAAGCTTTATGGAGATGGATTTTTCATTTTCCAACGAGACTTGCCACCTGTCCACACTGCCAAAAGTACCAAGACCTGGTTTAATAACCACAATATCACTGTGCTTGATTGGACAACAAACTCACCTGACCTTGATCCCACAGAGAATCTATAGGGTATTGTCAACAGGAAGATGAGAGACACCGCTAAAGGCTGCTACCAAAGCATCCTGGGCTTCCATAACACCTCTGCAGTGCCACAGGCTGATAGCCTTCATGCCACACCGCATTGATGCAGTCATTCATACAAGGAGCCCCAACCAAATATTGAGTGAATTTTCTGTACATACTTTTCATTTGGCCAACATTTCTGTATGCAATCATTTTTTTTTACAGTTGGTCTAATTACATAATATTTGAATTTTCTGAGAAAACGATGCCATAATCATCAACAAACACTTGAAAATGTTCAGTGAGTTTGTATTGACTCAATATATTATATAAGTTTCAATTTTTCAACCGAATCACAAAAAATATATACATTTTTGATATTCTAATTCTTTGGAATGCACCTGTATAATACAATTCTGTGAATACTCACCTTGTAGAATTGTTATTATAAGTATGCAGCACGCCCTGCTCCAGTAATGAATCATTACGTCTGGGATATAGTCCACAAGAGGGCGCTTTACTGCAGAGATGGCAAAAAAGAGGCCCCTCCCGGTCCTTATATATCCCCAGTATAAAAAAAGCAGTAAGGGAACCAGGAGAAGCCAATAACAAGATTACCAATATTAACCAGGAAACATTCACCATATAGAGGATCCAAGAATAAGTACTCAGGGTGGGATGGAGCAGGGCGTGCTGCATACTTATAATAACAATTCTACAAGGTAAGTATTCACAGGATTGTATTATTCCAAGTATGCAGCACGCCCTGCTCCAGTAATGAATCATTACATCTGGGACATCCAATAGCAGTGTCCAACAAATGGGTGGGGATCCAAAAAGGCAACATTGCACAGTTCAAACCACTGCCGCCTGCAGAACTTTGCGGCCAAAAACAGCATCCGCTGAGGCGCGAACATCAACCTTGTAAAACTTGGAAAAAGTATGAACAGAAGACCAAGTATCAGCCTTACAAACTTGTTCAACAGAAGCCTGGTGCTGAAAGGCCCAGGAAGCCCCAACCGCACGGGTGGAATGAGCAGTGACTCGGAAAGGAGGATCCCTCCCTTTAGTAGAATAGGCCCTAAAAATGGCCTGACGAATCCATTTACTAATAGTAGACCTAACAGGCGCCAAACCCTTCTTGGGACCCGAGGGTACCACAAACAAGGCGTCCGTCTTGCTGAAAGGCGCTGTAGCCACCAGGTATTTCAAATTCCTGACAACATCCAGAGAATGCAAGGCCCTCTCCTTGTCATTACCAGGATTAGGGCACAAGGAAGAACAATGTCCTGATTGAGGTGAAAGGCAGAGACAACCTTAGGCAAGAAGTCTGGTTTAAAGCGGAAAACCACCTTGTCCTGGTGTCTCTCAAAGTAGGGGGCCTGAATGGACAGAGTCGCCAATTCAGAAACACGCCAGACAGAAGTGATAGCCACCAAGAAGGCAACTTTCAAAGTGAGAATAGACAGCGCAGCCTCATGCACAGGCTCAAAAGGAGGACCCTGAAGGGCAGACAATACCAAATTCAAATCCCAAACCGGTAACATGGGTTTGCGGGGAGGGCGCACATGAGCGACCCCCTGGAAGAAAGTCTTGACCAAAGGATGAAGAGCGAAAGACCTCTGGAAGAAAACAGCCAAGGCGGAAACATGCCCTTTCAGAGTGCTGAGCTAAAAACCCAAATCCAGCCCATGCTGAAGGAACTCCAGTATTCGAGGGATGGAAAACACCCGACAGGGAAAGGCCCTAGCCTCACACCAGTCAATGTAAGTACGCCAGTTCCTATAGTAGATGGTAGAAGAAGATTTCTTCCTAGCCCTGACCAGAGTCTGAACAACCGAATCAGACAGACCTTTCTCCTTCAGGATGGAGGTTTCAGCAGCCAGGCCGTCAAAGCCAGCGTTTGTAAATTGGGGTAACAGAGAAGTCCTTCAGTAAGAAGATCTGGAACCAGAGGGTACTGATCCACCGCCAGCTGCACGACGTCTGCGAACCACATCTGTCTTGGCCACCTGGGGGCCACCAGAACAGCTGGCACTCTTTCCTGAATCAGCTTGCGCAGAACCTTGCCCAGAAGGGCAAAAGGAGGGAAGAGGTACAGGAGACTGAACCCCTGCCAGGACAGAGACATGGCATCCACGGCCAGAGCCAGAGGATCCTGGGAGAGTGAGACAAATGCTGGCAGCTTGTGATTGTGGCGGGAAGCAAACAGATCCACGTCCGGCATCTCCCACCTGTGACAAAGGGATAGGAAGACCTCGCCCCCCGGGACCATTCCCCCCAGCGAGAGGCCCCCCTGCTCAGAGAATCCGCTTCCAGATTCTCCGCTCCCGGAATGTAAACCGCAGAGATGCACGGGACATTGTCCTCGGCCCAAGACAGGATCAACGACATCTCCCGGAGGGCACTCTTGCTCCGAGTTACTCCCTGATGATCGATGTAAGCGACCGCAGTCTGGTTGTCGGAGCGAACCTGAACCGGCAGGCCCTGGAGATGAGACGTCAGCTGCGCCAGCACCAACTGAACCGCCCTCAGCACCAGAACATTGATGGGGGCGTGGGCCTCCTGAGGGCCCCACATCCCCTGGAATTGGAGGGCTCTCCAGTAGCCCCCCCAACCTGACAGACTGGCACCCGTAGTGACCGTTTCCCAGCACGGTGTCAGAAATGATCTGCCTCCCAGAAGATTCCTCGAGTCCAGCCACCACAGGAGGGACCGCCGGACCAGAGGAGATAGAACAAGAGACCTGGGCTGTCCCAGACTGACAGAAGATGGAGCTGAAGGGGTCTCATGTGAAATTAAGCATAAGGGACTGCCTCGAAGCAGGCCACCATCTGTCCCACCAATTGCATCCCCTGCCGGATGGATGGATGAGGGCTGGACAGCAAGAAATGAATCAGAGCTTGAAGAGAGTGAATGGGACGTAATGAGAAGGTCGTCCAGATAAGGAAGAATGCAAATACCCCGGGCTCTGAGAAGGGCCATCACACCCGCCAAAACCTTGGTGAACACTCTGGGGGCAGAGGTGAGACCGAAGGGAAGTGCCACAAATTGGTAGTGTTGTTCCTCTACTGCGAACCTGAGGAACCGCTGATGCCCTGGGAAGACCGGCACATGAAGGCAAGCATCCTTGATGTCTATTGAGGTCATAAAGTCCCCCGGATGCAGGGAGCTGATAGCGGAGCGCAGATTTTCCATGCGGAAACGTCTGGTCCTGATGAACTTGTTGAGAAGTTTTAGGTCCAGGATGGGTCTGATGGAGCCATCCTTTTTGGGAACTGTAAAGAGATTGGAATAGTAACACTGACCTCTCTCTCCCGGAGGGACCAGACAAATGATCCCCATGGCCAAAAGGTTTTGTACCGCCAGACACAAACACCGAGCTGCCCGAGGGTCCGTAGGAACTCGGGACCTCAGTTATCTGGGAGGAGGCCAGTCCGCGAACTCCAGCTTGTATCCGGAGACGACGAACTCCAGCTTGTATCCGGAGGAGACAAACTCCAGAATCCAATTGTCTGAGACTTGTTGAGCCCAGACCTGAGACTGAAGAGCCGCAGCCGTCCCCCCACCCGGAAGGGTGAGGGCGCCCCCTCATTGCTGAGCAGGCTTGGCAGTAGATTTAGGTTTGGCACCCCAGGAGGATCCGGGCCAGGCACGGCCTCTGCCCTTGCCCACGAAAGGAGGGAGTGAAGGACCCGGAGCCCCGAAAGGGTCGCGGCTGCTTTTTACGTTGGGGAAACTTATCTCCCTTAGCAAAGAGGTCCAAATGATCACCAAACAGGCGCAACCCCTTAAAGGGGAGGCCCGTGAGCGCCTTCTTAGCGGCATTGTCAGCTGCCCAATGGTGCAACCAGACCGAACGGCGGATAGAGACAACCAAGGCTGAGTTCCTGCTACACATCCGAATGGTGTCATCTAAGGCAGCGAGAACATAGGTGATGAACATCTCACATTGTGACAAGGCTCTAAATTCAGCACTAGAAGGATCCTCATGGGAGCCATCCAGAAGGCCTCTGATCAAGGTCCTAATAGCCACGCCCGAAATAGCGGAAGCACAAACCGGGCGCAAAGCCGAACCCACACAGGCAAAGGCGTGGGAAGCCAGTTGGTCAATACGCCGGTCCTCACTATCCTTCAAGGTAGTGGAATCAGGGGAATGCACCACAGAAGTGTTGGACAACCCCAGAATCGGGGCATCCACTTCTGGGGGAGTTGACCAACACTTGACCACCTCCGAGGGGAAGGGATACCTCCTATCCCACCCCTTAGGGATACCGGGGAGCCGGCTAGGCCGCTACCATTCCTTGAGAACGAGATTATTAAAATGCATCTGTTCTGGGAATTACAAACGTGGTTTTGCGGTCCCAAACAATTCTCCCTGCTGCTTAGGTGCCGCTGCAGGAGGGGAAATGGAAAGTACCTCAAAAATTTGAGTGAAAAGTCTATGGGTGTCATCAGCATCCCAATGCTCTGAGCCGGCATCAATGCCAAGGCAATGCTGATCATCGGAAAAATCTGAATCTGAGAATAATTCCCCTTCCTCGAGAGGGGTAGTCAGACAATTCAAGGAAATCATCTTGTTCCATAGCAAAGGCCGGCGCAGCAGGCGCCACATGCCGTCTTTTAGCTGGAGCCTTACGGGCCGCAGAGCTAGCAATCAGTCTTTCAATGTTGGCCAGCCTGGTGGCAACATCAGGTTGAGACTCCCCGCTAGTGTTGATATCACTGGGAGTCAGAATCAAGCGAGGGGGCGTGGGGGACGACACAGTGGGTGGCGACCCAGGCGCATGCAGCCCAGATTGCCGCACAGGGTACACATACCCGCACATCATCACCCACATGGGATGCCCCGCACACCACACACAGCCAGGCTTGCCCCGATGGGACCCCGAGCACAACATCCTGAGAAGTCTCCATATGGTGATATTTTATGTCAGGGTGACCAATGGGAATTACGCTGTGCAGCTTAATGCCCCTTAATGTCCGCTAGTGGGAGGATTTAGCCCCCAATTTACCTAACATAGGGCACAGGACAGGGAGAAACCTCTAATTAGGTCGTCCCGTCTGAAAAACACAACTTAAAAACACACAGTCAGCATGTGTAACCGTAAATACAATTAAATACAACAGTAAAATAAACAGTAAAATAAAGTACAAGCAGAGGGCACTCACGGACGTAGCAGAGCTTGCGATCTAGGATGATGCCAGGGCAAGATGGCGGCGATCAGCTCAGGAGGGGGCGGGCCATCGGAACGCGCAGGCGCTAGGCCCCGCCCCCTCCAGTAACGCGGGGACCGGCCAGTAACCGGCGGCCCGACAGCCAATCACCGCCCAGTGACGTCACCAGCCTGCCGCCGCAGTCGAGCGCACGCGGGCCGTTCATACAAACTGACATGTGAATGAAAGGCAGAGGAGAGAAGGAAGGAGCGCTGAGCCTAAGTGCCAGCGCTCCAAAGCACAGTGTCACAGTCAAATACAGATGAATCACTAATACCACACACGGACACTGACACCCCCCCCCCCCCCCCGACCAACCGGGCAATGTGAAAAGGGGGGATAGGAGCCCATAGTCACATTCGGGGCATGTGATGAGGGCTAAAGCGGACGGGGCATCCCATATCAGGCTCACCAACCTGTGCCGCCTACCCTTTGGTGGGGGATTTGCGGTGGAGCAATACTCCATTAAAAGCACCTCTAATAGGTGCTGCCTACCGTCACCCGACCACGCAGCCAAGGCTGGGAGGCAAGTAAAGAGTGGAACGGGTGGGAATAGGACACAGGGTCAGGGGCTGTGCAGCCCGGCTCATCTGCGAGGAGAGAAGCCATCATCTTGACCTTCGCAGCCCTACTGCAGAGAATGAACTGGGGAATTTAGTGGGAGGTCCCGGGTATATAAGGACCGGGAGGGGCCTCTTTTTCGCCATCTCTGCAGTAAAGTGCCCTCTTGTGGACTATATCCCAGACGTAATGATTCATTACTGGAGCAGGGCGTGCTGCATATTTGGAATAATATAAATATAGGCTGGGTGGGAAAAATACAATTCTGTGAAATACTCACCTGCAGAATTGGTATTATAAGTATACAGTATGTCCTGCTCCAGATAGATTACTTACACTTGGGTTATCCTCCGCCAGATGGCGCTGCACTTCAGAGACATGTAAAACAGGCTCCTCCCGGCCCCTCAAATACCCGGGGACCTCCCACAAATCCCCAGCATTGAAAAGCAGTGAACAAGAAGCCGGGAGAATTTAACCACCCAAAAACTGGTAACTATAACAATGACAACAATCACCATACAGGGGATCCAGAATAATGCAAAAACCAGGGTGGGGTGGAGCAGGACGTACTGTATACTTATAATACCAATTCTACAGGTGAGTATTTCACAGAATTGTATTATTCTTAGTATACAGTACGTCCTGCTCCAGATAGATTACTTACACTTGGGACATCCAATAGCAGTCTCCATAAAGTAGGGTGGGATCCCCAATAAAAAAGGTAACAGCAGACAGTTCAAGCCACCAGTCGCCTGCAAAACCTTGCGGCCAAAAACAGCAGGCCTTAACATCAACCTTGTAAAACTTTGAAAAGGTATGAACAGAAGACCAAGTAGCGGCCTTGCAAACTTTTTCAACAGAAGCCTGGTGCTGGAAGGCCCAAAAAGCACCAATAGCACGAGTAGAATGAGCAATAAGGCGAAGGGAGGATTCTTCCCCTTAGCAGAGTAGACCTGAATCACAGCATGACGAATCCACTTGCCGATAGTAGACTTGGCAGGACCCAAACCCTTCCTAGGACCAGAAGGGACCACAAAAAGAGCATCAGTTTTCGAGAAAGGTGCAGTAGCCACCAGATAGTACTTCAGACACCTAACCACATCCAAAGAGTGCAAAACTCTCTCCTTAGCATTGCTAGGATTAGGGCACAAAGAAGGAAGAACAATATCCTGATTCAAACGAAAGGCAAACACTACCTTAGGCAGAAAATCAGGTTTGAAACGAAACATCACCTTGTCCTGGTGCCTCTCATAGTAGGGGGGCTGAATGGACAGCGCCGCCAACTCAGACACACGCCTGACAGAAGTGATAGCTACCAGGAAACACAACCCTGAGCGTAAGAATGGCCAAGGCAGCATCCTGCACAGGTTCAAAGGGAGCACCCTGCAGGGCAGCCAAGACCAAGTCCAAATCCCAAAAACAGGGACCATAGGTTGTCGTGGGGAACGCACATGAGCAACCCCCTAAAGCAGTCTTAATCAAGGAATGCTGAACAAAAGACTTCTGAAAGAAGACAGACAGGGTTAGAGACCGACTCCAACCCATGCAGTAAAACTCCAGAACCCTGGGAACTGAGAACACCCAACAGGGAAGAGACCAAGACTCAACCAGTCAATGTAGGTACACCATATCTTATAACAGGTGGAAGAAGAAGTCATCCTCCTAGCCTTCACCATGGACTCAACCATCGAGGTAGACAAACCTTTCTCCATCAAGATGGAGGTTTCAGCAGTCAGGCCGCCAAAGCCAGAGTTTGTAATTGGGATGGCGTAAGGGGTCCTAAATGAGCAGATCTGGCACTCCAGGCAGAAAGCACAGATCTACTGCCATCTGCACCACGTCTGCGAACCACACTCTTCTTGGCCACCTGAGGCCACCAGAACCACTGGCACTCTTCCAGAGCAATCTTGCGCAGAACCCTGCCTAGCAGGGGGAATGTAGGCAAGACATACAGAAACAATGTCCTGCCATGGCATTACTAAGGCATCCATGGGCACGGCCAGAGGATCCTGGGACAGGGAGACAAAGGCCGGGAGCTTGTGATTGTGACGGAAAGCAAACAGATCCACATCAGGTTGGTCCCAACGGTGATACAGAGATTGGAACACCCTGTTGCAGAGGGACCCCCCCCCCCCCCCCGGAATGTATACCGCTGAAATGCAGGGAACATTGGCCTTCACCCAGATCAGAATCAGAGACACTTCCTGGAGGACCCTCTTGCTCTGGGTCCCTCCCTGATGATTGATGTAGGCAACTGCCATCAGAGTGACCGTGCGCCCCAGAACAGGCAGGCCCTGAAAATGTGTAGTCAAACGAACCAGAACTAACCTGATCGCTCACAGCTTCAAGACATTGATAGGTGAATGGGCCCCACCTCCCCTGGAACCGCAGGGACCTCCAGAAGAACCCCCCAACCTGATAGACTGGCACCCGTGGTGACCGTCTCCCAGGAAGGAGCAAGAAGGTTCCGCCCCCCAATAGGTTCCTTGAGTCCATCCACTACAAGAGGGACCTCCTCACCAGGGGGGAAGACACACAGACCCTGTCCAGGGATGCTGGGTCCTTGTCCCATACAGACAATAGTTGCAGAAGCCCCAAGGAGGGACTGAGCAGAAGCGGCTGCTTCGAAGCACGCCACCATCAGGCCCACCAGCTGCATCCCCTGCCTGGTGAAGGGACGGGGACAGCTAGGAGGAACTAAACTTCTGCAAGCAGATTGTCCACCTTCTGCTGAGGAAGGAATATCCTTGCCTGAACTGTGTCCAGATTCATTCCTAGGAATTAAGTTACCAAGGAAGGGGACAGTGAGGACTTGGGGTGGCTGATCACCCATCCAGATGACTCCAGAATGGACACCACCAGCTGAGTATCCAACTGCCAGATGTAGAGACTGGGAAGTGATGAGGACGTCCAGGTAGTGGCAGCACGCGGACGCCCCTTGGCCTCATCAGAGACATCACCCCCGCCAGCACCTTGGTGAGCACTCTGGGAGCTGAAGAGAGGCCAGATGGCAAGGCCACAAATTGGCAGTGTTGATCTTCCAACGTGGATCTGAGGAATCTTGTTGTCCTGAAAACACAAGGATGGGAAAAGTAAGCATCTTTGATATCCACAGACGGCATGAAGCCCCCGAGTCGCGAGGAGCAGATGGCCGAGCGCAGAGTTTCCATGAGGAAAGCGCCTGTACTTGACAATTTGCTGAAGATCTGTATATCCAGAATGGGCCAGACTGACCCATCTTTTTTGGAAACTGTGAAAGGGTTGGTGTAGGGTCCCTTGCCTCTGTCTGTTAAGGGAAATCTGCAAATGAACCCCAGACCCAGCAGACCTTGCACGGCCTGCGCCAGCACCTGAGCAGAAGCAGGGACCAGGTGTACCCGGGACCAGATAATCTTAGGGGAGGCCGCACAGCAAACACCATCTTGTAGCCGGAGGACACTACCTCCTAAATCCACCGGTCTGAGGCGTGATGCCTCCAGACTTAAGCAAGGTGCCGCAGCCGTCCCCTCACCCAGGCGGGTGAGGGCACCCCATCATGCTTGAGGGGACTTGGGAGAGGATTTGGGCTTAGCCCCCCAAGAGGAGCCAGGGTGTTGTCTTCTGCTCCTGGGACAGGGAGCTGCGCAAGCCCCCGCGAAGGACACCCCTGGTTCCTGTTTAACACCATGGTGGGGGGTGGTAGGGGGGCCCTGGCCCTGAAGGGACCGAGACAGCCGTCTGCGCTGGGGTAACTTGCCTCTCTTACCAAACAGGTCTAGACGGGCCCCAAACAGACATAGCCCCTTAAAGGGGAGCCCAGTAAGGGCCTTCTTCGCAGCATTGTCAGCACCCCACTGTCGCAGCCAGCCCAAGCGACGTATAGCCACCAGGAGGGCAGAAGTTTTTGCACACATTCTGATGGTGTCCTCCAATGCTACTAGAACAAAATTTAAAAACACATCACAACTGGAGAGTGCATTAAACACCTCACAAGGGAGATCATCAGAGGCACTATCAAGCATATTTCTGATGAGGGTTCTAGTGGCCACGGCAGTAATGGCAGAGGCACAGACAGGGCACAGCGCCGTCCCCGCACATGCAAAGGCATGGGAGGCCAGCAGGTCAATGCGCCGGTCCTCAGCATCCCACAGGGTAGTAGAATCAGGGGGATGTATGACAGGGTTGTTAGATAGCCCAATTATCGGGACATCCACCTCGGGGGGGAATGACCAACATTTAACCACCTCAGGTGGAAAAGGATACTTCCTATCCCAATCCCTTGGAACCCCGGGAAGTTTACTGGGGCACTCCCATTCCTTGAGCACAAGGGAATGGAAATGTGCCTGCTCTAGGAATTCCAAACGTGATGTTGCTGTATGGAAGCGCTCCCCTCTTTGCCTGGGAGCCTCACCACAGAGAGAGATAGACAGAACCTCAAAGATCTGGGTCAATAATCTGTCAGTGTCATCCGGGGCCCAGGGGTCAGAGCCAGAATCGTCATGACCCCCTGGTCTCTCATCAGGTGAGCCTGAGTCAGAAAAGAGCTCTCCTTCATCAGAAGGGGTATAGCCACACAGATTCATAAACACCTGAGATCCCATAGGGAAAACAGTATCATAAGGCGTCAGGTGCCGCTTTTTACCAGGGCCCTTACGCGCTAAGGACCTCGCAATAATATGTTCAGCAGTAGGTAGTCTAGAAGACACATCAGGCTGAGAATCCCCACTTGTATGCAACTCAGCAGGAGTGAGATTTAAGCTTGGGGGAGAAGGTGAAGTGAAACGAGGTGCAGCCACTTGCAGGCCAGATTGCAAAGCCAGCGCTTGCTCAGCACAGGGTACGCAGACCCATGCCTTGTCAGCATCAGCATGAGGTTGTCCACACGCCATACACCGCCGGTCTTGTCCCAAAGGGACCCCGGTCACATTATCCTTAGATGCCTCCATATGGTGATTATTAGGCACAATATGCCAGTAGGGATTGACGCTATAAAGCAACCCTGGATGCCCCAATGAACCGCTAGGGAAGTGGGAGTAATTTTACAAGGCCCGACTATCAATTACACTGGGCCGGGAGAAGCAAATGGATTCACCTCTGAAAGACACAATAAGAAGGGTGTCCGAACCGAAACACACTACAATGAGTATAAAGCCGCCCGCGAGGGCACTTACGGACCACAGTAAGTAAGAACGTCACGCGCGCGCGAGCCGTGATGCGGGGCGCGCCATGCCAGGCCCGCCCCCTGAAGAGCGAAGTCCAACCGACAAGCAGCCAATGAGGACGCAGAAGCGTCTGAGGTAACGCCGCCGCCCGGCGCGGAACATCCAAATGAAGGAAAAGGCGCGCGCGGCGGCATTTGCAGTGTAAAAAGACAAGTCAGCGCGGCGGTTAACACCACATATACTAGTCCAAGCAGACACTACAAAAATACAATTCTATGAAATACTCACCTGTAGAATTGGTATTATACGTATACAGCACGTCCTGCTCCATCTATAATAAATTACACATGGGTAATACTCACTTCACTGCAGACATTCAAAAACAGGCTCCTCCCGGCCCTTCATATACCCAGGGACCTCCCACAAATCCCCAGTATTGAAAAGCAGTGAGAAAAGAAGCCGGGAGAAACCAACCACCAACTGGTAACAATAGTAATGATAACAATCACCATACAGGGGATCCAGAAAAATGTAAAACCAGGGTTGGGTGGAGCAGGACATGCTGTATACGTATAATACCAATTCTACAGGTGAGTATTTCACAGAATTGTATTATTCACAGCATACAGCACGTCCTGCTCCATCTATAATAATTACACATGGGACATCCAATAGCAGTGTCCATAAAGTATGGTGGGATCCCCAAAAACAAGGCACAGCAGACAGTAAAGGCGCTGTCACCTGCAAAACTTTGCAACCAGGTATGACATGAGCAGAGGCTCTAACGTCAATCTCATAACAAGACCTTTGAAAGGTATGAACAGAGACAAGCAACCGGCTAGTAACTTATTCAACAGAAAAAACCTGGTGCTGAAGGGCCAATGGTACCCAAACACCAATATAACGGAATAAAATTAAAAAGGGAGATTCTTCCCCCTTAAAGGAATAGGCCAGTGTAACGGCCCAACCAGCCCACAGGCAACAGAAGCCTCGTGGAAAACTTAGAACTATCCCAAGGGGAATGAGAACTGGTCACCCGTCAAAAGGCGGGAATACTGACCCCTTCATTAGCAAGAAGCCGAAAGCTTTACTCAGGACCAGATGGCATCCAAGTAAGATCAATCTAAAGGGCGCAGTGGCCCTGGAAGCAAGTGATATCAGGCGCATACATAAGGAGGCGCCCGCAGACCCCAAGGGCATCAGTCCCCCTAAGGGACAAGAAACCATCAGGAAAAATTGCAACACCTGTTGAGGGAATGTAGACCCTTAACATTAGCATTATTAAGAATAAGGTCCGTAGTTAGACTAAAAGGACTTAACAATGATCATAAAACACCACTTGGGCACAGAGGTCCGGCATAAGACGGAATACCACCACGGCATGGTGTGCATATAGATAGATAGATAGATAGATAGATAGATAGATAGATAGATATATATATATATCGAGCCAAGGCTTAGTAATCGGATCCACCTTCTCAGGCACACGTCTGACTGAGGCAGGAGCCCCCAGAGAAGCGACTTGGACTACAAAGCAGCTCAGACAGCATCCAGCATAAGTCCCAAGGGAAAATCCGCAGGGCAAACAGAACGAAAAATGGATCCCAACAGGAACCACAGAAACTACTTGGGAGATGCCCATGAGCAAACCCCAAGAGAATTCCTCACAAGGAAGACAGAACCAGACTCCTACAGGAAGACAGCCAGGACAGAACCTGGACCTTCAGAGTACCTAGATGGGGAGCCAACCCCAACCTATGCTGTAAAGACTCTAGAACCCTGGGAACCAAGAACGTCCAACAGGTAAGAGACCAACTCATGCCAATCAGTATGGTTACACCATGAACCACAATAGACGGAGGAAGAGGAAGCCAAGGAAGCTTGCTCCTAGCCCGAAGATAAGCCCGTCTCCAAGGGGTGAATGAATCAGCTGTCAAGCCCCAGACAAGAGTCTGTAGAGTGAGACGACAAAAGTAGGGGCCTGACAAGGGAAGAACCGCACTCCTGAGAGAGCGTACAGGTCAGCAGACCTCAGCAAAAGCATCTGCGAACCACAGTTCACAAGGCCACCCAGGCCATCAATCTCACGGGTCTCTCTATCAGCACAACTGTGCGCAGAACCCCACATAGTAGGGTGAACGAAGAGAAGGCACATAAGATAGAAGGTCTATGCATAATTTTACTAAACCCCCATGACCAGAGTCAGAATATTCTGGGAACGTAAAAACAAGGGCGGAGCCCCTGTGGTATAAGCGAGACCCAACAGAGCCACCCTAGTTGGCTCTCAGAGCGCCACCAGGATAGCATAACCTGCCCCTGAAAGGCATCTATTGGAGCGAATACCGCTGAGGAGCAGGGGGAGTAGATCCCTGCCCAGATCGGGATCAGGAACCCTCCAGAGGGATCATCCTGCTTCAAGCTCCAGACCAATAATAAAACAGACCGTTGTCTTCCAACAGAACGAGAGTCCCCAAATAGACAGGTCTTAAAAGAGGTGAAGTCCAGCCGTATAGAGTCAACGGAAGGCTCACTGTTGCAACAACCAGTCGGCCGACAAATCCACTCGGCCTGACGTAGAGCCTGGGGAGTAAGGAAAGACGACCCGGTAGGTCCTAATGCAGACGCCCCCCGCCAGGCATGTCCGAGACATCACCCCCATTCGCGCCATGGCGAGTAGCCTGGGAGCGAAAGAGAGGCCACCAACAATGCCTCAAGCCGCAGGGTTGGTCCTGCCACACCGCCTAGTAACAGTCTTGGTGTCCAGCAGACACAGGGGGAACTAAGAAGATCTAGGTCTCCACAGGATGTCGGAAGTCCCCCTTTGCACAGGGCGCCTGTGTCCCAAGACAGAGATGTCATATAGGGACTACCTGTGAGAGTAGAATTGCCAGGCCTACCATAGGCCAGCGTGTTAAGGGCAACCTGTAAGTAAGCCCAAACTCTGTAGGCCCAGTACGGCCTGCACCAAATCCTGAGGGAAAAACAGGGGCTAGAAGCACCCTGACAACCACTGAGAGGGACCGCCCAGCAAAAGCTATCCTGTGTCCAGGGGGACTACCTCCTGGAACCACCAGAAGGAGAAGGTACATTCCTAGATGGGAGACAGCTGCTGCAGCAGTACCCTCGCCCCGAAGGGCGTCCCTTCATGCTTGGGAGGTCTTGGCAGATTTGGACTTAGTCCTGCCAGAGGGCCCAGGGCGTTGCCTGCCCACCCCATGGTGGAAATCCACACCGAACAGTTGGAAGCACATTTCAGGTTCGCGTTTGACACTAACGTAGGGAGGTGGAGGGGTGACCCTGCCCCAGGGAGGCCGGAGCGGCCTTCTGCGCAGGGGTGCCTTACCCTTTTTCCCAAAAAGGTCCAAACGGGCCCCAAATAGTCGCCGTCCTCTGAAGGGAAGGCCAGTGAGAGCCTTTTTCCTAGCATCGTCAGCACCCCACTGTCGCAGCCAGACCAGGCGGCGAATAGCCACCACAAGGGCAGAGGTTCTAGCACACATCTTAATGGTGTCATCCAGCGCTGAGAGGATGAACTTCATAAACACATCACAGTCTGATAGTGCATTAAACACCCCCCAGGGGAGGTCCTCAGGCCGGTGGTCAAGTACTTTTCTAACAAGAGTCCTGGTGGCCACCGCAGTGATGGCCGCGGCACAGACCGGGCGCAAAGCCGTCCCTGCACACGAAAAGGCGTGGGAAGCCAGTCTGTCAATGGGCCGGTCCTCAGCATCCCGAAGGGTACGGTAATAAGGAGCCGTCATGAACGGGGGAGTTAGTAACCCCTATAATCGGTGCATCCACCACAAGAGGTGCTGACCAAAAATTAACCACATCAGGAGGGAAAGGGTACTTCCAATCCCAGACCCCTGGGACCCCTTTAAGTTTACAAGGCGATTCCCATTCTTGGGATATAAGATTCTGGAAATGCTCCTGTTCCAGGAACCCCAAGCGCGGCGGCGCTGTGTGGAAACTCTCCTTCTTAGGCTTGGGAGCCTCTCCAGGAGGGGAGATTGACAAAACCTCAAAGATCTTAATAAGAATTTCATCTGTGTCACACAGGCCCCAACAGGGCCCAGAATCATCACAGCTCCCGGGCATCTCATCCGAGGAGCCCGAATCTGAGAATAGCTCACCTTCCTCAGAAGGATCAAGGTCCTGCATATCAGCAGAGTCATCGGTATCATTAGGAACCGGAGAGCCAGGAGGCGTCAGGGACCGCTTCTTACCAGGGCCCATACGCTCCGCCAATCCAGACAGCACCTGCTCCGCCGTAGGCAGCACGCGCGGCACGGCTTGCAGGTCATCCCCGCTCGAGTGGCTGGGAGGCACATCACACGAAGGACGGGTGGGAATAGTCCAACAGGGCCGCAGGCATTAATAGCCCCGCTCACCTGTGACAGTGATAATTTCATGTCTTTGCAGTAAGCACTGCAGAGAAATCTGGGGATTTGTGG
Source organism: Gastrophryne carolinensis (assembly GCA_027917425.1). Taxonomy (NCBI): domain Eukaryota; kingdom Metazoa; phylum Chordata; class Amphibia; order Anura; family Microhylidae; genus Gastrophryne; species Gastrophryne carolinensis. The sequence goes on from CM051235.1 coordinate 339,403,485, forward strand.
GAGGTCCCCAGATATTTGAGGGGCCGGGAGGAGCCTGTTTTACATGTCTCTGCACTGCAGCTCCATCTGGTGGAGGATAACCCAAGTGTAAGTAATCTATCTGGAGCAGGATGTAATGTATACTAAGAATAATGCAGATTCTGTAACATCTGACTTAAAGTGTCAGTGTAAGGGTCACGTTTTTTTGGAACAAAGACATGGCAGTTAGGTGTCATAACACAAAAAGCGGAGAGGTCTCACCTTGATCTGTGGCTTCTTTCCACCTTGACCCCACCCTGCTGAGTTGTGGGAGGAGCCACTTCCCTGAGATCCAGCACTATTCCAGACTCCACCCTCCTCTTCCTCATCCCAACTGGCATGCCGTGTCCCTGCCACAGATGTTTCGCTTTCTCCCCAGCCATCTTGCATAGATTTTGTACCTAGGTTTATTAGAAATAAAAGAATTTTATAATGAATGCAAACAATCAATTTTCTTTTCTCTTTCCCTTAAAGTGGTCCTTAGAGGTCAACACCCCCTTGCATCAGTGGTAGGCTTGAATGTCAATCAACCCTTGTTCACCAATCCCCCCTCCTGTCCCTGCTCTGCTAGTTACTGATGTGCCAGAAAAAAAACAAAACAAAAAAAAAAAAACAGGTACCTACGACGCACCTAGGATTTGGAGGAGGAAAAAGAAAATTCTGTAAGTACTCACCTGCAGAATGAATTTCTCTTCCATTATTACTTCAGGACATCAGAAGAATTCAGAGACGATTGGGTTAAACTCTCCCGAAGGGCTTGGATTGCAAGAACAAAAGGCGTGTCTCCACCTCCCAGGCCTATATCCTCCTGGCTGACTTTCTCCACTCCAGTTTAATTAAAAAGCCGTAGAACCAGCCGCCCGGGAGGCATACATATATCTCCTGTTGGAAACAAAAGGCTGGAGACCAAATACAAGACTCCTCTCTGTTTAAATGTTTTTTTTTTTTAATAATTCTTTCAATGCTGATCATTACTTAACCTATTTTTAACTCCACTAAGACTAGGCATCCAAGCATGGACATAGTAACCTAGCAGATAGGGAGGGTCTTATGTCCTGAAGTAATAATGGAAGAGAAATTAATTCTACAAGTGAGTACTCACAGGCCATCAGAAGAATTCAGAGACGAATGGGACCTCCAAAAGCAGTACCCTTAATTTGGTTGGGATCCCCAAAAAACCTTATTCAGTTCAGGAATAAGACATTCCAAAAACCATCTAATTACTACTGTATGTAATACCTTCCTTACCAAGGGCTCTACCTTATAGAATCTGGTTAATGTATGAACTGAATGGATGTATGAACTGAAGACCAAAGCAAATTCACCTCTTCATTAAGATGAAAACCACTTTAGGAAAAACATCCTTTTTAAAGCAGAAGATGGCCTTGTCCTTATGGAACACTAAATAAGGAGACTTAACTGATAAACTGCTAATTCAGAAACCCTCCTTACTGAGGTTATTGACACTAAAAAAGATAACTTTAAGAGTCAATAAACTTAATGATGCATCTGCCAATGGTTCAAAAGGAGGACCCTGAAGAGCTGACAAAACTAAGCTCAGGTCCCAAACCGGCAGAAGTGGATTACAAGGAGGCCGCACATGAGCATGAAACAAGGTTCTGATCCAAGATAGATAAAGCAGATATCTTTTCCTTTAAATAACTCAATTGAAAACCTTCATCAAGACCTTACTGCAAAAAATCCAATATTTTGGGAACAGAAAAAAAGTCCTACCAGTGAACCCTCTGGATTCACACCAAGCGTTAAATGCTTGCCAGACTCTATAGTAGATCAATGATGAAGACTTCTTCCTGGCCTGAATCATAGTCTGGATGACTTACAGAAAACCTCCTTTCTGCCAAAAAACTGACAGAAAACCCCCTCACATGGGATGCCTTAGAGGCCCTGTGTGAGAAGATCCGGGTCATTGGGTAACCTTCACGGGTTGCCCTCTGACACCCTTACTATGTCTGAAAACCAGCTTCTCCTTGGCCACCAAGGAGCCACCAGAATGGTTGGGACTCCCTTGTGAGCTAAATCTTTTAGTACTCGACCTAGAGAGAATGCATAAAGAAGCTTAAATGCTGACCCCACTGAGGAATCAGGGCATCTGTGCTAGAGAATCCCTGGACCTGGACCTTCCAATTGTGCCATAATGCAAAGAGATCCATGTCTGGGACCCCCAGTGCATTAGGATTGAAAAACCCTCTGACTAAGAGACCATTCCCTCTGATGCAAGACCGTTCTGCTGAGATGATTGGCCTGCAAGTTGTCCACTCCAGGTATGTGTACAGCCAAGATACATGGAACCTGTTTCTCACTAAAGTAAAATCCAGCTCACCTCCAGCTCACGCCCCGCTATGTGAAACCCCCCAGATCGCTCGAAACAACTCACCACGGTCCTACGGCGCATGCGCGGCCGCTCGTCCAATCAGCGCGCTTGGATCAACGTCTGAGCTCAGTGGCACAGAGCGCGCTGGTGGCCGCATCTCGCGCTTCCCTCTAACAGGGACGCACCCTGCTAGAGGGATTGCAGGGATGCGGCCGGGGCCCGTACATGCACCGTTGGAGCAGAATTAAGGTAAGTGTAGCGGGATAACTTGGGTGTTTCACACAGCACGGCATCCCGATTTTGAATGTCCAGCTGGTTTTGTTCCACTTTAAGAAGAATTTGACTGGATAATCAGTCTGTGTATCCTGAGCCCCCTGATGGGGCCCATATACACAGATTGTCTAAGTAAGGGATTATATATATATACCCTGACTTCTTTGAGATCTGCCAACACCTTGGTAAACACCCTTGGTGCTGATGATAGACTGAAGGATATTCCCACAAACTGAAGATGTAGGCCACTTACTGCAATGTAGGTATGCATCCTTATATATACACACTGTGGTTATAAAAACTCCCTGCTGGAGAAACATCACTGTGCATCAACAACTCCAATCTCTAAAAAAGGTGAGATACGGCTGATCTCAATGCTTCTGCTTTCTGCAGAATTAGGGATACCCCTGACCAAGAGAATCTCCAAGGAGGTCTGGCTCCAAATTCAATCTACTGTAGTTGCCTGAGGATACAACTTGCTGTATCCAAAAATCTGTTACATGAAGCCTCCAAATATGAGCAAAATGCAGAAGCTTTCCCCCCACCTGCAAGAGCGTGGGGCGTCCCTTCATGCCTGAGCAGGCTTTGAAGGGGACCTGGCTTTATTCTGCCAGACACCTGTTGCCTTAATTTGGGACTTTGTCTTATTCCAAAATTCTTTTTGGTATCCCGAAGAGGCCGAACCTCTAGCTGGAAACCTGGAGGATTAGAGGCCCTGTGGAAAGCAGTATTAGACTTCAGGTTCTGTGGCAGATTAGATGATTTACCACTAGTAGCATGCTTTACCATGTCAACCAAGCACTCCTCAAACAGACGCCCCACCTTAAAAGGGGAGTCCTGTCAGATTCTTTTTAGAGGCTATGTCAGCTGGCCATTGCTTAAGCCATAAAGCATGCCTTAATGCTACCACCAGAGCTAGGTCTCTGGCACTTAACCTGCTCAATCCTCCATAGCCAGGATCACATACCTGTTGATATCCAAACTGGTTTTGATCAACTGGGAGCATGACTTCTGTGAACGACCCATACGAGTCTTAGAGCCCAGTTGTTTTAACAACCTCCTGCTCCCCAAAAATGCTATGGATGTAGCACAGGCCAGCCGCAAGGTCGACCCCATAATAGAATAAGCATGACATGCCACCTGATCCACGCGCTTATCTGTTGGATCCTTTGGAGAAGCACTATCAGAGGATGGCATAACCAAAGCCTTAAAGTGGACCAACACCCAGGATTTTGACTATCCTGGGTCTTGGTCCACTTCGGTGGGGCACCCCCGATCGGGGTGCCCCGCTGTGTGAAACCCCCCCGAACCCCAAGAAAAACTCACCTCTCCCCGCGCCGACGGACAAGCCGCGGACAAGCGGCTCCTCCGCCGCCGCCGCCTCCTCCCGCGCGTCACTCTTGACGCGCCGGCCGTCTGTGAATGGCCGGCGCGGGCACGTCTAGAGGGGCGCGGGGGAGGCCGGCCGACGCCGAAGATAAGGTAAGGAGTTTGGGGTGTTTGGGGGGGGTTTCACCCCGCGGGACATCCCGATCTCGGATGTCCCGCGGGGAGGGAGGTGATCGGCCCGGAATCTTATAGATTCCCGGGCCGATCACCCGTGGGTGTTGGTCCACTTTAAAAAGACCTGGCACCAGAGCGTCCACCACAGGAGGGTGAGACCACAATTCAATCTGATCTCGAGGAAAGGGATACATAGTATCTAGTACTTTAGGAATGGTTGGAGAACTACCTGACCTGCCATTCCCTGTTGATCAGATTAGAATGTGTAAGCTCCGCAACATCCTCCAGAATGGAGGAAATCAAAGCCATCCATCTTCTCTTTAACTGTAGAGGACTCTGAATCCGAGTCCTTACTAGATGAATCCTCCCCAACAGATAACTTCCTGGGAGACTATGGTAGCCACAATGTCCTCTTCAACTCAGAGGAAACCTGAGAAAACCTTTTTAGTAGCCGATACTTCTTAATGACTCGCTAAAGGTTTAGAACCACTTCAGGGCTGCCGAGGGAGTTTAAAAACTCTGGAGGGCGACTTTGGCTGCCACAATATCCTCTTCAAAAACTCAGAGGATTTTTTTTTCCAGGAGGGCACCGGCGACAAGGGTCAAAACCCTTGCAGGGAGGAGGCAACTGTCTTCCATATCCACTACTACCGTAGCATAAAGCTGCACATCATGCTATCCTTTCCCAGTGCATGTTTGCATACTGGACATGGGGTGAATCTATCTGCTAAACGACCAGATCCAATTACCCCAGATGCCTCCGTCATGGTGAAAATAATACTAGTCTCCCTGGGGAACTGAGACCAAGTATATACTACTTCGAATCTTCTGGGGGGTAACCACTATAATATATATATATATATATATATATATATATATATATATATATATATATATATATCCTGCCCTTTCCCACAAAATATAAAATTATAGATGAAAACAATATTATTAAACTATAAAAATATAGATTATATATTAATATAGTTTCAATAACACAATAATCATATAAAAATACAACCAAATTAACCTACCTAAAGATTTAGGTACGCATGAGGGTGGCCATGCGGCGGCTCGAAGCAGCCCCGACGGCCAGCATAACGCCGAGTGTCCACCTGGGCAGCGGAGAAAAAAAAAATGGCGGTGCTCAGCACTTCGCTAAGCCGAAAATCTTTCCCCGACGGCGGACTGAGAAACTGCACTGTGCCCCTGAAAAGAACCGACAGATTTGCCGGTGCTAGCTACTTCGCTAAGCTCAAAATCTTTCCGTGGTGGCGGCTGAGAAAAGAGCATTGTGCCCTTTTTGTTAACACATGGGAAAGAGCAATTAAAAAATAAAAATAATTCCCTTGGTCATCCCCTATCAGGCTCACCAGACAAAAACCTGTGGCTGCTTTTTCAGCACAGGAGTGTCGGCTCTTTTTTAAAAAACACCCCAAAGCGCCCCAAGACCCTGGCGCATACCCTTACCATCCTGATCCGAATGCAGCATAGCTGCGGAGGCAAGGTGGGTCCATCCAGATCAGAGGAGTATAAAGGCCCAGGAACAGACAGGTTTTTCAATACCCCTGCTTCCAAAGCATAAATCCTTTAAAAACAAAAAGTAAATGGGAGAGGAGGTCCGATACACTCTTGCAGTCCAGTTCCAACTGCAAGAAAGAAACTGAAGTGGAGGAAGTCAGCCAGAAGGATATAGGCCTGGGAGGAGGAGACATGCCTTGTTCATGCAGTCCACGCCTGATGGCCCGAAGTAAAATGGAAGAGAAATAATATTCTGAACCAAGTAATAGCCATGGAATCTCCCAATTACAGGCATTAGTGGCACTCTCCCAAACCCATAGACCCTTTGGCATTCCCTCCATGCCATTACCTATAGCATTGTGGCATTCCCCCCTCCTCCTATTCCCCATAGACAGTGTGGCATTCCCTCCATTCAATTCCCAATAAGCAGTTCGGCATTCCCCCTCCTCCTATTCCCCATAGGCAGTGTGACATCCCCCCTTCACATGTCCTGGCGCTCCAGTGCTGCTGGCTGGGCTGCCACACCATGTGAGGCCAGAAAAAAAATGGAGGAGCGGCGGGTGCTGACCCTCTCGTCTGTAACAGAGTGGGGATACCCCTCTCTGTTGCGTCAATGACAAGAGTGCTCAAGCACTTATTGACAGCACCAGGTGGTATCCCCCCTCATTTGGTTGTAATGTGGCCAGGCTCATCAAGTATCACAAACAACCGGTTTGAAGAGGCAGGTTAGATGAGGACACTAAAATGGAGAGAAGTCAGCACCCGCTTCAAAGTTCTACACAAATTATGAAAGTTTTCATGTTATGTTTCATGTTCCCTTCAGTGATGGTCTCCCAATGTAAAAAAGAACCTAATCTACCCTCTCACATCATCAGTGCGCATTAGAGGGGTACTCAACCCTATCTAGCAGAGCTTCATCATGAAACCGCTGCTCACGCATGCAGCAGCCACATCTTCTCCAATAGAAAGCCAAGGTAACTCCAGGGTGCAGTTGCTTCTTGACCCCTCTTTATCATGCATAGCTCCATGAGAAAGACTAACATTTTCAGAATTTGGGGCGCCATTAGCACAGACCCTAGCTGGCACAGAGCTGCCAGAAGGGCTTAGGTCCACATTAAACATTTTATGTTACCAATCTTTCAAAGATCATTTCATTTACATGTCTATAGCTTACCAGTTTTCATGGCACTAGGAGCTACAGAAGGTGTGTTTCCCCAACCTGGGGTAGGAGGTCCAGACTCTTCTCCTTCTCCCCATCCAGAAGCAGGTTCAGATGGCTCACCCCAAGCTGCAGTCCCATTGTCAGAGGTGCCCTTATTTTTGCTCCAAACTAAAGAGAAAATTAAAATAAAATACCAAATCAAGCTCTTGCACATAAATCGATTTGTAAAGGCTTACTGCATACACTAAACAGTGTGGGAATGATATGTGAACTCAACAGTCCTTCCCAACAGTTTTCCCTACTTCCAGTCCAGGCCGTCCCAATATCTCACGATTGGTGTTCGCCCATAGGGGGCGCTTGACTGCAAGATCAAAGACGTAGCTCCTCCCGGCCACCTATAAAGGCAGCTGTCCCTCTAACATTCCCCAGTCGTTCATCTTGCAGTTTAGCTGCACAAGATCGTTGGCACTCTCTCTCAGATATTGGCAGCAGAGCGGGGCCACCTAGCCAGTCGGCCACTGCAGACTATTTCCATGGATCCCTTCTGACCCATTCCTGCCTCCCAGCCCTTGGCTGCTACGGGATCCGTGATAGTAGGGTGAACACCGGGGTCTGTGGCGTTCGGCAGAGCTCATGCTCTGGGCCGCAGACCTTATGCTAAAAGGTAGCCGGCCACAGGCTTATGGTGAGCCTGAGGGGGAACCACTATATATATATTTTTTGTATGTGTCCCTCCCTGCCCACAAGCTTTATTATCTGTGTATTGACTGCGGTTGGTGTGATTTTACTGGCGCTCCTCACCGACTGCAGTGAGGAGCGGTCTCTGACCTCCTACTCACCTCCCGGCTGTCGCGCCCCACGGGTCTCCGCCGCATCGCTGTGTGTGGCGCTGGCTGTGCCTGTAGCGGCGGCCCTTGCTACAGGCGGAGGCGCCATTGCAGCTCTGAAGGAGGCGGCATCCTGGTTGTGACGCGCCGGAGGGGGGTGGGGCCCGGCGTCGGCGCACTGCTGACGTCGCGCCGGTGCCGCCCTCCCCAGAGGATCCTTCCAGAAGGCGGTTGGGTCAGACGTGCTGCTCTGCTGCTGCTGGGGTCCAGGCTCAGGCTTCTTGCTGCGGACGCTGCGATGATCCCTCCTGTCAGTGTCATGAGTCCCTCTTTTGATGCTTTGCTTCTGCAATTTGTATTTATGCTAAAGCTGACCAGAGGCTCTCTCTCTTTTTTGTATAGATCATGGGCTAAGGTTGAGGGTTGTGGTTCCTCCCGGTCCCCCTTTTTAATAAGAGGGATCATTTTTTATAGGCTTAGGCCATTAGAGTCTTGTAGCCTTATTGAATTTTACTATTTTGAATCACCATAATGGAGGCATCAGAGGATAGTGAGCTGGGGGCCCCATTTGGGCAGGACAGGCTCTGCCCCTTGTGCAGTAGGAATCCTCTGGGCGGATTCAGCACCATTTGTACCACTTGCGCCAGAGGCATTATTTTGGACCATGAGCAGGCGGTCGTCCCTGACCCTAGCCCTGTATCACCATCGGCCTCTCCGGACCCTCCGCTGCTGCATTCAGCCCCTAGCGAAGGGGGAGCCAGCAAGGGGTCTCATACTGATTTTGCGCATAGGCTGGCCAGTCTCGAGAGACAGATCTCGTTGACGGCCCCTAGGAAAGCCTCGAGTAAGAAGCGGCATCTGGAGCCAATTTACTCGGATGACGATCTGTTTGACTGCTTGGGTTCTGCGGAGGAAGGCGAGTTACCAGATGATTCACGCTTAACGGTGGAATATTCCGCTGGCGGTGACAGTATCTCTGGTTCCTCCTCGGACAAGGATTCTTGTCTCCCGGATGATATGGAGAACTTGCTCTCCTCCGTGTTTGATACCCTACACATTGTTCCTCCCAGAGCAGCTAAGAGGAAGCAGGGTTATTTATTTCGGCCTGAGAGGCAAAGACGGGTCTTACCGGAGCAGCCTCATTTTTCAAACAAGATTCTTAAGGAATGGGAAAGGCCCAACAAGTTACCGTCGGTCCCTAAGGGCCTGGATAGGCGGTACCCCTTCTCTAATGAGTTGGTTCGGTTATGGTGTCACCCTCCCGAGGTGGATCCTCCCGTGTCAGGCTTGTCCAACACCACTGTTATGCAGTCGCCTGACAATGCTTCCTTACGTGCCCCTGCAGACAAGCGCATGGATCAGCTAGTTTGCCATGCGTTCACCTTTGCTGGTGCCCTCTTTCAGCCTGCGTGTGCCTCGGCAATCTTCTTATTAGCAAACAAGAGAAGGGTGAGACACCTTGTGGCTAGAGCTCAGGCTCGCAAGCAGGCTGAGGAGTATAAGGAACTCAAGGCTTGCTTGGATTTCATTGGCTTTGTTGTTACTGCAATGGGTGATGTGGTCAGGCTTGGTGCCAGGATTTCGGCCTTGCTTGTTGCTCTGCGCCGATCGCTCTGGCTCAAACAGTGGTCGGCTGATGCGGCTGCCAAGAAGTCCCTCGCAAGTCTGCCTTTTGTGGGAAGCCGGCTGTTTGAGGAGCGCCTGGACCTTCTGGTCAGGGATGGTAGTCTCCCTCAGAGAAGGAAGCCTGCTCGGTCCTTTCGGAACCCCTCTTCCTATCGTTCCTTTCGACGAGGAAGAGGTTCTTCATTTCCCGGTGCCCGCAGAGATACCTGGGGCAGAGGTAGGTCCCGCGGCCGACCCAACTCCTCATGGGGAGCTAAGTCTAAACCCCCTGCCAAGCCCTCTCAGGCATCAGAGGGCACCCTCACCCTTCCGGGTGGGGGGACGGCCTCTGCCGTTTGCTTAGATCTGGAGGAGTCACGTCTCGGATCGGTGGATTCAGGAGGTAGTGTCCTCCGGTTACCAGATAGAGCTGCCAGCCAGGCCGCCCACAAAATTCCTCCGTTCAAGGATATCCTGAAGCCCGCTAAAGGCTCAAGCTTTAAGAACGACTGTCTCTGACCTCCTACTCACCTCCCGGCTGTCGCGCCCCACGGGTCTCCGCCGCATCGCTGTGTGTGGCGCTGGCTGTGCCTGTAGCGGCGGCCCTTGCTACAGGCGGAGGCGCCATTGCAGCTCTGAAGGAGGCGGCATCCTGGTTGTGACGCGCCGGAGGGGGGTGGGGCCCGGCGTCGGCGCACTGCTGACGTCGCGCCGGTGCCGCCCTCCCCAGAGGATCCTTCCAGAAGGCGGTTGGGTCAGACGTGCTGCTCTGCTGCTGCTGGGGTCCAGGCTCAGGCTTCTTGCTGCGGACGCTGCGATGATCCCTCCTGTCAGTGTCATGAGTCCCTCTTTTGATGCTTTGCTTCTGCAATTTGTATTTATGCTAAAGCTGACCAGAGGCTCTCTCTCTTTTTTGTATAGATCATGGGCTAAGGTTGAGGGTTGTGGTTCCTCCCGGTCCCCCTTTTTAATAAGAGGGATCATTTTTTATAGGCTTAGGCCATTAGAGTCTTGTAGCCTTATTGAATTTTACTATTTTGAATCACCATAATGGAGGCATCAGAGGATAGTGAGCTGGGGGCCCCATTTGGGCAGGACAGGCTCTGCCCCTTGTGCAGTAGGAATCCTCTGGGCGGATTCAGCACCATTTGTACCACTTGCGCCAGAGGCATTATTTTGGACCATGAGCAGGCGGTCGTCCCTGACCCTAGCCCTGTATCACCATCGGCCTCTCCGGACCCTCCGCTGCTGCATTCAGCCCCTAGCGAAGGGGGAGCCAGCAAGGGGTCTCATACTGATTTTGCGCATAGGCTGGCCAGTCTCGAGAGACAGATCTCGTTGACGGCCCCTAGGAAAGCCTCGAGTAAGAAGCGGCATCTGGAGCCAATTTACTCGGATGACGATCTGTTTGACTGCTTGGGTTCTGCGGAGGAAGGCGAGTTACCAGATGATTCACGCTTAACGGTGGAATATTCCGCTGGCGGTGACAGTATCTCTGGTTCCTCCTCGGACAAGGATTCTTGTCTCCCGGATGATATGGAGAACTTGCTCTCCTCCGTGTTTGATACCCTACACATTGTTCCTCCCAGAGCAGCTAAGAGGAAGCAGGGTTATTTATTTCGGCCTGAGAGGCAAAGACGGGTCTTACCGGAGCAGCCTCATTTTTCAAACAAGATTCTTAAGGAATGGGAAAGGCCCAACAAGTTACCGTCGGTCCCTAAGGGCCTGGATAGGCGGTACCCCTTCTCTAATGAGTTGGTTCGGTTATGGTGTCACCCTCCCGAGGTGGATCCTCCCGTGTCAGGCTTGTCCAACACCACTGTTATGCAGTCGCCTGACAATGCTTCCTTACGTGCCCCTGCAGACAAGCGCATGGATCAGCTAGTTTGCCATGCGTTCACCTTTGCTGGTGCCCTCTTTCAGCCTGCGTGTGCCTCGGCAATCTTCTTATTAGCAAACAAGAGAAGGGTGAGACACCTTGTGGCTAGAGCTCAGGCTCGCAAGCAGGCTGAGGAGTATAAGGAACTCAAGGCTTGCTTGGATTTCATTGGCTTTGTTGTTACTGCAATGGGTGATGTGGTCAGGCTTGGTGCCAGGATTTCGGCCTTGCTTGTTGCTCTGCGCCGATCGCTCTGGCTCAAACAGTGGTCGGCTGATGCGGCTGCCAAGAAGTCCCTCGCAAGTCTGCCTTTTGTGGGAAGCCGGCTGTTTGAGGAGCGCCTGGACCTTCTGGTCAGGGATGGTAGTCTCCCTCAGAGAAGGAAGCCTGCTCGGTCCTTTCGGAACCCCTCTTCCTATCGTTCCTTTCGACGAGGAAGAGGTTCTTCATTTCCCGGTGCCCGCAGAGATACCTGGGGCAGAGGTAGGTCCCGCGGCCGACCCAACTCCTCATGGGGAGCTAAGTCTAAACCCCCTGCCAAGCCCTCTCAGGCATCAGAGGGCACCCTCACCCTTCCGGGTGGGGGGACGGCCTCTGCCGTTTGCTTAGATCTGGAGGAGTCACGTCTCGGATCGGTGGATTCAGGAGGTAGTGTCCTCCGGTTACCAGATAGAGCTGCCAGCCAGGCCGCCCACAAAATTCCTCCGTTCAAGGATATCCTGAAGCCCGCTAAAGGCTCAAGCTTTAAGAACGACTGCTCAACACCTCCTGTGGATAGGTGTGATTTGCCCTGTACCCCTGCAGGAACAGGGTCAGGGATTCTATTCCAATCTGTTCACGGTTCTCAAGAAGGACGGAACGCTAAGGCCGATCCTGGACCTGAAGGGTCTCAACAGGTTTGTAAGAGTCAGACATTTCCGCATGGAAATGTTGCGGTCGGCGGCGACTTCATGACCACGATAGACATCAGGGACGCTTATCTGCACATCCCGATTTTTCAGGGACATCAGAAGTTCCTGAGAATTGCGCTGGAGGATCAACATTACCAGTTTGTTGCGCTTCCATTCTGGATATCCTCAGCCCCCCGTGTGTTCACCAAGGTGCTGGCGAGCGTCATGGCTATTCTGAGGAGTCAGGGTATCCGTGTGTTACCCTATCTGGACGATTTGCTGATTTCGGCCCGGTCCCTTCAGCAGGCCGAAAGCAATGCTTGGACGGTGCTGTCAACCCTAGAAGCCTTCGGTTAAAGTGGACCGTCACCCTGGGGTGATCGGCCCGGGAATCTATAAGATTCCCGGACCGATCACCTCCCTCACCGCGGGACATCCGAGATCGGGATGTCCCGCGGTGAGGGACCCCCCCGAAAACCCCCCAAAAACTCACCTCCTCGTCGGCGGCGGCTGCCCCTCTAGACGTGCGCGCGCCCGCGCCGGCCGTTTGTGAATGGCCGGCGCGGGCGCGCGCGCTGTGAGAGGGACGTGCGGGAGGCGGCGGCGGACGCGCTGGCTTGTCCGTCGCTGTCAGCGCTTGTCCGTCGCTGTCACCCGGCCACGTGGGAGCGTTGTGAGGTGAGTATTGGGGTGTTTCTGGGGGGTTTTACACAGCGGGGCACCCCTAATCGGGGTGCCCCCCTGAAGTGGACCAAAACCCAGGATAGTCAAAATCCTGGGTGTTGGTCCACTTTAAGTAATCAATTACCCCAAGTCGTTCATCACTCCTTCAACAGTGAGATCCTTCCTGGGAATGACGATAGACACCGCTCAGGTCAAGGTTTTTCTACCACAGCAGAAGGTCTCGGGTCTCCAGACGCAAGTGCAGGCCTTGCTGACTTGTCAGCAGCCGTCGGTATGTCTGGGGATGAGATTGGTGGGACTAATGGTGTCTTGCTTCGAGGCAGTACCCGTGGATGGGCAGCACCTGGATCGGGTAGAGCAACCGCGGGAGAATGTTCATCTTGAGCACGTTGCATCTGCCGAACCATGACAATGTTTTGTCTTTCCAAGTGTTAAGGTCCCTCTTGATTATGTCCAGCAGGGGTGGAAAGTTCTTGGCGAACAGGTCCTTAAGTTGCGGTGTGATCTGAACCCCCAGGTATTTAATCGATGCGGTTGACCATTTAAAAGGGAAATTGGTTTTGGTATTTTCCAAATGCCTCTGCGACATCGATATATTCAGTGCTTCAGATTTTTGGAGATTGATTTTGAAATTCCGACAGCTCTGTATATTCTTGAATCTCTTTCAATAGGTTCGGTATGGTTGTCACCGGTTGGGAGATGCAAAAAATCAGGTCATCGGCAAAGGCCGCTACCTTATGCCCCTTGCCTCTGACCACCAGGCCCCTTATGTCTGGGTTCGCCCTTACCTTTCTGAGGAGGGGCTCCAATGTTAGGACGAAGATGATCAGGGATAACGGGCAGCCCTGCCTTGTGCCATTCGTTATTGCAAATGACTCAGATAATACTCCGTTTACTTTAATGCAGGCAGTGGGGGAAGAGTAAAGGGACATAATCCAGGTCCTCATATTGTCCTGCAGTCCTATATGTTCTAGAGTAGCGCGTATGAAGTCCCAATGGACTCTATCAAATGCTTTCTCCGCATCTGTAGAAAGCAACATGGCGGGGATCTCTTTCTCATGGATCCAATGGATCAAATTGAGGATTCTGGTCACATTATCCCTAGCCTCCCTATCCGGTGTAAAACCGGTTTGGTCAGTGTGTATCAGCCTGCTCAGGCTGGTCACTAGCCTGGTTGCCAAGATCTTTGCGAATATCTTCAGGTCCACGTTTAACAAGGATATCGGCCTGTAGTTGGAGCATAGGAGCGGATCCTTCCCTTGCTTCGGTATTATAGTGACTTGGGCTCTCAGCATATCCGTTGGGACTGCATGTTCCTCCGAGATAGAATTGAAAGCAGCAACCGCTCGTGGGGTCAGAATGTCACCCATCCATTTGTAATAAGATCTGGGACCTGGGGGATTTACCTGGCTGAAAGGACTTAATTGCCTGGGACCATTCTTCCTGCAATATTGGTTCCTCCATGGCCTCCACTATCTCCCGGCTCAACGCGGGTAGGCCTGAGGTCGCAATATACCTCTGTGCCTCCTTAAGATGGCCCGTCCGGCTTCCTCCCTCCTCTGACAGATTGTATAGTTTGCGATAGAATTCCCTAAAGGTCCTGGCAATGTCAGCCGGACCAGAGAGCAGACGACCCTGTGGGATGAAGTTGCTCGCCCTCTGCTCCCTGAGCGCCCGGGCCAGCGTGCGGCTGCACTTGTTCCCGTACTCATAGAAGGTGCGCCTGGCCCTCAGCAGTGCGGCCTTAGCCTTCACCATCAGGATATCCCTCAGCTTCTCCCTTGCCACAGCCAGCTCTCCCCTGACCTCCATCGCCGCCGCCCTCAGGTTAAGAGGGGTCGTCTCGGGCTTAGCATTTAGGTCAAAGTAAGTTTTCAATTCACCCCTAACTTCCTTATTAAGTGCCTGATCCTGCCATAACGATTCATTGAGAATCCACGTACTAGGTTTGGACATCCGCTCAGGTACTCTCAGGGATAGAGAGATCAAGGCGTGGTCCGAGATCATAATTGGGTCAATCTCCGCTTTCTGGACATACTGCAGATGCCTGTGCTCTACAAAGAGGAAGTCGATCCTTGAATATGAATTGTGGGGAGGGGAGTAGAATGTGTAGTCACGGCCTCGTGGATTTTGTATACACCACGGGTCTACAAGATAGGCGTAAGGCTGCCTTTAGTTTTTTGAGAGTGGAAAACGACAGGTGAGAAGCCCCTTTTGAGACATCCAATAATGGGTCAAGAGCCACATTGAGATCCCCTCCAAAAATCACCACTGCCTCCGCAAAGGTTTGCAAAGTGTCCAGTATCAGTTCTATGAAGCGTACCTGTTCCGAGTTGGGGGCGTATATATTTGCAAACGTAAATGTTTGGCTACCAATTTTCCCTTTAAGGAAAATATATCGCCCTTCTTCGTCTGCCATGCTACCCGACAGAATCCAAGGGAGTGAGGAAGCGATACCCACCCCCCTGGATCTGGAGTCTGGAGAGTAAGAATGCCATCCCACTGGGAATCGTCTGTCTGAAAATTTAGGGGCTCTCTTTCTGGAAGTGTGTCTCCTGGACAACCACCACCTGCGCTCTTCGTTTCCAGAAATGGCTCAGGCACATTCTCCGTTTCTCGGGGGTATTGAGGCCCTTGGTGTTCAATTACACTACCTGGAGTTCCATCACGTACTCCGCACCCGAACCGGGCAGCACGCGGAGGCCAATACCAGGGAGTTGGGGAACGGTGGCCGGGGGATGGATAGATCAGGAGGTGGGGAAATGCGCGCCAACGGCCAGTGATGTGGTGGCCAAGCCGGGGGAGGAATCAGGGAGAAGGGAGGAGAGTGATGAAGTAAGGAGGGAAAGATAACAGGAATAGGAACGAAGAAGAATAAAAAGAGAAAAACGCTCGCCTTATCCGGCCTTGGGGGCCTAGGTGAGCGTGCATATGTGGGGGAAAGAAACTGTGGTGCTACATGGCTGTGGAGGTCTCCTGTCCCCCCCCAGCCCAAAGCAGCCCCTTCTCCAAGGGACGGTCCAAGACTCCAAAAACACTGAGCATCGTAAACCATTAACCTTTAACACTAATAACCGAAGTACATGCACATAGCACGTGTTACACTCCCCCCCTCTGCCCCGCCGACCCTGATCCGCCCCACCCCGGGCCACAGGTACCCCCACGGTCACCCCGCGCTCCACCCCCCCGACCGGCCACAAGCAACTGGCGGAACGGGGAGAACACCGGTCCCCCCGGGGGGGGGGGGGGGGCGCAGGGCGCTGCAATCAACACAACCCACCGCGTCCGGCCGGACAGGCCCGCCGCCAGGCCCTAGACGGCTCAGGCCAATGTGTACACCGGGCCCAGGGCAGGGCCGGCCGGCCAGCCCAGCGGTCCACCCCCCAGACCATAACCAAACATATCCCCGCCGCACCCTCCGGGTCCCCGGGTCCCTTAGTCTCCGTTTGGTGGGCACCAGGAGGGACCAGCATCCCGACAACTGATTCCCCGGTTAACATAGGAACCCCCATCGAGGACAGCGGAGAGACCAAGCAGATATACAAGCGTCTCTCCGACCGTCACGAGGCGTATCTTAATCGCGTATCCGCCGAGACGCCCACCGCGACCCGCTGCCGCCCAGGGCGCCGAAACGCGGAAGCACATATACCACCCAGGGCAGACAACAGGGACAAAAAGCCAGCCAGCCGAGAAAGGGGGAAGGCGGACGAGGCCCAACGACTCCATCCGTCCCGTGGGAGAGGGGAGTGTCCAATTAAGAGTCCCGTATCTCCGCAACCGCCAAGTGGCTTCATGGTGTACTACTCATCCATAGGTGGAGGTATATCCCCGCCTCGTGGCGGACCACGCCCGATCGGGGCCCTTCGTCGTCGAATCCTTTGCGGCAGTGGCTGGTATGCGGGGAAGTCCAACCAGTTCGGGACTTCCAATGAGGCAATGTCCAGGAACACAAATAGGTTATCAAGGTCCCCGGGAGCACGCAGGGTGAAAGAGCCCCCATTTTTCCTAATAATCAGGTGGAACGGGTATCCCCATCTGTAGACTGCTCCACTGTCTCTTATTTTCTGAAGGAGTGGTTTCAGCTGCCTCCGCATCCAGAGGGTGGAACGCGCCAAGTCCGGGAGAATCGGTTTGGAAACGTGGATAATTTGTCTTGCTTCCCATGCCTTTTTCAGGATCTCCTCCTTGACTTTAAAGTGGTGTATCCTACATAGCACATCTCGAGGGCCATCCGGGACGCCCGGCGGTTGGCCAGCCACTCTGTGGATCCTGTCCAATTTGATGACGGTTCCTGGCGGGTTTCCCAGGAGCGAGTTGAAGATGGAGGTAGCAACAGATTCCAAGTCCAAAAACTGGGGTGTCTTGGGGATCCCGCGGAGACGTAGATTGTTCCGCCTGTTCCTGTTCTCTAATTCATCGTTATGTAACTTCAGGTTAGAGATTTGGGCCGCTTGTGTATCATTTCTTCTGTCGCGTCTCTTGCGTTCTCCAGGGCAGCGACACGATCCTCCACTGCTGACACATTGTGTTGGATGGCTTCTAAATCCTTCCGGAAGGATTTTTCTATCCTCAAGAACATGTCTGCTTTGGTAGGGATTGCCTCTAGGTCCGCTTTAGTGGGGAGTGAAAGGAGGACCGAACGTAGGTCTAAGTCAGGGCCCTGCTGGGGGGCATGCACAAGCGCCCTGTGGGTCAACTCCCTGCTTATCAACCCTTTGGAGTCAGGGCCAGGAGGGGTCCGAGGATCAGAGTACCCGCTTAGACTGCTGGAGGGCGAGGCCAGCTGTTTTCTTCGGGGTGGGGGAGAAGGGGGGCAGACGACCATCTCCCTTGTGGAGACCACCCAGTCCCACTGGCCAGACGCACCTGGGGAGGGTGAGCCTCCAAACCCGCCGCTTTGGACTGAGTCCCGAGGCAACTAGGGGTTTGGGATGCTCCTCCGATGCTCCTGTGTGGCCCAGTCCTCCCCCTCTCTGTCACCCGGGGGGTCTTTTGCTGCTGGGGCCCAGTCTGTGTAGTAAGGTGGAGGGGAATGTTGTTGCAGCTGGGACAAGCCATTCTCTGCTCCTGGCCCTTTAATCTGTGCCTGGCTTCTGCGCTCATCTCTGTTGCAGCTGAGGGGAGCTGGTGCTGCGGGGGCGGACTGGGCACATCCACCGGCCTCTCCCGATCATTGTCCCGCCGCTGCCTCTGCCCTTGCCCGTCCGCCGGCGCCTGGGCTCCTTTTCCTCCGTCTACCTGGGGGTCCGCCGCCATCTTTTCCCGGCGTGTGCTCTGCGGGTCACCCGCCTTCAGAAATCAGGCGATATCCTGCCCCTCGCCGCCTCTGGTGATTCTCAGCGGAGTCTTACGTTTCCCCATTATTTCAGGGGGTTGGATGTGGGTTTTTTCCCGTAGATAACATGTCCAGGCTGGGAATGAACAGGAGCCCCCAAACGTGCGACCTCACACCACCATGCCGTGGCCACGCCCCCAACTTCTATTTCTTTTAAACTCATTTGGATGCAGCTTGACAACTAAAGACTGAAACAAGATGAATGGTGCTTCCGTTCTTAAAACAATGCCAAGTGAGCACAAATATGATAAACTAGAGAAGCAAATCGATGGGTCTTCTGACCTTCTGGCACCCCCCCCCCCCCCTCAAGTTACGCCCCTGATGTTTATATCCACTGCAGATTTATATTCTGTTGACTGTCTGAGGTCAATTTGTTTGGGCCTATAGAACGGAGATCTTTAAAAAGGTCAGAGTAGGCTTGGGATGATTATCCACTCCAATTCTGGATCACATGGAAGCTTCTCCCAAACTAGGCTGTTCAGGTAAGCAAACAGCTAAATACCCAATTTTACCAAGATGCTCATGATCAGGGTCAACATTCCCCCACCCCTTTGTAGGAGCCTTAGTCTTTCTAAGGCTTCAGCTTGAACTTTTAGCATCCACGGTAGTCTTTAAGGAGTACCTAAACCCAGTTTACGCCATCATCTTCTACAGCTCGTGTTTCATTTTTTTTTTTTTTTATATGGCCTTTGCCAATATTCATAACATTAACAGGAGATAGTATGGTGAATGATAGCAATATGCTAATTAATTCGCTTCCAAGATTAACTGTCACATAATGACAGTTATAACAGATAAGGCTGGCCCCCAATGCTGAGCTGTGTTTAACTAAATGTACCATTGCTGGAAAGCCCCAGAGAGCAAAATGGCCAACCATTTGAACAGCAGACTGTATCCGGTTCATGTTTTTATGAATATTGGGCAAAGGCGGTAGAGTAAAAAAAAAAAAAAAAAAAACACTAGGTGTTTTAGGGCACTGGGCTGGGGACAGAAGGTGGAGGACACAAACTACCTTTCTGGATATAGGTTCACATTAAAAGAAAAATAGGATTGTTCAGTTATAAAATTGCTCAAGTCGGCTGAAGAGAGACTCATTTGGTATGCCCTGCTCACAGGCCATAGGAGGAAATAACACCTGAATGAATTTGTCCCTACTTCTGAAACCTATGTAATTGCATTGGAGGTTATTTAAAGGGAGATATATTGAAGCTTATTTTCATACTTCTTAGGAAACAATAAGTGGGATGCGCCAAATTGAAATGTGTCCTTGGTCATAGCAGCTGACCTATTTTTTGGCATAACAGGAATAAGGAAAGGTCACCCTCCTGGCTTGCACAATCAAGAAAACTATACAGAGTGAAAGGGGAAGTTCAAAGTTGGGGGGAGGGGGGAGCAAAGAGTACCAGATTTCCAAGGCTTCAACGGAAATGACCAAAACCTAACCTTTACAATAAAACAGAAATGGGTGCAAGGAGGCCAATATTGAAAAGATAAAGCAGACACATGGCAGACCACTGAACCTTCACAATGTAAAAATTATACCTTAGACCTAACTATGGTAGACCTTTGAGGAAGAAGCTTTGTCTGCATGCAAGAGGTGTGAGAAATGCATCCACGGAAAGGAAGTTTTCATCTAGTACGCTGGCTTTAACAGCCACCACCTCATAGCAGGAAACTAGGGTGCCCGTTGAGTACAACAGATCTTGATACTGTGAGAGTCTTCAGGACCAACAACAACCTGGTTGACAACATCCATGTAACATACCCTCATTGGACACATTGGTAAGATCAAAATGGTCAGACTTGCTTCCAGCTACATCTCACAAAGCACACATAAAAAAAATAAATAAATAAATAAAGGGAAAGGAATATTCTAATTTAACCGCTTTCAAGGCATGCCCAGACTGTCTGTACTGATGACCAGTAGACCTCATGTGAAATATGCAGAGGGTTCATGTCCCCTTGGCACTTGAATACAAACACGTCCTGACCAGGGTCCCTCATCAGCCAGTTGGCTGAAGATTCCCTAGGTGAGGGGCCCTTCAACAACATATTTCCCATCTAACCTGGTGGTCCACTTTTACAGTGTCCACCCCTAGAACGTAAGCTGCCGACTGAGCTGAAGTTCCTGCCCACAGAAGAAACAAATTATGCCATGGCAGCCTTGCATCTTGGGCAGCCCTTTGGAAACAACTGTCAATGACCATTTAGGACCAATTATGCAGAACTTCGATTCAGCACAATAACGTCAGGGTTCAGCCTTTTTTGGACCACTATCTTTGGAACTTCGGAATCTGCCGAACATCTGGCTGGCATCTTACAATGAATTGGCAGGAAGCAAAAATCCCGGGAGAGCCGAGGCCTAATGGGAAACCTCAAAGGTCCTGTACAGGGACAAAGTGACCGATCCACTTTGCCAGCATGTGAAGCTGGATAACCATGACAATGTGAACACATTGGGCACCATGGCCAAGCCAAATTGAATTGCACATTGAAATTGGGCATTCTGACTGAAAACATGCACATAGGCCTCTTATGTCAAGTGAGGCCACAAACAGGCCATGCCACAAGGCAGTTAAACACAGGGGGGCAGAAAGTGGTGCAGAGTTTAGTTGCGTTCATAGATATAGCCCCCCAAGGTGACGAGAAGGCTTTTAAAAGGTCCCTTCTCCAAATTAAGGACACATTCTTTGAGGCAGCACAGTGCCCTAGATCCTTGTTCCTTCTTGTTCAATGTTCCCAAAGCCTTAGGCACTGTTCACACCTCTGTGCTCTCTGCGTTGTTGTGCTCTGTTGCAACGCAGTTACAATGCAGAGTAAACATTGTACGTTATTCTAGATGGGATAGTTCACATATTTGCTCTGCGTTGCACAACGCATTACAAAAGCACTGCAGACACCTTTTTCAGCACAACGTAACAGTGCATGTCAATAGAAGTCTATGGCAAAGCAAGTACAACGCACATATAAGAGTGTTTGAGTTGTTCTTGCTTGCCATAGACTTTACCAATTACTTATTATGCAAACAATGTTTTTCTATTAAAAACGCAACACAAATGCATTTCTAACACCTCAAAAGCGCGGGGATGTCCTTAGCACCCACATCACCGTGTACATCTTCAGTCAAAGGGCGTAATCTGGCAACTATAGTTAGGGAAAAAAATACCGTTTTGTGAGTACTCACCTTTAAAACGGGTATTATGAGTGTGCCATACACTCCACTTCGATCTTCATGACATGTGGGTAATCTCCAGTAGAGGGCGAACTTCTGCAGAGATGAATATGCAAAAAAGAAAGCCCCTCCCGGTCCATATATACCTGGGACCTCCCACCAATTTCCCAGTGTAAAAAAGCAGTAAAGGGACCAGGAAGAACCAATTATAACCTTATCAAAACCAATAGTTCACCATATAAAAGCCCCAGAATACCTGAAAAAATGGGGTGGGGCGAAGTGGAGTGTATGGCACACTCATAATACCCGTTTTAAAGGTGAGTACTCACAAAACGGTATTATTCTAAGTGTGCCATACACTCCACTTTGATCTTCATGACATGTGGGACATCCAATAGCAGTGTCCGTCATGGGTGCGAACCAGAAACAGTAAAGAATGTACCAACTCAAACCACTGCAGCCTGCAGAACCTTGCGGCCAAAAACAGCATCCGCTGAAGCCCACACATCAACCTTGTAAAACGGAAGACCAAGTAGCAGCCTTACAAACTTGTTCAACAGAAGCCTGGTGCTGAAAAGCCCAGGACGCACCAACCGCACGAGTAGAGTGCGCAGTAACCTTAAAAGGGGGAGTCCTCCCCTTAGCAGAATAGGCCCCAACAATGGCCTGAAGAATCCATTTGCTAATCGTAGACTTAGCAGGCGCCAAACCTTTCCTGGGCCCGCAGGACACCACAAAAAAAGCATCCGTCTTGCGGAAGGAAGAAGTAGTCACCAAATAGTACTTCACACAGCGAACATCATCCAAATTGTGCAGAACCCTCTCCTTGTCATTGTTAGGCTTAGGACACAAGGAAGGGAGAACAATATCCTGATTGAGGTGGAAAGCAGACACCACCTTAGGAAGGAAATCCGGCTTAAAACGAAAAAACACCTTATCCTGGTGTCTCTCAAAGTAAGGGGCCTGAATCGACAGAGCCGCCAACTCAGAGACACGCTGAACAGAGGTAATAGCCACCAAGAAGGCAATCTTCTGAGTGAGAACCGAAAGAGCAATATCCTGTAGCGGCTCAAAAGGAGGACCCTGCAGAGCTGAAAGAACCAAATTCAAATCCGAAACAGGAACCACAGCCTTCCGAGGGGGGCGCACATGCGCGACCCCTTGGAAAAAGGTCTTAACCAGCGGGTGTAAGGCAAAAGACCTATGGAAGAAAACAGACAGAGCAGAAACCTGTCCTTTCAAAGTACTAAGCTGGAACCCAAGATCCAGATTATGCTGAAGAAACTCCAAAATCCTGTGTATCGAAAACACCCTGCAAGGCAAGGCCCTAGCCTCACAACAATCAATATAGGACCTCCAAGTCCTATAGTAAATGCCAGAAGAGGACCGCTTCCTAGCCCTAATCAAGGTCTGAACAACAGCCTCAGACAAACCTTCCTCTTTCAAAATGAAGGTTTCAGCAGCCAAGCCGTCAAAGCCAGCATTTGTAAAATGGGGTAAAGAAGTTGACCCTGAGATAGCAGATCCGGCAACAAGGGAAGCTGGTACTGATCTACGGCCAGCCTTACAACATCTGCGTACCAAACCCTTCTTGGCCACCTTAGAGCCACCAGAATCGCTGGTGCTCCTTCTAGAACCAGTTTGCGAACTACCTTGCCCAGCATGGAGACGGGCGGAAACAGGTACAGGAAACCCAGATCCTTCCAAGCAAGGGACAAGGCATCCAGTGCCAGAGATAGAGGATCCTGAGAAAGGGACACAAAGGCCGGAAGTTTGTGATTGTGCCTCGAGGCAAAGAGATCCACCTCCGGAGTCCCCCACTTGCAGCAAAGATCCAGAAAAACCTCCTTGGCGAGAGGATCCCCTGCTCAGGGAATCTGCCTCTGTATTCTCCACTCCGGGAATGTAGATTGCCGAAAGGCAAGGAACATTGCTCTCCGCCCAGTGCAGGATCAGAGAGACTTCCCTGAGTGCACTCCTGCTGCGAGTCCCTCCTTGGCGATTGATGTAAGCTACCGCCGTTCGGTTGTCTGAACGAACCTGAACCGGTAGACCCTGTAAATGTGAGGTCAGCCGAGCCAGAACCAGTTGGATGGCTCTGAGCTCCAAGACATTGATGGGTGTGTGAGCCTCCTGAGGACCCCACACCCCGCTGAACTGATGACTCTTCCAATAACCTCCCCAGCCCGACAGGCTGGCATCCGTGGTAACCGTCTCCCAACAAGGGACCAGAAAGGATCTGCCCTTCAACAGGTTGCTCGATTCCAGCCACCACCGAATGGACTGCCGAACCCTGGGAGACATCCTGAAAGGTTGATCCAATGACTGCGGACACCTGTCCCAACGTGTCAATAGGTGAAGTTGAAACGATCTCATGTGAAACTGTGCAAACGGCACCACCGATTGGGGCAGAAACACTCTGGCCAGAATGGTATCCAGATTCATGCCCAGAATTGAAATCATCCAAGACGGAGAGAGAGAAGACTTGGGGCGGTTGATCACCCACCCGAACCTCTCCAGGGTCGACACCACCTGGTGGGTGGTGTCCAGCTCTGCCTGATGGAGGGAAGAAGCTGAGATCAACAGGTCGTCCAGATAAGGCACAATGCGAATGCCCTGAGCTCTGAGCAGAGCCATAATTCCCGCCAAGACCTTGGTGAAGAATCTCTGATGTGCCTGAAAAATCGGAACATGCAGATACGCATCCTTGATGTCTATGGATGTCATAAAATCCCCTTGGCGAAGGGAATTGATAGCCGAGCGCAGTGTCTCCATGCGGAACTTTTTGGCTCTGATAAACCTGTTGAGAACCTTGAGATCTAGAATGGGTCACACCGAACCCTCCTTTCTGGGAACCGTGAAAAGGTTGGAGTAGAAACCCCTGCCTCCCTTGCGGGTGAGGGCGCCCCTTCATTGCTGAGCCGGTTTAAACGGCAGGCTTGGGCTTGGAACCCCAGGCAGCCGCGGGACGTGCCCGACCTCTGCCCCTGTTCCAGGGCGAGCCCCTGACCCCCGAGAAGGCCAAACCCCTAGCCGCTCTGGCCCCTCGAAAGGAAGGAGTGAACGAGCCAGCCCCCCGAAAAGGACGGCGCTGTTTCTTCCGCTGAGGTAACTTACCTCCTTTAGCAACAGCATCCAATTTATCTCCAAACAGCCGCGTACCCAAGAAGGGAAGAGCTGTGAGCGACTTCTTGGCCCCAACGTCCGCCGTCCACTGGGCGGAGCCAGACCGATCTGCGCATAGCCAAGGCTGAAGTCCTACTACACACGACAATAGAATCTTCCATAGCAGCCATGACAAAATCCATGAACAATTCACATCTCTTAAGGGTAGCGAACTCAGCGCAAGCTGGATCAAACTGAGCGTCATTCAGCCAGTCCCTGAAAAGAGACCTGGTAGCAAGCGACACCAGGGCAGATGCACTAACAGGCCGCAGGGCCGTGCCGACGCTGGCAAATGCGTGGCACGCCATCTGACCAAGGCGCTTATCCTCGACATCCTTAAGGGAAGTGGCGTCAGGGGTGTTCAGCATAGAAGAGTTGGTCAACCTAAAACTGGCGCATCGACCTCGGGAGGAGAAGACCAGCGCTTAACCGCCTCCACCGGGAAAGGATACTTCTTATCCCATCCCTGAGGAACACCAGGAAGCCGACTGGGCCACTCCCATTCTCTAAGGATCAGTGCATCAAAGTGACCCTGGGTAGGGAATTCCAGACGGGGCTTGCGGACCCCCAAAAATTCCCCCTTGAGAGGGGGCGCCTCAGGCGGTTCAATATCCAACACCTCCAATAGATGTGACAAAACAGTGGCCGTATCTACGGCATCCCCCAGCGCCTGCCCGACATCGGCATCCCCAGACTGAACATAGTCAGCTTCTGTTTCCTGATACAATTCCCCCTCCTCTAACGGGGAATAATATGACAAATCAACGGAATCGTCATCAACATCCCACAAGGGCTGGGGCGACGACAAATGCCTCTTTTTAGCCTGGGCCTTCTTGCCCACCGTGCTAGCAATAATTTTCTCGATGCTGGACAACCTAGCCCAAACATCAGAGTACGACTCCCCGCTGGCACCAATGTCACTTGGGGTACGGATAAGGCGGGGAGGGGAAGGCGATGAAGCGGGAGGAGCCGACCCAGAAGGCTGGGTACCAGACTGCCGCGTTATGGCCTTTTGTGCGCATGGTATACAGATCAGCACATTCTCCCCCGTAAGGGATACCCCACACCCCACACATGGCCCGGATTGTCCCAGAGGGAGCCCGAGCCCAGTATCCTGCGGAGCCTCCATATGTCAGTCGCAAGACCACAGGGAATTTACGCCTAAGCAACCCGGGACGCCCCTTAAAAGTCCCGGTGGGAGGATTTGAGGTGATCAATTTACACTAGGTACCCCAGGACCAGGAGGAACCCCTTAATATGCACAATACAATGCAACCTGTAACACACAGACATCATAAGTGCAATTCCTTATATAAGGCAATAACACATACATAAATATATATATATATCTACATATCCCAGCTACAGACATGCGATAGCCAAAAAAAAAATAAAAATATAGACACACACACATGCCCGCAAATCAGTGGGGGCCCCCAGCTAGAGAGGGGCCCCCACATAAGCTAAGGAAGTGGTCATCAGGCCCTTACCACCAGGAGCTCAGCACAGCATCCAAAATGGCCCCCGAGAAGTGCCTTGCAGAAAGACAGGAAGAGAAAGGGGAGGGCGGGCCAGCGCAGAACGCGCGCTCGCCAGGCCACGCCCCCACTCCCAGCAACGCGGCCGCCTCCTCCCTGAACACAGCCTGAGGGGGAGAAGCTCCCCAGGCTAAATCCAAGCACCATGAAAAGCATCCTGTCAGTCACACACACACACACAGTGAAACTCACACACCCACACACACAGGGGCATAGGAGAATGAACCGAAATAACGGCCAGGCAACCCCCCCCGGCGGGGAGTAAGGGACCCAGAAGGGGGGGAACCCTGCCAGAATCCGGCCATAAGCATAGAGGGATGGGGCATCCCACACCAGGATCACCAAAACCTGGGTAACCGCCTACCCCATAGTGAGGTCTCACGGTGGAGCAATGCTCCTTCCGCACCCAGGACCCGCAGCCTAAGCTGGGAGGCTCAAATAGGGGCAATTTAGATAGGGTCCTGGCAGCAATAGGGACAATAAATGGCCGGGCTTACCTGTAAGTAAAGAAGACTTCATCTTCTGTCTTGTCGCCTTCCTTGCAGAGAAGGAACTGGGAAATTGGTGGGAGGTCCCAGGTATATATGGACCGGGAGGGGCTTTCTTTTTGCATATTCATCTCTGCAGAAGTTCGCCCTCTACTGGAGATTACCCACATGTCATGAAGATCGAAGTGGAGTGTATGGCACACTTAGAATATACATTTAAACTAAAGAGGAAAACACAATGGCCCAGATTTCTTCCAATGAGCAGAGAGAGAATGTTATGGTAAATAAAATGGTTATGCATTAATGAATACAAAATTACAAATACAATATGGTATGCAAAGAAAAACAGATTGACAGTCAGATTGGAAATAATCATGCAAACAAGGGCTGGGGAACCAGTAAGCCAAGGCCCCAACTTAGACTTAATTCTATCAGGCCCCAAATCCGACCACAGCTCCAACTCCTTCATAAATGG
The DNA here is from genome assembly GCA_027917425.1 of Gastrophryne carolinensis. Lineage (NCBI taxonomy): Eukaryota > Metazoa > Chordata > Amphibia > Anura > Microhylidae > Gastrophryne > Gastrophryne carolinensis. The sequence goes on from CM051235.1 coordinate 339,430,349, forward strand.
CCAATAATTAGGAATACATTTCCTGTAGTAAAATAGTAACATCAGGCCTTTCCTCGCCAATATATAGGAAATAGGGCTACCTATATAGAACATAAAGCATATTTATTGGAATGCAATTTATAAACAAATAATGGGACATTCCAAGGAAAGGGTTAAATAAGTTGATTTCTGCTTGCCCCATGCTGGCTGTCAGGGGCGGCATCTTTTATTCTCCAGCAATCCCAGATGAACCCTGCTGAACTTGCTCCTTTCTGCTGACTCCTCTGGCATGGAAGGAAACTCAGCAGAATGGAAGGAGTTCACTAGGTTTTAAGAAATATAAAGGGGGCTAAATAAAAGATGCAGACACTCCCGTTCAGAATGGAGAGAGCAGAGAACAGACTGATTTAACCCTTTGTCTGAAATGTCCCTTTTCTTTCCAGGCAAGAACATAAAAATAGTCTATATTACCCATTGTGTCCCCTACAAAATGTGCAGTGCCACCATCTTCATAATTACCAAAGAGGGAGAACAAGTGATTGCATCCGCCCCTCGCTGGGCACCTGGTGGTGTCCAATATGGCTTTACACCCACTAACGATCCTACTCCATTTATTGCTACGGAGGGAAGTAAGGGTTGTGCTGAACCTGCTTCGGGACGCCCCCTCCATTGCAATGAATAGAGTAGGATTGTGGGGTCATAAACAAGGCTCTATGGTTGTGCTGTTGGCGCTGGAAAATGGAATCCTTTGTTCCCTACCATTGCTCTATGGTTGTGCGTCCATGAGAGGCTGTTGGCGCTGGAAAATGGAATCCTTTGTTCCCTACCATTGCTCTATGGTTGTGCGTCCATGAGAGGCTGTTGGCGCTGGAAAATGGAATCCTTTGTTCCCTACCATTGATAATAATGAAGATGCAATCACTGCATGGAGAAGCTGCGGGGGATAAAAGGTGAGTATATATATATATATATATATATATATATATATCCCTTTACATTTCTGTAAGTTTCATCCATTGTAATTGAAGACTTGGGGAAGCATAGAGATATCTAAAAATACAATTCTGTGAAATACTCACCTGTAGAATTGATATTATTTGTATACAGTACGTCCTGCTCCAGATATAGTACTTACACTTGGGTTATCCTCCGCCAGATGGCGCTGCACTGTAGAGACATGCAAAAACAGGCTCCTACCGGCCCTCAAATACCCGGAGACTTCCCACAAATCCCCAGCATTGAAAAGCAGTGAACAAGAACCCGGGAGAATTAACCACAAAAAAACTGGTAACTATAACAATGGTAACAATCACCATACAGGGGATCCAGAATAATGCAAAAAAACAGGGTGGGTGGAGCAGGACGTACTGTATACAAATAATATCAATTCTACAGGTGAGTATTTCACAGAATTGTATTATTCTTAGTATACAGTACATCCTGCTCCAAATATAGTACTTACACTTGGGACATCCAATAGCAGTGTCCATAAAGTAGGGTGGGATCCCCAACAAAAACGACAACAGCAGACAGTTTAAAACCACTGTCACCTGCATAACCATACGGCCAAGACAGCATGAGCTGAGGCCCTAATATCAACCTTGTAAAACTTTGCAAAGGTATGAACAGAAGGCCAAGGTAGCGGCCTAGCAACCAGTTCAACAGAAGCCTGGTGCTGAAAAGCCCAAGAGGCATCAAAACATGAGTAGAATAAGAATCAAAGCAAAAAGGAAGATTCTTCCCCTTGTTGGAATAGCCCTGAGAAACAGCCTGACGAATCCAATCGCTAACAGTAGACTTGGCGGAAGCCAAAAAAACCCTTCCAAGTACCAGAAGGAACATCCATTCAAGTAATAACCAGAGCCAAAACCGCCCAACTCCCCGAGAGCAGACGAGATCGGGCACATTCAGGATATAGTGACCATAGGCCCCAAGGAACATCAGGTGTCCTGAAGGACACAGTGACTACCAAGGAAAAAACTTCCAACTCCTTGTTCAAGGAATGCAGAACCCTTTCCTCAGCGTTGCTAGGAAAAAGGCACAGCAGGAAGAACAATATCTCGAAACAATGAACATAAGACACCACCTGATGCGGAGAGTCCGGCTTCAGACGGAACACCACCTTATCCTGGTGTATCTAAAAGAATGGGGGCTAGGTAGACAGAGCCGCCCGCTAACACACGTCTGACCAAGGTCACAGTCACCAGAAGGACAACCTTGAGGGTAAGAACAGCCAAACAGCATCCTGCATAGAACCAAAGGGACAAAACCCTGCAAGCAGACAGAATGAAATTCAATTGAAATCCCAGCAGGGACCATAGAATTACATGGGGGACGCACATGAGTACCCCCTGAAAGAAGTCTTAACCAAGGAAGACTGAAACAGAGACTACTAAGGCAAGGTGGACAGGGCAGAACCTGACCCATCAGAGTACTGAGTTGGAGAACCAACTCCAAATCATGCTGAAACCAACTCTAGAACCCTGGGAACCGAAAACACCCAACAGGGAAGAGACCTAGACTCACACCAATCAATATGGGTATGCCATACCCTATAACAGATGGAAGAAGAAGAGGAAGAAGCTTGCTCCTAGTCTTCCCATAGTCTCAATCACCGAGACAGATAAGCCTGTCTCCATCAAGATGGAGGTTTCAGCAGTCAGGCCGACTAGGCCAGAGTCTGTAGATTGGAGTGACGTAAAGGGGGCCCTGAGTGAGCAGAGCTGGCACTCCTGGCAAAAGGTACAGAAAACTACTGTCCTCGGTACCATAACCACACTCTACTAGGGCACCTGGGGGCCACCAGAATCACTGGTCCCCTTACCAGAGCAATCTTGTGCAGAACCCTGCCTAGCAGGGGGAATGGAGAAAAGACAGAACCGAACGGCCAGTCATGACGTTACTAAGGCATCCGGACCACAGCCAGAGGATCCTGGGACAGGGAAACTAAGGCCGAGAGCCTGTGATAGTGACGGAACACAACAGATCCACAACTGGTTGGACCCCATAGTGACACAGGGATTAGCACATCCTGTCGCGGAGGGGCTCCACCGGAGCGAATATCACTGATATGCAGGGAACATTGTCTCCACCCAGATTAGGCACATAGACACTGCCTGGAGGGACCACCAGCTCCAGGCCCCTTCCAATGATTAATGTAGGACACTGTCGTCAGACAGACCAAGCTCCCCCAAACTGGCAGGCCCAGAAAGGAAGTAGTCAAGCGAGACAGAACCAACTGAAAGCGCTCACTGTTTCAAACATCAATAGGCTTAAGGACCTTCTAAGGGCCCCACCACCCCCAGAATCGCAGGGAGTTTCAGAAGAAACCCTCCCCCTTCAACCTGATAGGTTGGCATCCATGGTGACCATTTCCAGGAATGGGCAAGAAGGGACTGCCCCCAGACAGGTTCCTTGAGTTCATCCACTCCAAGAGAAACCTTCCTACCAGGTGGGAAGGCCCACAGACCCTGCTCCAGGGATGCTGGATCCCTGTCCTGTATTAACAATAGAAGTTGCAGAAGGGCCCAAAGGGAACTGAGCATAAGGGACCTCTTCCGAGCAAGCCACCAACGGGCCCACCAGCTGCATCTCTGCCTGGTGAAGGGACCGGGACAGCAATGAGGGACTGAGCCCATGTGACCAGATTGTCCCCTTTATTGCAGAAAAGGGAAGATTCTCGTTTGAACCTAATCCAGATTCATTCCTAGTAATGGAATTACCAATTTAGGGGACAATGAGGACTTGGGGTGAATGATCACCCATCCAAATGACTACCAATGGACGCCATCAGCCGGGTATCCAACTTAGCCTGACGCAGAGAATGGTAAGTGAAAAAGGACGTCCAGGTAGGTCATCGCGCGGACGCCCCTTGGTCTCATCAGAGACATCACCTCCGTCAACACCTGAGTGAGCACTCTGGGAGCTGAAGAGAGGCGAGATAACAAGGCCACAATTAGCAGTGTTGGACTTCCAACACGAACCTGAAGAGCCTCGGTGTCCAGAAGGCACAGGGATGTAAACATAAGCATTTTAGAGCTCCCCAGACGGCAAGAAGCCCCCTGGGCGCAAGGCGCTGATGGCCCATCTCAGAGTTTCCATGCAGAAACTGCCTGTATTGGATAATTGCTGTGAATCCAGAATGGGCCAGCCTGACCCATCCTTTTGGGGGACTGTGGAAAAGTTGGTGTAGCGGCCCCTGCCTCTGCCTGTTACGGGCAATCTGCAAGTGACCCTCAGACCTAGCAGGCCTTGCATGGCCTGTGCCAGCAACTGAACAGAGGCAGGGACCAGGAGTACCTGGGACCTGATAATCTTGGAGGAGGCCGCGCAGCAAACTCTGTCTTGCATCCGGAGGACACTACCTCCTGAATCCACCAGTATGAGGCGTAAAGCCTCCTGACAAGAGCAAAGTGCTGCAGCCATCCCCTCACCCAGACGGGCGAGGGCGCCCCATCACGCTTGAGGGGGATTGGTGGAAGATTTAGGCTTAGCCCCGCCGGAGGTGCCAGAGCGTTGTCTGCTGCTCCCAGGACTGGAGTCTGCGTGAGCCCCCACAAAGGACACCCCTGGTTCTTGTATAACAGTAAGGAAGGGGGAAATAGGGGTGCCCCTGCCCCGAGGGGGCCTAGACGGCCACCTGCGTTGGGGTGACTTACCCTTTTTGCCAAACAGGTCTAGACGGGCCCCAAACAAGCGTAGCCCACTAAAGGGAAGCCCAGTAAGAGTCTTTTTAGTAGCATCGTCAGCACCCCACTGTCGCAGCCAAACCAAGCCACGTATAGCCACCGCAAGGGCAGAAGTTCTAGCACACATTCTAATGGTGTCGTCCAAGGCTAATAGGATGAATCTCAGAAACACATCACAGTTGGAGAGTGCATTAAACACCTCCCGGGGGAGATTATCAGAGTGATGATCAAGCATCTTTCTGACGAGGGTTCTAGTGGTCACTGCAATAATAGCCGCGGCACCGACCGGGCGTAACGCCGTCCCTGCACAAGAAAAGGCGTGGGAGGCCAGCAGCTCAATGCGCCGGTCCTCAGCATCCCGAAGGATGAACAGGGGCTGTAATAAAGGGGGGGGTTAGGAACCCCTATGATCGGGGCATCCACCAAGGGGGGGGGGGGGGGGGGGGGATGACCAGCAATTAACCACCACCTCAGGGGGAAAAGGGTATTTCCTATCCCAGTCCCCTGGGACCCCTGAAAGTTTACTGGGGCATTCCCATTCCTTGAGGACAAGAGCATGGAAGTGAGCCTGTTCTAGGAATTCCAAACGTGCTGTTGCTGTATGGAAACGCTCCCCTCTCGGCTTGGAAGCTTCACCAGGGAGAGAGATAGACAGAGCCTTAAAGACCTTAATCAACAAATCGTCAGTGTCACACTGTCCCCAGAATTCAGGTCCAGAATCGTCATGACTCCTCAGCCTCTCATCAGATGAGCCTGAATCAGAGAACAGCTCTCCATCAGAAGGGGAATAGTCACACGGAGTAGAAAACTCCTCAGTTCCCATAGGAAAAACAGAAACTGGAGACGTCAAGTGCCGCTTCTTACCAGGGCCCTTGCGCGCAACCTCGCAACGATCTGTTCAGCCGTGGAGAGTCTGGAAGACGCAACAGGCTGCAACTCCCCCTTTATATGCGACTCAGCAGGAGGGAGATTTAAGCAAGGGGAAATAGATGAAATTAAGCGAGGTGCCGCCACTGGCAGGCCTGATTGCAGAGCCAGTGCTTGCTCGGCACAGGGTCCGCAGACCCGTGCCCTGTCAGCATCAGCATGGGGTTGTCCACACGCTATACACAGCCGGTCTTGTCCCAGAGGGACCCCGGTCACAATTCTGAGATGCCTCCATATGGTGATTATTTAAGGCACAATATGCCAGTAGAGATTTACACTATAAGCAACCGTGGATGCCCCAAAGACCCGCTAGGGAAGTGGGAGAATTTTACAAGGCCCGCTATAATTTTACACCGGGCCGAGAGAAGCCAATGGTGTTCACCGGTCTGAAAGACACAAGGAGAAGAAAATGGTGTCAGAACCAAGAAAAACTATAATGAGAATAAGCCGCCCCCGAGGGCACTTACAATACCACGGTAATCAGGAGCGTCCCACTCGTCACGCGCGAACAGACAAAATGGCGCCGTGTACCTCGAAGGGCGAGACAGCAGTCCATGACGCGGAGGTAACGCCGCCGCGGAGCCTTCAACTAAGGAAGAAGCGTGTGCGGCGGCGGCAGTTCGCAAGTAAAATACATAGAAAGGGCGCGGCGGCTGACACCATATCTATAAAGGTCCAAAGACAGACAAAAGGCAATATAAGTGCAAGGATCCAATACAGACCACACAGGCACACCCCCTTTCTCCCCCCCCCCCCCCCGACTACGGGGGGGGAACGAGGGAGGATGGCGGTCCTTGGTACAGGACCCACCGCTACACGGGCATGGGGCAGTAATGCGGGAGGGGCATCCCATAGAGGCTCACCACTAGCCTACACCGCCTACCCTTTGGTGGGGGACTGCGGAGGAGCAGCGCTCCATAAGCACGCGTGGTGCTGCCTACCTTCACCCGACCAGCGCAGCCCAGGCTGGGAGGCACAACACAACGAGGACGGGTGGGAATAGTCCAACAGGGCCCCAGGCTTTAATAGCCCCGCTCACCTGCGAGAGAGTGATACTTCATGTCTTCGCAGTCAGCACTGCAGAGAAATCTGGGGATTTGTGGGAGGTCCCTGGGTATTTGAGGGCCGGGAGGAGCCCGTTTTTGCATGTCTCTGCAGTGCCGCGTCATATGGTGGAGGATAACCCAAGTGTAAGTAATATATCTGGAGCAGGACGTACTGTAAACTAAGAATATAAGGGACGGGGGGGGGGGGGGGACTTCTCTATCACCACTATAACACCCTGCTGCCCCTTATCACAGATTGTTATAAACAAGGGCTTTACATTAAGAGAACACAAAATATGTTTATGATTAGAGGGGTCGCACACCCGTTTTTTTTTTTAACTAATGGGTGTGGGACGGCATTGTGACTCACATAAGGACCCAAGTAACCCACCAAATTCCTTATCTTATCCTCCATCCAGTCCTGTAATTGGCCCCAGGCGTTTACGTGGTCCATGTGATCGACCGCGGCCAGTCACAGGACCACATTTCAGTTGAGAATCGTTATTAAGGTAAGGATTTCGGGGGAGAAGGATGCTACCCCAAACCTGTCACAAAGCCATCCCTCACCAATTATTCAGAAAAGGGTTGAGGGACCGCTTTACAGGTTTCTAAAATTTCTATGAAAGTTATATTTATTACACAATATTAGCAAGAAATTTTCTTTTTTTATGATGGAGTCATAGTTCTGACTCCACAGCCTGATGCAAACAATCTAAATTCTCTAATTAGGTGCAACAGGGTTGAGGTTACCCAACAGAATCTCTTTACATACAGTAAGAAAGTAGCCTGGAACACATTTATCTGAATTGGTGCATTTAAATATCTTTGCGGGAATAAGTGGAGACATCTTATATCCCCTAAAGAACTCTTCAAACAGAGTGCACAGGGACAATGTCTTCAAGGTCACAACCCTAACCAATTCCTTCCCAGTATCAGGAGTAGCCTTGAACATGAAAAGGTTAGTCAAAACGGTAAGAACAATGGCGAATCATGGGAGAATACCATTTTGTGAGTACTCACCTGTAAAATGGGTATTACGAGTATGTCACACACCCCGCTTCCAACATTCATGACACTTGGGATACCGGCCTGTAGAGGGCGATCTTGCAGAGATGACATGGAAAAAAGGAGCCCCTCCTGGTCCATAAGTAGCCGGGACCTCCCACTATTCCCCAGTCTTTTAAAAAAGCAGTGAGAAAACCAGGAAGAGTAAATTATATAGTGAATTGAAAATAATAACAACCACCATATAAAGGACCCCTGAACAAAAAAGGGCGTGGTGAGCGGCAAAAATAGGAATGTGCAGATAAGCATCCTTGATGTCTATGGACGTCATAAAGTCCCCCTGGCGGAGAGCGTCGTCGTTGAACGCAACGACTCCATGCGGAACCTTCAGAAACGCATAAACTGATTGAGTAGTCTCAAATCTAGAATAGGCCGAACAGAGCCGTCCTTTTTTGGGAACCATAAATAGGTTGGAGTAAAACCCCAGACCTCTTTCCGCAGGAGGAACCTGGCGGATAACATCCATGTTTAAAAAGTTCGTCACAGCGGCCCGGAGCCCCTGTGCGATCACCAGATCTGCGGGCATCCAAGACCTGAAAAATCTGGGAGGAGGCCGAACCTCGAATTCCAGCTTGTAACCGGAGGACACAACTTCCAGAATCCATCTGTCTGATACCTCTTGACCCAAGCCTGGAAAAAAGAATCGCAGCCGTCCCCCCACCCGTACGGGTGAGGGTGCCTCCTCATTGCTGGGCAGGCTTGAAGTGGACTTGGGCTTAGATCCCCAACTCTGACCTAGACGGCCACGTCCTCTTCCTTTGTTCCATGCAGTCCCCCTTGGGGCTGATCCTCTGCCCGTTCTGGAACCACGAAAGGAAGGGTCAAAAGGAAGCCGATCCCCGCAAGGAACGACGTTGCTTCTTACTTTGAGGCAATTTGCCTCCATTAATGACAGAATCCAACTTCTCACCAAAGAGGCGTAATCCCCCAAAGGGAAGCGCTGTAAGCGACCTCTTTGCCACCGTGTCAGCCGCCCACTGGCGTAGCCAAATAGACCGCTGAATCGCAACAAGCAAGGCAGAAGTTCTGCTACACAAGACCATGGAGTCATCTAAAGCAGAAAGTACAAAAGACAAATAAATCACATCGCTTGAGAGTGGAAAACTCATCAGAGGCTGGATCAAGCCCTGAGGTATTCAATAGGTCTCTAATAACAGACCTAATAGCGACTGCCATAAGTGCCGAGGCACCCACAGGCCGCAAGGCCGAGCCAACACTAGCAAACGCATGGCAAGCCATTTGTTCAATACGTTTGTCCTCCCCATCCTTTAAGGGAAGTAGATTCCGGAGAATGCAAAACAGAGGAATTGGACAAACTGAGCACAGGTGAATCCACCACAGGGGGGATCCCATGCGTACAGTGTCTGCAGGAAAGACATATATTTTTTTTAATTTTTTTATATCCCAGCCCAAAGGAATGCCAGGAAGCCGCGCAGGCTTTTCCCATTCCTTAAGAATGATATCTTCAAAATGTTTCTGATTAGGAAATTCAAAACGAGGCTTGGAGGCTCCAAAGAACCCCACGTTTTGAGGAGGGACTGCTTCTGGAAAATCGATAGCCAAGACTTCATATAATTGAGCAAGAGCTTTAGGGGTGTCAAAATTCTCCCTTTCACTTTGTTCAGTGTCAATACCCAGAATTGCTGAACATCTGAAACATCAGATTCTTCAAAGAATTCTCCTTCTTCAAACGGAGATCAAAAATGCTCGCTACAATCAAGCTCATTTGCCTCAAAGGCCAGAGCTAAATGTTTTCTTTTAGCTGAGGCCCTCTTGGCCACAGAGCTAGACATTTATTTTTTCAATGTGAGCCAATCAGGCACATACATCAGAAAGCGACTCTCTACCCATGACAATATCACTAGGGGTATGAACAAGACAAGGCGGTGTGGGGGAAGAGGCAGGAGCCAACTACCCTGAGGCTTGGGCCCCTTACTGCTGCATTATAACCAATTGAACACAAGATACACAAAAAAAAAAAAGCGTTATCCCCAGCAAGGGATGCCCCACGTCGCAAACACTGCCGAGTCTGTCCCGCAGGTACTGAAAAGCCAGTATCCTGAGATGCCTCCATATTGTGTTTATTAAAATACTTTTTTTTATAGTCGCCAAGTATATGGGATTTTTACAGCCGAAGCTACCCGGGATGCCCCTTAATAGTCCCCTAGGTGGGAGGATTTTAAACAAGGACCAGGAGAAACCCCTATTAAGAGAGTTTCCCCCTGGAAGATAGAGAAAACACAATGAGCCTTATGCATATGCAAGAAAGAAATGACAGTAAATAAAAAAGATTTCCCTTTAGTATAACTAAAGGGTACACACAGTGACCACAATGGCCCAGTGACAGCCCTGCGACCAATCGATATAAGAAAAGCCCAGCAGCGGCACCAACACAGCAGCCAGGACCAGTGGAGGCCAGCACCAGAACAGGAACCAGCAAACCACATGTCAAACAGGAAAAGGAAGCAGAAATGCGGCGCCGACTCGAAGCCCCGCCCACCACCTAGCACTGCTCAGAGAGCAGAGGGCGGGTCAGCCAAAGACAATAGCATGACATCATAGAACGGGGCCGAATGAAAAAAAGAGAGGGAAATTTAAAAAACCCAGAACAGGTATGTCACTTTCTTATCCTTTGCTTTTTTTTTTTTTTTTTAAACAAAGGCCAAAGGATACTCCCTAAATAAAGATTTCACCCCCCCCTTCACCCCAGCAGGGTCCAGGAGGGCCAAAAGGGGGGGAAACAATAAGCACCCAATAGGCACAAGGAGATTTAAAGGGACGGGGCATCCCATACCGGGGGACACCAACCCGGATTCCGCCTACCCCTTATTTGAGGTCTCACGGAGGGAGCAAGCTCCCATATACACACAAGGGTGTATCTACCTTTGCCCGAGCCCATCAGCCAAGGCTGGGAGGCATAACATACATATCACAATACAAAAATGTGGCTTCAGGCAGAAATAGAAAAAGGCCGGGCGTAACCCGGTTACCTGCAGGAAGGAGAGTCATCTTCTGAATGCTTCGCCAACTGCATAGACGAAAAGACTGGGGAATAGTGGGAGGTCCCGGGTACTTAGGGACCAGGAGGGGCTCCTTTTTTCCATGTCATCTCTGCAAGATCGCCCTCTACAGGCCAGGATCCCAAGTGTCATGAATGTTGGAAGCGGGGTGTGTGACATACTAGGAATATTACACATAGGAGAATACCATCTGGGATGTTCCTACTAAGCGGACCAAAACCCAAGTGAGGAAAAAACTCACCTACAGTACCTGTTGTCCTAAATATATTTCAATATACCGTATACTAATACACACAACAGATATTTCAAAATCCAGTCTGTATACTTGCTTGTACAGTATAAAAACAATGGCATAATTTTTCTATACCTGATGGTGCTCCCTTGCTGGCTATTGATCCAGGCATTCCTGGCTCTCTTGGTATCTGTCCAGGGGTTCCTTGAGCATTTTTGTCCCACAAGCTAACATTTTTGTAATTGTAACTACTGGGGTCTCCCCAAGCTGCTGTACCATCATCAATGTCCATTTTACGGCTGATAGATGGAGGCGACGGTTCTTCCCAGCCACTTGGCTCGTCATCCTTGGATACTGTTGGTGTAGGACCACCCTTCCAGCCTGGGGTTGGTGGCTGCCTAACATTTCCAGAAGATGGAGGTGCTTGCGTGCCCCAAGATCCAGAGGATGGCGCAGCTTGTGTAGCTTCCTGCTGCTTGCTCCATGAAATCGGTGGCCTGGTTGAATCCCCCCAGCTTCCTCCACCCTGGGACCTTTTATTCTCTTCCCAGCTAGTTCTAGAAGCAGAATTCGCATTAGCCCCATTGTTCCAAGAGCCATCATTTTGTCCCACATCACCCCAGCCAGAGGAAGCTTTGTTGCCTGAACCATCCCAGCCCCCAGGGCCTTTGGGAGGCTCTATGTCCTCACTGTTGCTTCCTCCCCAACCATTCTTTCCTGCAGACCATCCACTTCCAGGAGCAGGTTGTCGGGAACCCCAGCCCTGTTCAACACTTGCATGATTATCATTATTCCATCCAGGTCCTGCCTTTTCATCCTGTCGCACACCAACTCCACCTCCATTATTTCCACTCCCACCCCAACCAGTTGGGCTATTTTTATAGTCATTCCAGCCAGTTGCTTTGGTGTCCTTCCATTCTTGACCAGACTGAATAGGGGCAGATTCACCCCAACCAGACTTGTTTTGATTGCTATGGCTGGGGGCTTCCCCCCAGCCCCCTGAGCTCTTTGCTTGTGATGTGTTTTCCCATCCTTCAGTTCCACGGTCCGCTTTACCATCAGGTCGAGATGTCACTTCTTCTGCATCCCATGCTGCATCCTGCTTTATCTGGGTTTGCCCCCAGCCCGAGTTGGAAAGTACTCGGGGATCCAAGTCTGTTCGATTCAGCAGGGACTGCAAAACAGCTTGACTATCTGGAATAGCAGATCTGTGTGAGCGCCTATTGCCAGAGTTCAGGCTGTCTCCACTTCCCCCAGCCTTAGGATTACTTCCAGTGCTTTGTCCCCCTGCCTCACTTCCTGCAGAGCTGGGGGCCCGGCCCCAACAGGATGTTGATACATTGCCCTGGTTTTCCGATAGCGAGTGGCCCTTCTGATTGTCCCATGCTCCAGTGCTAGAACTTCCTTGGTTCGACCCACCCCATTCTCCAACTTTTAAGTCCTCATGCCCTGACGGCTGCTTCCACTCTCCCTGAGACACCCCTCCAGCCATCATTTTGTTCCCTTCACCCCATTTTACTTCGTTAGGATCAGTCTGTGGGCCATATCCCCAAGAGCCATTTCCACCACTTTTATTATCCCATGAATCTCCCCTGGACCCATGGGGCCTATGAGATAAAGACCCCTTCCTTGCATCCTCTCTCTCTCGTCCATTATTTCCAGGTCCACCAATCCCACAGTTAGTATCTCCTGGGACAGATTGCCCTCTTGCTACCCCCCAAGAGCCCACAACTCCATTCTTTCTATCTCCAGTGCTTTGAGCAGAGGCATCAGAAACCCGACAAGCATCCCCTGATCCCGCCCCAAAGGCTGTTCCCTTGTTTTCAAGGGCATTTGAGTTCAAAGAGTTAGTGTTTCCATTTTTTGGTCCGTCAGTGTGATGGGTTGTAGCTGGCTCTCGGCCAGAGGTTGCAAAACCAGCACCCGCATTTTCCATCTTTGACTGCTGCTCCCTAGAGGTTTGGCCAGTAGGTCCAAGCTGTGTGCTGGAGAAGCTGCCATCTGGCTCTGGGTTCCCTTTCCTGTTGCCTTCCTGAACAAGTGCTGGCCAGGCAGAGGGGTTGGTATTTGGGTTAAAGTTATTGAAACCAGAGGCTGGCCCCGTCCTCTCAGAACCGCCCATGCTCCTCCAGTTTCCCAGTCTGTTAACTCCCTCCGTAGCAGAGTTGGAAGACGGGACGGGCTTGGCCTTGGGGTCAGCTTTCCATACCCCCTGGATACATTCACTGCCAGGCTGCTGTTGCTGGCCCTGGCTCCCCCTTCCTTTGTGGTTAGTGGCATTTCCTTGTGGGGGTCCCTTCTCCGAGGCTGGGTTCGAGGCACTGTTGTTGTCTGTGGCGTTGTCGGAAGGAGGCTCTGAGTCCACACTGGCTATGCAAGGCCACTCTTCCATGTCCGACCCGTCTACAATCACTTTGTCCCAATTGTGGGGAGGGTTTGCAGAGGGGCCACTGCTGGAGGGGGCTCCCGAGCCCCAAGTGGAATTTGCATAATTTGAAGTAGCAGCTGCCCCTGACGATGTTTCTGGAGAGAAGAAAAAAAAAAAAACATTGTAAGCCATAGCATATATCAATCATATTTCCAAATCCCTACAGTATACATATATAAATTAAACTTAATCTACACTAGCCGAGTTCTAGCTATGTGCGAATTTCCTCAAGAGGTCCTAAAAGTTAAAAAAAAAAAAAAAAAATTGGGGGTGTTCTTCCAGTTAAAGATCCTTAGCAATCTCAAATCAGGCTAGCAGTTCTGTATGAACGTCTGCACGCCTGCCCTTATTGTAGGTGTAGCTACTGCATGTGTGTGCATCCACTTCTGTCCCCATTGGATGGTTGGATGGAGCTTGGCTAGGAAAATTCAAAGGCAAATTCCAGTTACAAGGTGCCCCCCCCCCCCCCCCACTACCCTGGCGCTGAGGCAAGACAGGATGGGGTTTATTAAAAAAAAAAAAAAAAATTTATGAAACTTACCTGATCCTAGGGCCAGCGCTGCTACTCCAGGGCCTTGGATCCTGGGTGAAAGCACAGAGCCGCATACCCCGCCCAATCAAGTTTGACCAGGAGAGCGGTGCTGGCCCCATGATCAGGTAAGGGTTCTTTTTCATTGTAACTGTGGGTGACAATCTTTTTTTTTTTTTTTTTTTTTTTAATACACCTCAACAGACGCTTTAATTGTGGCTTAAAGCCCGAATTCTGTGATACTCACCGGTAAATTTCCTTTCTCGTCCTCTTACATTCCGGGGCACCACCAGTAGCAACGCGCCTATGTAGGGCAGGCCCGGGAGGGGAGAACATTAACCTGTGCATAATGGGTGCAACTAGAAAACAAGTGCAAAAAACCTAAAACCGAATAGAAGGCATCAACTGCCACCGACGCAGTCGTAACACAACTGAAGGGCGGGTGTGGTGCCCCGGAATGGAAGAGGACGAGAATAGAAATTTACCGGTAAGTACAAAAATGTCCCCTTTCTCATCTCTTCTATTTTGGGGCACCACTAGTAGCAACACGTGGGGCATCCCAAAGCAGTATCCTCAATAAGGGTGGGACCGTGCAAGCCAACAACATCAACCTAACCAAGAACAATGGCACTGACAACCCAAGGTTAGACCCTGGAGAGGGATTCACCACCGTCTGCAACACCTTACGCCCCAGAGCAGCATCCGCAGATGACTGACATCAAGTCTGTAAAACTTGGTGAAGGTGTGGGGAGACGACCAGGTCGCCTCCTTGCAGGCCTTTTCCATCCATGTCTGGTGTTGGAAAGCGTTGAAATCTCCTGATTAAGATGGAAGAGAGAGACCATCTTGGGCGAAAAATCCTGCTTCACATGAAACACCTCTATGTTCATGCTGCACCAAAAAGGGTGATCTGATTGAAAGTGCTGCCAACTCCGAAACCCACGGAATGAAGATAATTGCCACAAGAAAAGCCACCTTCAACGTAAGTGACGACAGGGAAGCCTCCACCACGGACTCAAAGTGGGTCCCCTAAAGTGCAGAGAGGACCAGATTAAGAACCCCCAGGGCGGGACTATCGACCACCGCAGAGGCCGAACATGCACAGCGCCCTGCATGAAAGTGCAGATTAACATATGCTCTGCGATCGTCTTTTGGGGGAAAAAAAAAAATGGACAAGGCCGAGGCCTGGCCCTTCAGGGTGCTGGGCTGTAGGCCAGCATCCAGGCATTGCTGAAGGAACTCCAAAATTTTCAGTACCAAGAACCTCCTACAGGAGTGGCCTTCAGATGCACACCAAGACACGAAGGCCTGCAAATCCTGTAGTAAATTTAAGAGGATGACTATCTCTGTGCCCGAATCAAGGTCCGAATTACTGTGGCAGACAGACCCCTCCCTTCCAATATGCTGGTCTCAACAGCCAAGCAGCACTGGAGAATTTGGGTGCCACAGAGGACCTCGTTGTAGAAGATTTGAGCGGTTGGGGAGTCACCATGGGGGTTCCACCTGCACCCTTCTGGGCCAGTGTGAGGCGATCAAGATGATATGAATCTGCTCATAGTTGACCTTCTTTAACACGCACCCCAGATGTGGCAGTGGTGGGAATGCGTAAAGCAGGCTGTACCCTGACCAGGGAATGAACAGCGCGTCGTCCACCACCCTGGGCACAAACTTCTGGACCTTACGATTGTGCAGAGATGCGAAGAGGTCCACCTCAGACACTTCCCACCCGTCACAGAGGGCTTGAAAGACATCCTGGTGAAGGGATCATTCCCCCTGGTCCACCATCACCCTGCTCATATAATCGGCCTGCAGATTCTCCACCCCCAGAATTTGGACCGCCAAGATGCACGGAACGTGAAGTTCCACCCACTTCCTGGAAAGTCTGCCAACTACTGGAACCCCTTGATGGTTAATGTAGGCCACAGCCATGGAATTGTCTGACTGTACCCTGACTGGAAGGCCCTGAGCTGGGCAGACCAATGGCTGAAACCCAACAGAATCACCCTCAGGTCCAACACATGGACTGGAAGACTGCATTTCTGCTGGTCCCAGAGTCAGGATGACCCACTGGACTGAAAGGAAAGACCAACCCCACTGCCAGCAACTGCTGGTCTAGCCACCAATTTAGGGAATGACGGACATTGGACATCAAGATGAAGCGACGGTCCAACATCTGCATAGTCCTGCGCCATTTGATAGGAGCAGCATTTGTAGAGGCCTAGAGTGGAACTGGGCATACAGAACTGCCCCAATGGTAGACACCATCAGGCAAAGACGATGCATGCAACAGTTAGGCACAGAGCTCCCCAGTAGTGAAGAAATAACGGTCATCCGCTTGGGACCACCCAATGTGGTCCCAAAGCGCATGCACATTAAATGGCAAAGCACCAATGTATCCTTCACCAAAATCTTAGACTCTTACCAGACTGTAGCAACAAATATATATATTTAACCCTGTGCATGGATATGAATCAGCAGATTCATATCCATGCACAGGGTTAAATCAGTGCTTCCACGAAGAGACCACTGCTCATAAACGCAATGCCCCACGCATTCAGAGGCAATTTAAAGACAAATGTAAGAAAGAAGAAGAACGCATCTAGCATAATATTGTAAAACCATCTCAGACTTTAATCTAATAAAATTGCACTCACAATGTTATAGAAAATACACAGCGATTAAATGGTGTAGGCAGCTCTCACTAACCCCAAATGGAAATGGCCAATTCCAGCTTTATCCAGGAAATCAGAGAAACTGGCACATGCCGCCGCGTTTCGTTGCCTATAGCAACTTTTACGATGCATGCCCTGTCTGATCGTGGAATTTCGTCTGTCAGCAGCGACCTCACCACCTCCTGAAGAGGCTTGCACCTCTGTACCAGAAGAAGGACCTGTGCCCGTCGAGTATCCAATGCCACACCTAGATAGGTCGGCATCATGGAAGGAATCACTTGGGACTTGGGATAAAGTGGACAGCAGGGACAGGAACATCCGAACATCCCACAGTTGCCTCTGCCAGAGATGGGGCACAAATGAGCAAGTCCAGATATGATAGGGTGATGTACCTTCGCAGGACTGCCTTCACCATGTCTTTCGTGAACACCTGCGGGCAGTGGACAGCCTGAACGGCAGTGCCACAAATTGGATGCCGGGTGTCCACCGCAAAGCGCAAATGTTGGTGACCAGGGAAGATCGGGATATGCAGATAAACATCCTTTATGTTCACCATGGCCAGTAAATCCCCCTGTTGCAGCGACGTCACAACTGACCTTCGCACCTTGTATCTGGACTAAACATCCTCCCGTACACAGGCGTTGGATATCCATTCCCTCTACACCAGCGCATAGGGCAAAAACCACCCCCCCCCACCCGATCAGGTGAGGATACCCCATCGGCTGGCCCCTTGGGGGTCCAGGTTTCCTGTGGCTTTTGCCTACCTGTAAAATCCTTGAATCTGCAGTCTAAAGAACCTTCAAACTTCCGGAAGGTACGAAAATTCAGTGACCTGTGAAATGTTTCTGTAAAAGCCTAGTTGACACGCTAGGCACGCGTGGCCTTCTGGACCAGGTCATCCAGATTTGTATTGAAAAGATTACCCCCCGGAAAGAGGAGGTCAGAAAGTGTCTTCTTAAAAGCAGTGTCGGACAACCAGCAAGGCCAGCCCCCTAGCCACCAAGTTGTCCATAGCCAGCACCATGTATCTGAAGTCCTCCATAGTAAAGGAGTTAAAACTAACTACAGAGGAACGTGAACCTCCATGTCGCAAATGCCTCCTCTGCTACTTAATCCAGATCTTGTCTGCCAAAGCCCCCATGGACATGGAGCAAGCTGGTCGCATTGCCGACCCCACCATGGAGATCGCATGCCTGGCCAGCTGGTCCAGATCCGCTTGGTCTCTCAAAGCCCCACTATCCGAAGTAGGGATAATAGTGTGCCAAGCCGGACCCGACACCAGTTAATCTACCTTAGGTGGCGAAGACCAAACCCTGAAGTCTATCACCCGGAAAGGAGTTACTTGGTGTCCAGGACTTTAGGAAGAAACAAAAGCTTATCTGGTTTCTCCCACTCTTTTGCCACCAGCCTGCCGAAATGGGCAAGCCTGGGAAAAACTTGCCTGACCTTCTGACACTTGTAGGGGTTCACCCTTCATCTGCTACTTTGGCCAAGGAGCAGAGAGGTGCAAAACATCCAATATTGCCTCAATAAGCTCCTCAATCTGATCTGTTGGCTGATCTAGAGGATTCCCCTGCGTATGTGCGGCTTCCGGTTCCTCTCTGCTGCCGGACGACACCTCCCTCTGTCTGGCCGGAACGAGATCCTCTAAATAGATTTTTGACGTAGGAGCTAGAACCTCAGAGGATTCAGTCTGAATATGCCTACGCTTGACCATAGTCTTTCCACCTGGGCAGACAGACTCGGGATGCCCCTGCTGACAAAGGCCACTGACCATACTCTTCAACCGAGCCACCCTGTCCGCCACGTCCGAAGGAAGAAGCCTTGTGGGTAGACCCTGGGACACGAATTGACCTGGCAGCCCCCCCCAAGGGGGTATCCCACTCCGACAAGTGAAACCTGAGGTCAGACGCGCTTGGCACATGGGACAAGCGGCACCACTCTGTTAAAATACAAAACCCTGGTGTCTCTGATGCCTCTGACATGATAAATGATGATCATGATATACATGCTCGTCCCCACTCCCTCCTGCCTGTCGACTACGGATCAGACTTGCCTGCACTACCAGTCTTGCAGTCCCCACCTACGGTGGATATTAACCCACGCGTTGCTACTGGTGGTGTCCCGGAATGGAAGAGACAAGAAAAGGAAACTGCTTCTAGCACCAATAGTGGTGAAAGTTTGCAAAACCTTCATAAGTTTCTATAGGTCCTTATAGACCTAGATGACTATTATACATCTTGATCTTTTGGATAACCATTTCTAGGGAAGGTCTTAATTGTCTTCAATATTTACAGTGTAACAGTGTTATTTTAACCATTTCCAGCCCCGTAATTATTAAAGCCACTTATTCAGAGGCCCTCAGAAATCTTCTTTGTGCCATAATATACTTCAAACATATTTTGCGAAGATCAGACTTTGATGGATTATAGTTCTTAAAATAAAACCGGGTCACCACTCGTACTTGATTGCCATCACATAATCATCTCACACAATTTACCATTCAAATCAACTGCTAATGCTAAAGGTTTACATACTTTTGACACTCACAAAATTTGATATTGAATCATTTTCTAGAATAAATAAATGAACTGGCCTAATATTTTGCTCTTTATCTTTTAGGTTCACACAGCGGAGCATCCCAAACTGGCATGCCCCAGGGCACGGAGCAAAAGTGGTTTTGGTCCACTTTAAAGAATTTTTATGTACAGACGTCCTTAAACTAGCTAGGCCATGTCGTATATAATACAAACGTGCTCCACACAATGGTATTGATGGTACCCAAACATCTTTTAACATATGCAAATATTTTTGTACAGTTAATGTACAGAATTGACCAATTTGCTAGCCATAATTTGGCCCATTTTAAATAATCTTATTGGAATATCCTTACTTTACTGAGACCATCGAGAAATGGACTAAAATGGTTTTATTTCCACGTTAATTGCATAACTTAAGGGATAGGCGCACAACCCACGGCCCGCACTGCAATAATTTGTGCCCCCCTTCTTCTGTAAGTTCTGTCACATCTGCATGTCTGGATGTCTCATTCTGCTCAGTAAGAACATGCACAGGGTCGGCATCCGATGAGCAGTTACACTAACAGACAGTGGCCCAGACATAGATCTCTGTTTTGTGCACAGAGCAGGGTGTCTATGCACACTGCTGCCCCCTAGTGACAGCCCACCCCAGAATATACTAGATGGAGGTCAGTGGTTGCTTCACCAGATTCTATCATCTGCAACTCTGAGGGAGCGCTGCTGCCTCTGCCACATGGTAAAGCATTCCCTCTGTGTGTTCTCCCTCCTGGCACACTGCTTTGTGTATTCCCTGAAATCAGCTGTCAGGCATTTATAAATAGCTGGTGGAAGCACCCTGAGAAGAGGGGAGTGTGGCCAGTGGTGCATGCTCTATTCAGCTTTACTTGTGCTCTACAGCATGTGCACACACAGTAAGACTGAAGGAAAGGTGAGTTTTCAGCGATTGTGGAGGTATATACAAAGCAGGGTTCCCAAATCGGAAAGCCCCAAACAGGAGGAAAAAAACAAGGGATAGTGAAAATCAGCAGTTCCACCAAGTCCCCGAAACAAGGTCCTGAGCAACAAAATGTCACAAATCAGGGCCAGCCTAAAACTTAAAGTGGTCCTTCACTCTGAATAAGAGTCTATCTTATATGTTTCCCGCACCCTGTACATACAGATTGGTTACATTAAAAATCATGCTACCTGCATCTACTGCATGGTATGAGCCTTTAAACATCCAAGATGGCGGCTCATCGATCATCAGGCAGCCTGCAAACAGGAAGTGCCTTCTGACTGTGCTGCTCTGCATTCTGGGATTGCTGACTTTTTCCTGACCCCAGCTCTGCTCTGTCTGAGCAAAGCACAGCTATAACCCGCCCCCTTTACTTTATCCCACTGTCCTCTCCTCAGTAAGTGTGATGCTTCTGAGTCAAGATGGCGGCGCCCGTATCCTAAAGTCCTGAACAGAGTTGCAGCCCAGTAGGGGAAAGAATAATAAGTGACTAAAAACTTAAAATAATAACATTTTGTGATTTAAAATGGGTATTATAAGTATGTCACACACCCCGCTTCCAAGATTAATGACATATGGGTTATGTCCAGTAGAGGGCGAACTTCTGCAGAGATGACTAGAAAAAAAGGAAGCCCCTCCCGGTCCATAAATACCTGGGACCTCCCACACATTCTCCAGTATAGGAAAGCAGTAAGGGGACCAGGAAGAGCCAATAAAAGACTAAATAATCAAACAAGGTTCAACATGTAGAGGATCCAGAATAAAAATCAGGGCGGGATGAAGCGGGGTGTGCGACATACTTATGATACCCATTTTAAACGTGAGTAATCGCAAAATGGTATTATTCCAAGTATGTCACACACCCCGCTTCCAAGATTAATGACATATGGGACATCCAATAGCAGTGTCCAACAAGGGTGGGGATCCCAAAACGGCAATAAGACCATTTTGTGATTACTCACCTGTAAAATGGGTATTATAAGTATGTCACACACCCCGCTTCAGATAGTCATTACACTTGGGTTATACCGACCTGTAGAGGGCGATCTTGCAGAGATGTCATGAAAAAAATGGAGCCCCTACCAGTCCATAAATACCTGGGACCTCCCACTCATTCCCCAGTAGTAAGACAGCAGAAAAGGGACCAGGAAGAGCCAAAATAACCAGTAACAGTAAAAAAGGTTCACCATAGAAAGGATCCAGAATACCAAAGGGCGGGGTGAAGCGGGGTGTGTGACATACTTACCACAAAATGGTATTATTCTAAGTATGTCACACACCCCGCTTCAGATAGTCATTACACTTGGAACATCCAATAGCAGTGTCCATAAAGGGCGGGGATCCAAAACAAGGCAATAATGCAAAAACTTAAACCTCTGCAGCTTGCAGAACTTTGCGGCCAAAAACAGCATCCGCTGAGGCCCGCACATCAACCCTGTAAAACTTGGAAAAAGTGTGAACGGAAGACCAAGTAGCAGCCTTACAAACTTGCTCAACAGAGGCCTGATGCTGGAAGGCCCAGGACGCTCCAACGGCACGAGTAGAATGAGCAGTAACACGAAAAGGGGGAACCTTCCCCTTGGCAGAATAGGCCCCAACAATGGTCTGGCGAATCCATTTACTAATGGAAGACTTGGCGGGAGCCAAACCCTTCCTAGGCCCGGAGGGCACCACAAAAAGGGCGTCAGTCCTACGAAAAGAAGAAGTAGCCACCAAATAGTACTTCACACAGCGAACCACATCCAGAGAATGCAAAACCCTTTCCTTGTCATTGCTGGGCTTAGGACACAAGGAGGTAGAACAATGTCCTAATTAAGATGAAAGGCAGAAACCACCTTAGGAAGGAAATCTGGCTTGAAGCGGAAAACAACCTTGTCCTGATGCCTCTCAAAGTACGGGGCCTTAATGGACAAAGCCGATAACTCCGATACACGCCGAACAGAAGTGATGGCAACCAAAAACGCAACCTTCTGAGTAAGTGTAGAAAGAGCAATATCCTGCAAAGGTTCAAAAGGAGGACCCTGAAAAGCATAAAGAACCAAATTCAAATCCCAAACTGGGAGCAAAGGCTTCCTAGGAGGCAGCACATGCGTAACCCCCTGGAAAAAGGTCTTAACCAGAGGATGAAGATCAAAAGACCTTTGAAAGAAAACCGCCAGGGCAGAAACATGCCCTTTCAACGTACTAAGCTGCAAACCCAGGTCCAGACCATGTTGCAGAAATTCCAAAACCCTAGGGATAGAAAACACCCTGCAAGGCAAGGCACGGACCTCACACCAATCAATATAAGACCTACAAATCCTATAGTAGATGGCAGAGGAAGACTTCTTTCTAGCCCTAACCAGAGTCTGAATAACAGCATCAGAAAGACCTTCCTCCTTCAAGATGGAGGTTTCAGCAGCCACGCCGTCAAAGCCAGCGTTGGTAAATTGGGGTAGAGTAGTTGACCCTGAGTGAGCAGATCCGGCAGAAGGGGCAGATCTAACTGATCCGCTGCCAACCGTACCACGTCTGCGAACCAAACCTGTCTTGGCCATCTTGGAGCCACCAAGGTTGCCGACGCACCCTCTAGGGCCAGCTTGGACACCACCTTGCCCACCATGGGAAACGGAGTGAACAGGTACAGAAACCCCAGATCCCTCCAGTTCAGAGACATCGCATCCACTGCCAGAGCCAGCGGATCCCGCGAGAGACACAAATGCCGGAAGCTTGTGATTGTGACGAGAGGCAAAGAGGTCCACCTCCGGGGTCCCCCACCGGTGGCAAAGCGACCAAAACACCTTGGGGCTGAGAGACCATTCCCCCCGGCGAGATGAGCACCTGCTCAGGGAGTCCGCCTCCGTGTTCTCCACTCCCGGAACGTACACCGCCGAGATGCATGGGACATTGCTCTCTGCCCAAGCCAGGATCAAGGACACTTCCCTGAGGGCACGCCTGCTGCGAGTCCCTCCCTGGTGATTGATGTAGGCGACCACCGTCCGATTGTCCGACCGAACTTGAACCGGCAAACCCTGTAACTGATGAGTCAAGTGACCCAGAACCAACCTGATGGCTCTCCGCTCCAGAACATTGATGGGATCGTGAGCCTCCTGAGGCCCCCGCAGTCCCTGAAACTGAAGATCCTTCCAAACCCCCCCCCCCCAACCTGACAGGCTGGCATCCGTGGTGCCCGTCTCCCAACAAGGGGTCAGAAAGGATCTGCCCCTCATAAGATTGCTTGGTTCCAGCCACCACCGAAGGGAATGTCGAACCCAGGGGGGACATCAGAAAAGACTGATCCAATGACAGCGGAGACCTGTCCCAGGCCGCCAAGAGATGGAGCTGGAGCATCCTTGTGTGAAACTGGGCAAAGGGAACTGCCTCGAACGAAGCCACCATCAATCCCACCAGTCGCATCCCCAGCCGGATGGACGGATAGAAGAAGCCGAGTCAATTCCTGAATCAAAAGAACCTTGGGCCGGGGGGAGAAACACCCTGGACTGAGAAGTATCCAGAGACATTCCCAGGAACGACACCACCCTGGACGGAGAGAGGAAGGACTTGGGATAGTTGATCACCCAGCCGAATCTATCCAGAGTGGCCACCACAGTCCTGGTATCTAGCTCCGCCTGGCTGAGAGAGGATTACATAATGAGAAGATCGTCCAGATAAGGCACGATGCGGATACCCTGAGCTCTGAGAAGGGCCATCACGCCCGCCAGCACCTTGGAGAAAACCCTTGGAGCCGAGGTAAGGCCAAACGGAAGAGCCACAAACTGAAAATGCAGATTTTCCACCACAAGCCTGAGAAATCTCTGATGTACCGGGAAGATTGGAACATGCAGATAAGCATCCTTGATGTCTATGGACGTCATGAAGTCCTCCTGACAAAGCGAATTTATGGCTGAGCGCAGAGTTTCCATGCGGAACTTCCTGGGACGGATAAACCTGTTGAGAAACTTCAGATCCACTGAATCAAACTCCTCCAAATCAGAAGCCTGCGTGTCTGGGGACAAGTGCTTTCTCTTAGCCGGGGCCTTTCTGGCAACAGCGACAATCTGGCACACACCTCAGATTGCGACTCCTCACTCGTGACAACATCACACGGGGTATGGATCAGGCGGGGAGGGGTAGGAGAAGGGACCGGCAGCACAGAACCAGACGCATGGGATCCGGACTGCCGCGTAATAGTCTGCTGTGCACATGGTATGCAAAAGGAAAACATCATCCCCTGTAAGGGATGCCCCACACCCCAAACACTGCCGGGGTTGCCCCGAGGGGAGCCTCCATATGGTGATTTTATCGGTAGTCGCAATACCCAAGGGAATTGCGCAATATAAGCGACCCGGGATGCCCCTTCTGTGTCCCGAGTGGGAGGATTTATAGGGAGTTCTTAAATTAAACCAGGGACCCTGGACCGGGAGGACCCTTTAAGATGCAACAAGGGTCCGCCTGGAATAGAAAAGGG